>CM017570.1:44640170-44835170 GCA_007844125.1 Sinonovacula constricta
TGTCTGTCTGTCTCTCTCTGTCTCTCTCTCTCTCTGTCTCTCTCTGTCTGTCTGTCTGTCTCTCTCTCTCTGTCTGTCTGTCTGTCTGTCTGTCTGTCTCTCTCTCTCTCTCTCTCTCTCTCTCTCTTTTAAATATTAAATACTTTTGACTTATATTTCATCGTGTTTATCTAGTATGCAACTATTTAATATTTTTTCTGTTGTTTTTTGCTATCTTTCAAGATCAAGTTGTTCTCTGCAGGATGCTGAAAATACTTAATTGGCAACAAAAGCAACCCGTCCTCTGGAATACATATTTCTCATATATATTTCTTTAATATATGTAAAAGGGGTAAGTATACTCACACGTGTATGAAATGTGCAACACTCTTTTCACGGACGTAAGCTGGATTCAAAACAAACATCATTTCATAATAAACTACGCTAGGGTAATTATATGTGAACCCTTTTTAGGATGTATTTATCGAACGACAGACATTTTACGGACTTAACTGACAATTCTTTTTATCGTTCTCCGTGAAGTATCCGGTCTAAACCGACGATTCGTTGAGTGGCATTTCAATGTTGACAAATAAAAGCCACGTTTGGGCTATTGTTGCCATTTAGTTCTATTAGTACTATACAGGCGCTTTTAACTAGCGACAAACAAAAAAAAGTGACCTAAAGCAATTGCTCTCGCTAACTAAGATAATTCATTTATGCAGAAGTTTAACCTCCCTTTAATGTGATAATAGGACTCTGGGAATGTATCGGTAAAAGTATCGATCCGCGAGGATTATTTTCGATCCCAAACTTTAAAGTTACTTAGCATGTTTACTGTTAAATGTTGACAATGGTAAGGGAACATTGTGAGACAGATATCTGACCGGATTTTTATGGACTCGGAGTTTGTGTTGGGGACGCAAAATAAACGGGATGCTGTGATTGATGTAGTTAAAGGAATAACGACGGAATAACATAAAACCGTAGGTACAGTCTAGTATACATTGTAATTCCATATAAGGTATTTCAAAATTGTTTTTACATTATTGTGCTCCTTGGTTGCATTAAATATGTGCCTTTTAAGTCATTGTTTAAAGGTGGTAGCGGACAGTCAAATTAAAGAAGTTACAAAACGGCGACCCAACCACTAGACCACGGACTTTCATTGTCATTATTCCCTGACTGTGATTCAATGTGCTTGTGGGAAGACACTCGCGACAACTTGATTATGGCAAATGCAATAAGGTTTCAATTCGAATAGTCACATACGCCAGGGGCGTGCCTATTCGACTTTTGAGTTTACGCACTATTCCTAGGAGAGTCCTACTACCAACTTTAAAGTCCTTGGTTTGACCCGGCCGGGGTTTGAACCCACGACCTCCCGATCCGCAAGCCGACGCTCTACCTCCTGCGCTAAGTGCAGGACGAGACAGAAAAATGTCAAACAGGATTGCAGCAGAATGTTTAGAATTTGGAAAAATGCTTAAATTACAATTTAAATAATGAACACAACTAACTGATAGTGCCTTACCCGGACCAGACGATTATTTTTATGCGTTTTAGGACGTTTTTATTGTTTCTTTGGAAGTTACAGTACGCACGTGCGTAAGTGCGTAAGCCCAGGCACGCCCCTGTACGCAGCTTCGTATACAGTTTGACCTCATATGTCAATACGCTCCTATAAGTCGAAATGATGGACGTTTTCCAATCGTGTCAACGTCCTGCACAAACATTAACTCGGGCCCGACCTTTATAAATTATATGCTGGAATAAACATAGCTTTACCGTGTTTTATATATTGATGCATCTGCAATTTTCATACAATCGGGTAATGTTGGAAGGAAGAAAAGTCATGTTTGTTTTAATTAAGGCCCGTATTCACCAATAATTCTTAAGACTAAGTCATGACTTAAGCCCAAGTCACAATTTTCATGCTAACAAAAATAAGCTTATTTATGAAGTTTCCATGTGATTTTAAGCAGAAAATAGCAAAGTTAAAGCGTCATGCAAAAATACAGTCATATAGCTAAATACATATGTAACCAGGGTGTGTTTGTGTTTTTATGTTGCATCTGTCCGTACATTTCATGTTGTCCGTGTACATCGTTCTACCCTGTGGCGTCTTGTGTATAAGTACCGTTAAAGTGTCATGTCCAGTGAGTGAGCTGATTCTAAACCTGTTTTACTAGTATGTGAGCAGTTTTTACTAACAATAATTTTCCCGCTTTTCTTTATCCCTTTTCTCTACCAATTCAATCCCTGACAGAACTTCAAACTAGAAGGAACACTTTCATACCCACATCAAATCTTTTACAAGATTTAGTAATAAGTTGGCTGGTATGTAAATATATATTTATTTATTTTAGTGATCTATTGTAATTTGTATTGAATAATTCTTATAACTTTTGCCATATTGAATTGTTGTATTGTAATGAATTATCGAATCTTTATATTTTTAAATGCTAGAAGTTATTGATTATCCTATTTGTTAATTTCAGGCTAAAAACTATACCCTATAATAAAGAACTCTAACACCTACCAAGATTTGGTTATTCGACATTACCAAAGAGAGGTTACACATAATGAAGATATTGTAGATTGAAATCCATGACTTGAGCAATTATTACTTAAGAATGTTTGGTGAATACGGCCCTAGATCTTATTCATTTATTTTGCATTATGGACTGATGATGAACAAAAAGTCAGTATCCGGTTTTAAGTTACTACGTAATACCTTTCTCTTCTTTTGTGGTCTTCAGGATCCAAGAATATAAAATGTTGAGCTTGAGTCCAACGTCACTTAACCACCTGATTGGTCAGATGTCAATTTGTTTTATTTCAAATGCAGCCAATCAGATCATTTAAAATGATCTTAAACACCAGCTCAAAGTTTTATAACCTCGAACCAAGCTATACTAGTCTATACTAGTAAACAGAATATATTAAAGCTGGCTAAATAAAATGTTAATAAATAAGTGATTTGATATTGGCCCTGTTATTTGTCCGAGGGCAGTCGTATTTGTTTCATAAATTTATGCAACCTGTCGGCGTCTACACATAGACCGAGTTAAAACAAAATGGCTGCCATTTCCCAGAGGTTCTTGCTGAAAATTATATAATTTTTTTGGCCCTGCCTTATTAGCCAATCAAATTACTTCAAATGTGGGATTTATATCTCTATCACTGATCGGTCCGGAAAAAAATGATCCAGATATTGGCACTGTTTTAACGCAGGCCGTCGTGTTATCGAACGTGGCAGGTGCTTTTTTATTGAACAAATAACGATAACGAATAGTTATTTATTAAATACCTATATCAAACATACTTCCACGCTCCAACGTGGCAGGTATGCATCACACGTCGTTCTGCTCTTTACAACCAACACAGTCAAATACTTATATGTCCAATAACTTGTGTTTTTCAATGAACTTTTGCTTTCTTTTTCAGCCGATCACCTTCCTTTATACAGCCCTTTCACAAGAAGATCGCTGAACATACTTACCGGTACACCACACGGCTATGTTATTCAATAAATCTATATCAGTCATTTATCATTACTCTATATAAAACGGTCCATATAAAAGCATACTCAAAATAGTATGTCGAAGAAGAACAACGTGCCATCATTTGACTCGATCCGCTTCGGAAGTACGCGAGTAGGGATAAAGGACACATACAACAGCGGAAACAACAACAACAGTGGTAGCATCAGCAGCAGCAACTATCCAAGAAAATCACCATCAATAGTAGAGTTACAGAATCTTCAAATGGATGTTAACGGAGGCTACGAGATACCGCGGTATTCGAGCGACCAGTGTTTCGGGAAAAACAATGGCCGAGTTAAAAGTAGTTCGAGTAAAACGGGACAGAGGAAAAAGACCAAGGTATATGTGACGGTTGTGTTTTTAAAAGTTGGACAGATCGAGACGATTCAGGAATATTATGAGGCTGACGTTTTCATACAGTCCAGGTGGAGAGAACCATCATTAGATGGCGTAGTGGTGAGTTGTTTATGTTGTTGTTGTTGTTGGTGGTGGTGGTGATGGTGGTAGTGGTGGTGATGGTGGTGGTGGTGGTGGGGATGGTGGTGATGGTGGTGATGGTGGTGGTGATGGTGGTGATGGTGATGGTGGTGATGGTGGTGGTGGTGGTGATGGTGATGGTGGTGATGGTGGTGGTGGTGATGGTGGTGCAGATGGGAGTTAGGGAGAACATTTGTATTATTAATATATTAATTTAATAAACAAGAAGGAAATAATAGTTGTGGCGGTGAAAGTGTTGGTGTAGGTGGTGGTGTGAAAGTAGAGGCGGTAGTAGTAGTAGGTAAAGTACTGGTAGTAGGAGTGGTGGTGGCAGTAGAAGTACAATTAGTAGAAGTAGTAGTAGGAGGAGGAGGAGAAGTAACAGCATCAGCAGCAGCTGTAGTAGTAGTAGTAGCAGTTGTTGTTGTTGTTGTTGTTGTAGCAGTACTAGTATTAGTTGTAATAGTAGTATAAATTGTAGCCATTGTAGTAAATGCCGATTTTCTTGAAGTATCTTGTTTAAAAAAAAAACAATATCAAACGTGTTTTACACGGTATCAATAAACACAGTGATTATAACAGCATTTATTGCGTCAAAGCTGCTACAACGCCATAAGACTGATGCCAACAACCACTCTTCAGGATTCCTAGATATAGTTGTTTACATTTCTTTAAATGGGAATGCTGAAACACAAACAGGTTTTGTTTTTCTTTTCGACAAGTCGATAAAGAGATTTATGCATTGTGACAAATCTTGATAAGAAAACTGAAGCCGAACAAACGTATCTAGTTAAAAAATCTAAACATCGTAACATCTTAACAGCACACACTATAACTGATCAATCCATGAAGGGGATTTTATGTTACGATAAACTGACGTTTATTTAAACACGTCGCTAGATAAAAAAATGTCTAAATGCACTTATTGCAAACCGTGAACACACGATTGCACGTAGCCGCCCCCCCCCCCCACCACCACCATTTACCACCACTGCTGCTGCCGCAGCCACCAGCAACAACATTAGAATAATTATCAGCAACAACATCAGCAACAAAAGCTCAAACAACAGAAACTCATACAATCATCACCATTCTTCAGCAACACCATTGCTTTATTTTACGAGAGTATCAAAATTCAAACTGAAACAACATCGGAAAAATCAGCCTGAAATTTAATATTGATGATGTCTCTGTTATCACCGCATACAGCGGCGCCTGTTATACAAGAGATCTGTTATCGGAGAAAATAATGCAGCATGCAACAACAGAAATTCGCAGCTGTTCGGCAATGTCAGTTGTATGTTTTTGACGTGAAAAGCCGTGAATTTGGTTTTATTCGCGCAACTTGCTATTCCAAATAATAAATATAGCCAACAATTGGAAAAAAACCTGACAAGCAATTAAAACTATTATTTTGTTTAAATCGATACATTATAAGAACATCAAAATAACCATTGATATTCATCGCCCACTGTCTTAATGTGTGTCCTAAAATAAGATACTTACACTACTTGTAAATTGACCGTAAACGCTTGTCATTCATTTTTTCTTCGCTTATTCAAACATTCACTAAACCATAACAACTTTGCTATTTAGGCTATATTTGATCCGGCCTTACGGTAAATAAGCAGGATTACTGGCGATTAGCTTGTAAGAGTTTATCTCATATTTGATGACAAGAGCTGATCTCAATTAAAGCATAGAACACAATTATGTACATGTTAATCCGTATGCCTTATAACCTCAGTAATGGGACGACTGTGACTTCTTAGGCCACAGGATTAATAGATCACAGAATAACCTCAGTAATAGGTCGACTGTGACTTAGGTCACATGATCAATAGATTATAGAAACATCGAGCACAAAGTACTTTACTCCCGTGTTTGTTTGTTTTGATTTAATCCCATCACAGTCGTTCAAAGATATCGTGGTCTTGGCAAAACCCTCGATATACGTCACCCCATCCAGGTGCGTATCGGCCATTACGCACTTTGCGCACGTGTGTAACCACCGCGTGAAAAATCGAAAATCTAAAAGCACCAAAAACACTTAGAACCCGGTAAAGCATGATATATTTTAGTTCATGTAGTTTCTTTTTATAAAATCTTATTAACCTCACTCGGGTTAAATATTGCAATATTGCATCTTAAAGTTGCATTAATAGTCAATACCAAGCAAAACAACGTATTTATTTTTTTCTTCTCACACGTTTTGGGACGGAAAAGGGCTCTTAAATGCACCTGATCCAATGTAGCAGAAAAGAATTGTACGGATGTATGCCTTCTGACCCCACCCCATACCCTCTTGCACGGATCTAGGGCCAATGTGGCAGAACCTGGAACCGAAAACCGTTTCGGCCCAGGACTTCCGGTTCCGGTCCTAGAGGCCGCCGCATAGGCCTAAGTCTGCGCAATTTTGGCCCTTTTTTGATCCCCGATAGCTGAAACTTCAAAAACGGATCGCCATCATAGTTTGAAAGTATTTAAAATCAGATAGAAGGGCGGAAAACATATAATCATACAGACAGTGCAAAACATGACGATCCATGCGGACATAATAATACATAAATCTATACTCGCGCTGCATGTAACAACGGTACATCTACAAGGTTACCCAATTTACAACACAGCAAAGTCAATATACTGAAACAAAGATAGGCCCTAATAACAGCTGGTAAAATACAACATTAAAACATTATTTGCTGATTAAATGTTTAGTTATTATACCAACATATGAGCACTATATATACATACTAGAACAAGTGTCAAGTAATCATGCTATTAACGGTACCATTGGCGATCTTTAACATTGTGTGAACAATCATAAACCTGTAGCCCCAAGACTGGCTGGCCAGTGATAATACAACTAGTCTGTGTATTATATCCAGTTTTAACGCCATGATTTTACAGTAAAGGCAGTAACACTTTTGTTCAAAGTTAACAAAGTCCCCGGATGACTGAAAGATCCGTGTACCCGACTTTTGTTTTGGAATCTCCGTGTAAAGTTCGTTATATTGACCGAGCTGACCATACAACCACCAAACCCCTACCCGACCTCTTTAAAACAAGACATTCGGTACGCAGGTGGTTCTACTTTTACGTTTTACGTTTGTCTCGAGAATACATCACCCAATAACAATATGTCATCGTTACGATGACCTCAGTTGTGTCGCTGTGTTAGATTTCATAAACACAATCAAAACAGAAACCTCCCCACAACAAAGAAAATCGCCCGAAATCCAAAATGCTGCAAGGAGCCAACATCGACTTGAGCGGCGCACGTTTTCATAGCCTTTCTTTTTAATTGTGGAGTATAAATCAATCGACGCCTTCAATCACTATTGCTGTAATAGTATACGCATCGATTTTTAACCGCATTGACAGAGATCAAAGCGGAAAAAAAATGGACCGTTGTGTAGATGCCTACAGTACGCTGGCCTATTCAATGTCGATGCCAGTGGCCGATCTAAGGGAGACTGGCCGGGTCAAGCCCCTGTGAATTTAATTAAAAATGAAACTTCAGAATAAGGTTGCTAGCTGAAATGTTTGAAATTTGTCGAAATCACCATAGCACAAGTACTTATATCAACTACATTTGTGGCAACATATTACATGTTTCTGTTCTCTCTTCGTTACATTTGAAGTTTGCAATAAAATAAGTTTAAAATAAAAAAAATAATGTTCCATTCTTTTAACCCAGGTTGATGGCACCGACTTCAAGCCCCCATGGACTCCCCAGCTGAAGGTCCAGAACATGTTTGCCGATCCCAAAGAGACGGCGGGGTATAAGGTCCAGTATGCCGCAAATGACGAGGCCTTTGTGTATGAGCTCAGACGGGTAAAGGGCAAGTTTGAGGAGAGAATGGAGCTGAATGACTTCCCCTTCGATGTACAGGTAACACACAATCGGAACTCCTCCGGTTAGACGCCACAAAATAAGTTTGCTATATATTCTATAGCGAATCGCGAAAAGTTGGAATCAAATTGCTCCATGACCAAGTTATGATGTTCCCCCATAACCATATATAGGTGAAACGAGCTATTTATAGTCTATCAGAAAGACCAGAAATAAGAAAACCTTTGCAACTTGTAAGAAGGTTCTGCTTCATAGAATATTTTCTCCGCCAAATTGCCAGTCGGTAGCCCCAAAATTTCAATGAAATATGTACTTCCGGTAAAAGTGGATCAGTCCATTATTGTGCATAGGTGTTCAGGACGTTTGCTTTTTTTAATCCTACATGGTTTTAGCTTTTTTTTTTGAAACCGAACAATTAATATGGTAAATAAGATTATCTTCAAAATTGGAAATTTAATGCCCAAACATAGCAACAGACTGTTACTAAAGAGAAAAAGTGGATGTCACATTTTACTTCCGGTCGGTATTTAGTTTAAGCTACAGGTAACACACAGTCGGAACGCTTCCGGTGATTCCGCATTCGAGACTTTGGCTTAAAGGTGGTATTCGATAGTTTGGACCAAAAGTTCGTTCTTCCACAAATAATGAAATGTGTCATTGTTATCTGTTCCTGCACAATGCTGTTTATTGATGTCCTAGACCTGTGTGAACAGTCAGGCATAAATCACCACTCGTTATTGCAAACAGGTATTTCCTATCTGAGCCACGATGCAGAGATATCTATTTTTAAACTTAGAAAACCACGTGACCACTTACTTCTGAGATCACGTTGTATAGTTACCCAGGTAATCCGCTCTGATGTTGATGTCTATTTTTTATACACATTTAGAGTGATTTCCTTTCGATTAGTTCTGTCTAATAATTCAGCTAAGTGTTTAAAAATCGTATTTATTAAGACTAGAGTATACATTTTTACGAAACGTGTGCCCAAATTTCCCGCAGCTGTGTTAGATATTGTTATATGTACTTGATATTGGCAAACTTTCGGATACCACCCTTAAAGGCTATTGTCGACCTTTTCCCTTTTTGTTTGCATGAAGATAAATTTTCCTACGCTGTACAGCTATATATAGATACATGCACACATGTTTTGTCTTTCCAGTCTCTGTCGCTGCTAGTGACGTCAGAGCTGACTTTAGACGCGGTCCAGATATTAGAAGACCCAAGGGAGATCAGCACCATCCACACTGAGTGTTTCTCAGATAGTCAGGTAACTTTACCCAAATTTTATATCTCAGATAGTCAGGTAACTTCCGCCAAATATCTCAAATAGTTAGGTAGCTTTCCCCAAATATCTCAGATAGTCAGGTAACTTTCCCCAAATATCTCAGATGGTCAGGTAACTTACCCCAAATATCTCAGACAGTCAGGTAACTTTCTTCCAAATATCCCAGATAGTCAGGTAACTTTCCCCAAATATCTCAGATAGTCAGGTAACTTTCCCTAAATATCTCTGATAGTCAGGTAACTTTCTTCCAATTATCTCAGATAGTCAGGTAACTTTCCCTAAATATCTCAGACAGTCAGGTAACTTTCTTCCAAATATCCCAGATAGTCAGGTAACTTACCCCAAATATCTCAGACAGTCAAGTAACTTTCTTCCAAATATCTCAGATAGTCAGGTAGCTTTCTCCCAAATATCTCAGATAGTCAGGTAACTTTCTCCAAATATCTCAGACAGTCAGGTAACTTTCTTCCAAATATCCCAGATAGTCAGGTAACTTTCTTTCAAATATCTCAGATAGTCAGGTAACTTTCCCTAAATATCTCAGATAGTCAGGTAACTTTCTTCCAAATATCTCAGATAGTCAGGTAACTTTCTTCCAAATATCCCAGATAGTCAGGTAACTTTCTTCCAAATATCTCAGATAGTCAGGTAACTTTCCCCATATATCTCAGATAGTCAGGTAACTTTCTCCAAATATCTCAGATAGTCAGGTAACTTTCCCCAAATATCTCAGATAGTCAGGTAACTTTCTCCAAATATCTCAGATAGTCAGGTAACTTTCTCTAAATATCTCAGATAGTCAGGTAACTTTCCCCAAATATCTCAGTATCTCAGATAGTCAGGTAACTTTCTTCCAAATATCTCAGATAGTCAGGTAACTGTCTTCCAAATATCCCAGATAGTCAGGTAACTTTCTTCCAAATATCTTAGATAGTCAGGTAACTTTCTTCCAAATATCTCAGACAGTCAGGTAACTTTCCCCAAATATCTCAGATAGTCAGGTAGCTTTCTTCCAAATATCTCAGATAGTCAGGTAACTTTCCCTAAATATCTCAGATAGTCAGGTAGCTTTCTTCCAAATATCTCAGATAGTCAGGTAACTTTCTCCAAATATCTCAGATAGTCAGGTAACTTTCCCCAAATATCTCAGATAGTCAGGTAGCTTTCTCCAAATATCCCAGATAGTCAGGTAACTTTCTTCCAAATATCTCAGATAGTCAGGTAACTTTCTTCCAAATATCCCAGATAGTCAGGTAACTTTCTTCCAAATATCTCAGATAGTCAGGTAACGTTCCTCAAATATCTCAGATAGTCAGGTAGCTTTCCCCAAATATCCCAGATAGTCAGGTAACTTTCTTCCAAATATCTCAGATAGTCGGGTAACGTTCCTCAAATATCTTAGATAGTCAGGTAACTTACCCCAAATATCTCAGATAGTCAGGTAACTTTCCCCAAATATCTCAGATAGTCAGGTAGCTTTCCCCAAATATCTCAGATAGTCAGGTAGCTTTCCCCAAATATCTCAGATAGTCAGGTAGCTTTCTCCAAATATCCCAGATAGTCAGGTAACTTTCTTCCAAATATCTCAGATAGTCAGGTAACTTTCCCCAAATATCTCAGATAGTCAGGTAGCTTTCTCCAAATATCTCAGATAGTCAGGTAACTTTCTCCAAATATCTCAGACAGTCAGGTAACTTTCCCCAAATATCTCAGATAGTCAGGTAACTTACCCCAAATATCTCAGATAGTCAGGTAACTTTCCCCAAATATCTAAGATAGTCAGGTAACTTTCTTCCAAATATCTCAGATAGTCAGGTAACTTTCTTCCAAATATCTCAGATAGTCAGGTAACGTTCCTCAAATATCTCGGATAGCCAGGTAGCTTTCCCCAAATATCCCAGATAGTCAGGTAGCTTTCCCCAAATATCTCAGATAGTCAGGTAGCTTTCCCCATATATCTCAGATAGTCAGGTAGCTTTCTTCCAAATATCCCAGATAGTCAGGTAGCTTTCCCCAAATATCTCAGATAGTCAGGTAACTTTCCCCAAATATCCCAGATAGTCAGGTAGCTTTCCCCAAATATCTCAGATAGTCAGGTAGCTTTCCCCAAATATCTCAGATAGTCAGGTAACTTTCTTCCAAATATCTCAGATAGTCAGGTAACTTTCCCCAAATATCTCAGATAGTCAGGTAGCTTTCCCCAAATATCTCTGATAGTCAGGTAACTTTCTTCCAAATATCTCACATAGTCAGGTAACTTACCCCAAATATCTCAAATAGTCAGGTAACTTTCCCCAAATATCTCAGATAGTCAGGTAGCTTTCTTCCAAATATCTCAGATAGTCAGGTAACTTTCTTCCAAATATCTCAGATAGTCAGGTAGCTTTCTTCCAAATATCCCAGATAGTCAGGTAACTTTCTTCCAAATATCTCAGATAGTCAGGTAACTTTCCCTAAATATCTCAAATAGTCAGGTAACTTTCCCCAAATATCTCAGATAGTCAGGTAGCTTTCCCTAAATATCTCAGATAGTCAGGTAACTTTCCCCAAATATCTCAGACAGTCAGGTAACTTTCCCTAAATATCTCAGATAGTCAGGTAACTTTCTTCCAAATATCCCAGATAGTCAGGTAACTTTCTTCCAAATATCTCAGATAGTCAGGTAACTTTCCCTAAATATCTCAGATAGTCAGGTAACTTTCCCCAAATATCTCAGATAGTCAGGTAACTTACCCCAAATATCTCAGACAGTCAGGTAACTTTCCCCAAATATCTCAGATAGTCAGGCAGCTTTCCCCAAATATCTCAGATAGTCAGGTAACTTTCTCCAAATATCTCAGATAGTCAGGTAGCTTTACCCAAATATCTCAGATAGTCAGGTAACTTTCTTCCAAATATCTCAGATAGTCAGGTAACTTTCTTCCAAATATCTCAGATAGTCAGGTAACTTACCCCAAATATCTCAGATAGTCAGGTAACTTTCCCCAAATATCTCAAATAGTCAGGTAACTTTCCCCAAATATCTCAGATAGTCAGGTAGCTTTCTCCAAATATCCCAGATAGTCAGGTAACTTTCTTCCAAATATCTCAGATAGTCAGGTAACTTTCTTCCAAATATCCCAGATAGTCAGGTAACTTTCTTCCAAATATCTCAGATAGTCAGGTAACGTTCCTCAAATATCTCAGATAGCCAGGTAGCTTTCCCCAAATATCCCAGATAGTCAGGTAGCTTTCCCCAAATATCTCAGATAGTCAGATAGCTTTCCCCATATATCTCAGATAGTCAGGTAGCTTTCTTTCAAATATCCCAGATAGCCAGGTAGCTTTCCCCAAATATCTCAGATAGTCAGGTAACTTTCCCCAAATATCCCAGATAGTCAGGTAGCTTTCCCCAAATATCTCAGATAGTCAGGTAGCTTTCCCCAAATATCTCAGATAGTCAGGTAACTTTCTTCCAAATATCTCAGATAGTCAGGTAGCTTTACCCAAATATCTCAGATAGTCAGGTAACTTTCTTCCAAATATCTCAGATAGTCAGGTAACTTTCTTCCAAATATCTCAGATAGTCAGGTAACGTTCCCCAAATATCTCAGATAGTCAGGTAGCTTTACCCAAATATCTCAGATAGTCAGGTAACTTTCTTCCAAATATCTCAGATAGTCAGGTAACTTTCTTCCAAATATCTCAGATAGTCAGGTAACTTACCCCAAATATCTCAGATAGTCAGGTAACTTTCCCCAAATATCTCAAATAGTCAGGTAACTTTCCCCAAATATCTCAGATAGTCAGGTAGCTTTCCCTAAATATCTCAGATAGTCAGGTAACTTTCTCCAAATATCTCAGATAGTCAGGTAGCTTTACCCAAATATCTCAGATAGTCAGGTAACTTTCTTCCAAATATCTCAGATAGTCAGGTAACTTTCTTCCAAATATCTCAGATAGTCAGGTAACTTACCCCAAATATCTCAGATAGTCAGGTAACTTTCCCCAAATATCTCAATAGTCAGGTAACTTTCCCCAAATATCTCAGATAGTCAGGTAGCTTTCTCCAAATATCCCAGATAGTCAGGTAACTTTCTTCCAAATATCTCAGATAGTCAGGTAACTTTCTTCCAAATATCCCAGATAGTCAGGTAACTTTCTTCCAAATATCTCAGATAGTCAGGTAACGTTCCTCAAATATCTCAGATAGCCAGGTAGCTTTCCCCAAATATCCCAGATAGTCAGGTAGCTTTCCCCAAATATCTCAGATAGTCAGATAGCTTTCCCCATATATCTCAGATAGTCAGGTAGGTTTCTTTCAAATATCCCAGATAGCCAGGTAGCTTTCCCCAAATATCTGAGATAGTCAGGTAACTTTCCCCAAATATCCCAGATAGTCAGGTAGCTTTCCCCAAATATCTCAGATAGTCAGGTAGCTTTCCCCAAATATCTCAGATAGTCAGGTAACTTTCTTCCAAATATCTCAGATAGTCAGGTAGCTTTACCCAAATATCTCAGATAGTCAGGTAACTTTCCCCAAATATCTCAAATAGTCAGGTAACTTTCCCCAAATATCTCAGATAGTCAGGTAGCTTTCTCCAAATATCCCAGATAGTCAGGTAACTTTCTTCCAAATATCTCAGATAGTCAGGTAACTTTCTTCCAAATATCCCAGATAGTCAGGTAACTTTCTTCCAAATATCTCAGATAGTCAGGTAACGTTCCTCAAATATCTCAGATAGCCAGGTAGCTTTCCCCAAATATCCCAGATAGTCAGGTAGCTTTCCCCAAATATCTCAGATAGTCAGATAGCTTTCCCCATATATCTCAGATAGTCAGGTAGCTTTCTTTCAAATATCCCAGATAGCCAGGTAGCTTTCCCCAAATATCTCAGATAGTCAGGTAACTTTCCCCAAATATCCCAGATAGTCAGGTAGCTTTCCCCAAATATCTCAGATAGTCAGGTAGCTTTCCCCAAATATCTCAGATAGTCAGGTAACTTTCTTCCAAATATCTCAGATAGTCAGGTAGCTTTACCCAAATATCTCAGATAGTCAGGTAACTTTCTTCCAAATATCTCAGATAGTCAGGTAACTTTCTTCCAAATATCTCAGATAGTCAGGTAACGTTCCCCAAATATCTCAGATAGTCAGGTAGCTTTCTCCAAATATCCCAGATAGTCAGGTAACTTTCTTCCAAATATCTCAGATAGTCAGGTAACTTTCCCCAAATATCTCAGATAGTCAGGTAGCTTTCTCCAAATATCTCAGATAGTCAGGTAACTTTCTCCAAATATCTCAGACAGTCAGGTAACTTTCCCCAAATATCTCAGATAGTCAGGTAACTTACCCCAAATATCTCAGATAGTCAGGTAACTTTCCCCAAATATCTCAGATAGTCAGGTAACTTTCTTCCAAATATCTCAGATAGTCAGGTAACTTTCCCCAAATATCTCAGATAGTCAGGTAGCTTTTCTCCAAATATCCCAGATAGTCAGGTAACTTTCTTCCAAATATCTCAGATAGTCAGGTAACTTTCTTCCAAATATCCCAGATAGTCAGGTAACTTTCTTCCAAATATCTCAGATAGTCAGGTAACGTTCCTCAAATATCTCAGATAGCCAGGTAGCTTTCCCCAAATATCCCAGATAGTCAGGTAGCTTTCCCCAAATATCTCAGATAGTCAGGTAGCTTTCCCCATATATCTCAGATAGTCAGGTAGCTTTCTTCCAAATATCCCAGATAGTCAGGTAGCTTTCCCCAAATATCTCAGATAGTCAGGTAACTTTCCCCAAATATCCCAGATAGTCAGGTAGCTTTCCCCAAATATCTCAGATAGTCAGGTAGCTTTCCCCAAATATCTCAGATAGTCAGGTAACTTTCTTCCAAATATCTCAGATAGTCAGGTAACTTTCCCCAAATATCTCAGATAGTCAGGTAGCTTTCCCCAAATATCTCTGATAGTCAGGTAACTTTCTTCCAAATATCTCACATAGTCAGGTAACTTACCCCAAATATCTCAGATAGTCAGGTAACTTTCCCCAAATATCTCAATAGTCAGGTAACTTTCCCCCAAATATCTCAGATAGTCAGGTAGCTTTCTTCAAAATATCTCAGATAGTCAGGTAACTTTCTTCCAAATATTTCAGATAGTCAGGTAGCTTTCTTCCAAATATCCCAGATAGTCAGGTAACTTTCTTCCAAATATCTCAGATAGTCAGGTAACTTTCCCTAAATATCTCAAATAGTCAGGTAACTTTCCCCAAATATCTCAGATAGTCAGGTAGCTTTCCCTAAATATCTCAGATAGTCAGGTAACTTTCCCCAAATATCTCAGATAGTCAGGTAACTTTCCCTAAATATCTCAGATAGTCAGGTAACTTTCTTCCAAATATCCCAGATAGTCAGGTAACTTTCTTCCAAATATCTCAGATAGTCAGGTAACTTTCCCTAAATATCTCAGATAGTCAGGTAACTTTCCCCAAATATCTCAGATAGTCAGGTAACTTACCCCAAATATCTCAGACAGTCAGGTAACTTTCCCCAAATATCTCAGATAGTCAGGTAACTTTCCCCAAATATCCCAGATAGTCAGGTAGCTTTCCCCAAATATCTCAGATAGTCAGGTAGCTTTACCCAAATATCTCAGATAGTCAGGTAACTTTCTTCCAAATATCTCAGATAGTCAGGTAACTTTCTTCCAAATATCTCAGATAGTCAGGTAACTTACCCCAAATATCTCAGATAGTCAGGTAACTTTCCCCAAATATCTCAAATAGTCAGGTAACTTTCCCCAAATATCTCAGATAGTCAGGTAGCTTTCCCCAAATATCTCAGATAGTCAGGTAACTTTCTCCAAATATCTCAGATAGTCAGGTAGCTTTACCCAAATATCTCAGATAGTCAGGTAACTTTCTTCCAAATATCTCAGATAGTCAGGTAACTTTCTTCCAAATATCTCAGATAGTCAGGTAACTTACCCCAAATATCTCAGATAGTCAGGTAACTTTCCCCAAATATCTCAAATAGTCAGGTAACTTTCCCCAAATATCTCAGATAGTCAGGTAGCTTTCTCCAAATATCCCAGATAGTCAGGTAACTTTCTTCCAAATATCTCAGATAGTCAGGTAACTTTCTTCCAAATATCCCAGATAGTCAGGTAACTTTCTTCCAAATATCTCAGATAGTCAGGTAACGTTCCTCAAATATCTCAGATAGCCAGGTAGCTTTCCCCAAATATCCCAGATAGTCAGGTAGCTTTCCCGAAATATCTCAGATAGTCAGATAGCTTTCCCCATATATCTCAGATAGTCAGGTAGCTTTCTTTCAAATATCCCAGATAGCCAGGTAGCTTTCCCCAAATATCTGAGATAGTCAGGTAACTTTCCCCAAATATCCCAGATAGTCAGGTAGCTTTCCCCAAATATCTCAGATAGTCAGGTAGCTTTCCCCAAATATCTCAGATAGTCAGGTAACTTTCTTCCAAATATCTCAGATAGTCAGGTAGCTTTACCCAAATATCTCAGATAGTCAGGTAACTTTCTTCCAAATATCTCAGATAGTCAGGTAACTTTCTTCCAAATATCTCAGATAGTCAGGTAACGTTCCCCAAATATCTCAGATAGTCAGGTAGCTTTCTCCAAATATCCCAGATAGTCAGGTAACTTTCTTCCAAATATCTCAGATAGTCAGGTAACTTTCCCCAAATATCTCAGATAGTCAGGTAGCTTTCTCCAAATATCTCAGATAGTCAGGTAACTTTCTCCAAATATCTCAGACAGTCAGGTAACTTTCCCCAAATATCTCAGATAGTCAGGTAACTTACCCCAAATATCTCAGATAGTCAGGTAACTTTCCCCAAATATCTCAGATAGTCAGGTAACTTTCTTCCAAATATCTCAGATAGTCAGGTAACTTTCCCCAAATATCTCAGATAGTCAGGTAGCTTTCTCCAAATATCCCAGATAGTCAGGTAACTTTCTTCCAAATATCTCAGATAGTCAGGTAACTTTCTTCCAAATATCCCAGATAGTCAGGTAACTTTCTTCCAAATATCTCAGATAGTCAGGTAACGTTCCTCAAATATCTCAGATAGCCAGGTAGCTTTCCCCAAATATCCCAGATAGTCAGGTAGCTTTCCCCAAATATCTCAGATAGTCAGGTAGCTTTCCCCATATATCTCAGATAGTCAGGTAGCTTTCTTCCAAATATCCCAGATAGTCAGGTAGCTTTCCCCAAATATCTCAGATAGTCAGGTAACTTTCCCCAAATATCCCAGATAGTCAGGTAGCTTTCCCCAAATATCTCAGATAGTCAGGTAGCTTTCCCCAAATATCTCAGATAGTCAGGTAACTTTCTTCCAAATATCTCAGATAGTCAGGTAACTTTCCCCAAATATCTCAGATAGTCAGGTAGCTTTCCCCAAATATCTCTGATAGTCAGGTAACTTTCTTCCAAATATCTCACATAGTCAGGTAACTTACCCCAAATATCTCAGATAGTCAGGTAACTTTCCCCAAATATCTCAAATAGTCAGGTAACTTTCCCCAAATATCTCAGATACTCAGGTAGCATTCTTCCAAATATCTCAGATAGTCAGGTAACTTTCTTCCAAATATTTCAGATAGTCAGGTAGCTTTCTTCCAAATATCCCAGATAGTCAGGTAACTTTCTTCCAAATATCTCAGATAGTCAGGTAACTTTCCCTAAATATCTCAAATAGTCAGGTAACTTTCCCCAAATATCTCAGATAGTCAGGTAGCTTTCCCTAAATATCTCAGATAGTCAGGTAACTTTCCCCAAATATCTCAGATAGTCAGGTAACTTTCCCTAAATATCTCAGATAGTCAGGTAACTTTCTTCCAAATATCCCAGATAGTCAGGTAACTTTCTTCCAAATATCTCAGATAGTCAGGTAACTTTCCCTAAATATCTCAGATAGTCAGGTAACTTTCCCCAAATATCTCAGATAGTCAGGTAACTTACCCCAAATATCTCAGACAGTCAGGTAACTTTCCCCAAATATCTCAGATAGTCAGGTAACTTTCCCCAAATATCCCAGATAGTCAGGTAGCTTTCCCCAAATATCTCAGATAGTCAGGTAGCTTTCCCCAAATATCTCAGATAGTCAGGTAACTTTCTTCCAAATATCTCAGATAGTCAGGTAACTTTCCCCAAATATCTCAGATAGTCAGGTAGCTTTCCCCAAATATCTCTGATAGTCAGGTAACTTTCTTCCAAATATCTCACATAGTCAGGTAACTTACCCCAAATATCTCAGATAGTCAGGTAACTTTCCCCAAATATCTCAAATAGTCAGGTAACTTTCCCCAAATATCTCAGATACTCAGGTAGCATTCTTCCAAATATCTCAGATAGTCAGGTAACTTTCTTCCAAATATTTCAGATAGTCAGGTAGCTTTCTTCCAAATATCCCAGATAGTCAGGTAACTTTCTTCCAAATATCTCAGATAGTCAGGTAACTTTCCCTAAATATCTCAAATAGTCAGGTAACTTTCCCCAAATATCTCAGATAGTCAGGTAGCTTTCCCTAAATATCTCAGATAGTCAGGTAACTTTCCCCAAATATCTCAGATAGTCAGGTAACTTTCCCTAAATATCTCAGATAGTCAGGTAACTTTCTTCCAAATATCCCAGATAGTCAGGTAACTTTCTTCCAAATATCTCAGATAGTCAGGTAACTTTCCCTAAATATCTCAGATAGTCAGGTAACTTTCCCCAAATATCTCAGATAGTCAGGTAACTTACCCCAAATATCTCAGACAGTCAGGTAACTTTCCCCAAATATCTCAGATAGTCAGGTAACTTTCCCCAAATATCCCAGATAGTCAGGTAGCTTTCCCCAAATATCTCAGATAGTCAGGTAGCTTTACCCAAATATCTCAGATAGTCAGGTAACTTTCTTCCAAATATCTCAGATAGTCAGGTAACTTTCTTCCAAATATCTCAGATAGTCAGGTAACTTACCCCAAATATCTCAGATAGTCTGGTAACTTTCCCCCAAATATCTCAAATAGTCAGGTAACTTTCCCCAAATATCTCAGATAGTCAGGTAGCTTTCTCCAAATATCCCAGATAGTCAGGTAGCTTTCCCCATATATCTCAGATAGTCAGGTAGCTTTCTTCCAAATATCCCAGATAGTCAGGTAGCTTTCCCCAAATATCTCAGATAGTCAGGTAACTTTCCCCAAATATCCCAGATAGTCAGGTAGCTTTCCCCAAATATCTCAGATAGTCAGGTAGCTTCCCCAAATATCTCAGATAGTCAGGTAACTTTCTTCCAAATATCTCAGATAGTCAGGTAGCTTTACCCACATATCTCAGATAGTCAGGTAACTTTCTTCCAAATATCTCAGATAGTCAGGTAACTTTCTTCCAAATATCTCAGATAGTCAGGTAACGTTCCCCAAATATCTCAGATAGTCAGGTAACTTTCTTCCAAATATCTCTGATAGTCAGGTAGCTTTCTTCCAAATATCTCAGATAGTTAGGTAGCTTTCTCCAAATATCTCAGATAGTCAGGTAGCTTTCCCCAAATATCTCAGATAGTCAGGTAACTTTCCCCAAATATCTCAGATAGTCAGGTAACTTTCTTCCAAATATCCCAGATAGTCAGGTAACTTTCTTCCAAATATCTCAGATAGTCAGGTAACTTTCTTCCAAATATCTCAGATAGTCAGGTAACTTTCTTCCAAATATCTCAGATAGTCAGGTAACTTTCTTCCAAATATCTCTGATAGTCAGGTAACTTTCTCCAAATATCTCAGATAGTCAGGTAACATTCCCCAAATATCTCAGATAGTCAGGTAGCTTTCCCTAAATATCTCGGATAGTCAGGTAACTTTCCCTAAATATCTCAGATAGTCAGGTAACTTTCCGCAAATATCTCAGATAGTCAGGTAACTTTCTTCCAAATATCTCAGATAGTCAGGTAACGTTCCTCAAATATCTCAGATAGCCAGGTAGCTTTCCCCAAATATCCCAGATAGTCAGGTAGCTTTCCCCAAATATCTCAGATAGTCAGGTAGCTTTCCCCATATATCTCAGATAGTCAGGTAGCTTTCTTCCAAATATCCCAGATAGTCAGGTAGCTTTCCCCAAATATCTCAGATAGTCAGGTAACTTTCCCCAAATATCCCAGATAGTCAGGTAGCTTTCCCCAAATATCTCAGATAGTCAGGTAGCTTTCCCCAAATATCTCAGATAGTCAGGTAACTTTCTTCCAAATATCTCAGATAGTCAGGTAACTTTCCCCAAATATCTCAGATAGTCAGGTAGCTTTCCCCAAATATCTCTGATAGTCAGGTAACTTTCTTCCAAATATCTCACATAGTCAGGTAACTTACCCCAAATATCTCAGATAGTCAGGTAACTTTCCCCAAATATCTCAAATAGTCAGGTAACTTTCCCCAAATATCTCAGATAGTCAGGTAGCTTTCTTCCAAATATCTCAGATAGTCAGGTAACTTTCTTCCAAATATCTCAGATAGTCAGGTAGCTTTCTTCCAAATATCCCAGATAGTCAGGTAACTTTCTTCCAAATATCTCAGATAGTCAGGTAACTTTCCCTAAATATCTCAAATAGTCAGGTAGCTTTCCCCAAATATCTCTGATAGTCAGGTAACTTTCTTCCAAATATCTCAGATAGTCAGGTAACGTTCCTCAAATATCTCAGATAGCCAGGTAGCTTTCCCCAAATATCCCAGATAGTCAGGTAGCTTTCCCCAAATATCTCAGATAGTCAGGTAGCTTTCCCCATATATCTCAGATAGTCAGGTAGCTTTCTTCCAAATATCCCAGATAGTCAGGTAGCTTTCCCCAAATATCTCAGATAGTCAGGTAACTTTCCCCAAATATCCCAGATAGTCAGGTAGCTTTCCCCAAATATCTCAGATAGTCAGGTAGCTTTCCCCAAATATCTCAGATAGTCAGGTAACTTTCTTCCAAATATCTCAGATAGTCAGGTAACTTTCCCCAAATATCTCAGATAGTCAGGTAGCTTTCCCCAAATATCTCTGATAGTCAGGTAACTTTCTTCCAAATATCTCACATAGTCAGGTAACTTACCCCAAATATCTCAGATAGTCAGGTAACTTTCCCCAAATATCTCACATAGTCAGGTAACTTTCCCCAAATATCTCAGATAGTCAGGTAGCTTTCCCTAAATATCTCAGATAGTCAGGTAACTTTCCCCAAATATCTCAGATAGTCAGGTAACTTTCCCTAAATATCTCAGATAGTCAGGTAACTTTCTTCCAAATATCCCAGATAGTCAGGTAACTTTCTTCCAAATATCTCAGATAGTCAGGTAACTTTCCCTAAATATCTCAGATAGTCAGGTAACTTTCCCCAAATATCTCAGATAGTCAGGTAACTTACCCCAAATATCTCAGACAGTCAGGTAACTTTCCCCAAATATCTCAGATAGTCAGGTAACTTTCCCCAAATATCCCAGATAGTCAGGTAGCTTTCCCCAAATATCTCAGATAGTCAGGTAGCTTTACCCAAATATCTCAGATAGTCAGGTAACTTTCTTCCAAATATCTCAGATAGTCAGGTAATTTTCTTCCAAATATCTCAGATAGTCAGGTAACTTACCCCAAATATCTCAGATAGTCAGGTAACTTTCCCCAAATATCTCAAATAGTCAGGTAACTTTCCCAAATATCTCAGATAGTCAGGTAGCTTTCTCCAAATATCCCAGATAGTCAGGTAGCTTTCCCCATATATCTCAGATAGTCAGGTAGCTTTCTTCCAAATATCCCAGATAGTCAGGTAGCTTTCCCCAAATATCTCAGATAGTCAGGTAACTTTCCCCAAATATCCCAGATAGTCAGGTAGCTTTCCCCAAATATCTCAGATAGTCAGGTAGCTTTCCCCAAATATCTCAGATAGTCAGGTAACTTTCTTCCAAATATCTCAGATAGTCAGGTAGCTTTACCCAAATATCTCAGATAGTCAGGTAACTTTCTTCCAAATATCTCAGATAGTCAGGTAACTTTCTTCCAAATATCTCAGATAGTCAGGTAACGTTCCCCAAATATCTCAGATAGTCAGGTAACTTTCTTCCAAATATCTCTGATAGTCAGGTAGCTTTCTTCCAAATATCTCAGATAGTCAGGTAGCTTTCCCTAAATATCTCGGATAGTCAGGTAACTTTCCCTAAATATCTCAGATAGTCAGGTAACTTTCCGCAAATATCTCTGATAGTCAGGTAGCTTTCTTCCAAATATCTCAGATAGTCAGGTAGCTTTCCCTAAATAACTCGGATAGTCAGGTAACTTTACCCAAATATCTCAGATAGTCAGGTAACTTTCTTCCAAATATCTCAGATAGTCAGGTAACTTTCTTCCAAATATCTCAGATAGTCAGGTAACTTACCCCAAATATCTCAGATAGTCAGGTAACTTTCCCCAAATATCTCAAATAGTCAGGTAACTTTCCCCAAATATCTCAGATAGTCAGGTAGCTTTCCCCAAATATCTCAGATAGTCAGGTAACTTTCTCCAAATATCTCAGATAGTCAGGTAGCTTTACCCAAATATCTCAGATAGTCAGGTAACTTTCTTCCAAATATCTCAGATAGTCAGGTAACTTTCTTCCAAATATCTCAGATAGTCAGGTAACTTACCCCAAATATCTCAGATAGTCAGGTAACTTTCCCCAAATATCTCAAATAGTCAGGTAACTTTCCCCAAATATCTCAGATAGTCAGGTAGCTTTCTCCAAATATCCCAGATAGTCAGGTAACTTTCTTCCAAATATCTCAGATAGTCAGGTAACTTTCTTCCAAATATCCCAGATAGTCAGGTAACTTTCTTCCAAATATCTCAGATAGTCAGGTAACGTTCCTCAAATATCTCAGATAGCCAGGTAGCTTTCCCCAAATATCCCAGATAGTCAGGTAGCTTTCCCGAAATATCTCAGATAGTCAGATAGCTTTCCCCATATATCTCAGATAGTCAGGTAGCTTTCTTTCAAATATCCCAGATAGCCAGGTAGCTTTCCCCAAATATCTGAGATAGTCAGGTAACTTTCCCCAAATATCCCAGATAGTCAGGTAGCTTTCCCCAAATATCTCAGATAGTCAGGTAGCTTTCCCCAAATATCTCAGATAGTCAGGTAACTTTCTTCCAAATATCTCAGATAGTCAGGTAGCTTTACCCAAATATCTCAGATAGTCAGGTAACTTTCTTCCAAATATCTCAGATAGTCAGGTAACTTTCTTCCAAATATCTCAGATAGTCAGGTAACGTTCCCCAAATATCTCAGATAGTCAGGTAGCTTTCTCCAAATATCCCAGATAGTCAGGTAACTTTCTTCCAAATATCTCAGATAGTCAGGTAACTTTCCCCAAATATCTCAGATAGTCAGGTAGCTTTCTCCAAATATCTCAGATAGTCAGGTAACTTTCTCCAAATATCTCAGACAGTCAGGTAACTTTCCCCAAATATCTCAGATAGTCAGGTAACTTACCCCAAATATCTCAGATAGTCAGGTAACTTTCCCCAAATATCTCAGATAGTCAGGTAACTTTCTTCCAAATATCTCAGATAGTCAGGTAACTTTCCCCAAATATCTCAGATAGTCAGGTAGCTTTCTCCAAATATCCCAGATAGTCAGGTAACTTTCTTCCAAATATCTCAGATAGTCAGGTAACTTTCTTCCAAATATCCCAGATAGTCAGGTAACTTTCTTCCAAATATCTCAGATAGTCAGGTAACGTTCCTCAAATATCTCAGATAGCCAGGTAGCTTTCCCCAAATATCCCAGATAGTCAGGTAGCTTTCCCCAAATATCTCAGATAGTCAGGTAGCTTTCCCCATATATCTCAGATAGTCAGGTAGCTTTCTTCCAAATATCCCAGATAGTCAGGTAGCTTTCCCCAAATATCTCAGATAGTCAGGTAACTTTCCCCAAATATCCCAGATAGTCAGGTAGCTTTCCCCAAATATCTCAGATAGTCAGGTAGCTTTCCCCAAATATCTCAGATAGTCAGGTAACTTTCTTCCAAATATCTCAGATAGTCAGGTAACTTTCCCCAAATATCTCAGATAGTCAGGTAGCTTTCCCCAAATATCTCTGATAGTCAGGTAACTTTCTTCCAAATATCTCACATAGTCAGGTAACTTACCCCAAATATCTCAGATAGTCAGGTAACTTTCCCCAAATATCTCAAATAGTCAGGTAACTTTCCCCAAATATCTCAGATACTCAGGTAGCATTCTTCCAAATATCTCAGATAGTCAGGTAACTTTCTTCCAAATATTTCAGATAGTCAGGTAGCTTTCTTCCAAATATCCCAGATAGTCAGGTAACTTTCTTCCAAATATCTCAGATAGTCAGGTAACTTTCCCTAAATATCTCAAATAGTCAGGTAACTTTCCCCAAATATCTCAGATAGTCAGGTAGCTTTCCCTAAATATCTCAGATAGTCAGGTAACTTTCCCCAAATATCTCAGATAGTCAGGTAACTTTCCCTAAATATCTCAGATAGTCAGGTAACTTTCTTCCAAATATCCCAGATAGTCAGGTAACTTTCTTCCAAATATCTCAGATAGTCAGGTAACTTTCCCTAAATATCTCAGATAGTCAGGTAACTTTCCCCAAATATCTCAGATAGTCAGGTAACTTACCCCAAATATCTCAGACAGTCAGGTAACTTTCCCCAAATATCTCAGATAGTCAGGTAACTTTCCCCAAATATCCCAGATAGTCAGGTAGCTTTCCCCAAATATCTCAGATAGTCAGGTAGCTTTCCCCAAATATCTCAGATAGTCAGGTAACTTTCTTCCAAATATCTCAGATAGTCAGGTAACTTTCCCCCAAATATCTCAGATAGTCAGGTAGCTTTCCCCAAATATCTCTGATAGTCAGGTAACTTTCTTCCAAATATCTCACATAGTCAGGTAACTTACCCCAAATATCTCAGATAGTCAGGTAACTTTCCCCAAATATCTCAAATAGTCAGGTAACTTTCCCCAAATATCTCAGATACTCAGGTAGCATTCTTCCAAATATCTCAGATAGTCAGGTAACTTTCTTCCAAATATTTCAGATAGTCAGGTAGCTTTCTTCCAAATATCCCAGATAGTCAGGTAACTTTCTTCCAAATATCTCAGATAGTCAGGTAACTTTCCCTAAATATCTCAAATAGTCAGGTAACTTTCCCCAAATATCTCAGATAGTCAGGTAGCTTTCCCTAAATATCTCAGATAGTCAGGTAACTTTCCCCAAATATCTCAGATAGTCAGGTAACTTTCCCTAAATATCTCAGATAGTCAGGTAACTTTCTTCCAAATATCCCAGATAGTCAGGTAACTTTCTCCAAATATCTCAGACAGTCAGGTAACTTTCCCCAAATATCTCAGATAGTCAGGTAACTTACCCCAAATATCTCAGATAGTCAGGTAACTTTCCCCAAATATCTCAGATAGTCAGGTAACTTTCTTCCAAATATCTCAGATAGTCAGGTAACTTTCCCCAAATATCTCAGATAGTCAGGTAGCTTTCTCCAAATATCCCAGATAGTCAGGTAACTTTCTTCCAAATATCTCAGATAGTCAGGTAACTTTCTTCCAAATATCCCAGATAGTCAGGTAACTTTCTTCCAAATATCTCAGATAGTCAGGTAACGTTCCTCAAATATCTCAGATAGCCAGGTAGCTTTCCCCAAATATCCCAGATAGTCAGGTAGCTTTCCCCAAATATCTCAGATAGTCAGGTAGCTTTCCCCATATATCTCAGATAGTCAGGTAGCTTTCTTCCAAATATCCCAGATAGTCAGGTAGCTTTCCCCAAATATCTCAGATAGTCAGGTAACTTTCCCCAAATATCCCAGATAGTCAGGTAGCTTTCCCCAAATATCTCAGATAGTCAGGTAGCTTTCCCCAAATATCTCAGATAGTCAGGTAACTTTCTTCCAAATATCTCAGATAGTCAGGTAACTTTCCCCAAATATCTCAGATAGTCAGGTAGCTTTCCCCAAATATCTCTGATAGTCAGGTAACTTTCTTCCAAATATCTCACATAGTCAGGTAACTTACCCCAAATATCTCAGATAGTCAGGTAACTTTCCCCAAATATCTCAAATAGTCAGGTAACTTTCCCCAAATATCTCAGATACTCAGGTAGCATTCTTCCAAATATCTCAGATAGTCAGGTAACTTTCTTCCAAATATTTCAGATAGTCAGGTAGCTTTCTTCCAAATATCCCAGATAGTCAGGTAACTTTCTTCCAAATATCTCAGATAGTCAGGTAACTTTCCCTAAATATCTCAAATAGTCAGGTAACTTTCCCCAAATATCTCAGATAGTCAGGTAGCTTTCCCTAAATATCTCAGATAGTCAGGTAACTTTCCCCAAATATCTCAGATAGTCAGGTAACTTTCCCTAAATATCTCAGATAGTCAGGTAACTTTCTTCCAAATATCCCAGATAGTCAGGTAACTTTCTTCCAAATATCTCAGATAGTCAGGTAACTTTCCCTAAATATCTCAGATAGTCAGGTAACTTTCCCCAAATATCTCAGATAGTCAGGTAACTTACCCCAAATATCTCAGACAGTCAGGTAACTTTCCCCAAATATCTCAGATAGTCAGGTAACTTTCCCCAAATATCCCAGATAGTCAGGTAGCTTTCCCCAAATATCTCAGATAGTCAGGTAGCTTTCCCCAAATATCTCAGATAGTCAGGTAACTTTCTTCCAAATATCTCAGATAGTCAGGTAACTTTCCCCAAATATCTCAGATAGTCAGGTAGCTTTCCCCAAATATCTCTGATAGTCAGGTAACTTTCTTCCAAATATCTCACATAGTCAGGTAACTTACCCCAAATATCTCAGATAGTCAGGTAACTTTCCCCAAATATCTCAAATAGTCAGGTAACTTTCCCCAAATATCTCAGATACTCAGGTAGCATTCTTCCAAATATCTCAGATAGTCAGGTAACTTTCTTCCAAATATTTCAGATAGTCAGGTAGCTTTCTTCCAAATATCCCAGATAGTCAGGTAACTTTCTTCCAAATATCTCAGATAGTCAGGTAACTTTCCCTAAATATCTCAAATAGTCAGGTAACTTTCCCCAAATATCTCAGATAGTCAGGTAGCTTTCCCTAAATATCTCAGATAGTCAGGTAACTTTCCCCAAATATCTCAGATAGTCAGGTAACTTTCCCTAAATATCTCAGATAGTCAGGTAACTTTCTTCCAAATATCCCAGATAGTCAGGTAACTTTCTTCCAAATATCTCAGATAGTCAGGTAACTTTCCCTAAATATCTCAGATAGTCAGGTAACTTTCCCCAAATATCTCAGATAGTCAGGTAACTTACCCCAAATATCTCAGACAGTCAGGTAACTTTCCCCAAATATCTCAGATAGTCAGGTAACTTTCCCCAAATATCCCAGATAGTCAGGTAGCTTTCCCCAAATATCTCAGATAGTCAGGTAGCTTTACCCAAATATCTCAGATAGTCAGGTAACTTTCTTCCAAATATCTCAGATAGTCAGGTAACTTTCTTCCAAATATCTCAGATAGTCAGGTAACTTACCCCAAATATCTCAGATAGTCTGGTAACTTTCCCCAAATATCTCAAATAGTCAGGTAACTTTCCCCAAATATCTCAGATAGTCAGGTAGCTTTCTCCAAATATCCCAGATAGTCAGGTAGCTTTCCCCATATATCTCAGATAGTCAGGTAGCTTTCTTCCAAATATCCCAGATAGTCAGGTAGCTTTCCCCAAATATCTCAGATAGTCAGGTAACTTTCCCCAAATATCCCAGATAGTCAGGTAGCTTTCCCCAAATATCTCAGATAGTCAGGTAGCTTTCCCCAAATATCTCAGATAGTCAGGTAACTTTCTTCCAAATATCTCAGATAGTCAGGTAGCTTTACCCACATATCTCAGATAGTCAGGTAACTTTCTTCCAAATATCTCAGATAGTCAGGTAACTTTCTTCCAAATATCTCAGATAGTCAGGTAACGTTCCCCAAATATCTCAGATAGTCAGGTAACTTTCTTCCAAATATCTCTGATAGTCAGGTAGCTTTCTTCCAAATATCTCAGATAGTTAGGTAGCTTTCTCCAAATATCTCAGATAGTCAGGTAGCTTTCCCCAAATATCTCAGATAGTCAGGTAACTTTCCCCAAATATCTCAGATAGTCAGGTAACTTTCTTCCAAATATCCCAGATAGTCAGGTAACTTTCTTCCAAATATCTCAGATAGTCAGGTAACTTTCTTCCAAATATCTCAGATAGTCAGGTAACTTTCTTCCAAATATCTCAGATAGTCAGGTAACTTTCTTCCAAATATCTCTGATAGTCAGGTAACTTTCTCCAAATATCTCAGATAGTCAGGTAACATTCCCCAAATATCTCAGATAGTCAGGTAGCTTTCCCTAAATATCTCGGATAGTCAGGTAACTTTCCCTAAATATCTCAGATAGTCAGGTAACTTTCCGCAAATATCTCAGATAGTCAGGTAACTTTCTTCCAAATATCTCAGATAGTCAGGTAACGTTCCTCAAATATCTCAGATAGCCAGGTAGCTTTCCCCAAATATCCCAGATAGTCAGGTAGCTTTCCCCAAATATCTCAGATAGTCAGGTAGCTTTCCCCATATATCTCAGATAGTCAGGTAGCTTTCTTCCAAATATCCCAGATAGTCAGGTAGCTTTCCCCAAATATCTCAGATAGTCAGGTAACTTTCCCCAAATATCCCAGATAGTCAGGTAGCTTTCCCCAAATATCTCAGATAGTCAGGTAGCTTTCCCCAAATATCTCAGATAGTCAGGTAACTTTCTTCCAAATATCTCAGATAGTCAGGTAACTTTCCCCAAATATCTCAGATAGTCAGGTAGCTTTCCCCAAATATCTCTGATAGTCAGGTAACTTTCTTCCAAATATCTCACATAGTCAGGTAACTTACCCCAAATATCTCAGATAGTCAGGTAACTTTCCCCAAATATCTCAAATAGTCAGGTAACTTTCCCCAAATATCTCAGATAGTCAGGTAGCTTTCTTCCAAATATCTCAGATAGTCAGGTAACTTTCTTCCAAATATCTCAGATAGTCAGGTAGCTTTCTTCCAAATATCCCAGATAGTCAGGTAACTTTCTTCCAAATATCTCAGATAGTCAGGTAACTTTCCCTAAATATCTCAAATAGTCAGGTAACTTTCCCCAAATATCTCAGATAGTCAGGTAGCTTTCCCTAAATATCTCAGATAGTCAGGTAACTTTCCCCAAATATCTCAGATAGTCAGGTAACTTTCCCTAAATATCTCAGATAGTCAGGTAACTTTCTTCCAAATATCCCAGATAGTCAGGTAACTTTCTTCCAAATATCTCAGATAGTCAGGTAACTTTCCCTAAATATCTCAGATAGTCAGGTAACTTTCCCCAAATATCTCAGATAGTCAGGTAACTTACCCCAAATATCTCAGACAGTCAGGTAACTTTCCCCAAATATCTCAGATAGTCAGGTAACTTTCCCCAAATATCCCAGATAGTCAGGTAGCTTTCCCCAAATATCTCAGATAGTCAGGTAGCTTTACCCAAATATCTCAGATAGTCAGGTAACTTTCTTCCAAATATCTCAGATAGTCAGGTAATTTTCTTCCAAATATCTCAGATAGTCAGGTAACTTACCCCAAATATCTCAGATAGTCAGGTAACTTTCCCCAAATATCTCAAATAGTCAGGTAACTTTCCCCAAATATCTCAGATAGTCAGGTAGCTTTCTCCAAATATCCCAGATAGTCAGGTAGCTTTCCCCATATATCTCAGATAGTCAGGTAGCTTTCTTCCAAATATCCCAGATAGTCAGGTAGCTTTCCCCAAATATCTCAGATAGTCAGGTAACTTTCCCCAAATATCCCAGATAGTCAGGTAGCTTTCCCCAAATATCTCAGATAGTCAGGTAGCTTTCCCCAAATATCTCAGATAGTCAGGTAACTTTCTTCCAAATATCTCAGATAGTCAGGTAGCTTTACCCAAATATCTCAGATAGTCAGGTAACTTTCTTCCAAATATCTCAGATAGTCAGGTAACTTTCTTCCAAATATCTCAGATAGTCAGGTAACGTTCCCCAAATATCTCAGATAGTCAGGTAACTTTCTTCCAAATATCTCTGATAGTCAGGTAGCTTTCTTCCAAATATCTCAGATAGTCAGGTAGCTTTCCCTAAATATCTCGGATAGTCAGGTAACTTTCCCTAAATATCTCAGATAGTCAGGTAACTTTCCGCAAATATCTCTGATAGTCAGGTAGCTTTCTTCCAAATATCTCAGATAGTCAGGTAGCTTTCCCTAAATATCTCGGATAGTCAGGTAACTTTCCCCAAATATCTCAGATAGTCAGGTAGCTTTCTCCAAATATCCCAGATAGTCAGGTAGCTTTCCCCATATATCTCAGATAGTCAGGTAGCTTTCTTCCAAATATCCCAGATAGTCAGGTAGCTTTCCCCAAATATCTCAGATAGTCAGGTAACTTTCCCCAAATATCCCAGATAGTCAGGTAGCTTTCCCCAAATATCTCAGATAGTCAGGTAGCTTTCCCCAAATATCTCAGATAGTCAGGTAACTTTCTTCCAAATATCTCAGATAGTCAGGTAGCTTTACCCAAATATCTCAGATAGTCAGGTAACTTTCTTCCAAATATCTCAGATAGTCAGGTAACTTTCTTCCAAATATCTCAGATAGTCAGGTAACGTTCCCCAAATATCTCAGATAGTCAGGTAGCTTTCCCCAAATATCTCAGATAGTCAGGTAGCTTTCCCCAAATATCTCAGACAGTCAGGTAACTTTCCCCAAATATCTCAGATAGTCAGGTAGCTTTCCCCAAATATCTCAGACAGTCAGGTAACTTTCCCCATATATCTCAGATAGTCAGGTAACTTACCCCAAATATCTCAGATAGTCAGGTAGCTTTCTCAAATAATAATAGTGTAAAGGTCAATCATCTTAAAAATACTGTCGGATAAATTCACGTGGAATAACCATTGACAATAATTGCCAACGTGATTAAACCTTTGACCGTTGTCTTACAGATTTCATATTCTTCTTTAAGAATATAAGTTGTATAAGATAGCAGATAAACCCAAACTTTATCAAGAATCTGACTTAATTCACTCAGATCATATTTCACACATTCATTAGGAAAGGAAGATATATTATTAGCAGAATCACCACTTTTGATCATGTTTGCTTTATCTGCGTAATTATGGGCGATGACAGTCTTACTACTTCTACACAAAGACGGAAGTTCTTGATGATGTGATCGAATTCTTTTCAACTACTAGACTAGTCAAAGGAAACATTCTCAATCATTTTTGTACATTTCTGTCTACTTCAGGAATGGAGACTATACAACTTCGTGGAACTGCAGGACACGCCGATATCTGCTGAGTTCTCCGTGGCCAGAAACAACTATCCGGGTATCACCGCCTCTTGTAATGTCTCCAGGATGTCCGGATTCTTCGCTTGGAACGTTCTTGTTATCATGGTAGGGAGCTGTGCTCGTCAAGATATCTACCGATTCTTACTTGCATGTTGATAACATATAAAATTATGGAAACATAAAATTCACGAAACAGACAGCCGATTTGTTAAAAGTTACTTCTGATTTCGTAGTAATTAAGTAGGTCATACTCCAAGTCGGAAAGAAACAACGCGAAATGCAGTTTATACGTGTACTTTAATAGTTGACATTTGTCATCTTTATACGTTTTGTTTGTTTGTTTATTGGTTTTATCGTCCCACCAACAGTATTTCAGTTATCTTTAGACGGTGTCCACTTGAAGCAGATATAGTGCTGCCTTCACTGTGTATAGGGTGTTTGTTTATTGGTTTTATCGTCCCACCAACAGTATTTCAGTTATCTTTAGACGGTGTCCACTTGAAGCAGATATAGTGCTATCTTCACTGTGTATAGCATGCCGTGAACACCTGGCATGATACCATACCCAGTCACATTATCCTGACACCGGGCCAACCAGACATGGAACTACCTTTGTATTTGATTGAGTGTTAGCAAGAGAGCTACACCCCTACTATTTTAACGACTTTGGTATGTCGCAGCCCTGGATCGAACCCGGGACCTTCAGTACCTGGAGTACTTTTATATTATTGACATTTATCATCTTTATACTTTCATGTAATTGCGTTAAAACTTCTTGCACGTATTCTTTCATCATTTTCGTTGCAGAACTTCCTGAATATATTCGGTTTTACGACGTTTGCTGTGGATCCGAAATTGACACCGAACCGTCTGCAGTTGTCCTTTATCCTTGTTTTGGCGGCAATCAGCTTCCGATTTGTAACCAATCAAAGCATGCCTAAGATATCCTACCTCACTCACCTGGTAAAGGATTTGTTTGTTTTAATGTTCTTAGCAGAATCAGATCAGATTGATCGTTACAGTTCAACTTTATTTAACTGATATGGTATTGGCTGTTTCCATTTGACTGAAAAATGCAGAAACATTCAACGCTTTGCGTCAGCATTGCCTAGCCTTGGCAATTCTTCATAACTCATCTGAAATGAAATTAACTAAGTTTATGAACGAACTATCGATATCCAATCTAATCATTCGTAAGATACCTTTCCACACTTTTCTGTAATTGACCAATTATATCGCTCGTTACATACCATTTCCCACTAATCTTGTGTATGATTGGTCAAAACTTCTCTCCACAGGACCGGTATGTTTTGTTATCGATGGCGTTCAGCGGTTCTATCACCATATGGCACGCGGTAGTGTCCCGATTCAGTGAAGACCTCCAGGATGATATTGATTTCGGTGCCTTTATCGTCTTCGCTGTCTCCTATTTCATCTTCCAGTGTGTCTTCATCTTTTACACGGCCCTACATGTAAGGAAAGCACGTTTAGTTTGATTGCGCATGCGCACTATTAACGTATTTAACTGGCTCGTAACACCGGAGATTTAAACATCGTCGGAACCTACGTTCATTCATACCGCTCTGCTTCATCGTGACCTTGGGATTTTAGGCTGGTAAATGTTCGTTTTCATGAGTATTCATAGCATCCAGTGGCCCAATGAAAAATGCGAGTTTCGTCAACTCTACTCTTAAATTTAAATTTGTCAATGATAATTTGGCTGCACTAACCTGCGACGCATGTTGTTTACAAATTGTGATAATTTCATTGGCTGAATTTCCCTGTCTTTTCAGACATGAAGCCAATCAAAAGCTTCATTCATATATTCATGAGAACGAAGTATATTTTTCTGGCCAGGTAACATATCATGTATGTAGCGATAACGGAATATTTACCATGTATTCTGACCATAGGATTAATAGTCTCTTGTTGCGACTCTAACTTCAAGATGTACATTGAATGATTTTATTGATTTAAATCCTTGGCTTATCATAACATTACATTTGGATCTTATTACTTATAACCGCTTCACAATTCTACGTTTTCTTCTGTTGGTTTTATTGCTTTTTTTAAAATTCGATAATACTTCGTGTGTATTTTAAATATTTATTTTGACATTTGTCATAACTCGATTTTTATCTATGACGCTACTACATTGTTCTTATTACACGGCATCGTTTGTTTTATTTCAAACTACTTTCTCGTTTGGAAATTTTAGGTTGCTTAGGTTTTTCTCGCTTTTAATATTGTACATATGTTGAAAGTTCATTATAATTAGAAATATTTTATTTGTATATAGTACTTTTTATCAGTTTTAACTCCCGATACAGATGCTGGTTGTTAATTGTTTCACTTTGTTGGGATATGTTCATTGACACTGTTTGTGAGAAAACCCTCCAGGAAGTGCGAGGTTTGAGCGCTCCACAGGAAGTGCGAGGTTGGAGCGCTCCACAGGAAGTGCGAGGTTGGAGCGCTCCACAGGAAGTGCGAGGCTGGAGCGCTCCACAGGAAGTGCGAGGTTGGAACGCTCCACAGGAAGTGCGCGGTTGGAGCGCTCCACAGAAATTGCTATAGAACAAAGGTTTGCTTCACATAAACAGAAGAGATGGTCTGGATGAAGAGGGGGATGGGGATTAGCCGGCATTTTTGCCGATACTACGCAGCGACATTTTTATCATTACAGCACAGGGGCACTTATGAGGTGCCCAGGGACTGAACCCGGCCGGTCCATTATACTGACACCGACGAGTCAGGCGTAATGCTGTCCCCGTAGCCCCGAGCGTTAGGAGGGAAGCCACTACTACCAACTTTAAAGTCTTTGGTATGACCCGGCCGGGGTTCGAACCCACGACCTCCCGATCCGCAAGCCGACGCTCCTGGATGAAGACGACTTCAGAGACAGAAGTTATGGTGATTTTTTTTGGATAAAGTACCACATATTTGAAACGAAGACCCGACACCATCTTTTGGAAAATACGCAACAGACAGTACTTGCAGGCCATTGATTTTTTTTAACTTTTTTTTTTCAGCGACGGACGAAGGTCAAGGAGATACGAGCCAAGGAAGAGAAGTATAAGGTATATTGTTTTGGTCCTATTTTAGATTTATACGTCACACTACAAAAGATTATAACTGTTATATTTGATTTAATTTATGAGAGAAATACGAGCAATCTCCCGGCTAACTGCCGACGTGCATTTAGTGTTAAACCGGTTTCTTTTCGCGCCCGCCTGTCCATCTGTGCTTATGTCCGTAGCAAATCGTATGTAACTGTTAAATGCATCCCCTCATACATGGCTAGTTTCATTTTGTTAAACCTTAATTGATATTTTAGTAATATATTGTTTTATTAAAGCTCCAAATCATCATCCAATTTATGTTTGTTTCTTTTTTTCAGTTGCGATCTTACAACGTTCGACAAAGTCGGAACACTTCAAGTACCATCCCGATGCATGGCAATGGGCATTAGATCACGTGACTAAGTAGTTTTTTTTTTCCAATGAACTCTTAATAATTGTTTTTATACCAATTATCCGGATATGAGAATTTGTGTTTGCAAGCCACCATTCCAAGCATGTGTAGCCCAGTGTGACGGCGGCAGTGCCTTGCTATAGGGACGATTGAAGGAAACACTGAAGCATCCAGTTCGTCAACAACGATGTTTTAATGTTCTAACAACTACCAATCCTTAACAAATCATCTGACAGTTTTATATCATGCACTTTCTTGGCTAATTTTTTTATTAAAAAGAAATTTCATGGTAGATACAGCAGTTCGAAATACAGTTAAACTATAATGTTCTAAAATAAATTTAAATTCTTTTTTGATTCTTATTTTTAGAGATGTTTTTGTCGTATTTGTGTTTTTGTCGTTTTTGGGCAAGGTAAAGGTCGTTATTTAAATACAAAATAAAGCCGATACAGCAGGCCGAAAAGTTCAACATTAATGCCCAAAGGAACTAATATGTTATAATTTATACTCGTACTTTATAATGATGTTATTTCTTTATTTCTGTAAGGAAAGGGTCGTTAGAAAATCGATTAATTGGTTAACCTAATTGATTCCATTACTAACATTAATTGGGTCAACCTATGTGCTATTGTTTATCTTTGTTGTTTTCTTTATCTGTACGCCGATCAGTATTTGACTATGATACAGATTAATTTTTCGAGTTGATTACAATGTTTAGATTAATGCTTAAACATTCATTTTTCAAAATTATAAATTTAAAACAATGACTTACACCTCTAAACTCGCTCATTCACCATCATTCTGCGTCAGAGATTCTTTAGTATGATAATCCTTTAGTTGTTTTAATAAAGGAAAATAGTGCATGTATTTTCGGACATATCCATTGAAAAAAGTGTTTTATACATCATTTAAGAAGAACGTAATTTCTACACTGTACCAAACTAAATTTAATGTTTTTGGTGTATTTATTTCCGCCCCAATATCTTTTTTTTTTAAATTTCATTCCAAAATATGCCAAGATAGTATTGATTATTTGTATATTTTATTTATTACCCCCCTTTGTTTTTTATTTTTTATATTATTTATATGTTTTGTGTGTGTTTTAATGCTTTATTTGCATTTATATTGTATAAATTTCTCATGTTATGATGTGTCTGAGCCCAAGGAACATGTACAAATATTCTACATCTACCAGTGAGCTACAATGGTCCATAGTGCACGAGGCACCTAATGCACAAGGTACCACTGTGTTAGTGAAGATGCCTTTCTCTTTGAAGTTGATGTGCATTTTTTCAAGTAGAAATTCATATTTTCTCTTTAAAACACCAATTTTAGAAATTATGTCAAAACAGCTCGATATTACACGTCTTAATACATTTTGTCAAAACAACATGAAGAAAACACTCACTATATACATTTTGTGAAAACAATTTCAAAATAAATCAGTCATTTATTAACACTTATCGAACGTGTTAATTAATAAAAAACACACACTATACATTTTGTCAAAACAGTGTTTCAATAGATAGTTTGGACATCAGTGAAGACCCCTTATCTTGGCAGCCATCTTTGATGGCAATTTCAAGGGATTTTCAGATAAATTGTATAGAAGTGTACCTTTTATTTTCTTTTAATTTCTTCATTTGTGATCCAAAAGTTAAAAACTGTACACCATTGGAAAGCTATTAAAATTCATATTTTTAGAATACAATATTTTTAAAATTGATAAATGCACAAAGAATTAATACACAGAAATAAATAAAATTATTGGCTCATCCTTAAACAAAATTAACAGTGAATTTTTTTTTTTTTTTGGTTGATTGTTTTTTACCTTTTAAACTATAAAACTATTGATATTAAAATACTTCATATATGCTGTTAAATTTTAAAATTAAGTAAAATAGACTGAAAAATAAAAACACAGTGGTGAGTTTAATACAGCACATACTTCCAGATCATCCCTAAACAAGATGAACAGTGAATCTCATATGCAAGCAATGAAAAGAAAACAATAAAAAACGTCGAAGCGCAGACGTTTTCTTAGATAAGCTATAATGTCGTAAAAGAAGAGTGATTTTTATAAGTGTAATTGAAAAGTAATGTTCACGTGAATTTACATAACTGAACATTGAAGTGTTTTTATGTATTGTCATACACAGACTGTGATACTGATTATTTAATTTACAAAATTCTAATATTTATTGTCAAAATGTTTACTTTATTGTTTACTTACTGTGCCTTGATTATATACATGTTTGTTTAATTAATGTGATTTGGCAAGTTTATGCTTGCATTTTGAATAAAAACATCGAAAGTAAAAGTTGAATTGTATTAATACTGGAACCACTGTCTTTTCCGATGCAAAAACCAACTACATACCGCCCTGACATACCTGCAGTCCCCTATTTTCAAATTTAATGAAATGTAAACATTTTTCTTGCCTGTGGGTATTTTTTTAGTTTAATTGAATTATTCTCATATTTTTTTTCGACGAAAATGTCCAATCTCACTTTTAGCCTACTTTCAAAGGGTGGCAAAAGGCAATCCCGAATGAATATTAAAGCGACTTATTGGTAGAAATTCCAGATAGCACCATATACCGTATTGTGTCTATTAAATTCCCTCTGGGTAGCTTTTCTTATTTTTTTTAAAAAAAATGTTGGAGGTAGCGGTCATAAAGGTAAATATCTATTCGCGACATACTATCGTGTATTTGTATTTTGGGTTGTACGGCACGCCGACACTTGAAAGGTCATATATCGCCGAGTACAGCAAAGCTTAGCATGAATTGGGGTCTAATCAAGTTTAAATTAGGTACATGAGTAGACATATAAAAATTTATACGGTGTATATTAATAACAAAAATCACGTAATCCTATAAATGACTGAATAAACAAACAAATAAATAAATAAAAGCCTTTAATGTAATTAATGTCAAATACTACAAAGCACATCGTTTGCACCATCAAGGCCTTGATTGATAAACAAACTTCACTTGCTTCAGGTGAGAGAGGGGGTTAAATGACAGTGTGGCTAACCTGTCAATGCGGAGAAATGTCACACGCGTGTCAAATGTCTAGTAAGTAGACCAATTTCTGAAGACAGCATTTCGAGGGGACAGTGTAATGTACAGTTATGAGTAAAAATCGTACCGAGTTTTGGTTCTTATAATTTCGGGAGGAAACAAATCAATAAATACGTATAACATAAGCCTCGCGAGATCTGCATATCTTAAAAAAATCTTAAATATTTCTTGTTATAATTTATTTGCTTTTTTCACTCTAATGCTCATAGTAACTGATTCTTTTCTGACTCCACAACTTGAATACTTAATATTCATGTTGCAGTCTGGGCGATTTAAAAAAAAATCTCCGAAGGGAGGTAACACATTGCAATTTGAATAACTAGAGTAACGTCCCATGATCAACGAAAACAAAGGAATTTTTTGTTCTAATACTATTCAACCCGCCATAATCCTGATTCAGTAGCATCATTAATTTGATATTGAAAGTAAGGAAAACAAGATAAAGTTTCTACATTTTAAGATATGCATGGATACGCGCTCAGTATGTGTAGTAAATATTACAAGAAAGTAAATTATGCATATTACAAGTAGTATGTCTTCATAAAGGAATAAAATACAATAATATGGACAAGAAAATATGAATGAATAAACCCTTATTATGCTTTTAAACTTTGACCCTAGATAGCAACCTGCCCCTTTTTTATGTGCAACCCTGCCCCCTTTTATGTGCCACCCTGCCCCCTTTTATGTGCCACACTGCCCCTTTTGTGCCACACTGCCCCTTTTGTGCCTCCCTGCCCCTTTTTATGTTACCCTGCCCCTTTTGTGCCACACTGCCCCTTTTGTGCCTCCCTGCCCCCTTTTTTGTGCCACCTTGCCCCTTTTTATGTGTTACCCTGCCCCTTTTGTGCCACACTGCCCCTTTTTATGTGTTACCCTGCCCCTTTTGTGCCACACTGCCCCTTTTTGTGTTACCCTGCCCCTTTTGTGCCACACTGCCCCTTTTTATGTGTTACCCTGCCCCTTTTGTGCCACCCTGCCCCTTTTTATGTGTTACCCTGCCCCTTTTGTGCCACACTGCCCCTTTTTATGTGTTACCCTGCCCCTTTTGTGCCACACTGCCCCTTTTTATGTGTTACCCTGCCCCTTTTGTGCCACACTGCCCCTTTTTATGTGTTACCCTGCCCCTTTTGTGCCACACTGCCCCTTTTTATGTGTTACCCTGCCCCTTTTGTGCCACACTGCCCCTTTTGTGCCACCCCGCCCCTTTTTGTGACATCCTGTCCTTTTTTGTGCCACCCTGCACTTTTTTGTGCCAACCTGCCCTTTTTTGAGCCTAAATTTCATTTTTAAGATTATGGTCTTACATCATTGTTATTTAATAATTTGATGTTCTAAACCGTCAAATATAAAGCTATAAAATAAATTTTAAAAAATCTTGTTATCATTATGCTGATGTTGTTTTTAAGTGAAACTGCCTTTTGCGCAAAGATCAACTTTTCATTTAAAGCTTTCTCGTTTTTAAATACATTGCAGCGACCATTTATGATCATTATAGCAACTTCCAGCATTTTGGTGGATGAAGACCACAAACGTCTGGAAAGAACCACCGGAGCACCGCAAGTCAGCTGGAAAACATATTAAGTCCTTTGTCCCAAATGCATGTGGTGAGAGGCTAAGCAGTCAGAGGAGTTACAAATCATCAACCCTTTCATTATGCCTCAGGCGCCCCACAAAGCTTTCTCATCATGGACTTGAACAGAAGGAATATAAAAAAACAACAACATATTTTTTAAGATGTTTATTCAATAAAGAACAAGGTAGCATGTTTAACATAACAAAATCAGCAACAAAAATACACACCAATCAGAGACATTCAAACACGTCACACTCTGCAATTCTCTATTAGATATGAGTGAAAATAATAACTTATCTCCTTCTGTGTCAACATTTTCAAATACTTAATAATATGAACACATACCATCATTTAAAGTTTTTTTGTTTTTTTAATTTTCATAAAAAGTCTAAGGAAACCCGACATGAATTATTTATCTGTTGATGGTAATTGAAATTTTTATGCAGGTTACAGTCAGGACCTTCGAAAATATATTAAACAAGAAATGTCACTGACAATGACATAAGGAGCGGAATGGTCCAGTGGTAGGACGCACGACTCTAGGTCACAGGATCTGTGGTTCGAACCCTGATCAGGTCGCCGCTCATTTCCTTGAGCAAGAAATTTACCTCAAATTGTTCCCACTTCACCCAGGGTGTATAAATGGGTACCTACGAGGGTTATTCGGGTCAGTAATATGACTTCCCAGTGCCATGTGTCGGCTACCATTGTACGGGATTTTTTAATACATCCAATGACCAGGGGGTAAACTGTAAAGTTGGCTGAACAAGCATTAGCTTGGAAATAGACTATAACTTGGTATTACCTAGAAGCCATCGAAGGTGCAAATGACCTTGAATATGACCTAAAGGGATGCACTGCAAAGGTCACGTGACACACCTTAATGTGCTATTAATTGACGTGGCGTCTAATTGAATTACTGTAAACAGTTTGAGTTAGGACTGAGACAAGAAACAATCCAATTAAAGTTAGCATATTTACAATGTACAATGTTATATATATATATATCTACTCAGAAGGGAGGTAACACAATCTTAATTAAATAGTATGAGTACTGCCCCCTTATAAACAAAGAAAGAATCGATCTTAAAATATGGGGTTGCCTATTTACACCGAGAAGAAAAAAAAGTCTTACTATGATGAAAGGGAGACTATTCACTATCTACAATGTAGGACTTAAGTGAATAGTATCCCCTTCATTTTTGTTAAGTGCTTGTGACAATGCCTAAGTCAATTCTTTTTAAAACAACCTCAGATGTGTTTAGAATGAAAAAAATGGGTAAATCTTGTTCACTTGATTTGAACTTAAAAACCTGAATACTTTCCTGGAATAAACAATTACATGTATAATCATTATTTTTTATTTTGTATGGAGTACTTAAATGGGACCACTTAGGGCTTACTTGAGGAAACATCATGCACTTTATCAACATAACACATATCCCATCATAAAGGTTTTTCCTGCAAGTGAACGGCTAATGTGAATGTTTCCTAAGATGCTAAAAAATGTTCTTTTTTTTTTTTCATTGTGAAGTATCTTACATCTGACTTTGCTTTGGTGAAAATGTCCAAGGTATTCCGATTGCAAGTAAAACATTTAATTTGGGCTAATCTGCTTTTAAGCTTGAATGGAAAAATATAATGTTTTCTGATTTTTATGCTAATGTTGTAATAATAATGTTTACAATCATCAATATACATGTACAAATCATTGTTTATACAACATATTATAAATATTTTCAGTACATACATGTATTATTAAAAATTATACAATATGTTCTTTTTTTTTTCATTGTTAAGTTTCTTAATTTTTCAGTAAAATCTTTAATTCGGATTACTCTGCTTTTAAGCTTGAATTAAAAAAAAATCTGATTTTTTGTGCTATTATTAAAAATTCTACAAATTTGACAGATTTAGCAAGAAAACATTTGACTGTTTGACAAAAGAATAAACTGATATCAGAGTGTAACAATGGCAACTCAAATACTACAGTAGAAGGGAGACAACTCTATTTAACCTAATTATGTTCGAGACACCCATAATTTAATGCTGAAAAGAAGATTCCCAGATAAATGTCTGGGTAGAACCACTGTCGCACAGTTGGTCAGCTAAAGGACTAACCTGTTTAAGTTTCTCTTCAGACCAGGACTTGATCTCACTGGATAAGGGGAGGTAAGCATTTTTAGGTTATTAACTGTAACTGCTCGGCCACACGTGTCCTGCACTGTTTTCATCAAAATCTCAATTATAAGCACAGAAAAAAGCACATTCATACAACAGACTGTGTTAACACACAGAACAAAGATAATCCCAATAAAATCATGCAACCGAATTTTCTCATTTACAAACTAGAAAATTATAATAATGTCCAAGAATATGTAAACTATAAATTATGTAAAATAAATAATATTCAGTTACATTTAAAACATGTGTATAAAAAAAGGCAATATATATAGATGCATAAAAAGCTTGTTTATAAAATTTGAAGGTTAAAACAACAATAGTTATGTCAAGGTGTTTAATGAGGAAAGACAGAATGAATTTTACATATTTATAAACCTAAGTGCAAGTTTAGTTTTGTTTTTTTTAAAAATTGCAGCAACATTATTATGGTCACTATAGCAAAGTCCAGCTACAAGAAGACCAAATGTCTGTGTTGAGTGTACAGCAGATCAGCAAAAAGATGGATATGAGTCCCGGTTGGAGCAAGAACTTCAATGTGGCGAGGTTTTCCAGCTAACCTATATTTATGTTATAGCAAGGTAAATAAATTAAACCAATGTGCTGACAGGCTGCAACATAAAGAAGTCACTCGCCGTGCTTGTTTCGGCTTCTATTTTCTATAGAAACATCTTAATAGACTCTATCCTATACAAAGAATAATGCTCAAATCTCTGCAATGGAACATGCAGATTCTGACGAATTTATAGGTAGCTAACAACGATGCCTTGGTCTTTATCTCGCTACATTTTAAGCTTATAGCTGGCAAAGGTTGATTATACATTTGTCAATATATAATATCATTACTGATTCTCATTTAATAAAAAAAAGGCTTATCATTCCGGAAAAAAAATCATTTGAATTCTTGACTATTAAATATGAAATTTGTCTTTTGATACAAACTTAACAGGAAAGTTGTAATGAACTGGTTACTATGGTAATATGATATATCATTAACTAGAGTTCTAATTATAATTCCTAACACAACGTATCATCATCTTCGTGGTGAAAACTTGGGGTTCTGTGGGCCCTCTGTGAAAGATCGCAGCTCATAGCTGGCGACTTTTGGATCAAACTCAAACTTGTCCCTGGCAAAGATGAGACGAATGTCTGTGTGGAGATAAATCTTGCCCGATTTACTGCTGGCAAATCTGTAAAAAAACCCACATACAACATAAATAAAATGTAATTTGTCAAGAAATAAAATATGTACATAATATTGTTTTTTAAAATACATCAAAGCACAAACGTGGTCATTATATTAAGGTCCAGCTGTTTTGGTGGAGGAAGACCTCAGACAATTGTCTGGATAGAACCACCGGTGTACCGCAGGTCAGCTGGATGACCTTCCCACATTAAGCCCTTCGCCCCAACCAGGACACGGACCCAGTGGGAGGCTAAGCAGTCAGGAGTGACAGTCAGGAGCGCTTCTACCACTACACCACCGGCGCCCCGGTGGAGGAAGACCTCAGACAATTGTCTGGATAGAACCACCGGTGTACTGCATGTCAGCTGGATGACCTTCCCACATTAAGCCCTTCGCCCCAACCAGGACACGGACCCAGTGGGAGGCTAAGCAGTCAGGAGTTACAGTCAGAAGCGCTTCTACCACTACACCACCAGCGCCCCGGTGGAGGAAGACCTCAGACAATTGTCTGGATAGAACCACCGGTGTACTGCTTGTCAGCTGGATGACCTTCCCACATTAAGCCCTTCGCCCCAACCAGGACACAAACCAACGCAGTGAGAGGCTTAGCAGTCAGGAGTTACAAATTAGCGCTTCTACCACTACACCACCGGCGCCCCGGTGGGGGAGGACCTCAAACAATTGTCAGGGTAGAACCACCGGCACATCTAAGGTCAACTGGGAGACCTTCAAACATTAAGTCCTTTACAGGACGTGAAGCGACATGATGGGAGGCCGAGATGTCAAGAGGAATAACAAGCATTAGATTCTACTTTTGACCACAGAGGTCCCTATACAGGTAAAAAAGCAATAATTACATGAATTAAGCAAGAGCTTTATAAATTTGGCATGTTTTATATTTCAAACTTTGCCTGATTTTACAAAATCTGTAAATTAAGAAATCTATAAAGTAAATAAAAGGAAAAAAAGATGTGGAATAAAAGTAAAATAAGTTTTATTATTTGAGTTGCAAAAGATGTAAAGGAGTGGAAAAATAGGAAAAAAAGTGAAAGAAGATCGGTAAAATAAAAAGTATTTAAATAACTTCAAATTATCAAGAAAGGAGAACTGGTGTGTATAAAATATAATGATAACTTTGACGACAAAGAATTTAAACATGATGTTGATATTTTGGGATATTTTATTTAAATTTTCATAAATAAAAGTTTCATTTTGTTGAGTGTTGATACATAGGTTATTGTTGATATTGACACCAATCTTTATCTACACAACTTTATCAACATAAGCATGATCTCCTCAATAAGCACATGCTTCACAAGGCCAAAGTGTTGACCCCATTATCTACTTTTCTTCTGTCTATCCCACAAAATATAAAGATACCAATCTAATTTTTTAAATTTTTACACACCACAACAATAATTACCTGAGATGTATTAGGTAGCGCAGATACGACGGCTCGGAGCTTTTCCTGTCCACGGGCATGTAGATGGTCCGTTGTCGTAGAAACGTCTGGCAGTTGGCGGGCATGTCTGATAGATCGTAGAGCACCACAAACATCTTCACCACTGTCTTGTTTGGGTTGAACAGGGTCTAGAAGCAGACATTAAAATATTGAAAACAACAACAACAACCCCACAACAACAACAACCCCACAACAACCCCACAACAACAACAACCCCACAACAACAACAACCCCACAACAACAACAACCCCACAACAACAACCCCACAACAACAACAACCCCACAACAACAACAAACAAAAATTATATTTGAAACTGTCAGTCAATCAAACATGCATCCACGCTAACCAACTGCTGTCAGTTAAACCAGTTGATAGGCAACAAATGGCAGAGTGTTGCTAGGTCGATAAACAAGTCAGATAATGTTTGTTTTGTTTGTTATTTGTTACATCGCACCAACACAATTATGGTCATATTGACGACATCCAGCTAATTATTGGTGGAGGAAGACCCCAGATAGATCAGATAATGTGGCTATTAATATCGCTCATAGAGTTCTGAAAACACATTTACAGATAATAACAAGGCACACTGGCCAAACTTGCAAGACAGTACACCGACTGCTCACTGTGACCAGGCAGACAGCCATGTACATGGAACTGTTCTTAAAATCTTGGCATACGCCAGGAATTTTTTGACATAATTTATGCCCATACGCTCCCTAATGGAGCAACTGAATTGTTATCTATAAAAAGTAATCACTAACAAATTGGAAAACAACTTTTGAGTAAAATGCTTATAGAATCATATCTAATTTGTTTGTTTCTTGGGTTTATCGTCCCACCAACAGTATTACAGTTATCTGGAGATGGTGTCCACTTGAAGCAGATATAGTGCTGCCCTCACTGTGCATAGCATGCTGTGAACACATGGTATGATACCACACCCATTCACCTTATCCTGACACCGGGCCAACCAATCATGGAACTACCCTTACACTTGCTTGAGTGTTAGCAAGGGAGCTATACCACTACCATTTTTTACAACTTTGGTATGTCGTATGGTCCAAACCCGAGGCCTCCAGTACCTGGAGCCGACGCTCTACCAGGTCTGGTCATATTTAATTTCTTTGAGAAATGTTTCACTGCGTTACTTATTGATATAAATGAAGAATTACACAAAAATATAACCATACTTTTTTTTTGTTCTTGTATTATCCTTACTGCAATTTATTATTAATTAGTAATGTTTTAGAAGAGAAATTAATTGTGATTTTCTTACTCTCCAAAATTACTGTTTTGAAGGAAATAGCTAGGATATGAAGATGTCATATTTACCAACTGCACAGTCCCTGTTCGAGGTATATGATATCCCCTTTTACCTAGGGGTTCTAGATTCACATGGCCCTGAAAGGTAAAGAAAAACATGCATAAAATATTAAAACATCAGTTGTAAAAATATACAGTTCCTTCCTGCAGTTCTTATTTTCTATTTCACAAATTTCATATATATATTATTTATTATAACATATAAAAGTTAATATAAGGGTACATGAAAAACATTGCACCGACCAAATATGAGCATTGTAGTCCAGCTTTTTGGTGGAGGAAGATCCCAGACAAATGTCTGGGTAGAACCACCGGCGCACTGCAAGTCAGCTGGAATACCTTCCCACAGTCCAACCCATGCCTTGAGAGGCTAAGCAGGCAGAGGAGTTCCAAATCGGCGACTACGACTATGCCACGGGCCAATAAAACCAACAAACATACCGCCTTTAATAATTGGATTGTTGATGGGCCAATTAACCCAACAAACATACAAACAATTGATATACACACCAGGTACGGAGATGGTGCATTATCGTCAGAAAGTTGGAAGAAGTAGGCTGCAACTGGTAACACAACGTGTTTGGGACAGAAGAGTCCTCCAGCCCCAATCTCTACCGTAAACCCTTCCACCACGCCTACTGGTTCTATCCGGCCATTCAACACAGACTCCTGCAAATAGCGGAATTAAAATAGCAGGTGCTTAACAAGCTGTTGTGAGACAATCTATCTGATAATATTCTGCCAAACTGTTCACTGCTGGTACGCATTGACAATGTCAGATTGAGATCATAACATCAGTGTCAGGAATGTAGGGTTTGGATGAAATGAGCTTCAGAAATACTTTTCATAACTGAAATAGGTGCATAAAATGTGAACATATACATGTTTAACCCAGCAGAATGACAGAAAACATTTTACAGCTTGAAGTTTGTTTTTTAAGACAGGCAAAACTTACCTTTAATAACCAACAACTTTAACCTTATAGACTTACAATCCCACATTTTAATTTTTACTTAATTAATCTTTATTAACATAAAACATTATCATATTCAGCACTCTATCAAGTGTTGATATGCTGTAAAAAAAACTAAAAATAAGACAGCCACATGTTATTAGTTTAAACATTTTTCAAGCAGATGTTAGTGAATTTTAAACTTGGTTACCAGCAAAAAAAATGTAACAAAATTCAATACTTGGTATCCAACTGTTTGAGCCAAAACATTGTTCCTCAACAACCAAATAAGTAATTTTTACCTGAACAGATCCTGCGAAATGCTGTTTATTGGTGCCCTACACTACATCTGTTAAATTTAAATCATAACACCAACCACACTTACTATTACAAAAAAGTATTTCCTGTCATGATGCACAGTTTTTCTATTTTTAAACTAATAAAACCATGTGACTGCTTACTCATGAGACTTTTTTTTTTCAGCGTTTTTTATGGCACACCATCTTTTGATTGGTCATATGGCTCCAAACTTACGAGATCACATTGCACAATTATCTGGGTACTCAGCTCTGATGTCGATATCATTTTTTAGCTGAATACCCATCATGCCTATTTATAGATTTGGAACTTATGGATGTTTTATGCAACATATTTCCTGATTCGTACTGTTTAACAAATAATATTTAAAAGTGACTATGTTAAACTAAAGGATGACAGACATTAGGCAGACATTAAGCCTAAATTCTTAATTCACTTTAACAAGATGTTACATTCATTTAATATAGGCAAACTGTTGGATACCAAATTTAACAGAAGTAAAACATTGTTGTATAAAGCTTATAAACTGGTAATGTTGTTATTGGTTAAGAGTGGCTCGGAAAACTCCTGTCAAAATTATATGGTTTTTTTTGCACTGAGATTTTTTAAATTCACCAGGAGCTTACGCTCTACCGATTGAGCTATCAGGTCGGTTGTTTACCTCAAAATTTCCCAGAAGGCAATTCGTGGAAGCAGGAGCGCTGGTGCTGAGAACCTTTGCATCTTCCATGTCGTCTGAGTTGTTTTCTGACTGCAGGCTGAGCTTGGAGCAGGAAATGGCACTGTAACAGACAGGTATACATGTTGTATGCTGAAATGAGCAAGAAATTCTGGGTAACAGGGAAACCAAAGGGTTCATTATAGGTTATGTACTTGAATTTTATTCATTTTTATTTATTCATCCATCAAATACTGTTTTTCATAATTTATTACGGAAAATTTTATTGAATTTTTAACAAACTAATCGTCAAAGAAATATCTTTTTAAGCTTTTTTCCAGTTGAAGAATATTTGATATGTTGTCACTGTTTCAGTAAAAGGATTAAACATCGTAAGAGATAAAACAACAAAACAGATCTCCGAGTGTGAAATAGGGAACTGCCCAGCCATGGATGTCTGTTTCATGTTTGTATACATCATAATAAATTTTCTATTAAGTGCATTAATTTATAAAGCTTTGAAATTAAACTGAAAACAATTCCGAAGCATCTGATTGATCAGATTTCAACCTGTCTTCAAATACAACCAATCAGATGTTTCTGCATTATCTCAAATTTAAATATGCCCTAAGAAATGCACATAGGCAATAGTTAAACTGAACACAGGATCATTAGGATAATAACTACAATTTTCAGTACTTACTTTTTAATGGCACGAACATTCGTAAGTGAGCAGTCGTAATCAAAGCGAGAACTGTTCTTCTTTTTCACTGGGGCCTGAAACAATAATGTGTAAATAATAAAACTTTAAGAACTACAAGAGGGGAAGGGAAACAAAAACATGAGTTATTTCCAATATAGCATTCAACTTGAGTGGAAAAGCAGTTAGACTAGACACAGACACTTTTTGGGATTGGAATTGTGATTTGCCGGCATTTGTGCCGATATGGTGCTGCCACATTTCTATTATTATAGTACAGGGGCACTTATGATGGGATGGGATTAGCCGGCATTTTTGCCAATACTGCGCAGCGACATTTCTATCATTATAGCACAGGGGCACTTATGAGGTGCCCAGGGACTGAACCCGGCCAGTCCATTGTACTGACACCGACGAGTCAGGCGTAATGCTGTCCCCTTAGCCCCGAGCGTTAGGAGGGAAGCCACTACTACCAACTTTAAAGTCTTTGGTATGACCCGGCCGGGGATCGAACCCACGACCTCCCGATCCGCAAGCTGATGCTCTACCACCTGAGTTATTGCAGCCGGTCTGGGGAGGGGGGGGGGGGGGGGGGGGGGGGGGGGGGGCAATTATGAGGTGCTGACACCAACAAGTCAGGCGTAATGCTGTCCCCTTAGCCCCGAGCCTTAGGAGGGAAGCCACTACTACCAACTTTTAAGTCTTTGGTTTCACACGACCGGGGTTTGAACCTGCAACCTCCTGATCCGCAAGCTGATGCTCTACCAATTGAGCTATTGCAGCCGGTCAGACACTTTTGGTCTGCTCAGCATGAATCGATGACACAAATAGTGAAGATCCACACTGAGGTTTAGGTTTGTAATAAAAGCTCATTAGAGCTTATGCATGGGTGAAAGTTAGAAATTCTGAAAAACCTAAAATCCAGAAAATTTCTCAATTTATATAGCGAAAATTAAGAAAATACACCATTTTTAGACACACAGAAACCTGAATTTCAGGCATAATCCTGCAAACTTTCACACATGCTTATGTAACTTGTTAAAATCTTTGCAGACTTGAAAATATATGTTATCTTATGAGTCTGTGAAGATGCCTACTGGGAATTGTCTGATTGTGAACTACATAATTTACAAATTTTCATAAATGGGATATATCGGGTACTTTCAATGTTTTTCTTGGATTTGTCCCAATGACCTACTTATTGATCTTGATGAACTCATGCATGATTTCATGCAAACAATCATTCTGACCAGGTTTTGTGAAGGCCTCTATTCTGTTTACACAAGCTTTCTAGGATTTGACATAGTAACCTTCTTTTTGAACCCATGCGAGATTGTTACAAACTAATTCAAGATTTCATGCAAACATTCTGACCATGTTTATTGAATATTGGGCTATTCATGTGATCCTAAAGTTTGTTAACAAGGTCTTTGACCGAGTGACCTACGTCTTGAGTGTTCACAAATTGTTGAAAATGCACAAAGGTGTATCAGAATAGCTCAGCTTGAGTCACGACTTATAACTCCTCAGTCCCTCACCACGCGAGTTTTCATGTAGGGAGGTTTTCCAGGTAATCTGCGGTGCACTGGTGGTTCTACCCAGGCATAAGTTTGGGGTCTCCCTCCGCCAATAGTTAGCTAGACATCACCAATATGACCATAATTGTGTAAGTGCGATGTAACCAAACAAAATCCTGAGCTTGTTGTGCTCAGGTTAGTTAAAAATATAAACCAATAAACTGGCACATACGGGGCTTGACCTCGAGGGCAGACCGGTAGAGATGTTAAAGATGGCGCTAGCACTGCGTCCCATCATACAATGGTAGTTGGATATGTCGTCTGGGGATGGAAGGTTCTTGTATGATTTCTGACCAGGGCACAGTATTTCCTGAAACAACAACAAACAACAGGGTATAAATAAGAATATTTTTACAGTCTTAACTTTTATCAGATGCCTCAAGCTGCTCAGCCTCTTACAGGTTCAAGTGATGTTTAAGGCTAAAGACTTAATGAGGAAAGTTTTTTTGTTTTTGTGTTACATTGCACCAACTCAATTCTCAATTATGGTCATACTGGTGACGTCCAGCTAATTATTGGTGGAGGAAGACCCCCAGACATACGTCTGGGTAGAACCAGCGGCACTGCAGGTTAGCTGGAAAACCTCCCCCCATGAAAGTTCTCACCCCGAACGGGACTAAAACCCATGCTGTTAGGGGCCGTGGAGTTTCAAGTCAGCGTCATGCGCCCCCTCACAGCATAGGCTCAAGTCTTGTTCAAGGCTTAGGACTGAATATGGGAATATGGAAAGGTCATCCATCTGATCCGCAGTATGCCAGTAGTTCGACACAGTCAACTGTCTAGGGTTTGTCTCCATTGAAAACAGCTGGACATAGAAATAATATTCTGCTATGCATTTTAAAAAGAAATCGAATTCTCTGAGATATAATTTTATAATTTCTGACTGGGTAAAAACTTTTTCCAGAAAAAACGGGGTACATTCATTTTTACTTTGATGTGTTCATAGCAGCCAACATATGTTGGCAGCAAATAATGCAGTAACTGACCAAGAGATTGCTGGTTGGGATCTACACTATTTGCTTTGACAATTTACAATAACCATGTTGTAAATGAGACTATATATACCTGCAACAATGAGGCTTAACAAAACTGAACACTTGTTTACCAGGCCATTTTTTTCTCCGCTAATTAGGAACTTTGTGTTCTGTTTTTATTCTAATTGATATAAATGCTCATTAAGGATATTCAAATAACCATTTTAATTCAGCTTTGTTTGTATCTTGCATTTACATGTGTAGAAAAGCTGAAATAAAGTCTTGACAATCCAAAACAATCTTCAAATATTATCTAATTTTTATGATTTTTGTTTCTACACATGTAAAATTAATTTTTAGGTAAATAAGGTCTAATAACAGCAAATAAAAAGATTAAACGCTACATAACTGCTCAACAAAACTTATTTTATCTTCAGCTTACTTACATTTTTTACAGTTTGCTGAAACTCTTTCCTTAGCAACTGTTTGCATAGAGATAATGAGAAATTCCTCTTTGCTGCAGACGTATCACAGGACTGTTCTGTATCACAGATTGAAGTGGCGGCACCTGGTGATGTGCTCATAACCGATGGCAATGATGGCGAGTTGCCGTGAGCAACCAATGATCTACCCAGGGAATTAGAGTTCATGTGATTGGCTACTTCCATATCTAAAGTAGGCGAACCAACATGAGAGGATTTGTCATCATTGTGATGAGAATTTTCCATTTCAGTTATTTTGGGATTTTCTAAATGTTCAGCGTCAATCTCCATGGCCTCTAAGTCTTGAACGAGGGTAGACATCGAGTTTGACACACGAGATGAACCAGTTCTACATGGAATGCTAAAGTTTTGCACAATGTCTGACTTACTTGAGGTATGGCTTGTTGACCCATTAGAATTAAGGACTGACTGTGTTGACGCTGTTTGATTGCCTATACCATCATGACAAAGTAACTGGTTTGCATATTTTGTTCCTATCACATTTTGAGATACGCCCCCAGTAACACTACCAGGTTTACTGGGATCTGGTTCGGTGCGAGAACACTCGAACTGAAACTGTTCATTCTGCTGCAGTTTCGTACACGAACTTGAACTTTCATGGTGAAAAATTTCCTCATTGACTTCAGAAGTAGAGAAAGATTTCTTGAACAAGTTCCGCACGTGTCTTGGATGGCATTCATTGCTCTGTTGTTGTTTTACTTTACTTAACAGACTGTTGTTTTTCAATGATTTATTAACCAAAATCTCGTTAGAGTCTATTAAGTGGTCTGAAACTTCACAACTTACCACATCCTTTACACTGCCTGTGGTTTTTGATAATTTTAAATTGACTGGCACGTTATCTGTCGTGCCGTTCTTTGTGGTGATTTCACAGCTTTTGTCCAACTGGCATTGTTTACCATCCACATCATCTTTGGGCGAAGAACTTGCAACTGTCTCGTCTGATTCCACTCCCTCACCAAGAAAGAAACTACACTTTGTTGTTGGGATTGTGGAAAGTTTTGGAACTTCGCCGAGACGATAAACGTTATTTGAAAGACTTGAAAGATAAGCATCTAAGTCACTTGGACTCAATGGCTTTATGAGATCAGTAATTTCACCAACGGTGTATTCTCTAAGTTCATCAAATGCCAGATTGAAATCTTTTGATTTTTTGTCAACATTCGCCTCGAAAGCTGCATCCAAGCATCGTTTTTTGTACACAGTTGGTTCCGGTTTTCCTGTCCCGGTAACAAGAACCTTAGGACTAGGAAGGCGTTTGGAACTCGGATAAAAATGTCCGGTAGACACTGTTAGAGTGGCAGGCTTTTGGAACATGTGCGTTTTAGCAGGTATGTGGTAACTGCTTTTTGTAACTTCTGCTCCATTTTCTTGATGTTTAGAATTATTTTCTGGACTGGTTGTTACAACACTGAGGGTTGAACCTAAATCTGCCACTGTGACTCTGACCATGTTTGATTTTCCAAATGTCCTCTCACATTCTGGATTGTCATTTACACCAGATGTGGATTTTGTGGTCGTAGAGGATGATGAGGAAGAGGTGGAGGAAGAGACTGCGTTGTGGCCATCACTGTCTGCACTTGGAAAACAAAACTTCTCTGAAGAATGCATAGTAGGCGACATTTGTTCCACCTTTCGTTTTGGCGTCTTGCTCAAAGGGCAGGTCTGAAGTTTTATTGCCGATTTCATTTTTTTCGACTGGTTCTCAACTCTCTTTCCACTAGGTGGTTTAAGTCCAACAACATTTTCTTCCTTCAAAAAACCAGACTGAGACTTCTCCGCTTCTAAGCAATCCATGATGTTCTGACTTGCTGTCGGCAAATCGAACCCATCGTCAGCAAACATCGATTTGGACGTTGATGGGGAGGGTGACCCTTCTTTGTAATCTTTGAATATAGTAGATTTCTGTTGATTGGTCAATATCAGGGATTGCTTGTATCTTAAATGTTGCTCAAAGATTGTGGTGGGAGACTGGCACAGAAGAGATATTGGTGTTTTGCTGCGTGGGAGGTGAGCGACAGTTGTACTCAAGATTAGTTCTCCCAGATCTGCAGACGGAAATTTATGAACCTCCGGCAGCTGACTAAAGTTGTAACCGATGGTTTCTCCAGGAGCGTATACTCTGAAAGGCAAGGAGAAAAAGTGGTGGGTTTGTTTTTACATACCACTGCACTAACATAATCCAAATTTATAAAAGCATAATGATTTTGGAACTATTTTCTAATGAAAAACTTCATGCCCTGGTTCTGTGGGTCCAGGCTTGAAACTGAGTCTGGTTCCAACTGGGACTTAACCCTGGGCCAGGTTCTAGGACCCTGGGGCCAGAGAAAATGCACCAATGATGCACTATGATAGGCCAAAGGCTGCATTGTAATATGTGTTTCTTTTCGACAGAGACTCAAACCCACATAGTGTGGTTGAGGTGATGACCATCCACAGGTGTCCACCTTGAAAGATAAATGCCCACGAACAATCGGCAGATTTTTAGCTCCCAGTTATAGTACCAAAATTTGACCCACAGCCATGACTAACCCAAGTCATACAAATGTATTGTGGTACAACTTCCTTGCATAGAGGTGCCCTTAAGTAGATAACTACTCAGCACCACAATGCTTTGGTTCAAGCCACTTTCAGTGTGGGGAGGTCTTCAAGTTGACCTGCCATGCTCTGAAGGTTCTACCCAGACATATGTATGGAGTCTTCCTCCACCACTAATTAGCAAGATGTCGCCAACATGACCATCACTTCCAGTGTGATGTAACAAAAACAAACATCCTTACATACATTCTAGGAAATGGCTGTGAGTATATGTGGTCCACAACTAGTTGGCCCAGTGTCTGGTTAATGTGACCTGCACCCAATAGTATAAACAATGGTTAAAGTTAACATTTGGCTATCTTCTAACATTTGTTAACTTAAACTAGCTTGGTTAGTTACCCAAAGTGGTAAAGCGAGTTAATTGTTTAGTTACTTAACTAAAAGTTAAATTAACTAAAATATCTCATGATGCAACATTCTTATTGGTTACGCTAAATGAGGCGCCATTCATATTTTTAGTTATAACTTTAACTGACCACAGGGAGAATGGTTAAATTAAACCAAAAACAGTTAAAATTGGAACTGTTTAAATAAACGAAAATTATACAATAGCTAACTATCAAATTAACAAAAACGTATTTGTTAACCAAACTTTAAGCAGTGGTTAAAATTTAACTACAATTTATACAATTGACCCCAGATGTGGTATCATGTGTTCAGAACATGCTATACACACCGAGGCAAAATATGCTTTGAGAGAACACCATCTGTAGCTAACGGTTGGTGCAATAACTCACAGAATATGTGCACTAACACATACGTACCTGTACACGACACAAAGGGGGAAGCTACCCATGCCCGAGATGAGCCAGGAACTGAGCTGAGAAAAGTGGAGGTAACTCCTGATTGCCTGTAGATGGACACGACCCAGGATAAACCCTCCCATTCTCTCTGTGGACCTGAGGGGGAATAAACAAGATTCGTCACTGGAATGAGAGACATCAGTGGATTCTCTCCCCTTTGTAATGAAAGTAGGTCCTTTTATTTGGATTACTCAGTTTTTATGCTTGTCTTCAGTCATATAAGAAATAGACGTTGATTTTTAAATGGATGAAACATGAATGAACCAAATATTTGATTTTTTGTTTTGTTTGATTTGATATTGATAATATGGTTCAAGTTTTTCCCAATTTGGTGTAGAACAATGCAAAACAATCTGGGGGTCAGGAATGGTTCCCAAACTAGTGAGAAAAAAACTACAGCTTAACATAAATAAGTTCTATGACTGATCAACCTGGTGTCTGGATAATGTGACAGAATATGTTTATTTGTTCATTTGTAGTTGTTGTTTATACCACAGCCAGTCACATTATCCTGACACCGGGCTAACCAGTCATGGAGCTACCCTTAAATTTGTTTGACAGTTAGATACTACCATATTAAACGACAATGGTATGTTGTGGCTCGGTATCGAACCGGGTACCTCCCGTACCAGGTCCGGTCTTGTGGTGTCTACATAAAGCAAGTTCACAAAATCTTAATTTTGGGCTTACGTTCTTGTTTACTGAATTTTAGATGGAGATGAAATTCAGATTGGAAACGGAACGTTCAACGCACGTACAATGTGTGGTTTGTGGCATAAAACTCAAGCACTTTTCAAGTACCATACATATGCTTGAGCACTAGCAAGGGAGCTATACCACTACCATTTTTAACGACTTTGATATGTCGCAGGCTGTCCAGCACTTCTTGACAAAAAATTAGGGCTAATTTTAGGGCTAAAATATAAAAAATTTAGGGAAAATTTAGGGCTACAGTTAGGAACTTAGTAACAAAAATAGGGAATATTAAGGTATTAAATGGACTTACTTGGCTCATTTGGCAAATCAGAAACTAACATACAGTATTTTACTAACATGAAAAATGTCTTCCAGGGCTTCAGTGTCCCAGCAGCTGTTGGCTGTGACCAATTGAATATACTGATGGTATAATAATACTATACTTATAATATATGTGTGGATTTGGGTACTAGCTATACACTTGTCAGAGTCAATGAATGTCCGGGACAATAATTATGGCCTCCTCATCTCCCCTTCTAGCCATCACATTTCCTCACCTTAACATATTTTTTCTTGATTTATTTCAAATATTATTAATTTTACAATTTACATTGCAGAAAAAAACTGCTGTAGAAGGTACACATCTGCAAATACACAAGTGTATAGCTAGTAACCACAAGAAACATTTATACAATCACTATATAGTCTCAAAAATCATAACCTATTGGTATTAAGTCATTAACTTAGTGTGGTCATATTCAAAATAAAACATTTCTCATGAAACATAACAATCACTAAATTTTCCTGCAAGTCAAGTAGAGAAGCATACAGAAATTACCCTACTGATCTCTTGTAATCAATAGTAAGCTTTAAGAACCAATCAACTGATAGATCATCAAATATATCACTTTGAAATCTTTAATCATGAGTAGTATTATACATGTCTTCCAAGCTGGCCAGGAAATAAAAACACATACAGTGTTCATTCTTAAATTGCAGTGTGACGTTGCATCGTAAAGTGTACCTATACATGTTTCATGTTCATTTCTTCTTATCAGATTTAGCTGGGGCACTTATCCCTTTAGACAAGTCTTCAATAAGTCTCTTCTGCTTCGCAGCAAGCTCCTTTTTGCTCTTTCTGTTTTTCTTCATTTGCTCTATTGTCTCCTTCATTTTCTTACTAGCCACATCAATAAGACCTTGTGCAATTCCAGCTTCATCAAAGTCTTTTTTCTTGATTGCCTTTTTCAGTCTTTCATTGGCTTCACCAAACAGTTTTTCTGCAGATTGTAAATCTTGTCCTAGCTGCTTGTCCAGATCAATCATGGCTATTTCTTTTTCCTTTAAGGACAATTTCCTACCTTCTAATTCTTTCCTAGATTTTTCTAACCTTTTTTGTTCTGCTTCTGACTCAAGTCTAGCCTTCTTTGCCTGTTGCCTCTCAATCTCCTCTTCTTCAATTCTCCTTTTGTACAAGGTGTGAGCCTTTCTTCCAGCTTCAAGCAATCCCTATGTAATGTTCATATCTGCAACACCTCCTGGGCTAAATTTGACAGCATCCTTTACCATTCTAAGGCCATTAATAGAGGAATCAGAAAGTAGTGTTCTTTCTTTGCTTTTCCAAGTCACTTCTCTGACTTTCAGATGACTCAATATTTAATTGCTTCAACTTTTTCCCAGTCTTCTGTTCATCAACTACTGTTCCCTTCAAGAATCTGAGCATGACAGATCTTTGAAGATTCATCATTTCTGATTGAAGGATGTGAACTAATGGATCCTCTCTCTGGAACAACCTAAGAAACCTATCATACAGAGTAGACAGACTCAGCAAGAAGTTGATCTGAATCAGAGTGGTAGGAGACTTGAGCATACGACAGATCCTGTTGTACCTTATGTTATTTTCTAGCATCTTCAAAGTTCTAGAAGCTGCAGCAGTCTTGGGAAGGAAGTATTGCACAAGAGGCTCCCAGTTCTTTACAATAAGTTCAAATGCAGGAAGCAGTGACAGCCACCTCGATTCAACATGCCGAAAGAACAGTTCCTCGTCAAAGCCAAGGGATGCTTCCACCTCCAAGAAATCTTCTCTCTTGCATGGGGAATGCTTGTAGAAGTAGAAGATATCAATGGCCAGTTCTTCTGCTTCCTGTCCATACACTTTCAGGCCTTCTCTGAAGGAGTTGTGAACAACATGCATGTTACAAGGAATAAATGGCAACAGCCCAGGCAACCCCTTCGACTGCATATGTTCATTCACTTTATTCCATATGGTCTTGTTCACATTTGGACCTTCAGAGCCTAAATTTAACAGTTTATCCAGAGGCAACTGATATCCTGTTTCCTGCAATGTTTCTAAAATACTATTTGCAACATCCTCCCCTGTTGCATGTCCAAACATAGCTGCTTTCAAGAAATGTACAACAACCTGTCCTTTATCTTCGGACCAGTACCTCACAAGAATATCACACTGTTTCCTTATTTGAGAGTTGGCTGTTTCATCATATTGAATGACATATCCTGGCAAGGCCGAGACTTTACTACAGAGGTCACTTCTAAAATATGGCCCCAATCCATCTGATATGAGGTAAGAAACTTTACTTTTACTCATGGTGAAGTTTTGCAACCACATTACCAGGGAACATCTTATTGAACAAAGAAGGTAAATCATCACATGACCTGTATGAGTAATTGCTATGGGACACTTTCATTCCCCATAACAGTTCAGACTGGGTGACAAGATTTTTGGTACATTTATCAAGACAGGCTACTGTTGCTGTACTCGACTTTGGTTTCGTTGTGGATGAACCAGGAAAGTCCTCCAGAGAGCTGCAGGAGGCAGTAGCACTGCTAGAAGCAGTAGCAGTAGCTGTCTGAGATACTTTGAAATGAAGTTGAGTAGATGAAAATCTGGCTTTTACTAATGATTGGTGCTTCGCTCCTCCAGAATGAGCCAGAACTTGCTTTAACCCTGAGTTGTCCACACTGAATGATTTTTTACATAAAGTACAGAAGCCCTTTGTTTCACACTCATCTGCTTTGCACCATTGTCCAATATGATATCCTTGTGTATCTTCTTTCTTCAACCAGATAATCTTCATTGGGAAAATGGCTCAGAAGTATTGCTTCTAACAAACATACCTTTAGAATAACATGTACATCTGTTGTCACTCCAGGTCACAACCAATAACAAACTGGGTACTGAGATCCACTGGTCAACTGCCTTTACTGTATATGCTGAATTACAACTACAGACTACATGTAAACACACATTTAGTATGGATTTAATTAAAACATCTTTAGAAAATTGGAAGAAATTTAAAAAAAATAGGAATTGAAGTAAGAAAATAAGGGCTTTTTTAGGAAATCCCTTTGGATTTTTCATTTTTTTAGGAATTTTAGCTAAATTGAAAAAAATTAGGATTTTTTAGGAATTTTAGGGACGCTGGACAGCCTGATGTCGCAGCCCGGGAATGAACCCAGGGTCTCCCGTACCTGGTGAATGAATATGGTAAAAAGCCATAAAGTATTCACGGCATAAAACACACAGTGGAGCAAACATAATATATGTGTGTGTGTATATATATATATATATATATATATATCAAATGAACACCATAACTGATGAGCTAAAAGATTGATAATACAATTTCATTTTTATACCTTTTCTTGATTAGTTGTACGTCCCATCTTTCTAGCAGCTGAAAACTGTCCTTGCAGCTAAATGAGCCCCCCTCCATGATAGTTTCTTCACGTCGACCATGTTCGCAGTCCGGGAACAACAACACGTCAATCCTCATTGGTATTTTGTTCTGCCAGAATATATCTTGCTGACGTAGGAGGTCACTAGCCTTCCGACACTATAATCATTATAAAATACCATAATGTTAAATAGGTTATAATAACAAAACTTCAGGGCTCAGGATGGCATTCGCCAATGTAGCCAATAGCGATAAAATATGAATTTGGGCTAGAAAAATATTAATTTTGCGAAAGTAATTGGCGACAACTTATTTGGCTACGATGTTTGCTCTATATGTTAACCTTCAAGACGGGTTTATAGTCTGCACCTGAAATACGCAAACTGTGTTAATAAAAATCGATACCCAGTCGATGAAAATTAAACGGGTGAGCGATGTCACTGGTAAAATGTATGAAAATGTCTCAATCTGACATGTGTAACGAATAAACTGTTGATTGCACCAATTAATGAGGGTAAGAAAATTAGAATGCAAGCCATCAATAATTGTTTAAAATTAAATACATAATCATTGAGGTCTTAATTAGTTTTGGTGGAGGAAAGCTCCTGACAAATGTCTTAGTAGCGAAGCACCACAGGCCGGATGTAAAACCTTCTCATATCATGTCTTTTGTTATAACTGAGACTCGAAGCCACGCAGTTAAAGGCTGTTGAACTGTTTAGTTTTCTTACTGTTTTTAAAGTGTGACATAAGCTAGATTGTACCTGCATTGAGGCATAACTTTGAAAAAACAAACAAACTACCTGCAGGAATATGCACTAAAAACTTCCTACATAAATCAAAAGCTGCATTTCTTAATAATCAAACTTGAAGAATTCAGTGCATCAGACACAAGGCATGTGTGATCAATCTGATATATACACTGGTTATCAGACTACAGAAGTCTGATAGAACCGGTCCATGCAAGCCAAACTGTAACCTGAGCATGTTTACAGACACAAGGTATGTGTGATCAATTCAATACATACACTGGTTATCAGACTACAGAAGTCTGATAGAACCGGTCCATGCCAGCCAAACTGTAATCTGAGCATGTTTACAGACACAAGATGGGAGGTGATAATTGGCATTGTTACAGAAGGATACTTTCAGCAGGCAACATGAGCTTGGTGATTTCAAATAACGTATATTGCCTTGATAGACAATAGTTCAAGAGGGATGGGATTTGCCAGCATTTTTGCCAATACTGTGCAGCGACATTTCTATCATAATAGCACAGGAGCACTTATGAGGTGTCCAGGGACTGAACCGGGCTGGTCCATTATACTGACACCGACGAGTCAGGCTTAATGATGTCCCCTTAGCCCGAGCGTTAGAAGGGAAGCCACTACTACCAACTTTAAAGTCTTTGGTTTGACCTGGCCGGGGTTTGAACCCGTGACCTTCCAATCCGCAAACCGACGCTCTACCAATTGAGCTATTGTGACCGGTAGTTCAAGAGGGAGTTAAGCTATTTATCTTTGTGCACTATTTTCTAGTGATTACACCACTTGCATGCAAAACTTTATTGTTTCTTGTGTTTCAGTACAGTATCTGTTACCTGTAACCGAGGCTCTACCGATTGGGCTACCAGGTCCGGTCGTGCAGAACTTTAGTCTGAGCACTTATGTAAAACTAATATATGGATTAACCATACTTACTCAGAGACAAGTGAGGCTACAAAACTGGAGTTGATCAGACATGCCATGTCACATGTTGAGTTTTGACAAAGTACTGTTACATAGGGAGAAAAATGTGCAGCCAGTCCGAGACTCGAACCCGGGACCCTTCGCTAGCAGGGCAAATGCTCTTCAGACTGAGCTGACCGGACCGCTTACACATTCTTTCCCTATCACACAGCTACATACACTCCGGCAACTTGAAATTTGTCCACAAATTTACAGACTATATGCTCTACAACTCACAAGCACTTCTCAAGCACTTATATACCGTAACGACCGCGGGTCATTTATGTTTGGCACCAATGTTACGTAGGCAGATAAATGTGCAGCCAGTCCTGGACTTGAACACGGGACTCTTCGCTAACAGGGCGAATGCTCTACCGACTGAGCTTACCGGACTGCTTACACATCACATCATTACACATCAACCCTCTCCCTATCACCCGGCTACAGTACAATACTATTTACATGGAACATTTTAACTTTATGTTTTGACTTACTTACTAATTCTTGTCAACACAAGACAGACTTAAAGACATTTTAAGTTGAATATTTGTCGATCAATCAATAATCATTTAATCAGATAAAATGTTTCAGCATTATTGCCAATTCCTTTAAGGTACTTCATCACTTTTGTATAAACTGCAATGTGTAAGGTCATGGATTTCCAAAAGAATTTTTATTCTTATGTCTAATCTCGGTGTTTTCTTTTTTCAATCTCACATTTATTTCATCATGGTAATGTAAGGTAAGCATGTTTACTCCCAAATTTTCATGCATGTGTTTACTGACCTTCATGTACCTCTCAAGGTCATAACGAAGGTACACTAACTTTTGTGAAACAATATAATTGGTACAGAACAATGAGACAAAAACCCAAGATCACAATTACCTTTAAAGGTATACCAACTCTTGTGAATATTTCTCATTACTGTACCTACAGCAGACACATGGCACTGGGAAGTCATATATATCTATATTTATACCTTAGCAGGTAAGCATTCATTGATCACAAACCAAACATTTCAGTGTAGACTACAAAATCAAACAAATCATCACCTGTTCCTTATGTCGGTCACAGACATGGTCGTTTGACCCACTGATAGGGGGACAGTGAGGGCCTTCGACACGTCCCTTCGGGGAGAGGTCTGGAGTTCGAGCCTCCGTGATCAATAGTCCAATATCAGCAAACAGCTCTCTCGGGTCTTGAGTATTCTCATCCATCTCTTCTATCAAACCTGTGTGAAGAAAATGCAAGAAGCTCCAGATAAGAGTAAAGCGTATTTTGTGTCACAACATGTCCCACATTTCTTAACCAAACCCTATAGTGTGGGTACTCAATAGAATTGTCATATTGGGACGTTTTAAATGAGTACTTAGGTTATAGGGTTTGGAGGAGAAATAAAGGAGTTAGCAGGATCTGTATATCCCATTAATTCTCTATCCAACTCTATAGTGTGGGTACTCATTAGAATTGTCATATCCAGACGCTTTAAATAAATACCTAGGTTATAGGGTTTGGAGGAGAAATAAAGGAGTTAGCAGGATCTGTATATCCCATTAATTCTTCACCAAACCCTATAGTGTGGGTACTCATTAGAATTGTCATATCGAGACGTTTCAAATGAATCCGTAGGTTATAGGGTTTGGAGGAGAAATAAACGAGTCAGCTGTAGTCCTCTTACCTGGGGCTCTGTATATGCAAGCTAAATTTTAATCTGAAAATTAAGGGTTCATCCGATCTAGCTAATCAAATTTTTAGACAGAAAAATAACATTGTAATTTATCAACTTATATGATTAATTTAGGATAAAGGCCAATAATATTTCAAATGACCTAGTATCACTTAATTTTAAAAAAAGCTCAACAATGAAGAGAAAAGCAAAAAAGCATTTATTTATTGAATAAGGGCACTTCAGCACTGTTTTCGACATTTTGTTTTTCACAACTTATAATTGAAGAAGCGTATCATCATACATTCAAGCAAATTTGTTTTTCACACCTTTCCTAATGTCACCAGTCTGTCTTGTTTTGTTTACATGTACATTATTTGTCATAGTCACGTTTGTTATGTCAACACTATCTCTGTAATGTCACCACCATCAGCACCACCACCATCAGCATCACCATCAATACTGTCACCATCATCTCCGCCCCTCAACACCATCAGCATCACCACCAATATCCTCACCACCCCTACACACCATCAGCATCACCACCAAAACTCTCACCATCATCTCCGCCCCTCAACACCATCAGCATCACCACCAATACTCTCACCACCCCTACACATCATCAGCATCACCACCAAAACTCTCACCAACATCTCCGTCCCACAACACCATCAGCATCACCACCAAAACTCTCACCATCATCTCTGCCCCTCAACACCATCAGCATCACCACCAATACTCTCACCATCATCTCCGCCCCTCAACACCATCAGCATCACCACCAATATCCTCACCACCCCTACACACCATCAGCATCACCACCAAAACTCTCACCATCATCTCCGCCCCTCAACACCATCAGCATCACCACCAATACTCTCACCACCATCTCCGCCCCTCAACACCATCAGCATCACCACCAATACTCTCACCATCATCTCCGCCCCTCAACACCATCAGCATCAACACCAATATCCTCACCACCCCTACACACCATCAGCATCACCACCAATTCTCTCACCAACATCTCCGTCCCTCAACACCATCAGCATCACCACCAATACTCTCACCAACATCTCCGCCCCTCAACACCATCAGCATCAACACCAATATCCTCACCACCCCTACACACCATCAGCATCACCACCAAAACTCTCACCAACATCTCCGTCCCTCAACACCATCAGCATCACCACCAATACTCTCACCAACATCTCTGTCCCTCAACACCATCAGCATCACCACCAATATCCTCACCACCCCTCAACACCATCAGCATCACCACCAATACTCTCACCAACATCTCCGTCCCTCAATACCATCAGCATCACCACCAATATCCTCACCACCCCTCAACACCATCAGCATCACCACCAATACTCTCACCATCATCTCCGCCCCACAACAATATCAGCATCACTACCAATACTCTCACCATCATCTCCGCCCCACAACACCATCAGCATCACCACCAATACTCTCACCATCATCTCCGCCCCTCAACACCATCAGCATCACCACCATGGCTCTTTTTCAGATAACTGGAAAAAAACGGCCATTACATTTTTGTGCTTAATTTCAAATCTGGTTGCATAAATTGTATTACTAAGGTATTTTTATTTCATATTAACTGCATTAATTTTATTGAAAGAAATACATTGCTTTGTGATGTGTGTCATAAATTGGTCATTAGTACTTTTTTGTAAAAAATGTCAAAACTTTAAAGTTTGACATTTTTGACAAAAAAAATAAATATTTAGTCAAAGAACACATGGTACTATACAATACATTTTAATTATAATTTATATTTTTATCAAATATGAAATAAATATAAACAAATCATTTAGTTTATGGGACCAGATTTGAAACTAAGCAAAATAAATAGTGATGGCCGTTATTTTTTCCATTTACCAAATAGAGACAAGTACATTTTGTGTTATAGTCAGGTTATAAACATTTTTATAAATTACTTACAATAGTTAGATTGTAAAGTTTAATTTTAGGTATTTTGCTAAAAGTCCCCATCTACTTGAAATTATGTAGTGACCTCAAACAATTATGTATATGTGATATACATCTGTGATATTGAGTGTTAATAATAGTATTTATTTAGACTGCAATACTATTCTGTACTGTAAAATCTTATCTTATGTGCAATCATACAATGACTATTAACAGAACAAATACCAGTGATATATTATTTGTAACATTTACACTGTAATATTTACCTTTAATCTTTTGTAATAAATGTCCGTATTTTTTGCAATCATGTGATGACCACTATATGTGAAAATATCTGTGATACATTATTTATAATGTTTAGATTAGAGAACCTACCTTTTAAATTTTTATTTATTTATTGCTGCAAATCATACTGCTTTCAATCATGTAATGACTACTAAAATATATAATAATCTTAAGGAATGTGTTATGAATATCAATAGTTACCTTTGATTTCGTTGCTCGTAAGACTTTCGTTATGCTTTGCCAGAACACGTCATCATGAACAGGACCACAATGGAAATAAGAGGATATTTATCCACTTTTTTGTGTCATCCTTAGTAATGACAACATGTAATTTGGTCTTTTTAAAAACTATTACTAGCAAATTTTTACCTTAACATTTTTACATCATATTTACTTATTTAATTATTTATGTTATAATTTTAGCTATTTATGCTTTATAGAATGACTTTTGTCACAATTTGTGTTTTATAGCATGTCATGTATGTCTAACTGAAATAAACTATATATATATATTTCTAGTCTCAATTATTCTGTCATTTCTGTAATGTAGCTGCCTGTTGACGTGGTTGTTCTGGTCATGTCTTTGCAACGCAATCCTTATCATCTTATTATGTTATCGTGAGAGAGTTGCAAACTTTCTTTTAAAATTCACCATAAAACATTACTCGATGTTTACAGAACAATTAGCTATAGGAATTAACTAAACTACTATTACATACAAAGAAGTGGGTAAGTGGAACTAACGAAACTACTATTAGTAAATGACCTCCTTAAGTTGTTCGGTTTATTTCATAGACATAGTTTTATTTTCTGTATTTTATTTCTAATGGTTGTCTTCATTTATTAGTTGTGTTAGAAGTATATGTAGTGCCGGTGTGCCGGAGAGGCCCACAGGTGGCCCAGTTAGCTCAGTAGATAGAGCTCCGGAATGGTGATCCAGGAGTCGTGGGTATTTTTTCACATTTTTTTTAGAAACTTCTAGAAACTTCTGTAGGGTACTCTGATCTTAAATTTAACATAATCAAGACTATCATTATTCGAATATCTGCATAGGAACAGCAAATTAAAACTGTTTTGCTATGAAAAATATGAATGACAAGGGAGTTTAAAGTCAACCATTAATTCCCTTATTTATGTTTTTTTCATGGAGCGTAATCAGGGATACAAATAATAAGTGTCCGAGTCTAGACTGTGTCCGATTTAATATCGTTCTACCGCATATATACTTTATTATCTAGTTTGGATTCAATTTTAACCAACAACTTTGACCCACAACACTAGAATCACATGAAGTGTCCATTTCCAGGTCCTTTTCTGTTCTTTGCTCCAAGTCCAAAACCACAACAAAATAAAGTTAAAAGTAAAAACAGCAAAAGTAAGCATAGAATAATTAAATGTGGAATCTTTGATTACTGTTAAAATTGTTTTAATTCACTTTGAATTAATTACATAATAAAAATATAAACATTTGTTTATTTATAAACACAAAAATTAGGTCAGAGTAATTTCAAACCACCTGCTGTATGATCATTCGTTACTTTGAAACATGTCTGAGAGGGGACAAAAATAGAATCTAAATAACTTTGGACATTTTACTCAAGACTGAGTCAGTCAGAGAGAGTCAATATGAAACAGCTGGTGATTAATAGCTACGTGGGCCCGAGCCAATACATATATGAGTAAACAGGCCTCTAACCAACACAATGACTGTATATGGTCAACTCATTTTCTCACCTTTCTCTGGTCTCATTTTCCCGACAAGCGACCAGATTCCGTCAGAAATGTCTCGCCGACATCTTCAACTCTCATCTGACATCAAAGAAAGCCTAAAATTTTCCGACAAAAAGCGAGATTTCGAAGTGTTTTCATCGCTAGGCTGGCCCCGACTGCTTCGTTAACGATTCACTGTTTTGTCTTTCCCGACTGTTTACGGTGGGTTATTTTTCCAGGTCACGTGAACAAACAAAAACGTGAATTTCGTAAATTTTTTGAATTATTTCCGTGAAATTATGAATGAAGTTGCTATTAAAATTTATTCGCACACCACAATATATGATTAAATTTCGCTTAATGGTAAATTTGACAACATTTGCATGTTTACGGAATCCAACGAATGTTTAAGTGACCTTGACATTGGTACGAAAAGTTGACGATTTTCCAAGTGACTAGATTAGAGTTAAAATATGGATCATGCATCTAAATATCTAAATTCGTGCATTCGAATCATGGAAGATGAACATTAATCACCAATTTTCTCGAGTTTTGTATTGTTTTGCGAGCTTAAAACATCCAAATATTGAGAAAAAATAGTTTGACAGCTGTGGACAAACGACTTCCGTAAAGGGTAATCACTCTAGTTTACTTCCGATTGCGCAATAAAACAGTAGTAGATTATCTCCCTTTTATAAAGCCGTCCCTTCTAGCTTTCACTATGACAAAATATAATTCGATATTTGTGTGTGTGTGTGTGTGTGTGTGTGTGTGCGCGCTTCTATAAAGCCAGTCAGCGATTTGTTAAACAAATAAATGGAGTTTCACATCCTACGCCTAATGATAATAATCATGATCATCATGATCATGATCATCATGATCATCATCATCATAATCATCATCATAATCCCCACCACTACCAGCAGCAGCAGCACCATTATCATCAACCCCACCACCACCTCCACCTCCATCATCATCATCATCATCATCATCATCATCATCATCATCATCATCATCATCATCATCATCATCATCCCCAGCAGCAGCAGCAGCAGCAGCAGCAGCAGCAGCAGCAGCAGCAGCAGCAGCACAATCATCAACGGTACCAGCCGAACAGATTTCAATCATGAATAACAACTTTGTAAAGACACTTGTTGAGAAAGTAAAAACATACTTTATTGTATATTACCTTAATTAAAACAGTGCTATTAATATTTCGTACATGCGTCGTGGTGTCTAACATTGAACAATTGCATTATGGGAAGACAGATATGGTTTACTTGCAAGTTCCTGTTTGCTGCTTGTTTATTTTCTAATACATGTACACTAAAAATCATTGTTGACGCCATGCTTAAGAGGAGTGCCTCTGATGGAATGCACTTATATGGGGACGATAGTGTAGCAGGCAATAACAGGAAATCGCAACTGTTCTGTGCGACCTTTTACAGAGAAAAGATCCGAGTATTCCGCTGTAAGCATAGCTTGCAACAATGAAGTGTAGCTGGCAATTATAAAAAAGGTGTAGCAGGCATTAGAAGGAATTCGCAGCTGTTTAGTCATGTTTTGTTTAGCACAGGAAACCGAGAAAGCCGATGTTAACAATGCAGCTTGTAATTATTGGCGCCGATATGGAGAGAGGTGCCTCTTATGGAATGCAAGCATAAAAGTGCAGCTTGTAATTAAAGACGTAGCAGACAACAAGTAAGAAAGCTGAGTAGCAGATAGTCTAGTTCCTATCAGAGTTACGGTTCGTTACTCTCTAATATGTATGTAATGAATCGACAATATACAGTGTGTTTCGTCTACAGGATAGACATGTCCTTGTTTAAAGCGCATACGGCGCCTTGAACGTCCCACATCCATGTTCTTTCTTGTTACATTTATAGACATCCTAGTGAGCTGTATTATTTCCAATCAGGTATCAGACAGTTAGGACTAAACTTTTTTTTCTCAATTAACCAAGTAAGTCATTGTTACATTCAAAGGTCCTGCAAAATGCTGCTGATGCCATAGATCAATGTGAACAGTAAAACATAAACCCCCATTTCTTATTACAAACAGGTATTTCCTATCTGAACTATGCTGCAGAGATTTAACTAAGAAAACCACGTAACAACACACTTTTGAGATTACGTCATAGCGTCATTCGGGTAATCCGCTCTGACGTCGATATCTATTTATAGCAGAGATCACAATCGTGCTTATTTGAAGATTTGGAATGAATGAACGTTTAGAGTTTTTTTTATCGCTTTTGTACTGTCTGACAATATAGGTAGTGTTTAATACCGTCTTTACTTATACCAAAATATGAGTTTATGCAGAAAGTATGTCTAAATTCCCCAAAGCACTTGTAAGGTATTTGTACATGAATTTGATAAACTGTCGGATACCACTTTTAATATGTTTGTTTGTTTGCTGGGTTATTGTCCCACAAACCGTGTTTTAGTTCTTTGGAGACTGAGTCCACTGTAATTGAAAAAAAAGTTGTTGTAATGCCTTGACAGCGTTTAGCATGCCCCGAAAACATGGCATGATGTCATTCACATTATTCTGACACCGGGCCAAACAGTTATGGAACTATCGTTATATGTGTATTTGCTTGGGCGTTAGCAAGGAAGCTACCATTTGTCTACTCTGGTATGTCTCGGCCCGGGATCGAACCTGGGCCTTCCCGTCCCCTACGCTTTTTTTCAGATATGATAACAGTGCAGGATAATGTTCTTGAGAAAACAAGTAGTTTGTCAGATTCGATATTTACATGTTCCAGAAGTTCTCGCGTGAACAGCTATATCAGAAATAGCTGAAAAACGAAATCATGCATTTAGTACGTTTACTTTGCATGTCAAACTTTGACAAATGTCTTTTCCAACGACAATGATTATAAAAATCATGTCGAACACTATTGCCCACTCCACAGGCACATGTACGCATACATTACATGTACACAGTGGATAGCCCTATAGGTCCTTTTTCAATCTCGTATTTAATATGGTTATACTTTATTTACGTTAAAGCTTTTTTGTTTGTTTTCGGCGCCTTATGACCGATCAAGTGTCTGCGTGCCGTAAAACAGAAACAAAAGCAAACAAACAACTACATAAAAAAGCAACAAACAAGAAGCAAGAACAAACAAACAAGAAAGAGAATAATATATCCAATAATATGTCCAATATCCCTCCAATTGTGCAGTTTCAGAGGTAGGACCTTTAACGTAAGCTTTAAGACAGAAAACCACGCTTGTTTATCATATGCAAATCCATCTATAAATAGATATCACGTGAAGATCATGTGACTATATTTTAACACAAATCATGTGGGGTATTCACATGTGCTTGTCATGTTCTGAATTGAGATAAGAGAACAGGTGGATCATGTGATAAAATGATATAAATGTCCCAAGTGGCTTAAGCCAAATTTAGTTTTCTCCTTGTCACATTTCGGAAGAGACGAAAAACCAAGGTAGGGCGAGTTTTATTTATTTATTTATTTATTTATCGCAGCGACACAAATATGGCCAATATGGCGATGTCCGGCTATAATCGATGTCGTGTCTATACCGAATCTTTGATAATTTCTTGTCTGACAATTTTAACAAGAAGTATTTCAAAATCTTAAATTATTTAATTAGATTATAAGAAAATTTAGTTAATTTCATTCACAAAATCGCTTCAATCCAGAAAATATGTTGGTATTTTCAAGAAGTTAGGAAAATCTTAATTCTTAGTAAGTAAGTAAGAACAATAGCTTTCTTTATGAATACGAGTCCAGATCAGCTGAAAGATCCGCCAACATTAAAGTTTTCGCCCCTACTGGGATTCGAACCCATGCGGTAAGCGCAGGCCGCGGAGTCAGAGGTCAGGGCCTGCACAAGACGGATGTATCGACCCAAGTTCTTATTTCTGGAACGATTGTTTAAAATACTTTTTATGTTCAAACAACATTTTACTATTTGCTTACGATTGTATGCAACACTTTTCTAGACATTTACTTCTTTGTTTAAAAACCAACAAACTGTATTATTTTCGTTTATCAGCTATAGTAGACATCTACATTTACCCTTTAGAGATTTCTCTGTAAGTTGCCGCACAAAATGGGCAAGTAATTAACATTCTTTGAAAGTCGCATTAAAAACAAACACAAACGTTAAGATGACATCATCGACACACTTCTAGTTTATGATCTATAAATAAATAAATAAATAAATAAATAAATAAATAAATAAATAATAAATAAATAAATAAATAAATAAAATATGTTCTCGTAAATATTTATCTGGAATTCAATGATGTAGACATTTCTCGAGCTCAGTTTAAATGTGTATCCGACAATGTGCTTGTATCAAATACATGTAACAATATCTTACCAACACCTGCCAACCTTCAGAGATGGGGGCTGGCGGAAGCTGCTGAGTGTGCGCTATGCGGAAGCAGAGCTACTCTGGACCACATTCTGTCGTCGTGTAAAGAAGCTTTGTCCCAGGGAAGATATCGATGGAGACACGACCAGGTACTTCGGGAGATAGCTGATACCCTCGAGAGACAGAAGAAGAAGGCGCGGGTACATGTCAAACCCAGGCACATCAACTTTATCCAGGCAGGGGCAAGGATAGAAGGCAACAAGGGAGGACAACCCTGCAGCATACTTGACGGCTCTAATGACTGGGTGCTGCAGGCAGACATTGGGAAACAACTACAATTTCCAGACATTGTCCACACCACCCTCCGTCCAGACATAGTGATGTCCTCAACCAAGGCAAAAAAGATTGTCATTGTGGAGCTGACGGTGCCTTGGGAAGAAAGATGTACCCAAGCGTACGAGCGCAAGAAGGCCAAGTATGAAGACCTCATCCAGGAGTGTAGGCAGGCTGGATGGAAGGCTTGGAACTACCCAGTCGAGGTAGGATGTCGAGGGTTCCCCGCACCATCATTGGGGAAGATGTTCCAGGATGTTGGCATCGTGGGACAGGCAAGAAAGTTGGCCATCAAGAAGGCTTCACAATCTGCTGAAAAGAGCTCCAGCTGGCTGTGGCTTAGGAGGAACGCCAGTAGCTGGAAGCCGTCCACTAATGGGTAGTGTCTGATCAACACTATCGCCCACCACTTTGAGCTTGTCCTGGGTTTAAAAGGGCGAAACAAGCAATGACAAGTGGTACCCAGCTGATGACATTAGTGGTAGCAGTTCAACTGTATCAAGCAACCCCTGTTCTTGGAATTTCCTTAAAATATATCGATTTTAATGGACACTTTTCAAACCTATAAATAGGCATGATGTAGACTTCAGATTAAAATATACATCGATATACATTGTAATTATATGCTAATCTCATCTCGTAAACGACAATGTCAAAAACTTGAAAAGTTTTTTTTTTCGGTTTTTATACAATTTAACTAATATTTACACTATTTTCAAGCTTTAAAATTAAAAATGGCTGAGTACGGACAGTACATAATTGTCATACTGAAATAGGACTGTTAATAAATATTTATCTATACCACTATCAGGTTTTATCGCATCGACATTGACAACTGATAAATACGAAACTGCGAACATGTCTTATTGTTATCAATGTCACTTAAATTTTATTCTCTTTCTGACATTGTAGAAAATGATTGAACACGTTACTGTAACACTTATCATTTTAAAACTGTGCCTTTGGAAACGTATTTTAACTCTTAATGAAAAAGAAATACAAGCTCGAATCTCGGGAAACTGTTACTAACGCTTTATGTTTCTGTCCTCGAATCTCGGGAAACTGTTACTAACGCTTTATGTTTCTGTCCTCGAATCTCGGGAAACTGTTACTGACGCTTTATGTTTCTGTCCTCGAATCTCGGGAAACTGTTACTAACGCTTTACGTTTCTGTCCTCGAATCTCGGGAAACTGTTACTAACGCTTTATGTTTCTGTCCTCGAATCTCGGGAAACTGTTACTAACGCTTTATGTTTCTGTCCTCGAATCTCGGGAAACTGTTACTAACGCTTTATGTTTCTGTCCTCGAATCTCGGGAAACTGTTACTAACGCTTTATGTTTCGGTCAGTGATGCCTTCATTATTGGCAACGCGCTGGAGCGCGACGCCTATATATATGGGATGCTCACTGAAATTTTCACATGGGTAAAATTTGTTTTGCGGACTTTCTAAACCTGGTAAAATACGGGTCCTAATTCGGTAAAGGGCGTTCTATTTTTGTTTATTTTTATATTTAGTTTTGTGTGTCTGTAACTTTCAAAATAATTTTGAAAATAAACAATAAGATACTGAGAAAGAAAAAAACGTACTACGTTCGAGAAAAATACTATCTGAACAATACTTGTTTGTATAATGTGAGGCTGTTTTACCTGTTTGTACACTTTAGTTTTATAGTTAATCATAATAATTTTGCAACTGTTTTGCTACACATGTAACATCTACATTTGTAAAATCTTAGAAAACCTATTAAATAGTGTCGGGTTTTGCTTTTGATTCTGTTTTAAACCATTCTATGGTATAAGTTATACATACTTTTTCTCGAGATTTATAGTATACTGAAAAGTTTCAAATAAAACATAATTGTTCAAATGTCTTTGTTTCTTAGTGTAATTTCAACCGCTTCCTCTTTTTGCATTGTCTTTGATGCTTCGCATCAACGATCTTTCTTGTCAACTACTTAAATGCGCTCTTGTATTAATTCTTATATTTAATCATATATCTTGAATACTTTCGGTACCTTACGAAAAACATTACACTTAATAACTTTTTTCCCCATAAAAATGCCGATTCAGGATCAATCCATGAGTTCACTTTAAAGTTGCATGGGCATAGAATAACTCATGTTAATTATGATTTGAGTTAATGCGACTGACACAACGAATACTAGAATAAATATGACATCGGATCACGTCAATTTTGCGGAATACAGCAAACGTTCTGCAATACCATCTTCAATTATTTGTTTAAAGGTTAAGCTGTTAACCTTTTTTTGGCCATCAGAAACAAAACTATAATGAAGCACATTTACGAAACCTAAAAGCTAGCAAATCTGTAAAATACGTCATTTAAAAGAATTCAGACTGTGACGTACTATTTTCCAAATACTACAGATCACGCGGTTTTGCGTGTATTGTAATTGCGCTAACCAGTAACCAATATCCACTCAGGGTCGGTTAATGACGGAAACAGCCGGAAAATGGTTTATCAAATCATTCGCAACACCTCGGATATTTTACTTTCAGTGACGGTTCTTTTCCGAACGAGTACGGAAATTGCTGAATAGTATTTGATTGTCATAGAGACACACGCATTAAATTCTTATTGCCGCAAGTGCTATGGATGCGCCATGTTATTAAATAAACAATTGAAGTGTGGCTATTTCATCCATTGAATTTCGCTTATTTTTCAAACGTTTATTGTTCAACTTTGATGAATATCAGACTGCATTTTTTTACGACAAAGTACAATGTGTTAGTCAAATGTTATCCTCATTTCCTTTGTTTGTATTCGCACTTTAATGTTAAGAATTTAATGTTAAGACATGACAAATTGACGGCATTGTAAATATGTTAATACCAACAAGGTTGTTCTGTTTCTTGATTGATTTGATGTCAGGCCATTGTTGGACAGGACCTCGACGGCGATCTTTGATGCTAGTGTATCAATGCTCTCTTGTCAGCCAGTTAAAACTGGTTCTTAACTACCAATCATTTGTCATGTTATCAAATATTTGATGTTGTAGATATTATTAAACATATATCAGAGACCGTTACACTGACTTTTTACTTGTTATCTTTAAAAGCGCGTGACACGATTATCTCAAGGTCATTTGGACTATTATCACCTTATATGGCCAAATTGTCAAGTTCAGAGTGTATAAGGTGTGTAGATTTTAATCGATTTAATGGAGAGATATATCCTAAATTTTCTCAAGCAAAGGTTATAGTGAGGTCAATCACTTATTGCGATTTGGTCTCAGATGGTCACAAACATTTATTATCATTTTGTTTTGTATCATCATCATCATCAATATCATCATTATCATCATCATCATCATTATCATCATCATCATCATCATCATCATCATCATCATCATCATCATCATCATCATCATCATCATCAACATCGCCATCATCACCATCATCACCATCATCATCATCATCATCATCATCATCATCAATTCACCACCACCATCATCATCAATTCACCACCACCACCACCACCACCACCATCATCATCATCATCATCATCATCATCATCATCATCATCATCATCATCATCATCATCATCATCATCATCATCAATATCATCATCATCATCATCATCATCATCATCATCATCGCCATCATCACCATCATCGCCATCATTATCATCAACATCATCATCATCAATTCACCACCACCATCATCATCAATTTACCACCCCCACCGTCATCATCATCATCATCATCATCATCATAGCCATCATCATCCCCACCGTCATCTCCACCAGCACCACCATCATCATCCTCATCATCAACAATAGCAATAACAACAATTTCAGCAGCAACAAAAACACAAACCCCCCAAAATACATTGAAAAAAATGAAGTAAAATATTACCTCTAGTTAAAAGATTATTCGTGAACAAAATGTCTTTCAAGAAAGTGTGTTCTCTTTAGTTGGAAGAATCAAAAACGTTGTAACGCTTTTTAACTAATTTTAGCCGTTCTTAGTTCAACATCCCCGAATATTTACTTCTCATGCAGTAACACATGTATACATTGAGTGTTATATATATATATATAAATTGTCCACATATGCATATCTTGACAATGCTGACCTTAAATCTGAATTGCACCAGGCACACACAAGTAGTTACAGAGCTAACGCATGTTTTAAGCTTTTTCCCCAGTTGATGAAGAAACTCCTTAATGTAGCGAACCAGTGATAGTTACTATATTTAGATGTAACTATAATTAGAATTTAAATATGATTCTATTTATAGATGTTCCGTGTTGCCGTAGTTGCGTGCCTTGTTGCCATGGTAATGGGATTGCCATTCGATGCCGCCCTGAACAGTGAGTGGGCAGCCTACAAGAAGGTGTACAGCAAAAGTTACGTCGGCGAGGATGAAACTCTGAGGTGAGTTAATGACGAACCCACTGCATAAGTTCATCTAGAAATAAATAAACAACATAATAAATATATAAAGTATAAATAAACTACCGAGGCTCCAGGTACACGAGACCCCGGATTCGATCCCGGACCGCGACATTTCAAAGTCGTTAAAAATGGTAGTGGAATAGCTCCCTTGCTAACACCCAAGCAAATGTCAGGCTAGTTCCACGACTGGTTCGCCCGATGTCAGGATAATGTGACTGAATGTGGCATCATGCCAGGTGTTCACGGCATACTATGCACAGTGAAGTCAGCACTATACCTGCTTCAAGTGGACACCGTCTCTGGATAACTGAAATACTGTTGGTGGGAAGATTAACCCAACGAACAAACAAACTACTGAGCAAATACATGAAAGCAAAAAGAAATAACCGTACGACCAGAATTAAAATAGAAGATACATATTTTATGGCTGACGACTTATCAAAATACCAACAACAATAACAGAAGTTTGTTGTTGAAGGATGTTTTAGTTAACCTGGCATGATTTAACCAATCATAGACAAATAACGAAAACCGAAATCAGCCACCTCACAATGGGAACTGTTTGACCAGGACCTTCATATTTGTTGTTGAGTCTTTATCAATAAGTGTATAACCTAGAATTTAGTAATTGTTATAAACAAACTGAGAGATGTTCGCGGGTGATGATGTTAAAATCACACACACAGCTAGTGGTTTAGTCCACCTTTGTACTTTGTTTGTTTTGTTTGTTTTGTTGGATTTATCGCCCCACCAACAATATTTAAGTTATCTGGTCTTTGTACTTTATTTTATTATTCTTCTCTATTTTGACAAGGCATGCTAATTTATTAACTTATAATTTTAACTGATTTATCTAATTTATTTTACAAGTTATTTGAAAATGGGCCAAAAAATAATCTTAATACCAATGCAAATCTATTTTCAACGCGGAAGCACACATCCCTAAATTCAGATAGCGGTGATGGTTCATAGCATATAGGTGGCTATAACATAGTAAATTAACCGTAAATGTAAAGTCTTCGCCGGAACCCATGTTCAGCCCTACTTCGTGGTGGCCAAAGGATATTAGGCTGGTAATAGGTCGTTAAAATGAATATTCATAGCAACTAGTGGTTCAATGAAAATGCGAATTACATCGACGATACTTTTCAATTGAAGGTAAAAATATATTTGTCACGGTTACTAGCCTGCGACGCCTGTTGTTTACAAATTGTATTATTTTCATTGGCTAATTTCCCCCTTCGTTGACACGGAGCCAATCTAATGCTTTATGCATATAGTCATGAGACGGAAGTTGTTCTAGCCAAGCAACCCATGGTATATGTCTGTAGTGATAACTGAATATTTACCTTGTGTTCCGACGATGGTGTAAAGAATGATGTAGAAAGTACTAGCTAACTATGCTAACTTTAACTGCAGACGTATAATCTGGGAAGACAACTTGAAGTATGTCCAGACCCACAACCTTCAGGCTGACCGAGGCGTCCACACATTCTGGCTTGGAATGAACGAGTATGCCGACATGGTATGTTTCGAGGAATTCGTAATCTCTGGTGTATCTTCTTAAATCTTCGTATATTTTCGCTGATATTCGTTACTTTCGTTAATGAGATTGTGTAGTCTCTTAAATCTGAAAGAATAATTTATCGGTAGATGGCCACGCCCCCAAACGAGTCAAATTGACTCTACGGTTTAACCATAAAAGTGAATTTTATCATCTGTAAAACTGTGGATAGTTATTTTTTCCGAGTAAATTATTGATGGTTAATATTTCCTCAAACGAGATATTTGATTACGTTGGTTTAATAATGATTACTTTGATTTAAAACAAACACCATTACTGAGAGTCTTTTACTGAGAGATAGGAGATTGCAGCAACAACATGATGATATGATTCTCAGGTATCTTTAGTATACAACGTTATTTCTTGCCAGCCATTTCTTTAATAATTCATTTTCCAAGATGCTGTATGGTCAGTCCTCGACTACGAATGTACTGTTTACAATTTTTATAGACGCTAGACGAGTTCGTTTCCCAGATGAACGGGTACAAGATACAGGACACTCCAAACTTTGAATGCGGTCACTACAGTCCAAGCAACATCAAGGTGACTGATCTTCCCGCCGAGGTTGACTGGCGCGACAAAGGATTCGTCACTCCAGTCAAGAATCAGGTATGTTGATGTCTTCGGTGTTAAAACTTGCAATATCAACGCGAATAGTCACGGTGTCAGTGGTCGGGCGGTTGAATGATCGACTAGTTACTTCTTAATCTTCTGACAGCGAGGGTTCGAGTCCAAGAGGGCGAAATCTTTCATGTGGACATGTCTTACAGATAAAATGCGTTGCTTCGGTGGTTCTACCAAGATATATGTCTGGGGTCCTCCTCCAAAACGAATTAGCTGGAAGTCGTCAATGTGACTATAATTCAGTCGGTGCGATGTAATAAAAGCAATCAAACAAAACTTCTCGGAGATACTTATCGGTCTGGTGTATGTTGAGAATCATTGTAACGTTAACACAGGTAAGAAACAGGTGTTTAATGCTGCCCTCACTAACATTTCTCAGCAACAAACGTTAAATCTTCTTGCTTAAAGCGCATGCTCTTTGCTGCGCCTTGGATATCTTTCATCCGCGCTCTTTCTTGTTCTAATCTACTGGTACTCATAAACACATACACTGCACTAAGTCCCCACCCAACTCAACTTTTCTCATCCACGGGTACACTTCACTTATTCCAGGGTCAGTGTGGCTCCTGTTGGTCGTTCTCCGCCACCGGTTCCCTGGAAGGTCAGAACTTCCGCAAGACTGGCAAGCTGACATCCCTCTCAGAGAAGAACCTCATGGACTGCTCCGTCCCAGAAGGTAGGCTTCATAAATTTCCGACATACTTCCTTATTTTCCGGAATTAGTTTTTTGGTGGGAATTGTTATATTCCTGATATACTTTATTTTATGTAATTTGGATTGTGGTTAACACATTTTAAAACAAACACCTGAGTTTATCAGAAGCATTTGTTTTAAGATTTAACAAAACATTAAAAGAACAAAATATACTTGTTAATTGCACTTTATATGATATAGTGAACATTTAACTTTCTGTCAAATCTTCAGCCATGTTAATCACTTAATGTGCAATCACCTTTGACATTTAAAATTAACTTTATCAGCAATTATTTAACCTAGGGGTGTTTCCGTTGCTAAGTTACAAAATTAACATTAATTTCTTTCGACTTTTTCTTTTGTTTCCATAATAAGCGCAAAATCATTTCTACAAAAACATTTATTAATGTAATGTACCGATTGCTAGATTTCCACGAAAACAATTATTTTTTATTTACATTTGTTTCCTTTTCCATGGTTACCTAAAATCTTTAACCTTTTTACACGTTTTAATCAAGCAAGGGTACCACGAAAGCATTCATTTCCGGTACAACGAAATAATTTGTTTATATTTAGTTTTGTTTCTGATACTACGAAATATATGTTTCATGTTCATATACATGTTTAATAAATTCTGTTTCTGTTGCCAGGCAACCACGGTTGCCAAGGGGGTCTTATGGATCTGGCCTTCGAATATGTCATCAAGAACAAGGGTATTGACACCGAGGAATCCTACCCATACGTCCCAATGGTATGTATTGGAGTTTCTATGGTGATTTTTCCTGTTTACAACCTGCTCGTGGTTATAAAACGTTAAGTTTTAAATCTTCTCATACAATCGACTGGCAGAAATTCAAACATCATTTCAAATTTAGCCAATCAGATGACTGAGGATAACTGACGAAACTAAATACTAATAAAGATTTTATAGCATTGAGCCGTGTACTCCCCCATTACAAGCATTATATTTGTCAGATTGGACAAACATCATTAAAAATTAAGCAATCAAATGCATCAGGATGAACAATAATACATCTTTAATAGCATTGAGCCGTGTGCTCGCCCATCTCAAGCATTCAATGGGTCAGATTTCAAATATCATTCCAAATTAAGCCGTCAAATGATTCAGGATGATTATTGATAAAACTTAAATAGACATGAGCCATTAACTCGTCTGAAGCATTCAATTGGTCAGACTTTAAACGTTGTTTCAAATTAAGCCAATCAGATGCCTTAGGACGATCACAGACAGAATAAACAGGGTACCCGCCCATCTGTCCTCTCAGCTACTTGGCCACAGATGGAAGAGTTTGCGTTAAAAATGTTTTGCCCTGCAATAAAATAATGAATTAAGATACAACCTCTGATCACTTGCTTGCTTGTGGAGATTCTGGACTCTGGATAAAAGGGATTCAAGTTCTACTTTAACTACGCGATGTAAGGTTTTGGTCAATAGTATTTTCTGCATATAACTATATGTATATATGTTTGAATAAGACGTTAATACAAAAAAGATACCATTTTTATGATAAAATCTTATCTTCATTTAATAATTATACAATTAACTTATGACGCTTCTTCCTCAAAATGGTCATTTTTTCATGTTGGTTTTCAAAAAGGTATACAGTTAAGACATAAAATCCAGCTCATAACTAAATAATAAATTATGTTAAATAGCCATTGTTTGCTTTTCGGGATAGGGCAGCATTTATTCTTTCTTTCATCACCAGAACGGAAAATGCAAGTTCAACCGCGCTAATGTCGGAGCCACAGAGGTCAGCTGTATGGATATCGAAAGCCAGAGCGAGGAAAACCTGCAAAAGGCTGTTGCCATGGAGGGACCCATCTCCGTTGCTATTGACGCCGGTCATCGCTCTTTCCAGCTTTACAAGTGAGTTCATTTCGAATCAGAATGTCTGATACTTCAGTGGAATAGTTAAACGTAAATGGTATTTTAAATGGCCCCAATAGTGTCGGGCAGCCATACTTCAGGTTTGTCTCTGACACCATGATGTTTTCATTGAATGAACAATTAGTTATTGCGAATGGTCGTATTAATGTCGCATAAGACTCCTTTTACCTGTTTCGTCTCATGTAGCAGGATGTTATCGCTAACCAATTTCACTTAAGTTTACTTGGAATTTTCCAATATGCCGGACTCCTCTCATTCCAGTGTTTTGTTTTTGATCTCAGCCAGTCTGATGTTTTCATTGAATGGGTAATTATAAATTAGTTATTTTGAATTTCAGTTGTTAGAAACAGCAGTAGGGTGTCTTCATTTAACAGTTTTCGGTCGGAAAAGGTTACTTTGAATGGCTTCTTTGATGGTCAACAGGGCGAAAAATATATTTTCTTTTTTATGGAACAGGGAGTAAGATATGTTCATTGAACAGTTTTCAGTAAAGATTACATTGAATAGCCCAATCTAGGTAGGACAGGGAAAATTTCAGTTTTAACTTCTCAGACAGTATCCTGTTTAAATACTTAATTGATTTGTTAATTTAAATGGTCCAGTTTATGCCACACAGCGCTCTTTTCATTTTTACAGGCGATTGTATGGCACGATGGTTTCCTTCTATAGATTATGGAAACAGGTTTATATGTGTGTCGACACAGATGCCATGAAGCGCCCCGTTAAGCATTCCGTGAAAGGCCTATCATTCTACAGATATTCATGTATATTACAGGAGATTTACGATTAAGGCCTATCGTACTGCCGATACTAATGTATATTATAGGAGCTTTACGATTATGGTCTATCGTACTACAAATATTCACGTATATTATAGGAAATTTACGTTTAAGGTCTATCGTACTACCGATACTAATGTATATTATAGGAGCTTTACGATTATGGTCTATCGTACTACAAATATTCATGTATATTATAGGAACTTTACGTTTAAGGTCTATCGTACTACCGATACTGATGTATATTATAAGCGCTTTACGATTAAAACTTGTCGTACTACAGAAATTCATCCATATAATATGACAATGCGATTGTATTTTAGGACAGGTGTTTACACAGAGCCTGAGTGCAGCCCCGTCAATCTGGACCACGGAGTGTTGGCTGTCGGCTACGGAACAGACAACTCACAGGACTTCTGGATGGTGAAAAACAGGTAGATGCATCACTCTTCCAATCATATTCTTTATTTTGTTCCTGGTCATTTGTCCTCACCTTTCCCGCCTCCTTTCCATGTCCCTTTATCAAGTCATTTTCTCCGTCTTCCTTTCATGTCCCTTCCTTCTGATATGATCCCATCTTTATTTGTTCCCTCTTCCTTTCATGCCCATTCCTTATGATCCCACCTTTATTGGTGTCGTCTTCCTTTCTTGTCCCTTCCTTATGATCCCATCTTTATTGGTTCCGTCTTCCTTCCAGTCCCTTTCTCACGCCCACCCCACCCCTCTTCATTTGTCCTGTCTTTGTTCTATGTCCCTTCCTTATGCCCCCCTCTTCAGTCGTTTCGTCTTCCTCCGTTTTCCCTTACTCATTCAACACATTCTGAAGTAGAGGATCAATTCTGTCACTACCTCATTATTCGTCTGTTCCCCATTCGTGATCTCCTCCTTCCTCACCCTTCTCCACATTTGTACTCGTCGATTTCTCCTTATTTCATCGGTTAATAAAAAGACAATGTATTTCCTGGTGTATCTCCTCTTTGTCACAAGGTTCTGATTCCTATGCTAATTTCTTTTATCTTCACTCTATTGTACATGTTCATATTTTAATTCTATTTTGTCCTGTCCTTGCTCCCTTTTGTGTTTATTTTTGTCACACTAAACAGGCTGTTAGGACAAGATAAAAATATTCAACACATTCCTACTTGCATTAATTGTATTGGTATTGCCACAATTTTCATATGGTGGGCCCGATGAAAGAGGGTTATATCAAAGGAATGAGCCTTCATTTCACGTGTCCATTTTGGTTCTTTTAGTTTCACTTATTTCCAGTTGTTAATGTACATTTCAATTTTGGAAGTGTATACTCATTTTTTATGTGTGTTGTAGATACACAGGTTTAATTTGTATTAAAACGCATCCCTTTCATGACAATCTTCATTGGTGTGTTCTTACCTTTTCAATTCATTTTACTTTATTTTTACGTACATTACTTTTGCCTTAAAGTATATTTATTAGAAGTTTATATGTTTCGTGCATATTTTAGATACACAAGTTCAAGTTGTATTTAACTTTTCATAACCACATCGTTACTTTTAAATTCAGCGAATTTGCATGGCATTTCAGTTTCGTTTTTAAGATATACTTTTTGACTGCTTTAACAAATAAATTCTAATATGCGTTTTAGCATTAGCATCTTTTATATGTATTTACCGATACAATGTCAGTTTATACATGTTATATACATTTCCGTTTGATTTTTATTATAATAATTGACAATATCTTTGTTCTCTGTTTTATGTAGCTGGGGCACATCATGGGGTATGGACGGATACATCAAAATGGCAAGAAACAATAGAAACATGTGCGGTATTGCTACCAAGGCGTCCTTCCCAACAATGTAATGCGCATGCTCAGTAGTGAACTTCCGGTTTGTTGACTGTGATAAGGCCGCTCGCTTGTACGTTTGACAAAATGTGATTATAATCGTGACACTGAAGATGTAGAATGTTCGGGCATTTAATTTCGCTGAATGAATACACACACATGAGCTCGGATTGTCGAATATTTGAATTTTAAACAAACAGCTGCCGAACACCTGTTTTGTGCAATACTTGTTTATGAAACTGTTATTTTGTTAATTGTTATCAATAAAAATATACAGTTAACCCATTTTGTTTTGACATATTTTGAGGATTGTAAAATTAATTTTTAGCATAAATAAATCATCTTCATGCTATATTAAATGTTTAACGGTCATATGTTCTATTATATAAGTATGTATAAAGTGGTTTATTTATTAAGAGCTAGGACTACTCTAATTCCTTTAGGATTTTTAACACCTAATCAAACTCGCATTCTAACACTATCAATATTTTACATCTCTAAACAAGGAAACATTCTGCCGTGATTTAACTAGGAATGAACTTTAAAATTTATTTCCATTCTAATATACAATTTCGTCGGTCTTTGATATTCTCGTAGAAAAAAAATAACCAGGAGTACGCGGGTGTAAAATAGAAAAGCCAAACAGGGGAAAACCTAACAACATTACTACCTACGGCCTTCTTCGTTAAATTAATATGAATCTGAACCCAAAACCGTGATATATTGGGTGTTAGATCATGGAAAATAACAATCTATTTCCTAATTTTATACCATCAACATTTTACCTGTAAAAGCAAAGAAACATTCTACCGTGATAAAATAAACGATATATGATTGTTCGCTCAATTTGTTTGTATTCAGTCGATTGAGATTGAGTACAAGAATCTTGTTTTGACTTTATTTAACATTGCTTTTATCGTTTAAAAAATATATTGTACGCCATAACAGTTGAATATTTTTTTTAATTATAAATACAATATTCCGTATTAAATGTAATCAAACAAAAAACAGGACAGCTGGTAATTTCTTTATATAGTACATGTTCTACAAGCAACTATCATACTGAAATATAAATCAAAATGTTCTTTTTAAGCATACATGCCTTCCATACTGTTATGTTCTTTGTCTTTGTTAGCCTGCCGGCGTTTAATTAAGACGAATTACATAATTATGTTAATTTCCTTAAAGACGACTTCTAATATCCAATTACAATACTTCACTACAAAAAGAATACCAAACAGCAAAGTTTAATACTAGTGCCTTTTACATTGTGGCCCTAACATAAAATTTTCTAAGATAATATGTCTTTATAACTATATATTCAGAAATAATAATAAAAACTTTCGTGTATTGCTAGATGCAACATGTTTATATGTATATAGGTTACACATAGGTCACAGATATGTTACCTATAGGTTACACTTGGGTCACAGATATGTTACATATAGGTTACACATAGGTCACAGGTATGTTACATATAGGTTACACATAGGTCACATATATGTTACATATAGGTTACACATAGGTCACAGATATGTAACATATATGTTACACATAGGTCACTGATATGTTACATAAAGATTACATATACGATACACATAGGTAAACATATTTGTGTAGATTCCATTCACTGCAAAATAAAATCATGTTGCACGTCTTACTAATCTGAAAAGTATAAACAGTGAAATCAGAGAGTAGCAGTTTAAAAATAAAATAAATAAATGAAAAACTCTAATACATTAAGTTAAGAAAGATTTACATGTTAAATTTTTGTCTTGTGTTATCTATTACAATGTTTTAAAATTCAAGTTTGTCGTATTTAATTTCTATAGTTTATCACAATATATCACATGAAATAAAAACAGCAATGTACGATCTTATTCCTTCTATTCCTAATAGCAGTCGCAAAACGATAATCTAACAAAATTTCGTAGACAAAATTGAGGTATTTGTATGTTTGTATATCGGTTGTTCTATAAATATAAATTACAATCAACAAACATTCAATTAACGAATTATGCGAGTTATTTACAAGTTAATTACTAAAGATAAATACGACACCAAGATTAACTACTTGCTCAACAATGAAAGATCAATAGCAATATAATCGAATTCCCTTTTAACTTAGCAATAAACCGAAAACATTGACAAGTGAAATACAAATATTAAATTCATCAATTACTCATGTTACTATGGCAACATCTATCCATCATTGATGAAAGAATACCTCATACAAAGTAAGTTTGACCTAACGGTATGTTCCTTCACCATAAGGACCACTACTTAATCTTGGCAATACTAAGTTAATATTATTTTAAAAACAATAGGTCAGTAAGAAAATGTCCGATAAGAATTACCACATGTATTTAAATCTAAAGTACATCTAGACAAAAGCAAACAGGGTAAAATATAAAAGTGATATACACAGACACAAGACATAACACACAAAAACCAAACAGCAACAACAGCAGTTATTACCTTGGAATTGTCAGTCGGCAAAAAGACCGATTAGGGTGCTTAAACTTGGTTTGTGGGGCGCTCCAACCTCGCACATACTGGAGGTTTTTATAACAAACACACAATAAAAATATGGAATCAAGGTGAGACAACTAGCATAAGGCACATGCATCGGGAGTAAAACTGATAAAATGAACTAATATACAAATAACATAATTAGTAATACAATAAACTATCAACATATCAATATATACAAGCGATAAAAGCCTCGGTAACCTCAAAGTTCCAAAAGAGAAAACAACATAACAGGTCTCCTCCTAAATGATGTAGTTGATGGTGGTGTGGTTGATGGTGGTGTGGTTGATGGTGGTGTGGTTGATGGTGGTGTGGTTGATGGTGGTGTGGTTGATAGTGGTTTGGTTGATGGTGGTGTGGTTGATGGTGGTGTGGTTGATGGTGGTGTGGTTGATGGTGGTGTGGCTGATGGTGGTGTGGCTGATGGTGGTGTGGTTGATGGTGGTGTGGTTGATGGTGGTGTGGCTGATGGTGGTGTGGTTGATGGTGGTGTGGTTAATAGTGGTGTGAGTGTTGTGGAGTCAGCGATTACGATCATGGTTTTAACAGGTTGCAACTAACACTAAATTCAACAACGATTATAAAACATGGACATCATTTTAATAATACAGGGACAATTTGACAAGCAATTACATCAACAATAGCGTTTTGTCAATAAAACATAGCATGCATAATCAATATACTATCTTCATGTTAAATAAATACCTGAAAAGCCCATTCACTATGACTAGAAGTCAAATGTTTTGCATGATAATCAATGTAGTGTAAATACGATACAACTAGATACAATAGTATTTCATTCTATAACGTATGTATGTCTTACTGCTTACAGGGTGTAAAGAGATTGTATATTTTGTGTTTGAAAGCAAGGTTTGTGTATATAAAACAATATCAGAATTGGGATATTTAAATGAACAAATATTTCCATAATAGACATACACTGCAAACAAGTTTGTACAGGTCATAATATTATAGCATGTTTTCAAAAGTAGGAGCTTAGACGTAACAATAGTATTAGGCATACTATTGACCGCATCCTAAATAGGCAACATACAAAATCTGCAAAAATGTTTGCTGATAAACATAAACGTCAATTTTATCTTCACAATAAGGTTAACATAACTATACACAGATAGGAAACACCTTCAACTTTGTTTAAAACAATTATTAACGATAACCCTTTAATTAAAAGAACGGAGAAACGATTTAACACAGTCTACGTACGGCGGATGTTTTTTTATTATTTTACGCTCACGAGAAGCATAGTTGTTGCAAGGTAAGTGTTACTCGTATTAGTCATAATTATAATCTAACGTCGGTTGATTATGTGCCAGAATGAATCTGGTCGTGGCCTTGATGCAAGAATAGAACATCTGCTTGAGTTGGTATGATTTTTGGTAATATACGAACACATAAAAGGAAAAGTTCGTCTAAATTATTGGCGTAGCTCTGGAGTGCGGTACCTATTATGAAATGTATCGAATATTCGAATATCAAGTCGCTATTCGAATAGAGATTTTGGGATTCGAATATTTTATATATTTCTTTCCACTTTTGATAAGTTCGAAGGAACATTGAAAATACATTTCTTTAGTTGATCGTAGTGTCTCCCAGCGACATAAGACGCTAGCGATATGTGATCGTGCTCGCTCTAAGATAGAGGGGGAGGGTCATGTCTCCTGATAACGAATTGCCATCTGGTTAACAGCATGAAATCACCTTACCGCGCACAGCTCCTTTTCTGTCCCCTCTCCAACTTAGACCCAGTCACATTACCCACATCACCATATAGCTGTGCCAAAGGACAATAAACACACATGTCAGTTCAATGTTGCGGCAATTAGCTACAGCAATTACGTAACACTGACTCTACCCAGCTTCGGTCGGGATAGTGTGAATTAAATACATTTTATAAGACTATACTTACTGACAACAGTCCACCAGAAGATGAGAACGTCTTTTATTTTTGGAAAGCACAACTAGATCACTGTCAAACAAACTTTAATTGCAATCACTTTCTGTTGTTGTCACTCTACTTCATACTTGTTATTTTATTCCTATATGATACCGCGACATCTGTTATTTTTTGTCACCGCGATTTTCTGTTCTTTGTTTTTGCTTCGTTCTCTCCGAATAACAAAAATGTAAATCTACATACGTTTTAATTGTTCGTCATAGGTTTGCTTAACACACTTAAAACTCACGATATATATATATATATAAAGAACGATTAAAATTGTAAGCTCGTGAGTTTTAAGTGTGTATATATATATATATATATATATATATATATATATATATTGGTTGGTACTTCATCAATTTATCAACAATCAGGTAATCTTGACACAAGCCAATCACAGTAATTGTCGTCATCAAATGGTCTTGTTTTCATTCGCCTTTCACCCATAGGCATATGGCGAGCAATGGTTCGTAATTGTCACTTGTGTATTGGTAACTAAATGTCTCTAATTGACATGTTATGGCTTCGGATTAACGCCCTTAGCGATATCAGCCAATCACAATTTAAACATCAATCCGACCACCAACCAATTAAGACCGTTAACTGGCTGTACACTTGAGCAATTTTCCTTCATAAAACCTTCGTGGTTTTGCCTAATTGTCTTACAGTCGATCCGGTATCACCCGCATTTTGTCCCTTTGAAAATGCCTCCTTTAATCATTAATGTATTTTATAAGATTAAGTCACAAAACATGATTGACTGTTTGTTGTTATACATTGTTTGCGGTTAGTAGAATAAAATATTAAAATTGTAAGCTATTTTGCATGTGTTGTACAGTTTCATCTAATAAAAGTATCATATGGTTTTATTAAATCGATATGTTAACATTAAAAGGAGCTTAAGAAGCCCCTTTAATACGACATATGTTAATACAAATAAGTAATTAAGTACACAAAATGCCTTTAAATTGTAAAGGTTATTACACGAAGTACAACACGTAACAAAAAGACACCCAAGTTTAAGGTGGCTAATTAATAATGTATATATTATACGGGACTTTGCAGGCCATTCTTACGTTGATTGGTTACTTTATAGTTTTTATAATAATAATAATAATAATAATAATAATAATAATAATAATAATAATAATAATAATAAAATAATAATAATAATAATAATAATAATAATAATAATAATAATATTATTATTATTGTTAAGTAGCAATTGCATTGTTAAAGCATTTACTGGCATTCTTCACTGACAGTATTTTCTTGCAAATTACCGCTGACCAAGTAAAGAAACACCCCGTCTGGTCCTTCACTATAAACAGGGTAATGGCGGATTCATAATATTGTCGTTTGCATTTCAAAAAGTTGAAATCGTCGTTTTGAAATTAAATTCTATGCTAAAATCATAAATCTACCACCGCTTCTGCATTAAGTAAGGCTAGCAATGTAAATTGTGGCCAGAAATAAACGTTTTACCATGAATAAACACATTGAATGTAATAGAAAATTACCCTGTTATATGCCACTATGATATAAATTCGTTCCGAATATTCGAATATGATTCGAATACACGTTCCGAATATTCGAATATCGTTTTGGGATTCGATTTACATCCCTAGAATCTTTATGGGGACGACAGTATAGCTGACAAAAACAGGTAATCGCAGCTGTTCTTTGAGACTTTTTCAGAGAAATGAAATTGGTATTCCGTTTTTAACATTGTAGCTTGCAACAATAATGTGAAGCTTTCAATTATTAAAAAAGTAGCCGGTATTTATAGATATTCGCATCTGTTTGGCGAAGTATTGTTTAACAAAAGAAGCCGTGTATACCGATGTTAACAATACAGGGATACAAATAAAGGAGCAAATACACTACTTCCCATCAGAGTTATGGTTCGTTACTGTCAAATGTTTTAGTAATAAAACGACAATGTAAGAGGGTGTTTAGTTCCTAGAATAGTCTTCTTGTTTAAAGCGCATGCTCTCTACGGCGCTTATGATGTCTAAAATCCTAGCTATTTCTTGTTAGTTTATACTTTATAGGGATATAATTGATTGGCAAAATAGTGTAAATATAATATCAACAGTAAAAAATACGGCATTAGATGGCCAAATGTGAAGTCTTCTGAAAATAAAATCATATACCAATATTTTAATAGCACTAAAATGAATACGCTTTCATTATCATGTTAAGTTGACACAAATCTTAAACTAAAATTAAACAAATACATACACAAATACGGCATTAGATAGCCAACTGTGGTGTTGAAGCGTCAGGCAAGACAAGGCCGACTGGGCGAAAACGGGTCGACTGGGATTTTGAAGAGGTTTGCAAGAAAGGGCCGACTGGGATGCTAAAGCGGCTGGCATCTGTCAAATGACACACTTTCTCACAAAGACTGTTGACAACGGCATGTAAAATGTTATCATTGAGTTTAAGATATTCAATACAATAATTTTAATGCTACATTTGTGATAATAAACAATCCACTTGCTAAAAGCTAATATATACAATGGAAAGGAACCCTCAAAACAAACGCTACTAAAACAATACCATTGTACCATTGTAAAAATGCATCCACAATAGAGATATAAGTCCATAATAATATCACTATGAAGAAATTAGAGTCACACTTACACAGTCTATAATAACACACTATGTCTATAATAGAACAAGATGTGTACCGGAGTATTGTAAAGTATGTCTATCAATCAAGGGAATGTATAGCAAAAGCCATGACCGCGTATTTTGCTTCATTATCGTCGGCCTTTGAGCTTTGTTCAAAAGACAATGGTAGTGCTTATAACGTATAAAATTGTAGAGTTGTGTTTTCCCCATTTATATGACATCGACAATACTTTTAGCATAATGATATTCTACAGCATGTACTATTTGGAACAAAACGACAGAGTTTATCCGATCAAACTTGAAAATACACAAACGACTCTAACAGCAACACACATTTTCAATACCATATTCAGTTAGAATGTCTTATACTAACATTTGGAACGAATGAACTGTTGAAAAGATAAATACTGCTTATGGTTTAAGGTTAAGAGTGGGAAAATTATGCATAATTGTACATCTTACTTAATTAAAACAAACAGCATGGATCTATCACCATACACGTTTTAAAGGGACGTTGTATGATGACCTCCTTACAAAAATAATTTTAGGTATTTGGCGATATGTTTGCTCATTTTGAATCTGTTGTTTGATACAAGTTATATTTAGCAACACCACATGTTATGTATTTATTTTACATCCACCCTCGTTTTATCCACTTTTCCCTGATTCCTTTTTATTCTACCACTGTACACATCATTAAGTTCTCTCGATATTGTTTCAAGAGTCCAGCCATCCTTAAAAACGCTATCCGCATTGGTGAGTAAAAGTTGTATCTCTTTAATTAACATACTGACGCCCTCCAAAAATTTACACGGATTTTGACAGATGCGACACAGTTTTATCCTTCTTGTAAGAAGGTTATGTGAATCATACAAGAAATGTGGTATGCAACCATCCATACACATTTTGGAAAAACTGTGTAACATAGCGTGGAGGCAGCCTTTAACGGACCCTTCAGAGGAGGCACATTCTTTTAAATGAAGCAGGAACACTGTCTTCAGCATATAACTTGTAATGAACGACGAAAAAATTGAATCGAGCATAAAAAACTTAAGCAACTTGTAGGCATCCAAATGTATCTCAGTAGACTGCTTGATCAGTGCCTGTTCTAGGAACATCGTAGACACCTTCCAACAGAATGCATGGTTGTCCTTATGACATCTTTTTGGCACAATATATCTTACATGTGAAGGTCTCTCTGACATCTGGTCTTGTGAATTAAAGTTTTCTATAGACTTAAACACATGTGCGTGTTCCTCGTGAAAAGAGTCACACTCAAACTCATATGCAGGTAGAAAATCTACATCAACATTAAAGGCACAGTCAGCGAAACCTCCAAAGTTTGTCGATGATTCTTGATGTTGAACCTTTCTCACCCAGACGAACTTGAAATGACTACTTTCGAGTCTGGAGTCGAATTTGGTTCCATCTACCCTCAAATGTATCAGACTTCCTGATTTAGTGTCTATTATTCTTTGAGAGGCTCTGAGGTACTCGTTATTTAAAACCTCCTCCCAATAACTGGGGTCATGTGACAGTGCTGGTGTCTTCAGTATCTCGTGTGTTCCGGTCTTCGATGATAGACTATGCCCTTGAGCATCCCATTTGTCAATAATGTCAAAAACCGTTAATCTGAATATGAGTGCCAATGAATAAACATCAACGAAATTCTCGTCATGAACAAGGTTGGTTTCTAATGCTTTTACTTGTTTTGTTTTGTTTTTGTTCAATACTTGAATAAAACCCGGACAGTATTCCTGATTCACGAACCCCATCTCATTGCCAGACATAATTGCAAGATAGTCGAATTCGACAAAGTAGTCTGGTTCTGAAGCATCCGATGGAGGATTTTTGATCACGCGATCATATTGCCACAACCGCGTATTCTCAGCCATACTTCCGCCTTGCACGAGTTTTTCTATTCTAAACGGAAGACGTTGAAATTCATTCGCTTCACTCAGCTTGGTTAGATATTTTTCAACAGCCCCTCTTAGGTCTAACATTTCCTGACAATTGACATCTATGAAATATGCCTTTTTTAGTTCTTCATATATTTTGTCTTCGATGGTTCTGCTAGTGCTAGACTCACTAGACAACGAATCGTCATTTGATTGGGTATCGTCTGGTATATTTGAGGCCATTGTTGTCAGTCTCGACTATTACCTATATTGGTTGTTTGTGTGTGTCGCGTGAAATGGGTGGGGTTGAGTTCCACTGCAAGAAATAAATATATAAATATGAATGTTTAATTGCATATAAATGAAAAACAATCACAACCACTCATGTTTTGACTTATTAATATTGTTCTGTCAACGTCGACATATAGTATAAAAATAAGAAATAAAAATGAAAAGAAGGAAGGGAGTGAATACTTGTGTATTGGTGCAATGTACCTAAAGCCCAACACACAAACATGATGCCCATGCACAGGTATAATGTATTTACATATTTACCCAAGCTAACAAATAATATTTGAATAAGTTCGCATAGAAAGACGGTTAGCAATAAATTTCAGACTGAAATTCAACTAACGCCCGAAATAGGATGTCTGTGGCTTAAGCCTGTGACTGAACCATGTTCATAGTGACAAGCTACTTGTTCCTAACGTATTACATGCTACTTCAAAGATGATGATTGCAGGTGTCGTGAGAAATCTGAGCCCTTACACATAATTTGTATAATACATTCATGATGATGATGATGATGATGATGGTGGTGGTGGTGGTGATGATGATGATGATGATGATGATGATGATGATGATGATGATGATGATGATGATGATGATGATGAATACCGAAGCGTATTCTTGTCCATTTTAGAATATCTGTGTAAGTTATAAGGTTATTTTCCCGAGTATTCCGTTATGACAAAATCGCAGCTGAAATACCATAAATTTATAAATAGTTACTAATAAACATGCATAACGTGGTTTCAGTTCAGAATATTCGGGTTAAACCTGCGACTCTTACCTGCATTTTCTACGCGATACACTAAATTCTATTCTCCCTCCACTTCAAGTAAAATTTCGCCCAGCATATAATATGCAATGGCTACAGCTGACAATAAGTATAATATACCTGCCACGCTTATAATGTTTATATTAGGAAATATGACAAAGTCTTATAAGCATTGCAACATATTCCAAAATTTAAAAAGGCACATGACAAAGGTATTCACATGCAAGCCAAATGTAAAAGTATGAACCAGTAAGCGATAAGTCATTAAACATAAGAGTAAATCCAACAGTTACTGCCTTGGAACGAACAGTCGACAAAAGTGACCAACAGGGGTATATACATGATGTTCCCATAATAAAGACATTAAAAACAACATAACTTTAAATATAAACATATGCTCATTTAAGATAAATAAGTATCGTGTATGTTTAAATGAATAAAATATGTTTTAAACTACAAACAAAGTCGTGTCATGACATGTAACATATCCGTACAAGCAGAGAAACTAGTTTTACTTGTTTTTCAAACAGACCTGTTCTGAGCTAGTATATTTTTCTTTAAAGAAACTGCTTCACTAGTTGTATGGTGATTTATGTTAGATTTTAAGAAAATTTTGAAGAAAGAAATAACAAAAATAATGGAAAATAAGTAAAATTTAATTTGAAATAAGTTGACAAAGACATGGTAACCTAAATCAGCTAAACGTCAGATTAAATAACATGAATGTATTCAGATTATAAACATGTTTTTATAGTAAGGTATAAACGGTATCACAGTATTATCAAAATTGTTCCATAGATCTAAACTTGTGTTATCAACTCAAAATCGTCGGTTACTTCTAATTATCATATACATTAGCATATAAATGATCTCACCTGCATATCCGAACGGTTCTCTGGCTTATTTGCCATCTGAAGATGTAGTCTGTCTTTTTTGTCCGTACATAAAATCCTCTGCACATACCACGTTCTTTGTCGAAATGTGTGTGCTGCATATGAACTGAGCAATGTTAACTACGTAAACACTGCCAACTCTACTTATCAGTTAACTGGGCATTCCCCTGTGAAGTTTGGAATGTTCATCTACATCTACAAATAAAACACTGCGCACGTCTAACGGTTGCAGCTTCCAATAATATAGATATGCAGTACCAACATTAAAAAAAGGTTTATAGATCAGTTGTTTAAAATATGTAAGTTGTATTAATACTTCCATTCAGTCAGTAATCAGTAAGTGTTGTTATGTTCAGAAGTACACCAGCGTTTAAGGTTACGCTAGTCAGGTTAAGGGTTGTTTACCGTTGTGGTTTTGATGACGTAGCATTCGTGTAACTGCTAGAAAGAAAAAGAGAAAGGGATCATGCTAGAAAGTTCATTGGTTTATTTTTAACTGAGTTTCGAGAATGTTCTGGGTTTCGTGAATGTTCTAGAAATTCATTGGGTATATTATACTATATATAAGGGCGTGTATGCAGATTAAAGTGTTAAATTTGGAGTTTTATCATTTACATTCGTGTTTTGTTCTACCTTTGGTTTATTTCAACAGTGCTTATCTATGAGGACATTCTACCAATAACTCTTCTGGATTATTCGACGTTGGATTATAAATTGGACTAGTAAAAGGACACCTCCTAAAGGGACAAACTGTTTGCTAACATTTATTTTGCTTTCTGCAATTGTGTCTGATTTATTTATTATTGTTCTATTAAGCCATATATTTAATTGTTTACTAAAATAAAACATTATTGTACTAGTTTGTTGCTGGCTTGTTCTTTCTGTTCCTCGTTTAGTAAACGTGCCATTTTATAAATAAACTTTTATAGCTACACCGGTCTTAACAGTGTCAAGAGATCCTGTCCCTCAGACAGCGCATACGCGCATTCAGGCACTGATCAATATTTGTTTAAAGCCCCTGTCTCTCACATTGTGAATACATGCATTCAGTAACTGATCAATAACTGTTTAAAGGCCCTGTCCCTCTGATTGTGAATAGGTGCATTCAGTCACTGATTAGTAACTGCTTAAAGACCATGTCCCTTCAATTGTGAACACATACATTTAGATAATATTCTATATTTGTTTAAAACGCCTGTTCCTCTGATTGTGAAAACAGTCATTCAGTCACTGATCAATAACTTTTTTAAAGGTCTTTACATTATAAAATTGAAAGTTTTGTAGTACATTTAAAACATGTATAAAAACCTGCATTCAGTCAGTCAGTAATCAAACTAACTAATCTAACGTCGAACTTTCTCTCAGATGCAAAAAAAATGAAAAAAATGTCCTGTTCCTCCGAATGTGAACACATGCATTCTGTCACTGATCAGCAGTTGTTTAAAGGCCCTGTACCTCCAAGTGTGAACACGTGCATTCAGTCACTGATCAATAACCGTTTAAAGGTCCTGTTCTTCAGATTGTGAATACGTGCATTCCGTCATTGATATTTAGTTGTTTAAAGGCACTGTCCCTCCGATTGTGAACACATGCATTTAGTCACTGATCAATAACCGTTTAAAGGTCCTGTTCTTCAGATTGTGAGTACGTGTATTCCGTCATTTATCTTTAGTTGTTTAAAGGCACTGTCCCTCAGATTGTGAACACATGCATTCAGTCACTGATCAATAACCGTTTAAAGGTCCTGTTTCCCAGATTGTTAGTATGTGCATTCAGTCACTGATCTTTAGTTGTTACAAGGCACTGTCCCTCAGATTGTGAACACATGCATTCAGTCACTGATCAATAACCGTTTAAAGGTCCTGTTCCTTAGATTGTGAACATATGCATTCAGTCACTGATCAATAACCGTTTAAAGGTCCTGTCCCTCCGATTGTGAATATGTGCATTCAGTCACTGATCAACAATTTTTTAAAGGCTCTGTCTCCCAGATTGTGAATATGTGCAAGCAGTCAATCATAAATATCTCTTTAAATATCATATCCTTCGAATTATGAATAATTTCATCCACTCACTGATCGATAACAGTTTAAAGGTTATGTCCCTCAGATTGTCGACAGTGTTCATGGTTTTCAAAACTCATTGTTAAGAAATCATTCTAATTAAAACAATCATCATTTGTTATTTAAAAATGCTATACAGATATAAACATACTGCATGTGTGTTTTAAACAAACAACGTCAAACCTCAGGGCCAAACAACCTTATGAACTGATCATCAAGGCAGATGAAATTTGAATTATCCTTCATAATAATTGCACTAACCAATAATCAGTAGATATGTTTCAATAATTTCTTTCAACTTACTGCATACAGTTGATATTAAAAGAAATAACTACTGAAACCCGGAGGAAAAACGATGTAGTTGACAAGTTTAATGACGGTTTTCTGTCTATATGTATGTCAAACATTTACATTCAATTTAGATAACAGTGCATGACAGGCTAATGATTTGTTTTCTGACATCTGTATGTCAAACATTTACATTCGTAATATATAACTATTGTTGACCGATTAATAATTGTCTTCTGTCCGTCTATATGTCAAAAGAATTACATTTGTTATATAATTGTACTTAGCATCTTAATGCTTGTTTTCTGTTCATCTATATGTCAAACATTTAGTTCCTTCAATTATAACGGCAATAGAAAGGATAAATGCCTGACTAGTGTATTGTACATACGTGTGGCGCTTAATGTTCGGCCACGGACGGCCATCAAACAAATTATACATGGGTTTCTTTTTCATTATATATGTCCTGTCATTAGAGTGTATTTCGATTTTTGTTATCAGTGTATTTTTCTACCAATATACATATTTGTATCTGCTGGGTATGTGGAATGTCAAGTGACACCAATGCAGTACACCGGTCCAGTGTTCGACCAAACCTATTTTTCTACATAATTAGAAGTTAGCGTTGGAAGGTGCTGATCAGGATTTCAGGATAAAATTCTGCTGTTTAAATACGTGAAAAGAATACCTGATTTTAATATTGTTCATGCTACTTGTCATAATCTGCAATCACCCTGAGTCACCCGACCGTTTTTCGGTCTGTCTATTTGCAATCTAAATCTAAGAAAGGTATACATTGCGCCTAGTAGTAGTAGCAATTTAGAAATAGTAGTAGTAGCGGAAGTAGTAGTAGTAGTAGTAGTAGTAGTAGTAGTAGTAGTAGTAGTAGTAGTAGTAGTAGTAGTAGTAGCATTAGTAGTAGCATAAAAGAAGAAGAAGAAGAAGAAGAATAATATGATGATGATGATGAACATGATGATCAGACGTGTTATAATAAAGGCAATGGTCTTTTATTCACAAGACCTTGATAAATAGCACCCATCCCAAACCTAATTTGAGATTTGCATTGGGAGAATACCAACGCCGCACTAGATCACCTATTTCAAATGTTCTAGGTTTTAAAACTTTGGCATAGTTTCTCTTTTGCCGAGAAGCTGCAGTTTTCAGGCTTCTTGGTGCAGTATCAAATGACATTGAGATTGACTGTTTCAGCCATTCCACGTATTCAGATGGACAAACACTGTGTTTGGGATTCAAGCATTTGTGCAAGGATTTGCTTTGTGACTTGTGTTGTGAGCTTGTCACAGTATTTATGTGTGTATCATCATTAAAATGAGTTTTTTTTCAAAATACCCTGTGCGCCCTCAAATGCCTCAAACTCTACAGCAAGTGCGGTAGCAGTTTCAATTGATTTTGGGTGGTGGTACTGAACATGGCTTCTTAAATCATGTGTTGATAATACTGCAATGTACTGATCAACTGTATATATTTCTCTGGATTCTGATTGCACAGCTGTATATGCCTTAATGCATAGCCTTTGAAGTGCATAACCGACGTCTGCTGCAGCTTCATTGTGTTGCTGCCTCCGATTGCGAAATTCGCAACGTAAGGCCGTTTCACGCTCCACAGGACTAAACCGTCTTGCTAGCATGTCAGTCAGATACTGATATTTTCTTATCTGACCTGGATGTATATCACTCAACAGCTTTTGGGCTGAACCCCTTAGGCTCATGACTAATTGTTGTGCTTGTTCATACTCATGTTATTTGGGGTTTACCAATAGAGTATAATTCATTATCTGGTTCTTCTATGTCACTGTTTGAGTTAAACAAGCTATGTGAAGTAGGCAATTGTCTTTCAGAGCTCAAATTCAAATTCATGAAAGAAGCATGAACGTCATTCTCTGGAAAGCTGGATTGCATATGACGATGTGTATGTTCAGTGTTGTACACAGGACTTGGTGTGTTTTGTGGCCTATGTGTGTACTCTGAGTCTGTGTGGGTGTTTTGAACTGGATACAGGTTACTTGGTACATAGTGACCATCATTCTGTGTAACATGAGTGTTTGAAATAGGAGTGGAAAATTGCACAGACTTAGAATAAACTTCGGGGTCTGGAGATTGACACATCATGCAATGTTCTAAAACTAATTATCTACAATTCTACCTATTGCTGAATTTAAATATGAGTAATTCAGTAATGACACGGACGAGACCTCAAAATGTAACAGTACGAATCCTGTTTTTCTGGATTCACTATTACTAGTTTTATTTATTTTCTCTGAAGGGAGTCAATTTATCTCAAAGTGTTTGGGTGGGAAATAAAAAGCCAGAAGTATCAAACATTATGTTTTATCCTAAGAGTAACATCAATAATTTTTATCATGTATCCTATGGTTAACAAAAGAGCAATATTGACAAGAGAGTGTGAGAGCATGTTAAGTGAAAGTAAGAAAAGTGTGACTTGGTCAAGACAGGAGGTAAGATTTACCTTGAGTTGCCAACGACCAAATAGCCGATGTGGAGTGTGTGTCTGTGTCTGTTTGTGTTTCAAGTGGCCCTCAAGCTAATCATATAATATTTGTAAAATGACCATGAATCAGGTAGATCACAAAGGGAGGTGATTAATTAATAAATATATAGTAAACATTTCTGCCACATTAGGGCAAACTTTCCCCCTTCGGTAGGGCCCCAGTCTGTGTACTCTGGTTGTGCCAGGACACGGCGAAATGTCGAGAAAATATCGTAAAAAATTACACAGTTTCAAAAAGAATCTTCATTTTGTGACTCTCACATACCCGAAAAGAAATGGGTTGTTTCTGCGATTTCTTGCTTCCTGGTCCAACGATTTGTATTCTAGAGCAGTTATCCGGTCAACAAATGAGGCTGTTTGAAGTTCAAGGTCACTGACCCTAGTGTGTAATGTCAGACAATCTTGTTTTCCACGTTACACAGTTTTGACAGAACAAGGTCAAGTATCCTTTGTTGGGTCATGTTTTCACAATCTAAGGGTTTTAATTCATCCGAGATACCACTAGAGCTTACCCTCGGCCTTTTGTTGTCCATTCGTTGTCGGGAATGCATGTTGGTGTAATCGATTGTCACTCTCTGTCAGCAAATTGGTCACCATATTGGTTCAGGCTAGGGGATTGAGCATCAATCTACTGTGTTGAACATACCTGTTTGATCGGAGTACGTCATGTTGGCAAGATAAATAAGATATTGTGACGACGATTCAAGAGAAAATAGGCATATCTTTTCAAGAGCGAGAGAAAAAGCACAGCTTATTTTTACTGGAACCGGAAGACTATTTAAAAATTGTCTACAGGTAGATAAAAATTTAAATATCTGTGAATATTTTGATAGGATCTTTTCTTATTTATTGAATTATAATAATATTGAGATATATTTGAAATAATGCACAAATCATAAGGAGAGGTATTGCTTCTTGCAACGGAGTGTTAATTCGATCAGTCTACCGGTACGACTGTTAGCGACAACTTAAGTAAAGCAGACCTCCTAAATAAGCAGTTTCAGTCTGTTTTCACTCCTATGTCACCACTTTGGTTATCACAACTATGTAACGCAACCCTCATAAACATGAATATAAATTGTAAGAACCCAAAAATGTCTGAAATTGTTATTGACCTAAAAGGGATTATAAAACTCCTTGGTAATTTAAAACCTGACAAAGCTGCTGGTCCAGACAGTATTAAACTCCTTGTGCTGAAAGAATTAAAATTGCAAATTGCTCCAATAATACAAATTCTGTTTCAAAAATTACTTGACTCTGGCAAACTACCAATGGAATGGACTTCTGCAAATGTCACTCCTCTTTTCAAGAAAGGACCTAAAAATGACCCTGCAAACTACAGAACAATTTCTTTGACTTGCATTCTTTGTAAAACATTAGAACACATTATAGCATCCAATCTTACTGTTCATTTTAAAAAAACACAACATTCTTTATGATTTACAACATGGCTTTCGTGAACGCCGATCTTGTGAAACACAACTTATACAACTTATTGACGACCTAGCACGTAACCTCAGCACGGGACAACAGACTGACTTAATATTGCTGGATTTTAGCAAGGCTTTTGATAAAGTTAGTCACCTGAAGTTATTATATAAACTGCAGGAACATGGGGTAGACCAACGTACAGTACAGTGGATCAAAGCCCTTCTTATAGATAGATCACAAACAGTACTCCTTGATGGCGTAAATTCCAAGGAAGTACCAGTAACATCAGGGGTGCCCCAGGGCTCAGTACTCGGCCCCCTCCTTTTTCTACTTTATATACTATAGTAAACGACCTACCCAACCATATTAAATCCCAAGTTCGCCTTTTCGCTGACGACACTGCAGTTTACCTAGTCATCACAGATAATCAAGACTGCCTTAGGTTACAGAAGGATTTACAGACATTAGAAGCTTGGGAAAAGTTATGGGAAATGGAGTTTAACCCTGGCAAATGCCAAGTCTTAAACATAACTAGGAATAAAAAGAAAATCAAGTTTGGTTATAAGTTACATGGACAAATCTTAGAGGTAGTACCAAGTGCCAAATATCTAGGCATTGACATTTCAAGTGACCTATCATGGAATCAGCACATTAACAGAATCACTCAGAGTGCAAATAAAACTCTTGGATTCTTACGAAGAAATCTACCTTCAAAAAACCAAACAATTCGCCAAGTTTCATATAAATCACTTGTTAGACCGCAACTGGAATATGCGTCTACAGTTTGGTCACCACACACACAGTGTAACATTAACACAATTGAAAGGATCCAACGTAGAGCAGCCCGTTGGGTCAAAGGTCAATATTCCCCTTACGACAGTGTGACGACTATGCTCGATGACCTAAAATGGGAGACACTAGAATCCAGAAGAACCTCTTCTAGACTATGTATGTTTTTCAAAATAGTCCATGGTTTTGTGGCAATTTCAGTCCCACCTTATCTAGTACAGCCATTGAGAAGAACCAGGCACATGCATCCATTAACATACAGGCAGGTTCAAACTAAAATTGATATTTTTAAATACTCTTTCTTTCCTCAGACCGTCGTATTATGGAACCAGCTACCATCCACCGTCGTTTTGCAGCCTGATCCTGATCACTTCAGACAGGCTGTAAACGCCCTTAACACTGCCTAGACAGCAACACACTGTTTTTAATCTGTTTAAACCTGTTTTTAACTCTTTTAACAAGTTCACCCCTGTTTTTCTTTGACGTCTTCTTGTCATTTATAAACTTTTATTCTTGCACTTGCACGCGCACCTGCTAGTAATACCCGAAAGGTGCGTACAGCAGTATAAATAGATAGATAGATAATATTACGTTTAACGCTTTACATCGTGTCTAGAGCACGATATCATAGAAAAAATAGTTCATTAAAGTAAAATCTGTTTGACGACCATTTCAAAATATCCACAAGGATGTGCACAGTTACATAGTTTTAATGAATAACACATTCAATATTCTTATGTAGTAGAGCATTATACGTAGATGTTTAGTTAAATAACATTGTTAACGAACTTGTAAATGATCAATATACAGGACAAATTATCAACCAAGAATAGCGCGTGTGTTATCATCATACTAATTATAGTTTAGTTTAATTTTTAGTTTAAATCTATTTATTTATAGTCGATTGGGAAACAAGTTCTTTTAACTTCGGAGCTTCATTAAATTTCTTACTTTTATTTGTAACTTATATGAATTTACTTTACAAATATTTGTCTTATTCTGGTAGTGAAAAACAAGATCGATCATGTTACTGCTATGGTTAAATTTCAATCAATGCCCATTAGAACTTAATTATTTATATAAAGAAAAATACAATCCTGAATCGAGACAACGTTACACATTACATACGCTCTATCTTGCGGTGAGTTTAGACATTATCGCAATTCATGTCATAATCTTATTATATTTGTCAATGCAATCCGACATTATTGCAAGCAATATGTAATTCTGCATTGCCACTGTAACTTAATTCATACGTATGTTTTAAAAATTGCATAGTATGAAATATTAACGTTCAAGAAAAGTCCTTCCCCTTTAATGCAGCATCTTTCTGAGTACCTATACATTGAACCATGATAACAAACTAATTTCTTCAGTAGCACAATACATGTGTTACTTTTTTGCTAACTGTTTTACATTTATGGAAGTCTGCACTATAGTAACAACAGTGTAATGGATTTACCATAAATCTACCTCAACATCAAAAAGCTTATGCGCAAAATGTGTTTAGTGACACGACATTTTCCTGAAGCATAATTCGAAGAACTGTGTGTGTAAATATTCGATCAAAGCAAACAAAATGATAGAAAGTTGTCAATTTTATCACTATTTGCTTTAATTCTTTAGCAAGTGGGGGTCAAAACTGTTGGGAAAAGAAGAAAAAAACATGTGAATTTCTGCTACATTAGCTTAGAGAACATATCTCCAGTCTAGTAGGGGGAGAAAGAGGCAATCCATAGCGCCGGCATTTATATATTTCTTTAAGTGGAATGGAAGAGTAAACTGGTAAATATATGTAAAGAAGAATTTAGCTGTGGAATGCGTGTACGAAATATATTGCTGAATAAAATAGTTGAATGCTTGTATGGACATGATACCACTCCCAGTCACCCAGTCACATGTGACACCAGAGAAACCTGTCTTAAATCTACCTTTATAAGGGTTGAGTTTAAGCAAAGGCACTGTACATAACTAACTAGATTTTAATTTGGGAGTGGTATGGGCTTTTTTAGAACTTTTACCCACCAACCCCACCCCGACCCCCAATAACAATATTTACAATATTTATAAAATGAATTATCATCAATTCTATGTTTGAATAAAACAGTAATCTTTTTTTAAGGTAGTATCTGACAGTTTTCCTAGCAACGATATTTTACCACTGTTTTGGAGGAATTATGGTATATTTGAAGAGAAATTTGAATCCTACATTTATTTTGTGACAGTATAAATTGTGAAATAGTCACTTTAAATGTTCATTCTTGCAGTTATTCAAATTTCTCACAAACAGACTTTAAAATTTTTAGGTGTTTTTTTTTTAAATAAAATTTTGCATATAGGTATCCTTTGGATGCACTACATTAATAATGATTGTTTCTCAATATTGGGCGTGATTTGCCGGCATTTTTGCCGATACCCGGCAGGTCCATTATACTGACACCGACGAGTCAGGCGTAATGCTGTCCCCTTAGCCCCGAGCGTTTGGAGGGAAGCCGCTACTACCCACTTTAAAGTTTTTGGTTTGAACTGGTCGGGGTTTTGAACCCGCGAACTCCAGATCCGCAAGCCAACGCTCTACTACTTGAGCTATCGCGGACATTTATTGGGCTTCTTTTTATTTATATTATAATAAGTGTAGATATTATATTGAATTGGAGTTCCGCCCCACCACGCCACGTTACCTGTGTTTTGCCAATAAACATTTGACGGGGAGTTTTCTACACAAATAACAGCTTACAATCACACTAACAATAATTGTGTTGTTCAAGAATACTTCTGGAAAGAAAACATATGCCAAAAATACATTTTAAGAAAAGGTATCATACAGTTAGATGAAAACGTCATTATGTGTGACTCCATACTTCTAATAGGACAAACTTTTATAAATTTGAATTTGTGTGCTTAAATTAGCCGAAGGCTTTATGCATTTGTTGGCTAAGTTGGCTTGTATTTTAAACTTGGTTTGATCTATCTTCCTTATTCTGCGTGTTTCCGAGAAAATATTTTTTATGACAAGAGCATCAACCTTTGGGAAATGGTCAATAGAGTAGGTTGGGTGGAAAATGTCGAAGTAAAACAGAACATTTTAGTTACAAACAAGTTATAAAACAAATCTGGCTACACAATATTTACTGGGTAAAGATCCTTATAGTGATGTTCATGGCGGTAAAAGTTGACTGGACAATGGCCCACAAAACATTTATTATTAATTATTATTGAATGCAAACTTGAAGGCTCAAGGAGTGACAGGCCCAAGTTTCAATCAAATGCTGTGCTATACAAGTCATAAAAGAAATTGTATACCTTGGAGGAGCCCTACCACTGGATAGCATGTTATGTACAGTTAATGCAGCATTATATCTGCTTGACCTGAACATTGTGTCTTGAAAAATAAATGTTGGTGTGACAGTAAACAAAACACACCGACAACAGAGGGATAATAGGGTTTATACACTTCAAGGCAATATGTTTTTACATATATTAATGTTGTTTTGTGAGTTTCGACAACGTCCGCAGTTAACCTTATAAATGATGATTTAATAAAGATGTGTCCCAATTTTTACAATTGTTATGAATTATGCAACTGCAAACAACTTTAGAGATGACATGATTTTAAATACATGAATGTTGCGTATAAAGGGAGGCTACTGTAACTATTTACATTACACTGTGTTACTTCCCTTCTGAGTACCTAAGATTTTCATACATTTTCAGCTCTAAATAAATAATTGAGCGTTATGATAAAAATATGTAAATGTAAAATACAATTACAAATATTTCCTTTTTGAAGCTTATGGAAATATCTGACCACAGGGAAGAAAACTTAAAACATTTCATTTGTTTCTTGAATGGTAAAAATATGCTTTTAAAGGTGACATCCTACAGTTTGCCTATCTCAAATACATGTAACAATATCGAATCACTGCTTTAGGTAATAATTTGGACATAATCTTTGTTCAGACCCATACTTTAGTCTTACTAAAGACGAATTTGAACACAAACTGAATCGTTAGGTACAACTTATCACGAAAAACAACAACATTCTGAATGTATATTATTTTCAACTGTATACAAAGCTCGATAGTGGCCTTTGCTAAAATTGATATTGACATCAGAGCGGATGACCCGGGTGACTAAATAAAGGGATCTCAACATTAAGTGGTCATGTCGCGATTTTCTACGTTTAAAAATAGGTATCTCTGCAGCGTGGCTCGGATAGGAAATACCTGTTTGCAATGACGAGTGGTGATTTATGCTTGACTGTTCAGGCAGATCGAGGACATCATTGAACAGCATTTTGAAAGACCCTTTCAGGTAAAAATGACTTGTTCGGTTACTAAAGAAATAAAGATTTTGTCCATACTGTCGGATTGTACATTTATATCAATATTTCTTTCTTAATTTGAGGTTCAATAAGGGTAACATCTTGTTGTATTATATAGGATTTCAAGTTCAATTAAAAGCCACTTTATTAAAAACGCACTTTCCGTTGGTGTTTGTCTTTAAGCTAACCAGAACGTGTTTTTGTGATGCGTAATAACAATAAAAATTGATGTCAATCGAACAGACTTAACTTAAACATTTTAAAATAAGTTGCGAAGAATCAAATTTATCAGTGTTTGCAAAATTAAGGCCAGTGCATTTGAACTCAACAGTAGCTATTTTACTTTTGAATATGTCAAAGGCAGAAGTTTACGTTTTGGCTTTTTTCTACTCGTCTCTCCGTCTGCTTACCGTAGTCATTACCCAGAAAATATTGGGTACGTTTAAACGACACTATCAATCACAATAGATTGAACATTTGGCAGTATGTACTGGTAATGTTCTTTCGTAATGACCAGTGTGACCATCGGAGGTAACATTTTCCATAAACTTGTTTATATATAATTGGATGGATATTAATTGTCCGATTCTAATTGTTAGTCATAATAACCATATTGTCCTATCTAAATACGATCTACATAACTATACCTCAATAGTGGCGGCACTGAACGGCCTCCTGTATGTCGTGAGTTGTGAGCGACAGAACGACACCCTCCTCCCCACGAACACCGTGTGCAGGTTCGATCCCCTGCAACTGTCAGTGAATGACTATCGCCAACATGAACCACTGCTGTCAGAGATTTCGAATAGCCGCCCTAAACGGGGCGCTCTATGCCGTGTTCGTTTACATTGGTAACTACCATGGCACACGTAGAATAAAATAAGAATAAATGAGTACATTTGGACAAGTTACGTTTAGTCCCGGAGAAAGCATAACACAATAGTTCATGTTGCATTGCATTGCGAGCGTAGATACCCAAACATTTCAGTGAATAAAACGATCTCATTATAAAGAGTAGACTCCCTTATTAATGCATGTATTAGGAAAATAGTTTAATCATCCGTCATGATATTTTCAACAATATTTACTTTCATAACTAAACATGTGTCTGTATATATTCGTTATGTGATTGAGCCTTCATAGTTAATCCTTACGTTTCGTTTCGGTAAGAATTATAAATATGATTGTGTGTTAGTTGATGATCTTTGCAGCATATAGCAACAAAATGGACTAGGGCTTTAATTAGTTTTGTAATTATGTCTTTACTTACATTGTATATAGCTTTTCGTTGTAATATGTTGCTTACTATTTTGTTCATATAAAATGCTCTTCATATTTGGAGGAATAAAAGACAAAAGTTATTTTGGTGTCTTTTTAACAATGCCGTCGTTTTACGCCCGGTTATGTTGCTTCGATAGTGAAGAGGTAGGTAACGAATGTATAGAACAAAAAGTAGTCACATCGAACTTTGTAGCTGCTTTGCGTGACTGGTGACAATATTACATTGTCATCTTGTTGTATTCTCTCCCACGACACTGTACCCTTGCGGAGTTCAGCCATTTAAGGACTTGTTTGTTTATTGGGTTTATCGTCCCACCAACGGTATATTTCAGTTTTTTGGAGACCGTGTCCACTTGAAGCAGATATAGAGCTGCCTTCACTGTGCATAGGGTGTTTGTTTATTGGGTTTATCGTCCCACCAACGGTATTTCAGTTATATGAAGACCGTGTCCACTTGAAGCAGATATAGTGCTGCCTTCACTGTGTATGCATGTTTGTTTATTTGGTTTATCGTCCCTACAACGGTATTTCAGTTATCTGGAGACCGTGTCCACTTGAAGCAGATATAGTGCTGCCTTCACTCTGTATAGCATGTTTGTTTATTGAGTTTATCGTCCCACCAACGATATTTAAGTTATCTGGAGACCGTGTCCACTTGAAGCAGATATAGTGTTGCCTTCACTGTGTATAGCATGTTTGTTTATTGAGTTTATCATCCCACCAACGGTAATTAAGTTATCTGGAGACCGTGTCCACTTGAAGCAGATATAGTGCTGCGTTCACTGTGTATAGGGTGTTTGTTTATTGGGTTTATCTTCCCACTAACGGTATTTCAGTTATCTGGAGACCGTGTCCAATTGGAGCAGATATAGTGCTGCCTTCACTGTGTATAGCATGTTTGTTTATTAGGTTTATCGTCCCACCATCAGCATTTCAGTTATCTAGAGGCAGTGTTCACTTGAAGCAGATATGATGCTGCCTTCACTGTGTATAGCATGTTTTTATGGGTTTATCGTCCCACCAACGGTATTTCAGTTATCTGCAGACAGTGTCCACTTGAAGCAGATATAGTGATGCCTTAACTGTGTATAGCATGCCGTGAACACCTGGTATGATACCACACCCAGTCACATTATCCTGACACCGGGCCAACCAGTCGTGGAACTACCCGTATATTAGCTTGAGTGTTTGCAAGGGAGCTATACCACTACCAATTTAACGACTTTGGTAACCCGCGGCCTCTCGTACATGGAGCCGACGCTCTACCGATTGCACTGCCAGGCCCGGTTTAAACTGCTGTATAACACATACCATGTAATCTCACTCAACCATTATTGATTGTTTTCATTAGCTGAAATAGCTGGAAAACCGTTGCGACGTTTTGGTGTTCCCAAGCAAATGTATTCTATGTTATTAAAGGACGTACATGTACATACGTGCAAGTAAGTAATCAAAAATCATTATAAACTATTAAATGTGTGGCTTTACACACACAGAATAAAATCAGACATAATATGTCTAGGTCGCATTTAAGACTAAGGACTATAAAACAGAAATATATAAAATGTTTAACATTACTTTCTGAATACCATTTAATACCCGCACAGAACCGCCTCTAGCAAAATGATGTCAACTGTTGTATCGCTGCTGAAATCATATCACGTGACTTGAAAGCACGTGCCTCGGGCAACTTGCTTTGTTTTAGTGCGCGAGGCCGAATTATTGTGATGTTTGGTTTCTGGACCTTAAACGTGGTCAAATCATCATCAACAACAACAACATCATCATCAACATCATATTTTTCCTCCTCCTCATTCTCCTCCTCCTCATCATCATCAATAACAACATCGTCATAATCATCACCATCAACGACATCCTCAACATCGTCGGCATCATCGTCATAATAATCTTCTTCATCATCATTATCATCAACATTGTCATCACAATCATTATCAATATTATAATCAGCAGCAGCAACCACAACAGCAGTCTTTTCATCATCAACATCACCATCACATTATTATCATTATCATATTCGTTTTCATCAACATCATATTTTATCCTACTTCAACATCCTCAACATAATTATCATCATCACCATCATCATTATCATCATCATCATCATCATCATCATCATCATCATCATCATCATCATCATCATCATCATCGTCATGGTCGTCGTCGTCATCATCGTCTTCAGCATAATCATTATCATCATCATCGTCACCATCAACATTTTCATCCATTTGACCAGTCCTTGAAATTACTCAACGAAACGCGTAACCTAGGACCGTCTCCAGATAACTGAAATACTGTTGGTGGGACGATAAACCCAATAAATAATAAACAACTTAACCTAGGACCTTATAATAATATTGGCTTGGCCTTTCTTGGCGAACACTTCACATTTCGTGACATTGGCGATGCAAGGAACATAACGACACATCCTGGACGGAATAAAGGAAGGAGACAGCAAACAAAGAAAAACATACGGAGGGGAAAGGATAATAAGAAAGTAAAGCGTAATTGTTGCTGTAAATGTTTACATTTCGCTTAAACAGCTTTTGAAAAAAGGAACACGTGGTATTTTAAATTCCCCAGAGGCGCGAACAGTAGTTATGTGTCTGCCTGTCTTGATGTGTTAACGTTCCTTAGGCAGCATAATATTTTAACGTTATAACGTGAGTGTGGCGTTACGTTACGTCGCTTGTTGCTTTAGTTTTTGTTTCGCTTTCTTTCGAAGCCGAGGTGTGCCGACGTTTTATCGTGTGTTTGAAACGTTGCCTGTTCAGGATTGTTACAGACTATATTTTTAATAGCTGAAAATAAGCCGACAGTGTTTTGATTGGATAGTATACCCAACGGAAAGACCAAAAATATGAGTAAGTAATTCTTGTAAATGCACATTAAAATACCCTTTCTTTGAACTCTTTATTGATGTTTCGGCCCAGTCGGCCTTTTGTGAAAATATATAACAGCGATAAAGGACTCTACATTTTGTTGTTCTCTTTTACAAACCAACAAGGTGAATTAAAAATGTTCATTATTGTTGATAACAAATATGAATCAGTAGGAACTGCATATCCTTACACTGTGTAAAACGTGCCTATATGTTAAAAGTAATTAAATTATTTATAAATTGTTATCATTTTATATGTTTTCTATTGTTAATGTTGTTGTGTTCAGCATGTTTCGTCTTTATTTATCTTGGTATATTTGATTTTTTTTTTATTATTTTAATTATCAATTATCCAATTATTAGTAATTCTTTAACTGTATTTGTTTATGTTTTATTTGTTTTTGTTTTGTTTTGTTTTTTTAGATTCATCGCAGCGACCAATTATGATCATTATAGCGACGTCCAGCTGTTTTGGTGGAGGAAGACACCAGACAAATGTCTGGATAGAACCACCGGCGCACCGCAGGTCAGCTGGAAGACCTTCCCACACTTACTCCTTCGCCCCGAACGGGACTCGAACCCACGCGTTGAGAAGCTAAACGGTCAGAGGAATTACAAATCAGCGACTCTACCACTACGCCAAGGGCGCCCCTTATATTTTGTATTCATTCTATGAGTATGATACAAAATACAGTCTAACCTATTTCTCATGCTTTTTATTTATAAAAGTTTAAAACCTGTTATCTGCGACTTATATTGGGGTGTCCGTTCCGTGGTGGTGGAGTCGACGACTTGTAACGCGTCTGACTGCACACCGTGTTGGTTCGAGTCCCGTTCAGGACGAAGGACCTAATGTAGGAAGGTTTTAATCTGCGGTGCGCCAGTGGTTCTACCCAGACAAATATATGTAGTTTTCCTCCACTGAATTATATGGACGTCGATAAAATGACCATGAATGTTTCGCTGCAACGTTTTACTAAAAACACAAGCACATGGTTCTATCTAGAAAGGGGAAGTCGATGGAGATTTATATAAGTTAAAAAAAGTTTCCCAATCAACTATAAAGAAATATGTTTACTCTAACTGTTTATATTTATGGCCTCTCAGTCAATGTTAGTGCCGGATTTCATCTGAGCAGATATAAAAAGCGTTCAATATAAATAAATGTTCAACCTTTTATCAACTTTTAAAAGCACACATTCTACAAACTGTCAACAAACGCTTTAATGAACTGTTTGTAGTTACTTTACTTAGAAAATTGCGCACTTGCCTTAATCCTGACGTCATTGTATTGCAGAAGGTCTACATTTGCTTGACGAGCTCATTCTTGTTTTCCTTTTTTTTCTTGGCTCGACTGAAGTTTACCGGTCCATATTTTGCTCCGGCTTGTAGTTGATATAAACCAACATTGACAAGAAAACAGATTTGATTGTAATATTTGATATACTTGAATATAACAGATTATAAAAAAAGAATTACACCTGTGTACATTCCTACACAATACCTGTGTACCACTAAGGTACAATCCTTCACAATACCTGTGTACCAATAAGGTCCAGTCCTACACACTACCTGTGTACCACTAAGGTCCAGTCCTACACAATACATGTACACCACTAAGGTCCAGTCCTACACAATACCTGTGCACCACTAAGGTACAGTCCTACACAATACCTGTACACCACTAACGTCCAGTCCTACACAATACCTGTGCACCACTAAGGTACAGTCCTACACACTACCTGTGTACCACTAAGGTCCAGTCCTACACACTACCTGTGTACCACTAAGGTCCAGTCCTACACACTACCTGTGTACCACTAAGGTCCAGTCCTACACACTACCTGTGTACCACTAAGGTCCAGTCCTACACAATACCTGTGTAACACTAAGGTACAGTCCTACACAATACATGTGTACCACTAAGGTACAGCCCTACACAATACCTGTGTACCACTAAGGTCCAGTCCTACACAATACCTGTGTACCACTAAGGTCCAGTCCTACACAATACCTGTGTACCACTAAGGTCCTGTCCTACACAATACCTGTACACTACTAAGGTCCAGTCCTACACAATGCCTGTACACCACTAACGTCCAGTCCTACACAATACCTGTGTACCACTAAGGTACAGTCCTACACAATACATGTGAACCACTAAGGTACAGTCCCACACAATACATGTGTACCACTAAGGTCCATTCCTACACAATACCTATGTACCACTAAGGTACAGTCCTACAAATACCTGTGTACCAATAAGGTACAGTCCTACACAATACCTGTGCACCACTAAGGTACAGCCCTACACAATGCCTGTGCACCACTAAGGTACAGCCCTACACAATGCCTGTGCACCACTAAGGTACAGTCCTACACAATACCTGTGTACCACTAAGGTACAGCCCTACACAATACCTATGTACCACTAAGGTACAGTCCTACAAATACCTGTGTACCAATAAGGTCCAGTCCTACACAATACCTGTACACCACTAAGGTACAGTCCTACACAATACCTGTGTACCACTAAGGTACAGCCCTACACAATACCTGTGTACCACTAAGGTACAGTCCTACAAAATAACTGTGTACCACTAAGGTCCAGTCCTACACAATAACTGTGTACCACTAAGTTACAGTCCTACACAATACCTGTGTACAACTAAGGTCCAGTCCTACACAATACCTGTACACCACTAAGGTCCAGTCCTACACAATACCTGTGCACCACTAAGGTACAGTCCTACACAATACCTGTGTACCACTAAGGTACAATCCTTCACAATACCTGTGTACCACTAAGGTCCAGTCCTACACACTACCTGTGTACCACTAAGGTCCAGTCCTACACAATACATGTACTCTACTAAGGTACAGTCCTACACAATACCTGTGTACCACTAACGTCCAGTCCTACACAATACCTGTGTACCACTAAGGTCCAGTCCTACACAATACCTGTGCACCACTAAGGTCCAGTCCTACACAATACCTGTGTACCACTAACGTCCATTCCTACACAATACCTATGTACCACTAAGGTACAGTCCTACAAATACCTGTGTACCAATAAGGTTCAGTCCGACACAATACCTGTACACCACTAAGGTACAGTCCTACACAATACCTGTACACCACTAAGGTACAGTCCTACACAATACCTGTGTACCACTAAGGTACAGCCCTACACAATACCTGTGTACCACTAAGGTCCAGTCCTACACAATACCTATGTGCCACTTAGGTCCAGTTCTACACAATACCTGTGTACCACTAAGGTACAGTCCTACACAATACCTATGTACCACTAACGTCCAGTCCTACACAATACCTATGTGCCACTAAGGTCCAGTCCTACACAATGCCTGTGCACCACTAAGGTACAGTCCTACACAATACCTGTGTACCACTAAGGTACAGTCCTACACAATACATGTGTACCACTAAGGTCCAGTCCTACACAATACCTGTGCACCACTAAGGTACAGTCCTACACAATACCTGTGTACCACTAAGGTACAGTCCTACACAATACATGTGTACCACTAAGGTCCAATCCTACACAATACCTGTACACCATTAAGGTCCAGTCCTACACAATGCCTGTGCACCACTAAGATCCAGTCCTACACAATACATGTGTACCACTAAGGTCCAATCCTTCACAATACCTGTACACCATTTAGGTCCAGTCCTACACAATGCCTGTGCACCACTAAGGTCCAGTCTTACACAATACATGTGTACCACTAAGGTCCAATCCTACACAATACCTGTGCACCATTAAGGTCCACCTACACAATATTAATTTGTTTAATTTAAATTATTTACATTTTAAGCTATTGCTTTCATTTCGATCTCTTACTTGAGCCCTCTTTATATCATGCAACTTTTTGCATATACTGCATCCACTGTAGCTGCAAGTATTAATGTCGTGTATTTCGTTTCTTCATACGATGCGTTGAGTATACCGTGCGTGTGCTTTGTAGCTATTATATATGCGTGCATGCTATCTATATATGTTTCTCCAAGACTTGCAAATACACCTTATGTTTCTAAATTTGATTTTAGTATCTTTGTTGTTTTTGTTGGTGTTTTGTTGTTGTTTTTCTGAGATATTGCCTTTTCTAGCCGATGTTCTATCTTTGTATAAATACCTGACAAAGTCACAAGGTCTGCGTTTGTTGTTGCTTTCAAATATTGCATCTCTAATAAACAAGTCATTTTATGATTGGCATTTATTACTGACCTGCATTATTTTTATTAAACACTGAGGATTAATTGCAGTTTCTATCCATTATAATTTTAAAAGCGTTGAAACAATTTTGATTTACACACACATTTAAACAAAAGTTGCTTTAATATTCAGTTACATAAATGATACAGTCCTTTGTCTATTTCGTTTTATGATTTTATTTTCCTGTTGCTAGGCAACATTCCTACAGAAACGCAGTTCTTCAAAGGACCGGAACAATGGATCCAAGAACCCGGATGTGTTTGCAGGTCTTCTGGAGTCGGTAAGATAGGTTTTCTCGCTTCTCTTGTGCTGATTGTGTTCTATTACGAACTTAGTTTGAATATTTTATTATAATGCTATATATTATACTAGTGCCCAAGCAGTTAATAATTGATTCTTCCTTCAGATGAACTTTCTCAAATGCAATTCTCTGGGTAGAACCAGTGCTAAGGAAGCATCTTCACTGGACCAATGTGCAGTAAATCTTAGTGTTCTTCGGCTCACATTTTGTACTTGGTCTAGGTGTCAATCCCCAGTATTTAATCCATCACCTTTTTTAATCCATCGTCTTTTTATTTATACGCCTTTCTTAATCCAACGCCTTTTTTAAAATTTATTCTTAAATGTTGTAATATACCGCCAATCGACACATTTGCTAGTATTCCTTGTTGTTATTTTATTTATTATTTATTAATTTACTTTACGGATCTCCCCTCTATCCCAAATCCACAGCCATTGTCCATGACGTCACGAAGACCCCGATGACGTACACGGCTGGTGCCGGGGGCGCCCTGCCGGGCCTTACCCCGGAAGAGACCGCCATTTTGGCGGGAATTTTGACGGGACTGGCCATCTTCCTCTTCCTCCTCCTTCCTATCCTCTGCTGCCTATGCCCGTTTCCATGCCTTTGCTGCGGTAAAGGGAAGAAAAAAGGAATGCTGGCAGCCGGCGGCCATCGAAGTGCAAACCTTGCTAGGTAAGCGCGTATCAGCGGCATGCTTTACTGTTGTTGTTGTTTTGTTTTTGTTTTATTGTTTGTATATTGTTAAAGCTAAAACATCAATTCAGATATCAATGAAGTAGATGGTGGTGACCATGAGCATCATAAATATAATTGTGTTGAAGATGATTTGTTTTAAACAGTCACTGTAATATGTATTTGCTTAAATTTACGCCACACGCACATCCTTGACGGCATTTGGAGAATAGGGCCTATAGGATATCGATTTTCTCTCATTCTGTAAATTACGTTTTGATTTTGTTACCTGCAATGCTTTTTAATGACATTTTTATATTTAACAACAGATCCGACAACGGGTCATTTTGGACCGGCAAGTCTTGGGGAGGGGCCGGCGGCGAAAAAGTGGACTATGACAATCTTTACGGCGTGTAAGTCTTACGGTTTTATATGTTTGCTACAATCGAAACTTCTCGTGCATTTTTACTAAAGCGGCTTATTAACGAAACAAGACAAGAGGTTGCGATTCGTATTGCGTATTTGAACTAAATTGATTACAAATTACAACCGTGATGTATCGTATAATTATGTATTCAATTTTATGAATAAGCTTTTGCAGCTATACATTATTTTATATTTGCATAGAATATTGTGACAGCAGGTACACAAAAAGACTCTTAAAAATGTTTTATTTTAAACACAAGTTTGTATACAAATTATAGCGCTTGTTTTCTATTAAGATTGTTTTCTCTTTTTTTTTCAGTGACATGAAACTGCCAAGACCATGGGTGGATAATGGAAGGTAAATTAAACTGTTTCTTTATGAATGCTGCTTAAATAAATCTGGTGTTCGGTTGTTGTTTGTTTCTTTTTTCTTTTCTTTTTTTTGCGTTGTTCGTTGTTGTTTTGTTTGGTTTTATTTTTGCTGTTTGTTTTGTTGTTGTTGTCTCGTTGTTGTTGGGTGTTTTGTTTTGTTATTTCGTATGTTTGTTGTTTTTTCTTCTTTTGGCGCTAGCAGCCGATCTAACAAATGTAATGTCAGTGTTCGTTGTCATTATTTGGTATTTTTGATTCTTCTAAATAAACCTTTGATTCGATGTATTAAGATTACCGTTTATTAAAAGCCTTTATTCGTGTTTTAATTTCTGACTGATTACAATATTGTTTTGGTGTGTTCTTACGTCAGTAGGTTTATATTATAAATAGGATTTTCCCTGAATGTGTTTTGGAATACCGTTACTAACTTGTGTTATTCTCTGTGTGTGTGTGTGTGCGTTTTACCTATGTATGTTTATATCATATTGCTTTCCAATATTGTATCATTTTTATGTGTGTATATTTTTTACGTGAGCATGTTTATAATATTATAAACAGGGTATTTCCCCTATACGAGTGTTGGAAGACACATACCTCTGATCCACATCGTTACATGTACCTGCCCTAAAACAATACACACCTTTACCTACGCATGACATCCTCCATTAGTCAAACGTCAACAATCTCACAATGTCGCCCAACCCCGGGGCGCTTTGTTTTTGTCTCTGTTCATTGCGTTACCATGCCAACTGGCTCGTTATTGCGGGTGTGCACTTGTTCTTACGCCTGATCATCGGAGGTTTCCGGAAATAGCCGATTATTTACGAAGGGTTCATGGGTGGTGGTTATGGAGGACGCCTAAAAATAATTAATGTTACAAAACATAGCATTAAGCTTTATCATAGCCATAAGGTTGTACTGGTTCTTGGCGCTGGTCGGGGTTTTAGGTTTGTTTTCGTCAGTTTCCATAGATATGGCATATCGAATAGATCTTTAAAAAGTTGTTTTAATTTCTTTTAAAATATGAGGAAAGTGAGGGGGCCAATATCGGGGGGTGGGGGGGGAAATACTTAATCCGTTATATTTTATTCAGGTAAATATTTTCCTGAAAATAAAAAAACAACGCATAAAGCGATTTACAAACACGTGAAGGTATGAAAGTAGTCCTAGTCCGGAATGTCCTAGTCCGAAATGTCCTAGGCCGAACTGTCCTAGGCCGAAACGTCCGCGCACCAGGTAGCCAAACCATCATGTAATTAGCTAAAGATATTTACAGTAATAACAACTGGCATAATTTGAAGGGAGATTTTGGTGCTGGTAGATTTTCACTGGTACCTTTTTACAATACATTCAATGTAAAAATTAAACGTCTGCCTAAATACTATGAAGCAAATATATTTTTCTGATTCTGATTCAACCAACAAACGGAAAACAAACAGATTGTCACGTGAAGATGAACTATGTAGATAAAACAAGAACACGATTCGCTTTGGGCGAAATGTCTAGATCGTGGTAAACGATATCAGTTAAATAGGCAAAGTCAGAACAATAAAGTGTACAGTTATACAGATTGGCAATAACATACATGTAACTGTTTGTTGAGTGAAAATGTTTACATTTCTTTTCTTTATCAATCCCATTTCGTCTACTTCAATTTCGTCTACACTTATTTCCCTACTTCTATTGCGTCTTTTTCGGTTTCTTCTTTTCCTATTGGTCTATTTCTGTCTCATCTTCTCGGTAATCCCATTTTCGTAAATGTAATTTCCTATTTTATTTTCAAGTTGTCTACCTCGGATTAATTAAATGTAACCACACTGACAAGTTACGTCAACATAAGACTTGTCCTAGTAAAACCTTACACAATACGTTCATGTCATATAAACATGTTCATGTCATATAAACATGTTAATATCATATAAATATTCATGTCTTATAACAACATATGAACAACGCACGTAGATATATTCATGTTACATAAATATGTATAAAGCGCCGGTGTAGCTATGTATTTTACAGAAAACTGCGGAAATCTGTGACTAAATGTTGATCTTCAATGATATTTTTTACGGGATGATTTTTGTAGTCACAGATTAAGCTTGTAGACTAAATATGACAAAATGGATATAATGTTAAAATTTAAGCAGACTAAATGAGATTGATATAATATATATCAATATTGACATTTAAAAGGGTCGTGTTTGCTGCAAGGTTTCAGAAAGTGTATGTGTAATGTCTGCTAGACTAATACACGTGTATACAGATAGTTTATGTGTAATGTCTGCTAGACTAATACACGTGTATACAGATAGTGTATATGTAATGTCTGCTAGACTAATACACAAGTATACAGATAGTTTATGTGTAATGTCTGCTAGACTAATACATGTGTATACAGATAGTTTATGTGTAATGTCTGCTAGACTAATACACATGTATAGATATAGTTTATGTGTAATGTCTGCTAGACTAATACACGTGTATACAGATAGTTTATGTGTAATGTCTGCTAGACTAATACACATGTATAGATATAGTTTATGTGTAATGTCTGCTAGACTAATACACGTGTATGCAGATAGTTTATGTGGAATGTCTGCTAGAATAATACACGTGTATACAAATAGTTTATGTGTAATGTCTGCTAGACCAATACACGTGTATACAGATAGTTTATGTATAATGTCTGCTAGACTTATAATAGACGTGTAAACATATAGTTTATGTGTAATGTCTGCTAGACTAATACACGTGTATACAGATAGTTTATGTGTAATGTCTGCTAGACTAATACACGTGTATACAGATAGTTTATGTATAATGTCTGCTAGACTTATACACGTGTATACAGATAGTTTATGTGTAATGTCTGCTATACTAATACACGTGTATACAGATAGTTTATGTGTAATGTCTGCTAGACTAATACACGTGTATACATATAGTTTATGTATAATGTCTGCTAGACTTATACACGTGTATACAGATAGTTTATGTGTAATGTCTGCTAGACTAATACACGTGTATACAGATAGTTTATGTGTAATGTCTGCTAGACTAATACACGTGTATACAGATAGTTTATGTGTAATGTCTGCTAGACTTATACACGTGTATACAGATAGTTTATGTGTAATGTCTGCTAGACTAATACACGTGTATACAGATAGTTTATGTGTAATGTCTGCTAGACTAATACACGTGTATACAGATAGTTTATGTGTAATGTCTGCTAGACTAATACACGTGTATACAGATAGTTTATGTGTAATGTCTGCTAGACTTATACACGTGTATACAGATAGTTTATGTGTAATGTCTGCTAGACTAATACACGTGTATACAGATAGTTTATGTGTAATGTCTGCTAGACTTATACACGTGTATACAGATAGTTTATGTGTAATGTCTGCTAGACTAATACACGTGTATACAGATAGTTTATGTGTAATGTCTGCTAGACTAATACACGTGTATACAGATAGTTTATGTGTTATAACTGCTTGACTAATACACGTGTATACAGATAGTTTATGTGTAATGTCTGCTAGACTAATACACGTGTATACAGATAGTTTATGTGTAATAACTGCTTGACTAATACACGTGTATACAGATAGTTTATGTGTAATGTCTGCGAGACTAATACACGTGTATACAGATAGTTTATGTGTAATGTCTGCTAGACTAATACACGTGTATACAGATAGTTTATGTGTAATGTCTGCTTGACTAATACACGTGTATGCAGATAGTTTATGTGTAATGTCTGCTAGACTAATACACGTGTATACAGATAGTTTATGTGTAATGTCTGCTAGACTAATACAAGTCGTATTGATTGTTTTCAGGGTGACAGTATGTCAGGGTTGTTAGTTTCTGTATCATACAGACAATGTATGTATGTACAGGTCTAATGAATAAATACTGTTCTATTCTGTTCTGTTCAGGTGTTCCTCCAACAATGATAATTGGGCGTCGCCAGTCGGATAATAATAATTTTGTCTGTGCGATATAACAAAGGACAAAGACAACAAACATGATAGAGAACTGTTCTGTCATATTAAAAATGAAATTGCGTAAAATTACGCTACATGATTATGTTTCTTTTATAATCTGAATATTATAAAGATATAAAATAGTTTGTAATTCAATTAAAATTTCAGCGCCCATTTCGACTCCAAGATGAACGATCTGCACGACGGAGGCTGGGAAGGTGTTGACATGACGAGGTCAGTCGTTTGTAATTATAATTTTTAATTAAGACGACAAGAATGCTGCCTTCAGCGTGAACGCATGTTGAGAATATACGCCAAGTTACGACCATAGCATCGGGGCCTCGCTGTAACTAGGTTAGACAGTGGCCAAAAAATGGCGCCGCTTTAGATTAAAAAAATGCAACTTAGCTGCATTTTGTGATTGGGATTTTAGCTGCTTGATCGTGTCCAATAGAATTGACTTTTATATAGATTGAACTTTACATTGCATTATAGCGGATAAAACAGGTGGATACAAGACTGGTACCTGTGGCAGTGGGTGTGGTACTAGTGGCAGTTGGTGTGGTAACAGTGGCTGTGGGTGTGGTACTAGTGGCAGTAGGTGTAGTACCAGTGGCAGTGGGTGTGGTATCAGTGGCAGTGGGTGTGATACCAGTGGCAGTGGGTGTGGTATCAGTGGGAGTGGGTGTGATACCAGTGGAAGTGGGTGTGGTATCAGTGGAAGTGGGTGTGATACCAGTGGCAGTGGGTGTGGTTCCAGTGCCAGTGGGTGTGGTTTTATGTTTTGCGTTCACGCAATTCTATTACAGTAAACGCAACATTATATTTGCTTTAAGGCAATTTTCCCGGATAAGGTTTGTTGGCCCCTAAAGAAAAACACAAATATAGAAGAGAGTAAATGAGTTTAATAAAGTCGCGTTGAGTTGATTTTATAACAAATGTACGTGTATTTATCATATTTTGATTTCAATGTTGAAACATTTTTCGTGCTTGCTATTAACCACCGTCCGCAGAGATATCAACTCTTCCTTTTTAAACAATAAAATAATGTTGAAGTTGTTGTGCTTTATACCATTCTACAGAGATGAGATTGACGCTGCCATTCGTGCCGGCAATGTCGGGGAAGAAGCCATTGCGACACAGGGTGTGGTCAGCTATGCGGAAAATGGCGGGGGATCAGCACTGGTGCATGCTTCCGGTTCCGGTCTGGGGAATGACAGTGGGATGTACAGGTAAGTGGGGGTTTGCATCTAGGTATAATTGTTTTTCTTTAAAGAGAGATAGAGACAGAGAGAGAGAGACAGACAGACAGACATACAGAGAGACAGACAGAGAGACAGAGACGGACGGACGGACGGACGGACAGACAAACAGACAGACAGACAGACAGACAGACAGACAGACAGACTAGAATGAGAATAAGAAAGACTTCAAATAAATGAAGAAAGGCGGAAAAAGAAAAAGAGATTTTCTAAAAAAGAGCTAAATAACTACAATAGAAAAAAAGAAGAAAAATAGAAAGAAAACAATTTATACGGACAACGCAAAGACAAAACTTGTGAGAAGAAAAATATAGATGCTATAAGAAAGACAGAAAGAAATAACTGAAGAATGGAAGGAAGGAGACAAGAATGAAAGGAAAGAAAGAATGAACCACACCTAAAAATACGGTCAAGGTAGATAACTTTTTTCACACTTGTTTACTTGTTACGATTATCTGCCTACCCAGGTATTCTACCGTCCTATGTGGGTAAGACCGGGGTGTCTTCACGGGCGTATCTAGGACCAAATCAAAAGTACTCCCTTATTAATTGATGATGGCCAGGGGTTCCTAACTATATGTTAGTTTCAAACATAATTATTACAATTACGAAACACAATTTTATATTTTATTCATGAAGCACATTCGGCATGCTTATGTCGACTTATTATTTAATATATGGATACAAATGGCGACATCAATGGTCGCATTCGGCCTAAATCTCCTAATCAGTGGATTCTGATATTACAAATCGACACAGAAAGCGACCACAATTCAATGGTAAAGAAATCTTATACATTCCCATTTTACGAGCAGCTGTGTACTATCTGACCCATACACAGTAGACAGATCCGTCCCTGGAAATCAGCCGGTAATTTACAAAGCAACAACAACAAAATGTAAAACAAATCTCACCACATTTGTTTTCAATTAACATCTGCACTGTTTCTCTAGAAAACAATTTGAAACATGCAATCGTCACTGAGGTAACATTGACACAATTTATATTATTGGGGTTGGGCTGTTTATATTTCATAAATAGTTTTGGTATTTTCTTGTATTAAGTTTAAAAGTGACGCGACACGAAGTTATATGATGTGGAATGTTTATAATAGATGCCTGTGATTATGCCTGGGAGCGCGCCTGCAGTGAAAATATATATGTTAGGGTATATGATTATGACGTCATTAAAGAAGCACGTGCCCTGTTGCTATTTTTAGCACCGTTGAGCGAAAACGAGGCGCTGGCGATGAGATCATCACTGAATACACCACAACCAGGCGCGTGGACATGCACATCGGAGGCATGGATGAACGCCAGGCCGAAGGATATTATACGGCTCACTACATAGAGTAAGTGTCGTTAGCATTCGGGAGTGCTCGTATGTTTACGGAAAGTCTCGTTTTTTTCCGTGACCTGTTACGTAAAGATAAAATGTACAATCGGAACTCCTCGGATAATTCACCAATCATGGATGAGTGTCCGGAGGACGGACTTACCCGATTGATGAAATATAAAGATAGGACTATTTAAATATATATATTGAATTTGTCTTATTAAACTTCCAGTGACTTTATGAAAGATGTAATTTGTAACACTCAGCCATGCTCTCAAACATTGAACAACAACAACAAAAACTACACATTTTTAAATAAAACTTCATGCCGTATACATGACATTCTGATGTTATATAGTACCACAGCTGACAATAGATATTTTTTTTACGAAATAACTTTATACAACATTGAAAATACACGTGACATCTCTACTTTATTATGATTGGTTGCTAGGCAGCCTATGTTCCCGCGCTATCGCCGAGTCGACGATTTTGAGATTGAATCTACAGTCCTAGAGAAGACCGGGGAAACGGAGGGGTAGACCCCGTTTCAAAGTGTATGACGTAGTAAATGTATGCGGAATACGTCACTATTTTCCTTTGTGACGTCACGGTCTAAACGCTTTTATTGTAAATCTCTTCTCACCATGTAACTGTAGTGAACCTCAGAATCTGCAGAAAGATATCTCGTTTAGCACCTTTTTTATCAATATGCATGGAGTGGTGGCTTGTTCCGTAAATTTATAGATTTTAACCAGTATATCTATGGTATGGAAAGAGAATTTCTATCTATAACATGATTACCCTTGTTTTCTATTTTGTACACGCATTACATATTTTCTTATATTAATTAGTGTAATACAGCTTTTTAATTGATGACGTCATCGACATAATGCAGATCGTCTCATGCCACTATTTCACACAATTATTGTGGTTAACATTTCGTCAACTCGTATATTGGCGACTAAAATCATGAAATAAAATGAATCTGACACTCGTGGTCATGTAATACAAACATTTATAAAAATCGTCCAGGAGAAATGATAGGAAGCTCACCATAGGCTCGCTTATTATTACTTTTCCTTTCTCCTGAACTTTAATTGATGTTTGTATTAAAGGACAAATCGTGTCAGATCCTCTGTTCTTTGTTCATATTGATGCCAATAACGACGGGGTGGGATGGGCGCGTAGAGATATAAGTGGCTTCTAAGTGTCAAACACTACAAGAAATGGACGAGTCAGACTGTTTTAACAGATGTCATAACGTCAACCAAACTTCATGCTAATGGTATAACCTTTTCGTACCTCTGGGAAATAGATGACCGGTCAATTTTAAAGTACTGACTTCTGCTTTGCAAAAACAAAGTAGGTGAAAACTGGATTTGACATTCCGTTTTCACTTCAGTTGGACAATATACTTTTCCCTATAAAGTCCTACCGAAAAACTTCGAACGTTGAAATTCTTAGGTGTATATCTTTCGAATATAATTAGACAAGTTCTCTCTCTCTCCCCATATCTCTTTCTCTCTAACCTCTCTCTCCATCTCTCTCTATCCCTCTATATCCTCCTCTATCTCTCTGACTCCATTCCCAATCCCCTGTCACTTCTCATCTCTCTAACCCTATCTGTCTATCTCAGTCTCTCTCCCTTTTTCTATCTCCCCCTTTCTTTCATCCTCTTTTTCTCCCCTCTATCTCTCCATCTCTCGCCGCCTCTTCCTCACTCCTCTCTCTTTCTCTATTTATATATCTATCTACCTACCCACCTACTCACTTACACACCTGTCTGTCTGCGTGTCTGTCTGTCTGTGTGTCTGTCTGTCTCTGTCTCTGTCTCTCTCTCTATATATATATGTGTGTGTGTGTGTGTGCGCGCGCGTGCGTGCGTGCGTGTGTGTGTGAGTCTTCATCTCTATCTCCCTTCACCATTCTCACCCTCTTTCTCTTATTTCCTCTGTCTCTCCCTCCCCCTCTCTCTCTCTTTACTCACTCTCTTTATTTATTTGTCATCCTTCGCATACTTCCTCTCCTTTTTAAATAATATTAGGTTTAGGTTGCCTAATCTCTTCTTTGTTTATGTTTTTTTATCTTGTCAACATTTTCTATAACAGGTGACTTTCAGCTTTCCGACAAACACAGATCTTTAATCCATATTTAAGCTTACTAATCTATCAGTAGAAACGGTTTCATACGGATTTATATAATTTTAGAAAATATGGTTAAATAATTAGTTTATAAAATTTTAAATGTATTTAGAAACATACTTTTATTAAATAAACTACTGTATTTGTCATTATGGTAAAGTTTAATTTTTAATTATATGAATATTTTCGGTGACGGGCTAATAATAATTTGATTGTAATTGTTGTTGCAGTAACAGTAACAGCAGTAACTAGTGATTTGTATTTTTTCTTGTGTCATTGATTGGTTTCTTATACTGGTTTTATCTTTGATTGATTGATTTGTTTATTGATTGAATGATTGGGCGATTGATTAATTGGTTTCAGTGATCCAAACATGTCGAAGGAGAATTTTATGAAGATTTACGACTCTTACCGACACCAGCTTGACGGAAATTAGCGGACATTCCCGAAGAAAAGACTTCGGCAAGCTGTTTCCGACTACATAAATGATGTTATATACATTTATGTAGTGTTCCTTGAACTGTTTTCTTTCTATAGTTTGTATTGCTGTGTCGTTGTTTTTATAAAATGTTTATATATTTAGATATAAATTATACAAATGTATTAAATGAATGACACAAATATTCATTTATGTTATCAAAAGAAAATCTTTAATACGTGTTGTTGTTTTAAATCTGACATGATCTTACGGACGTTATCTACCATGTCTATGATCATTGCATTGTGTATCCATGTTTATGTGTGACGTATTGCGTCTCTGATGTAGACGGGTGTAAGAAGTATATTTAAGCTTCTTATTTTTCGTTTTCTTTAAAGTACTCACATAACAAACATTTGGTTGGGCTTTATTTAGTTACTCCTGCACGCATTGTATTCACATTTTTCCGCGTTAATTTTGTCAACAATCATTAACATTATTATAATTGATACTCTTCTGGTTAGCACTGTTATTAACAAAAAATAATTTGTAAAAAATAAATAAAAAATGATGGGATGAAATAATTACCAATATTTTATTCAATGGAATATACCTTCTTCTTCCTGTTTGTATATATAAAGAGTATTGACTCGGGCAAAGAAAACAAAAGTATATTTATGAAATAGTTTCTGTTCGATATGTTTGCATTTATAATTCAGCTTAAGGTAATTTTGGCAGCACAATCGTTTGGACCCAGAATATTGCCATGTTGTTGCTGTGTGTGTTTTTGTTGTTTTCCCCGAAATTTATATATTTTCGTTGCATGTGCTTATAATTTGTATTACCAATAATAATGTTTTTGGTGGAGTGGGGTGTCTATTTCCTTTCTTGCTAAATATCCTTGCTGAATTGGGATTGGTTTTACACAATTAAAAACAGACACATGTAAACAATTTCAAATAATTAACTTTTATAAATAAATATTGTTTGCCCTATAATCAGGAGGTGATACAGCTACGACGAAAAAGCAAAACTGCTGTGCGTTTGTTTGTTGGTTTTTTTTTTTTTTTTTTTTTTTTTTTTTTTGCTTTGATGTTGTTTTTTTGTTGTTGTTGTTGTTTTAATGTTTTCTTGTGATTTGGAACATCGGCGACATTAGCAATGATAACCTTGAAATGAAATTTGTTAAATATGAAAGTGAACTATTATTATGGTTAGTGATGCTATGTTCGTGTTTTTAATAATTTCTCATGCGTGTTGTTTGTATAATTAGCATAAATACGTAATTGCTAGCATTTACCCAATCCTTACCATGTTTTACTTTTTGAGAAAGACACAACAAAAGAAACAAGCAGCACTGATATCTACGTATTTTAAGATATCGTTCATACTTATAAATAAGATTATAACACATGAGTTTGGTCGTATATTTTTTAACTTTTGAGCAAAAGGAAACACAATCGAAATTGTACAAAGGAAGAGTCTTCCTAAACAGACATTATTTCGGTGTCTTAACATTTCCTTTAACATTTTTGTTGAAAGCTGTATCATAACATAGTGTTTATTTGTTTAACCTAAGTGTGCACATAAAATCTAATTTACATATCTTAAAACACCAATAAATTACTCACAATACATTATAACGTGTTTTGCTGTCTATAAATAGTGTTACGACCCGTCGCGCTATATAAGTTTATTTATAAAGTGGCACGTTTACTTAACGACGAAATGGTGTAACAGAAAGAACAAGCCAGCAACAAACTAGTACAATAATGTTTTATTTAAAAAAAAAACAATTAAAAATATGGCGTAATAAAACAATACCAAATAAATGAAACACAATTTCAGAAGGCAAAATAAATATAAGCTTACAGTTTGTCCCTTAAGGAGGTGTTCCTTTAAGAATGCAACAAATAATCCAACGTTGAATAATCCTGAAGAGTTTTCGGTAGAATGTTCTCGTAGATAAGCACAGTTGAAATAATCCAAAGGTAGAACGATACACGAATGTTATAAATATAATCCAAATTCAACACTTTGATATTTATGTCACTGTAGAATATAGTAAGTCCACGTAAGTTCCAACACAGAAAGATTTAAAATAGAATCTGCAAGTATTTCCAAATTATATGTCTAATCTCTAAAGCAAACTTTTTTATTCAAAATTCCAAACTTTCGTACTTATTTTTAATCGGCAAACACGCCCTTATATATACCCAAAGAATTTCCAGAACGTTCACGTACCCAGAACATTCTCGAAAACCAGTTAAAAATAAACAATTGAACTTTCTAGCATGATCCTTTTCTTCTAGCAGTTACGCGAATGCTACGTCATCAAAACCACAAGGGTAAACAACCCTTAACCTGACTAGCGTAACCTTAAACGCTGGTGTAATATTATACGTAACAGTAAAACCTTGATAGTTATTTAACAACAACGACTGCGATATCAACAGCAGCAACAGAAAAAACATATGAAGAGTAAAAGAAGAGAAATATGAAGGTATATGTGAAGCTGTTGTTGCTGCTGCTGCAGCTGGTGTTGTTGTTGTTGCTGCTGCTTATACTTTTGACGACGATGATTGTGGTAATGATGGTGGTAGTGATGATGATGCTGACGACGATGACGATGATGATGATAGTGGTAATGGTTGTGATTATGTTGCTGCTGCTGCTACTACTGCTGCTATTAATGATGATGATGTTGTGGCGACGGAAGAGAATAAGAATAAGAACAGGGATGATATAACTTAAATAAAATTATTAATCCACAACAACAACAGCAATGATGATGATGATGATGATAATGATAATGATAATGACGACGATGATGATCATGATGATGTTGATGATGATGACGACGATGATGATGATGATGATAATGATGATAACGGCGATGATGATGATGATGATGATGATGATGATGTGATGATAATGATGATGATGATGACCATGATGATGATGATGATGATGATGATGATGATGATGATGATGATGTTAATGATGATGACGATGATCATGATGATCATGCTGTATTTGGAGGGATGGACCAGATTCAATATTTGTAATCATTCTAGACTCGGTTAGGCTTTAGAAAAAAAAATAACTCAAAAGAGATGTAACTCACACAATGTAGGTAGATCACATAGAACAGATAGAGGCGATGCAGTTGTAGCCACGCTAAACTTGAATGAAAAGACTTATACAATGAGGGGCGTGTAAAAAGTTCAGAATATTTGTTTCGTGGTATTAATATTCCATAGGCTTGCGTGAATTTCCTAAAATCCGAGGTGAGATTAACAAAGTAAAACTGTGCAATGATATGAGAGAAAAATGTATCTATACTATACATAAAAGGTGACGTCACTAAGTTATACTACCGCTTCACAACCACGTGGAGTTGTTATTCGAAGTATTAGACACTTTGTAGAAGGGTACACAATTAGTTAATTTAAGAACATTTTTATACAATAACATATCATGTGCACTGTTAAATGAGTATATATTGATGTCACACAGTTTAATGCAAACATTCAATAATTCTCTTCCTACTTTCGGTTACAACACAAGTAGTTAGACATATATAGACAGATTCGCGCAAAAATTAAACAGTTGATAAACCGCCAATGTGTTCAGTAAAGTATATACAATCATACAAAGATCTTTATTTACTTATGGTGTACCAACTTCAATATGGACTGTTTTAATGTTGTTATATTTTCCATATTTGAAGTTAAAATATAAAATTCTCGATTGTTGTATTTCTTTATTAAACGGTTACATTAAACACATCGTTTAAAAACAACAGAAACAATAAGAACACTTACTGTACCGTGTATGAGTCAGAAACAAAACAATTGCTTTATACGCGCAGCACTCATTGTTCGCTATAAAACATCAACATTCATTTTATTTTTATATTTTTGCATTACTTTTTATCATTCTTTTTTCTTATCCGTCTTATTCTCCATTTTCACTTCCCCTTTTCCTCCTTCTTCTTCCTTTTCGTACCTTTTCTTGTCTTTTCTTCTTTTCACCGTACATTTCTTCGTTCTTTCTCTTCTTTCTTCTTCTGTATTTTAGTATATTTCCTTTTAACATTTTTCTTACTTAAGTCGATTCCTTTCCTTCTTTCTAACGTCGTCTTTTGACATCTTATATCTTTAGTGTTTTTTTTACATTGCCATCATCATCAGCAGGAGCAACAACAGCAGCAGAAACAATTTCTACTTTTACAAGCAGAAAAAAAGCACAACTAATATTGAAATCTAAAATCTTTGCTCAACCCCTACGCTTCAAGTTTAACCCCATATTTGTGTTGCTATTCACCCTAAAAGTCAGTCGACGATTTTGATAAACCTTGAACAAGATCACGTGACGGAGAAACATACCATGTGACAGGTAGGACGAGAACAAAGTGTAATAAGCAGGACAGGTAAGATTTATAACACCGGCCGGTGTAAGGTTTTGAGGAGGCAAGCTAGGGCAGATAGACAGGGAGACGGAAAAGTGCTTTTAGACAAGTAAGTTTTTTTTGCTTGTTTATTCACTGTTAATAAGTTGCGTATGACTGCGTATTGTTACAAATTGTCTGCTCTGATTTTGATTCGTTGATTTCATTTGTGTTGCGCACTCTTTAATAAATGCTGTGTGAGATATTGGTGGTTATGTAACTGTATTTCATAACCTGTACATCGTCATTTTGCTTCTCCTTGTTCTTCTTCTTATTGTTCATCATTATCATCCTAATCATCATCTTCTAATTTTCCTTCTTCTTATTCTTCCCCTCTTCCTTCTAACCATTCTTATCTATCCCCGCTTCCTTCTAACCATTCTTATTCGGCCCTCTTCCGCTAACAGTCTATTCTCCCCGCGCCGTCTAACCATTCTTATTCTCCCCTCTGCCTTCTAACCATTCTTATTCTCCCCCCTTCTAACCATTCTTATCTTCTTGCTTCCCATCTGCTAACCCTTTCTCTACCATTCTTTCCCCTCTTCCTCTACATGCTTATTCTTCCCCTCTTCCTTCTAACCATTCTTATTCTTACCCTCTTCCTTCTAACCCATTCTTATTCGCCCCCTCTTCCTTCTAACCATTCTTATTCGTCCACCTCTTCCTTCTAACCATTCTTATTCTTCCCCTCTTCCTTCTAACCATTCTTATTCTTCTGCCTCTTCTTCTAACCATTTCGTAGTTCGTTCCCCTCTTACTTCTAACCAGTCTTATTCCTTCCCCTCTTCCTTCTAACCATTCTTATTCTTCCCCTCTTCCTTCTAACCATTCTTATTCGCCCCCTCTTCCTTCTAACCATTCTTATTCGTCCCCTCTTACTTCTAACCATTCTTATTCTTCCCCTCTTCCTTCTAACCATTCTTATTCTTCCCCTCTTCCTTCTAACCATTCTTATTCTTCCCCTCTTCCTTCTAACCATTCTTATTCGCCCCCTCTTCCTTCTAACCATTCTTATTCGTCCCCTCTTACTTCTAACCATTCTTATTCTTCCCCTCTTCCTTCTAACCATTCTTGTTCTTTTCGCATTAATTGTCTTATTTTACTTCTTACCTGTTTTGAATAAATTCCGTTTCTCTACTACCTTTTTGTCTTCTTCCTCTTCTACTTCTTTTCCACATTTCTTCTTCTTTTTTCTTCTTTTCATTTTTCAGTTGTTTTTTCTCAGTCCTACTTCATAACGACTATTGCCTTATTATCTACAGGAACGATAACTTAGTTAAATCGCGCAATTTAAACATGTGTGCCTAAACACGAGTATGTGTACTTTACAGGAACGTATAAGTATTCGGTTAGAGTAACGTCCCTTCGAATTATGGGAAAATAACCTTTTTAATTAACATATAAGCGATGATACCGGATTTTCCGTAAAATTATAAGTAATCATGAATGATGTGAAACAGCGTGCCTGTAACAATAAAGAAAAACAACACCTGACACAATGAGCCTATAAGTCACAGAAGGCACATTAATAACGTACATTAAAGGCGGTATCCAGCAGTTAGGTACAAAAATATATTTCTCAAATACCCAAATAAGTAATTGGTACATGACTTCTTTTTGCCAAATGCTGTTCATTGATGCCAAAGACAAGTCAAGGATAAATCCCCACTCGTCATTGGAAACAGGTGTTTCCTATCCGAGCCACGCTGCAGAGATAGCTATTTTAAAATAAGAAGAACCACGTGACCACTTACTTTTATATAATTCATCCGGGTAATCCACTCTGACGTCAACATCTATTTTTGCAGAGACCACTCTCGCGCTTTTATAGAATTGGAAAGATTGGACATTTGGAGTATTTTTCTTTTAGCGATTTGTACAATCTAACAATAAGTTAGATTAAAGTATGGGTTTAGGCCAAAGGTATGACCGAATTCTCCAAAGCGGTGGTTAGATATTGGTACAATCTAACAATAAGTTAGATTAAAGTATGGGTTTAGGCCAAAGGTATGACCGAATTCTCCAAAGCGGTGGTTAGACATTGGTACAATCTAACAATAAGTTAGATTAAAGTATGGGTTTAGGCCAAAGGTATGACCAAATTCTCCAAAGCGGTGGTTAGACATTGGTACAATCTAACAATAAGTTAGATTAAAGTATGGGTTTAGGCCAAAGGTATGACCAAATTCTCTAAAGCGGTGGTTAGACATTGGTACAATCTAACAATAAGTTAGATTAAAGGATGGGTTTAGGCCAAAGGTATGACCAAATTCTCTAAAGCGGTGGTTAGACATTGGTACGTGTGTTTAATAAAAGCAAACTGTCGGATGGCACCTTTAAATGTAAGATTAAAAGCCAGTGATAAACTTTGTATATTTATGCATGGTAATGCACATGATTTCAGATATTTATATATTCAGCTAGTGACTTGTTTGAATAATGTATTCTTATTTATCAGTGATCATAAGCAGTGGGAAGCCGAAATCGTGATTGTAAACATATTTACGTACAATGTAATGACGCATTTCCTAATCGAATCATTTAAAGATTTAGAGAAAAATCAGCGATAAATACTTTTAAATACCAGAGTCTAGTTATTGCTTTTACTCTGGTTGTTTATTTAAAACTCGCATTCTCGAACACTTGATGTTATCATGATAAAACTGCATACCCTTCTCCTCTCCGGCCCTCCACCGCCCACCCCCACCCGCTCTTCAGCCCTCAACCGACCACACCCCCACCACCACCCCCATCCCACCCCCACACCACCTCTCCGGCCCTACCCCACCCACATGCCACACCACCTCCCCGGCCCTCCCCCACCCCACTTCAGTTAAGTGTTTAACGGCCTTCAATGTCATTGTCATATGAAGAAAAACCTGATTATCTACTTACCTCTAATTGACCAACTTTCCTAAACATAGATTTATCTTGTATTTACAAACTACTCCAAGATTCCTATGATAATAAACTAGGACGTCGATCGATCTGTCTACAGTCTAAAGGATGGCACCTTTCATCAAACGGCCCTCGGCACCAACTTTCGTCTGAACAATCCTTTCTTAAGCGAGCGAGTCGCTTACTGATAATTCAACATTGTTTTCTTGAAAGGAAAACTGTTTTAAACTGCAAGGAATTACAGTCGCGAATATAAGCAATGACAAATTGATTACATATGAAAATAATGCTCTACAAAATACTGAGATGTGTGGGTGTTTTCTTTTGAAAATCATAAAGCGTTGCAACGGTTCTCAACTTTTTTTAAATTGAAAGTTCCTCCATTAGCATTATTCTGATTTCGTTTCAATTTTCTATAAAATGCTTGATGTTGTTATCTTGTTTTTTTTCAGTTATCTGGAAACAGTTTTCACTTGAAGCACATATGGTGCTGCCTTCACATTGTAAAGCACGCAATGTGACATTATCCCGCCACCTGGACGGTCAAAAGTGGAACTAAACTTATGTTTCTCGAGCGAAAACACACTCGCTAACTATTCTACAGTCACGTTAAAACGATTCAAGCAAATGTAATATGGTGAAAAGCGAGGGTAAACAAAACAAAATGTCTCCAAATGATATCCTTTACTTCTAGATTCTACTCACTACTGGATCATTACAAATGGCGGACTCCAAAACAAACGGAGCGGTTCACGACGTCGACAGCAATCGAAAAGTAAGTTTCCTTGGTATCTACACTTTTCTCGATTTATATATAACAACAGCATTGTTATTATTTGATAAAACTGCAAAATACTCTCCGACAGTCTGTGGTCTTTAGTTTCTGTAGTTGTATGATAAAATATGATTTTTTATGAAGAAGATTTTTTTCTGCCAGTTGCGGAATAGATTTAAAGTATTTCAAAATAGTCCGTCCAGTTGTATCACACTGGGCTTTATATATCTAATGTTCGGTGTGTTCTTAGGATACATAGAAAATACTAGGTTGGGGATGAATGAAGAAAATGTTATCACACAAGGCTGAGACAGGTCTACATCGTGCCTGGTGTGAAAGCATTTTCTTTTTTTAACAACAACCTGGTATTATATTTATCCTACCTGTGTCTGTGTTTTTAACAAAATATGGAAATATATCTATGAAAATTGCAACACATACTAAAATATGAAAATGCACAGGACAATGGTGTTCACATGCAAGCCAAACATAAACGTTACAATAAATCTGGGACGAGTCATTACACAAAAAAGAGCACACCCGACATTTACCGCCGTGGAACGGTCAGTCGGCAAATGTGACCGACTTGGGTGCTTAAACCTGTTTTACAGAGCTCTAACCTAGCACTTTCTGAGAGGTTTCTCCAATGCAAGCAATAAAAAAGAAAACCCATCTATCTGTATAAAAGATGTCCAAGCGCTGACATTTTCTTAGATGAGTCATGACGTCGTTAAAGGAAAGGAGTGACGTAGTTGAAAAATAATGTCCGCATGGCATTTAGACAAGAAAAGAATAACTTCTGTTTACAAAATCTACACAAAACCCTTCAAAATGACCAGAGAAGAAGTGTTAATGGTTTGCCGTGTTTATGGAACTGAAGACCAATGACCATCAAAGGAAAATACTCGAGACAAGAATTATACGATGAAATAAATGACAGCATAGATTACACGCATTGCTTAATATTAACAACTATTATGTTGTTTAAAATTGAATTTGCGTTCAATGTGTTATGTGTTCGTGACACGCCTTACACAAAATAGAAAATTAATAATCTTTAATGAAAAACCAGCCGTAACAAACGTGAAGCAAGTTTAGCTTACTCGTTGCCGAAATCGCTAAAACAGGTATCTGTTTCACGGCATCATCAGTCTTTCACGTAACCATGGGTGGGTGGGGTACAGACTGTACAACAGAGTGGCAAGATTTAAGTTTGTCAGAACCACTGGATTGAGTCTCATTTCGTCCTGTTCTCACGGCATCATCAGTCTCTCACGTAACCATGGGTGGGTGGGGTACAGACTGTACAACAGAGTGGCAAGATTTAAGTTTGTCAGAACCACTGGATTGAGTCTCATTTCGTCCTGTTCTCACGGCATCATCAGTCTCTCACGTAACCATGGGTGGGTGGGGTACAGACTGTACAACAGAGTGGCAAGATTTAAGTTAGTCAGAAGCACTGGATTGAGTCTCATTTCGTCCTGTTCTCACGGCATCATCAATCTCTCACGTAACCATGGGTGGGTGGGGTACAGACTGTACAACAGAGTGGCAAGATTTGTTTGTCAGAACCACTGGATTGAGCCTCATTTCGTCCTGTTCTATAGAACCGAATTCGATGGAAAACTAATTGATCCGTGGTGTTTGGATACAATAGCGGTGTGATCAACGCCCCGGAACAGGTACATCAATAGACCCAGCAGCCACTATCAACCCTTCCTTGTGTGATATAGTTAAAGGCGGTATCCGACCGTGTCCCTGAAATACAGAAATATCAAACCACTGCTTTGGGAATTTTGGGCATAATTTTTATATAAAATTATACTTTGGTCTTAATAAATACGATTTTGGATACTAACTGAATAGTTAGACAGACCTAATAGCGAAAGCAAAAATCACTCTGTGTTTAATTTCTACTGTATGAAATAGGCCGATAGTGGTCGCTGCTAAAAATATATAAATCGACGACAGAGCGGATTACCCGGATGCCTATATAACGTGATCTCAATGTAAGTGATCACGTGGTTTTATAAGTTTAAAAATAGCTATCTCTGCAGCGTGGCTCGGATAGGAAATACCTGTTTGCAATGACGGGTGCTGATTTATGCTTGACTGTTCATACAAATCTAGGACATCAATGAAAAGCATTTTGCAATATTTTTTCAGATAGAAATGACTTATTTAGTTATTTGAGAAAATAATTTTTGTTCCAAACTGTCGGATACCAAATTTAAATAGCAAATATATTATTATTCTAAATTAACCCACTTTTAAATCCACACGTCCTCGGAGATATATTTTGTATGTATATATTCTGTTTTCGTGTATTTTCTAGTTTGGGTAACATTCAATCTTTTTAATAGATAGTTTCCACATCAGTGAAAATCCTTTGTCTTGGCAGCCATCTTTCCTGGCAACTTGAAGGGATTTTCAGATGAATTGTATAGAAGCGTAAATTTTAGTTTCTTATAAAGTCTTCAATTGTGATCCTAAAATTAAAAGCATTAAAGCTATACACCGTCTGAAAGCTATTGAAATTCATATTTTTAGAAAACAATATTTGTAAAATTGATAAATGGACAAAGAATTAATGCACAGAAATAAATAAAATAATTGGCTCATCAAATTCAACACTTTGATATTTATGTCACTGTAGAATATAGTAAGTCCACGTAAGTTCCAACACAGAAAGATTTAAAATAGAATCTGCAAGTATTTCCAAATTATATGTCTAATCTCTAAAGCAAACTTTTTTATTCAAAATTCCAAACTTTCGTACTTATTTTTAATCGGCAAACACGCCCTTATATATACCCAAAGAATTTCCAGAACGTTCACGTACCCAGAACATTCTCGAAAACCAGTTAAAAATAAACAATTGAACTTTCTAGCATGATCCTTTTCTTCTAGCAGTTACGCGAATGCTACGTCATCAAAACCACAAGGGTAAACAACCCTTAACCTGACTAGCGTAACCTTAAACGCTGGTGTAATATTATACGTAACAGTAAAACCTTGATAGTTATTTAACAACAACGACTGCGATATCAACAGCAGCAACAGAAAAAACATATGAAGAGTAAAAGAAGAGAAATATGAAGGTATATGTGAAGCTGTTGTTGCTGCTGCTGCAGCTGGTGTTGTTGTTGTTGCTGCTGCTTATACTTTTGACGACGATGATTGTGGTAATGATGGTGGTAGTGATGATGATGCTGACGACGATGACGATGATGATGATAGTGGTAATGGTTGTGATTATGTTGCTGCTGCTGCTACTACTGCTGCTATTAATGATGATGATGTTGTGGCGACGGAAGAGAATAAGAATAAGAACAGGGATGATATAACTTAAATAAAATTATTAATCCACAACAACAACAGCAATGATGATGATGATGATGATAATGATAATGATAATGACGACGATGATGATCATGATGATGTTGATGATGATGACGACGATGATGATGATGATGATAATGATGATAACGGCGATGATGATGATGATGATGATGATGATGATGTGATGATAATGATGATGATGATGACCATGATGATGATGATGATGATGATGATGATGATGATGATGATGATGATGATGATGATGTTAATGATGATGACGATGATCATGATGATCATGCTGTATTTGGAGGGATGGACCAGATTCAATATTTGTAATCATTCTAGACTCGGTTAGGCTTTAGAAAAAAAAATAACTCAAAAGAGATGTAACTCACACAATGTAGGTAGATCACATAGAACAGATAGAGGCGATGCAGTTGTAGCCACGCTAAACTTGAATGAAAAGACTTATACAATGAGGGGCGTGTAAAAAGTTCAGAATATTTGTTTCGTGGTATTAATATTCCATAGGCTTGCGTGAATTTCCTAAAATCCGAGGTGAGATTAACAAAGTAAAACTGTGCAATGATATGAGAGAAAAATGTATCTATACTATACATAAAAGGTGACGTCACTAAGTTATACTACCGCTTCACAACCACGTGGAGTTGTTATTCGAAGTATTAGACACTTTGTAGAAGGGTACACAATTAGTTAATTTAAGAACATTTTTATACAATAACATATCATGTGCACTGTTAAATGAGTATATATTGATGTCACACAGTTTAATGCAAACATTCAATAATTCTCTTCCTACTTTCGGTTACAACACAAGTAGTTAGACATATATAGACAGATTCGCGCAAAAATTAAACAGTTGATAAACCGCCAATGTGTTCAGTAAAGTATATACAATCATACAAAGATCTTTATTTACTTATGGTGTACCAACTTCAATATGGACTGTTTTAATGTTGTTATATTTTCCATATTTGAAGTTAAAATATAAAATTCTCGATTGTTGTATTTCTTTATTAAACGGTTACATTAAACACATCGTTTAAAAACAACAGAAACAATAAGAACACTTACTGTACCGTGTATGAGTCAGAAACAAAACAATTGCTTTATACGCGCAGCACTCATTGTTCGCTATAAAACATCAACATTCATTTTATTTTTATATTTTTGCATTACTTTTTATCATTCTTTTTTCTTATCCGTCTTATTCTCCATTTTCACTTCCCCTTTTCCTCCTTCTTCTTCCTTTTCGTACCTTTTCTTGTCTTTTCTTCTTTTCACCGTACATTTCTTCGTTCTTTCTCTTCTTTCTTCTTCTGTATTTTAGTATATTTCCTTTTAACATTTTTCTTACTTAAGTCGATTCCTTTCCTTCTTTCTAACGTCGTCTTTTGACATCTTATATCTTTAGTGTTTTTTTTACATTGCCATCATCATCAGCAGGAGCAACAACAGCAGCAGAAACAATTTCTACTTTTACAAGCAGAAAAAAAGCACAACTAATATTGAAATCTAAAATCTTTGCTCAACCCCTACGCTTCAAGTTTAACCCCATATTTGTGTTGCTATTCACCCTAAAAGTCAGTCGACGATTTTGATAAACCTTGAACAAGATCACGTGACGGAGAAACATACCATGTGACAGGTAGGACGAGAACAAAGTGTAATAAGCAGGACAGGTAAGATTTATAACACCGGCCGGTGTAAGGTTTTGAGGAGGCAAGCTAGGGCAGATAGACAGGGAGACGGAAAAGTGCTTTTAGACAAGTAAGTTTTTTTTGCTTGTTTATTCACTGTTAATAAGTTGCGTATGACTGCGTATTGTTACAAATTGTCTGCTCTGATTTTGATTCGTTGATTTCATTTGTGTTGCGCACTCTTTAATAAATGCTGTGTGAGATATTGGTGGTTATGTAACTGTATTTCATAACCTGTACATCGTCATTTTGCTTCTCCTTGTTCTTCTTCTTATTGTTCATCATTATCATCCTAATCATCATCTTCTAATTTTCCTTCTTCTTATTCTTCCCCTCTTCCTTCTAACCATTCTTATTCTTCCCCTCTTCCTTCTAACCATTCTTATTCTTCCCCTCTTCCTTCTAACCATTCTTATTCTTCCCCTCTTCCTTCTAACCATTCTTATTCTTCCCCTCTTCCTTCTAACCATTCTTATTCTTCCCCTCTTCCTTCTAACCATTCTTATTCTTCCCCTCTCATTCTAACCATTTCTTATTCTTCCCCTCTTCCTTCTAACCATTCTTATTCTTCCCCTCTTCCTTCTAACCATTCTTATGTCTTCCCCTCTTCCTTCTAACCATTCTTATTCTTACCCTCTTCCTTCTAACAATTTCTTATTCGCCCCCTCTTCCTTCTAACCATCTTATTCGTCCCCTCTTCCTTCTAACCCATTCTATCTTCCCCTCTTCCTCTAACCATTCTTATTCTCCCCTCTCCTTCTAACCATTCTTATTCGTCCCTCTTTACTTCTAACATTCTTATTCTTCCCCTCTTTCCTTCTAACATTCTTATTCTTCCCCCTCTTCCTTCTAAACCATTCTTATTCGCCCCTCTTCCTTCTAACCATTCTTATTCGTCCCCTCTTACTTCTAAACCATTCTTATTCTTCCCTCTTCCTTCTAACCATCTTATTCTTCCCCTCTTCCTTTCTAACCATTCTTATTCTTCCCCTCTTCCTTCTAACCATCTTATTCGCCCCTCTTCCTTCTAACCATTCTTATTCGTCCCCTCTTACTTCTAACCATTTCTTATTCTTCCCCTCTTCCTTCTAACCATTCTGTTCTTTTCGCATTAATTGTCTTATTTTACTTCTTACCTGTTTTGAATAAATTCCGTTTCTCTACTACCTTTTTGTCTTCTTCCTCTTCTACTTCTTTTCCACATTTCTTCTTCTTTTTTCTTCTTTGCATTTTTCAGTTGTTTTTTCTCAGTCCTACTTCATAACGACTATTGCCTTATTATCTACAGGAACGATAACTTAGTTAAATCGCGCAATTTAAACATGTGTGCCTAAACACGAGTATGTGTACTTTACAGGAACGTATAAGTATTCGGTTAGAGTAACGTCCCTTCGAATTATGGGAAAATAACCTTTTTAATTAACATATAAGCGATGATACCGGATTTTCCGTAAAATTATAAGTAATCATGAATGATGTGAAACAGCGTGCCTGTAACAATAAAGAAAAACAACACCTGACACAATGAGCCTATAAGTCACAGAAGGCACATTAATAACGTACATTAAAGGCGGTATCCAGCAGTTAGGTACAAAAATATATTTCTCAAATACCCAAATAAGTAATTGGTACATGACTTCTTTTTGCCAAATGCTGTTCATTGATGCCAAAGACAAGTCAAGGATAAATCCCCACTCGTCATTGGAAACAGGTGTTTCCTATCCGAGCCACGCTGCAGAGATAGCTATTTTAAAATAAGAAGAACCACGTGACCACTTACTTTTATATAATTCATCCGGGTAATCCACTCTGACGTCAACATCTATTTTTGCAGAGACCACTCTCGCGCTTTTATAGAATTGGAAAGATTGGACATTTGGAGTATTTTTCTTTTAGCGATTTGTACAATCTAACAATAAGTTAGATTAAAGTATGGGTTTAGGCCAAAGGTATGACCAAATTCTCCAAAGCTGTGGTTAGACATTGGTACAATCTAACAATAAGTTAGATTAAAGTATGGGTTTAGGCTAAAGGTATGACCAAATTCTCCAAAGCTGTGGTTAGACATTGGTACAATCTAACAATAAGTTAGATTAAAGTATGGGTTTAGGCCAAAGGTATGACCAAATTCTCCAAAGCTGTGGTTAGACATTGGTACAATCTAACAATAAGTTAGATTAAAGTATGGGTTTAGGCCAAAGGTATGACCAAATTCTCCAAAGCTGTGGTTAGACATTGGTACAATCTAACAATAATGTAGATTAAAGTATGGGTTTATGCCAAAGGTATGACCAAATTCTCCAAAGCGGTGGTTAGACATTGGTACGTGTGTTTAATAAAAGCAAACTGTCGGATAGCACCTTTAAATGTAAGATTAAAAACCAGTGAAAAACTTTTGTATATTTGTGCATGGTAATGCACATGATTTCAGATATTTATATATTCAGCTAGTGACTTGTTTGAATAATGTATTCTTATTTATCACTGATCATAAGCAGTGGGAAGCCGAAATCGTGATTGTAAACATATTTACGTCCAATGTAATGACGCATTTCCTAATCGAATCATTTAAAGATTTAGAGAAAAATCAGCGATCAGTCTAGTTATTGCTTTTACTCTGGTTGTTTATTTAAAACTCGCATTCTCGAACACTTGATGTTATCATGATAAAACTGCATACCCTTCTCCTCTCCGGCCCTCCACCGCCCACCCCCACCCGCTCTTCAGCCCTCAACCGACCACACCCCTACCACCACCCCCATCCCACCCCACACCACCTCTCCGGCCCTACCTCACCCACATGCCACACCACCTCCCAGGCCCTCCCCCACCCCACTTCAGTTAAGTGTTTAACGGCCTTCAATGTCATTGTCATATGAAGAAAAACCTGATTATCTACTTACCTCTAATTGACCAACTTTCCTAAACATAGATTTATCTTGTATTTACAAACTACTCCAAGATTCCTATGAAAATAAACTAGGACGTCGATCGATCTGTCTATAGTCTAAAGGATGGCACCTTTCATCAAACGGCCCTCGGCACCAACTTTCGTCTGAACAATCCTTTCTTAAGCGAGCGAGTCGCTTACTGATAATTCAACATTGTTTTCTTGAAAGGAAAACTGTTTTAAACTGCAAGGAATTACAGTCGCGAATATAAGCAATGACAAATTGATTACATATGAAAAAAATGCTCTACAAAATACTGAGATGTGTGGGTGTTTTCTTTTGAAAATCATAAAGCGTTGCAACGGTTCTCAACTTTTTTTAAATTGAAAGTTCCTCCATTAGCATTATTCTGATTTCGTTTCAATTTTCTATAAAATGCTTGATGTTGTTATCTTGTTTTTTTTCAGTTATCTGGAAACAGTTTTCACTTAAAGCACATATGGTGCTGCCTTCACATTGTAAAGCACGCAATGTGACATTATCCCGCCACCTGGACGGTCAAAAGTGGAACTAAACTTATGTTTCTCTAGCGAAAACACACTCGCTAACTATTCTACAGTCACGTTAAAACGATTCAAGCAAATGTAATATGGTGAAAAGCGAGGGTAAACAAAACAAAATGTCTCCAAATGATATCCTTTACTTCTAGATTCTACTCACTACTGGATCATTACAAATGGCGGACTCCAAAACAAACGGAGCGGTTCACGACGTCGACAGCAATCGAAAAGTAAGTTTCCTTGGTATCTACACTTTTCTCGATTTATATATAACAACAGCATTGTTATTATTTGATAAAACTGCAAAATAGTCTCCGACAGTCTGTGGTCTTTAGTTTCTGTAGTTGTATGATAAAATATGATTTTTTATGAAGAAGATTTTTTTCTGCCAGTTGCGGAATAGATTTAAAGTATTTCAAAATAGTCCGTCCAGTTGTATCACACTGGGCTTTATATATCTAATGTTCGGTGTGTTCTTAGGATACATAGAAAATACTAGGTTGGGGATGAATGAAGAAAATGTTATCACACAAGGCTGAAACAGGTCTACATCGTGCCTGGTGTGAAAGCATTTTCTTTTTTTAACAACAACCTGGTATTATATTTATCCTACCTGTGTCTGTGTTTTTAAAAAATATGGAAATATATCTATGAAAATTGCAACACATACTAAAATATGAAAATGCACAGGACAATGGTGTTCACATGCAATCCAAACATAAACGTAACAATAAATCTGGGATGAGTCATTACACAAAAAAGAGCACACCGAAAGTTACCGCCGTGGAACGGTCAGTCGGCAAATGTGACCGACTTGTATGCTTAAACCTGTTTTACAGAGCTCTAACCTAGCACTTCCTGAGAGGTTTCTCCAATGCAAGCAATAAAAAAGAAAACCCATCTTTTTGCAAAATGTTTTCCAAGCGCTGACATTTTCTTAGATAAGTTATGACGTCGTTTAAAGAAAGGAGTGACGTAATTGAAAAATAATGTCCGCATGGCATTTAGACAAGAAATGGATGACTTCTATTTAAAAACTACACAAAATCACAAAATCAAGAAAAATGACCAGAGAAGAAGTGTAAATAGTTTGCCGCAGCGCATCTTGTTCATGTGTATGTGGAACTGAGGTACCAAAGACCAATGTCCATCATAGGAAAATACTCGAGACAAGAATTATACGATGAAATAAATGACATCATAGATTACACGCATTGCCTAATATTAACAACTATTATGCTGTTTAAAATTGAATTTGCGTTCAATGTGTTATGTGTTCGTGACACGCCTTACACAAAATAGAAAATTAATAATCTTTAATGAAAAACCAGCCGCAACAAACGTGAAGCAAGTTAAGCTTACTCGTTGCCGAAATCGCTAAAACAGGTATCTGTTTCACGGCATCATCAATCTCTCACGTAACCATGGGTGGGTGTGGTACAGACTGTACAACAGAGTGGCAAGATTTAAGTTTGTCAGAACCACTGGATTGAGTCTCATTTCGTCCTGTTCTCACGGCATCATCAGTCTCTCACGTAACCATGGGTGGGTGGGGTACAGACTGTACAACAGAGTGGCAAGATTTGTTTTTCAGAACCACTGGATTGAGCCTCATTTCGTCATGTTCTATAGAACCGAATTCGATGGAAAACTAATTGGGATGTATATCCTACAACGACACTTTCTCAAATCCAGTTTTGTTCACTAATAAGCCTGACTTTTGCTTATAACGCTAAATTTTAGCTGCTTTTAAGGCCGGTTTTTAAATGTGACAGATAAATGGTGTGTAGTTTTCGAAGAAAATTTCATCATCGCATATGACGCCATGACACAAATAGAAATGGTATTTAATTTACTAGTATTCTAAACAATTTTCTTTTGCTTACTATCTGCTGCTGTATTTGATTACAGAAAACTGCCTGATACCATCTTTAATTGAGTCTTAAAATATATGTCACAATGTCTTTTAAATATGTTTTAATCGTTTGCGTCGCCTTTGATGCTTTTCTTGTATATACATTACATGTTAATACGATTTCAGACAGTATCGGGCCGACTTGTCCTGGCTATATTCTCGGCGGTGATGGGTTCCTTGATATTACATGTTTTATATGATTTTAGACAATATCAGGCCGACTTTTCCTGGCTATATTCTCGGCGGTGATGAGATCCGAGATATTATATGTTTTATATGGTTTCAGACAATATCAGACCCACTTGTCCTGGCTATATTCTCGGCGGTGATGGCATCCGTGATATTACATGTTTTATATGATTTCAGACAATATCAGGCCGACTTGTCCTGGCTGTATTCTCGGCGGTGATGGGATCCGTGATATTACATGTTTTATATGATTTCAGACAATATCAGGCCGACTTGTCCTGGCTATATTCTCGGCGGTGATGGATCCGTGATATAACATGTTTTATATGATTTCAGACAATATCAGGCCGACTTGTCCTGGCTATATTCTCGGCGGTGATGGGATCCGTGATATTACATGTTTTATATGATTTCAGACAATATCAGGCCGACTTGTCCTGGCTGTATTCTCGGCGGTGATGAGATCCGAGATATTATATGTTTTATATGGTTTCAGACAATATCAGACCCACTTGTCCTGGCTATATTCTCGGCGGTGATGGCATCCGTGGTATTACATGTTTTATATGATTTCAGACAATATCGGACCGACTTGTCCTGGCTATATTCTCGGCGGTGATGGGTTCCGTGATATTACATGTTTTATATGATTTCAGACAATATCAGGCCGACTTGTCCTGGCTATATTCTCGGCGGTGATGGGCTCCGTGATTTTACATGTTTTATATGATTTCAGACAGTATCAGGCCGACTTGTCCTGACTATATTCTCGGCGGTGATGGGATCCGTGATATAACATGTTTTATATGATTTCAGACAATATCGGGCCGACTTGGCCTGGCTATATTCTCGGCGGTGATGGGCTCCGTGATATTACATGTTTTATATGATTTCAGACAATATCAGGCCGACTTGTCCTGGCTATATTCTCGGCGGTGATGGCATCCGTGATATTACATGTTTTATATGATTTCAGACAATATCGGGCCGACTTGTCCTGGCTATATTCTCGGCGGTGATGGGATCCGTGATATTACATGTTTTATATGGTTTCAGACAATATCGGGCCGACTTGTCCTGGCTATATTCTCGGCGGTGATGGCATCCGTGATATTACATGTTTTATATGGTTTCAGACAATATCAGGCCGACTTGTCCTGGCTATATTCTCGGCGGTGATGGGATCCGTGATATTATATGTTTTATATGATTTCAGACAATATCGGGCCGACTTGTCCTGGCTATATTCTCGGCGGTGATGGGATCCGTGATATTATATGTTTTATATGATTTCAGACAGTATCGGGCCGACTTGTCCTGGCTATATTCTCGGCGGTGATGGTCTCCGTGATATTATATGTTTTATATAATTTCAGACAATATCAGGCCGACTTGTCCTGGCTATATTCTCGGCGGTGATGGGATCCGTGATATTACATGTTTTATATGATTTCAGACAATATCGGGCCGACTTGTCCTGGCTATATTCTCGGCGGTGATGGGCTCCGTGATATTACATGTTTTATATGATTTCAGACAGTATCAGGCCGACTTGTCCTGGCTATATTCTCGGCGGTGATGGGATCCGTGATATTACATGTTTTATATAATTTCAGACAATATCGGGCCGACTTGTCCTGGCTATATTCTCGGCGGTGATGGGATCCGTGATATTACATTTTTTATATGATTTCAGACAATATCAGGCCGACTTGTCCTGGCTATATTCTCGGCGGTGATGGCATCCGTGATATTACATGTTTAATATGATTTCAGACAGTATCAGGCCGACTTGTCCTGGCTATATTCTCGGCGGTGATTGGTTCCTTGATATTACATGTTTTATATGGTTTCAGACAATATCAGGCCGACTTGTCCTGGCTATATTCTCGGCGGTGATTGGTTCCTTGATATTACATGTTTTATATGCTTTCAGACAATATCAGGCCGACTTGTCCTGGCTATATTCTCGGCGGTGATTGGTTCCTTGATATTACATGTTTTATATGGTTTCAGACAATATCAGGCCGACTTGTCCTGGCTATATTCTCGGCGGTGATTGGTTCCTTGATATTACATGTTTTATATGGTTTCAGACAATATCAGGCCGACTTGTCCTGGCTATATTCTCGGCGGTGATGTGATCCGTGATATTACATGTTTTATATGATTTCAGACAATATCAGGCCGACTTGTCCTGGCTATATTCTCGGCGGTGATGGGATCCGTGATATTACATGTTTTATATGATTTCAGACAATATCGGGCCGACTTGTCCTGGCTATATTCTCGGCGGTAATGGGCTCCGTGATATTACATGTTTTATATGATTTCAGACAATATCAGGCCGACTTGTCCTGGCTATATTCTCGGCGGTGATGGGCTCCGTGATATTACATGTTTTATATGATTTCAGACAGTATCGGGCCGACTTGTCCTGGCTATATTCTCGGCGGTGATGAGATCCGAGATATTATATGTTTTATATGGTTTCAGACAATATCAGACCGACTTGTCCTGGCTATATTCTCAGCGGTGATGGGATCCGTGATATTACATGTTTTATATGATTTCAGACAATATCGGACCGATTTGTCCTGGCTATATTCTCAGCGGTGATGGGTTCCTTGATATTACATGTTTTATATGGTTTCAGACAATATCGGGCCGACATGTCCTGGCTATATTCTCGGCGGTGATTGGTTCCTTGATATTACATGTTTTATATGGTTTCAGACAATATCGGGCCGACTTGTCCTGGCTATATTCTCGGCGGTGATGGGCTCCGTGATATTACATGTTTTATATGATTTCAGACAATATCAGGCCGACTTGTCCTGGCTATATTCTCGGCGGTGATGGGTTCCTTGATATTACATGCTTTATATGATTTCAGACAATATCAGGCCGACTTGTCCTGGCTATATTCTCGGCGGTGATGGGCTCCGTGATATTACATGTTTTATATGATTTCAGACAATATCAGGCCGACTTGTCCTGGCTATATTCTCGGCGGTGATGGGCTCCGTGATATTACATGTTTTATATGATTTCAGACAATATCGGGCCGACTTGTCCTGGCTATATTCTCGGCGGTGATGGGCTTCGTGATATTACATGTTTTATATGATTTCAGACAATATCAGGCCGACTTGTCCTGGCTATATTCTCGGCGGTGATGGGTTCCTTGATATTACATGCTTTATATGATTTCAGACAATATCAGGCCGACTTGTCCTGGCTATATTCTCGGCGGTGATGGGCTCCGTGATATTACATGTTTTATATGATTTCAGACAATATCAGGCCGACTTGTCCTGGCTATATTCTCGGCGGTGATGGGACCCGTGATATTACATGTTTTATATGATTTCAGACAATATCGGACCGACTTGTCCTGGCTATATTCTCAGCGGTGATGGGATCCGTGATATTACATGTTTTATATGGTTTCAGACAGTATCGGGCCGACTTGTCCTGGCTATATTCTCAGCGGTGATGGGTTCCTTGATATTACATGTTTTATATGATTTCAGACAATATCGGACCGACTTGTCCTGGCTATATTCTCAGCGGTGATGGGCTCCGTGATATTACATGCTTTATATGGTTTCAGACAATATCGGGCCGACTTGTCCTGGCTATATTCTCAGCGGTGATGGGCTCCGTGATATTACATGTTTTATATGGTTTCAGACAATATCAGGTCGACTTGTCCTTGCTATATTCTCGGCGGTGATGAGATCCGTGATATTACATGTTTTATATGATTTCAGACAATATCGGACCGACTTGTCCTGGCTATATTCTCAGCTGTGATGGGATCCGTGATATTACATGTTTTATATTATTTCAGACAATATCGGACCGATTTGTCCTGGCTATATTCTCAGCGGTGATGGGTTCCTTGATATTACATGTTTTATATGATTTCAGACAATATCGGGCCGACTTGTCCTGGCTATATTCTCGGCGGTGATGGGTTCCTTGATATTACATGCTTTATATGGTTTCAGACAATATCAGGCCGACTTGTCCTGGCTATATTCTCGGCGGTGATGAGATCCGTGATATTACATGTTTTATATGATTTCAGACAATATCGGGCCGACTTGTCCTGGCTATATTCTCGGCGGTGATGGGATCCGTGATATTACATGTTTTATATGATTTCAGACAATATCGGGCCGACTTGTCCTGGCTATATTCTCGGCGGTGATGGGATCCGTGATATTATATGTTTTATATGGTTTCAGACAATATCGGGCCGACTTGTCCTGGCTATATTCTCGGCGGTGATGGGTTCCTTGATATTACATGTTTTATATGATTTCAGACAATATCGGGCCGACTTGTCCTGGCTATATTCTCGGCGGTGATGGGATCCGTGATATTATATGTTTTATATGGTTTCAGACAATATCGGGCCGACTTGTCCTGGCTATATTCTCGGCGGTGATGAGATCCGTGATATTACATGTTTTATATGATTTCAGACAATATCGGGCCGACTTGTCCTGGCTATATTCTCGGCGGTGATGGGATCCGTGATATTATATGTTTTATATGGTTTCAGACAATATCGGGCCGACTTGTCCTGGCTATATTCTCGGCGGTGATGGGTTCCTTGATATTACATGCTTTATATGGTTTCAGACAATATCAGGCCGACTTGTCCTGGCTATATTCTCGGCGGTGATGAGATCCGTGATATTACATGTTTTATATGATTTCAGACAATATCGGGCCGACTTGTCCTGGCTATATTCTCGGCGGTGATGGGATCCGTGATATTACATGTTTTATATGATTTCAGACAATATCGGACCGACTTGTCCTGGCTATATTCTCAGCGGTGATGGGTTCCTTGATATTACATGTTTTATATGGTTTCAGACAATATCGGGCCGACTTGTCCTGGCTATATTCTCAGTGGTGATGGGCTCCGTGATATTACATGCTTTATATGGTTTCAGACAATATCGGGTCGACTTGTCCTGGCTATATTCTCGGCGGTGATGAGATCCGTGATATTACATGTTTTATATGATTTCAGACAATATCGGACCGACTTGTCCTGGCTATATTCTCAGCGGTGATGGGCTCCGTGATATTACATGCTTTATATGGTTTCAGACAATATCGGGTCGACTTGTCCTGGCTTTATTCTAGGCGATGATGGGATCCGTGATATTACATGTTTTATATGCTTTCGGACAGTATCGGCCCGACTTGTCCTGGCTATATTCTCAGCGGTGATGGGTTCCGTGATATTACATGTTTTATATGGTTTCAGACAATATCGGACCGACTTGTCCTGGCTATATTCTCAGTGGTGATGGGCTCCGTGATATTACATGCTTTATATGGTTTCAGACAATATCGGGTCGACTTGTCCTGGCTATATTCTCGGCGGTGATGAGATCCGTGATATTACATGTTTTATATGATTTCAGACAATATCGGACCGACTTGTCCTGGCTATATTCTCAGCGGTGATGGGCTCCGTGATATTACATGCTTTATATGGTTTCAGACAATATCGGGTCGACTTGTCCTGGCTTTATTCTAGGCGATGATGGGATCCGTGATATTACATGTTTTATATGCTTTCGGACAGTATCGGCCCGACTTGTCCTGGCTATATTCTCGGCGGTGATGGGATCCGTGATATTGCATGTTTTACATGATTTCAGACAATATCGGGCCGACTTGTCCTGGCTATATTCTCGGCGGTGATGGGATCAGTGATATTACATGTTTTATATGATTTCAGACAGTATCAGGCCGACTTGTCCTGGCTATATTCTCAGCGGTGATGGGATCCGTGATATTACATGTTTTATATGATTTCAGACAATATCGGACCGATTTGTCCTGGCTATATTCTCAGCGGTGATGGGTTCCTTGATATTACATGTTTTATATGGTTTCAGACAATATCGGGCCGACTTGTCCTGGCTATATTCTCGGCGGTGATTGGTTCCTTGATATTACATGCTTTATATGGTTTCAGACAATATCAGGCCGACTTGTCCTGGCTATATTCTCGGCGGTGATGGGATCCGTGATATTACATGTTTTATATGATTTCAGACAATATCGGACCGACTTGTCCTGGCTATATTCTCAGCGGTGATGGGTTCCTTGATATTACATGTTTTATATGATTTCAGACAATATCGGACCGACTTGTCCTGGCTATATTCTCGGCGGTGATGGGTTCCTTGATATTACATGCTTTATATGGTTTCAGACAATATCAGGCCGACTTGTCCTGGCTATATTCTCGGCGGTGATGGGTTCCTTGATATTACATGTTTTATATGATTTCAGACAATATCGGGCCGACTTGTCCTGGCTATATTCTCGGCGGTGATGGGTTCCTTGATATTACATGTTTTATATGATTTCAGACAATATCGGACCGACTTGTCCTGGCTATATTCTCAGCGGTGATGGGTTCCTTGATATTACATGTTTTATATGATTTCAGACAATATCGGACCGACTTGTCCTGGCTATATTCTCGGCGGTGATGGGTTCCTTGATATTACATGTTTTATATGATTTCAGACAATATCGGGCCGACTTGTCCTGGCTATATTCTCGGCGGTGATGGGTTCCTTGATATTACATGTTTTATATGATTTCAGACAATATTAGGCCGACTTGTCCTGGCTATATTCTCGGCGGAGATGGGATCCGTGATATTATATGTTTTATATGGTTTCAGACAATATCAGGCCGACTTGTCCTGGCTATATTCTCGGCGGTGATGAGATCCGTGATATTACATGCTTTATATGGTTTCAGACAATATCAGGCCGACTTGTCCTGGCTATATTCTCGGCGGTGATGAGATCCGTGATATTACATGTTTTATATGATTTCAGACAATATCAGGCCGACTTGTCCTGGCTATATTCTCGGCGGTGATGAGATCCGTGATATTACATGTTTTATATGATTTCAGACAATATCGGGCCGACTTGTCCTGGCTATATTCTCGGCGGTGATGGGATCCGTGATATTACATGTTTTATATGATTTCAGACAATATCGGACCGACTTGTCCTGGCTATATTCTCAGCGGTGATGGGTTCCTTGATATTACATGTTTTATATGATTTCAGACAGTATCAGGCCGACTTGTCCTGGCTATATTCTCGGCGGTGATTGGTTCCTTGATATTACATGCTTTATATGGTTTCAGACAATATCAGGCCGACTTGTCCTGGCTATATTCTCGGCGGTGATGGGTTCCTTGATATTACATGTTTTATATGATTTCAGACAATATCGGACAGACTTGTCCTGGCTATATTCTCGGCGGTGATGGGTTCCTTGATATTACATGTTTTATATGGTTTCAGACAATATCGGGCCGACTTGTCCTGGCTATATTCTCGGCGGTGATGGGTTCCTTGATATTACATGCTTTATATGGTTTCAGACAATATCAGGCCGACTTGTCCTGGCTATATTCTCGGCGGTGATGAGATCCGTGATATTACATGTTTTATATGATTTCAGACAATATCGGGCCGACTTGTCCTGGCTATATTCTCGGCGGTGATGGGATCCGTGATATTACATGTTTTATATGATTTCAGACAATATCGGACCGACTTGTCCTGGCTATATTCTCAGCGGTGATGGGTTCCTTGATATTACATGTTTTATATGATTTCAGACAGTATCAGGCCGACTTGTCCTGGCTATATTCTCGGTGGTGATGGGATCCGTGATATTACATGTTTTATATGATTTCAGACAATATCAGGCTGACTTGTCCTGGCTTTGTTCTCGGCGCTGATGGGATCCGTGATATAACATGTTTTACATGATTTCAGACAGTATCAGGCCGACTTGTCCTGGCTATATTCTCGGCGGTGATGGGATCAGTGATATTACATGTTTTATATGATTTCAGACAATATCAGGCCGACTTGTCCTGGCTATATTCTCGGCGGTGATGGGATCCGTGATATTACATGTTTTATATGATTTCAGACAATATCAGGCTGACTTGTCCTGGCTTTGTTCTCGGCGCTGATGGGATCCGTGATATAACATGTTTTATATGATTTCAGACAGTATCAGGCCGACTTGTCCTGGCTATATTCTCGGCGGTGATGGGATCAGTGATATTACATGTTTTATATGATTTCAGACAGTATCAGGCCGACTTGTCCTGGCTTTGTTCTCGGCGGTGATGGGATCAGTGATATTACATGTTTTATTTGATTTAAGACAATATCGGGCCGACTTGTCCTGGCTATATTCTCGGCGGTGATGGGCTCCGTGGTGTTTGGATACAATAGCGGTGTGATCAACGCCCCGGAACAGGTACATCAATAGACCCACCAACCACTATCAACCCTTCCTTGTATGATATAGTTAAAGGCGGTATCCGACAATGTCCCTGAAAAAATACATAAAGAAATATCAAACCACTGCTTTGGGAAATTTTGGCATATTTTTATATAGAATTATACTTTGGTCTTAATAAATACGAATTTGAATACTAACTGATTAGTTAGACAGACCTAATAGCGAAAGCAATAATCACTCTGTGTTTTATTTCTACTGTATGAAAAAGCTCGATAGTTGCCGCTGCTAAAAAAGATATCGACGACAGAGCGGATTTCCCGGATGACTATATAACGTGATCTCAAAGTAAGTGGCCATTATAAGTTTAAAAATAGCTATCTCTGCAGCGTGGCTCGGATAGGAAATACCTGTTTGCGATAACGGTGCTAATTTATGCATAACTATTCACAAAGATCTAGGACATCAATGAAAAGCATTTTCACATAACAATGACTTATTTAGTTATTTGAGAAAAAAAAATTTCTTCCACACTGTCGGATACCACCTTAACATATCAACGAAGACTTTATTCTTAATTTACTCACATTTAAATGCACACATCCTCGGAGATCGGAAACAAATAGTGTATATCCTGGTCAGATTTATGTTGTATATATATTCTGTTTTAATGAATTTTCCTAGTTTGGGTAACATTCAATCGTTTTAATAGACATCAGTGAAAGTCCCTTGTCTTGGCAGCCATCGTTCATGGCAACTTCATAGGATTTTCAGATGAATTGTATAGAAGCGTAAATTGTATTGTCTGTAAACTCTTTATTTGTGATCGAAAAATTAAAAGCATTAAAAGCTATACACCTTTGGAAAGCTCTTGAAATTCATATTTTTAGAAAACAATATTTTTAAAATTGATAAATGCACACCATACATGTATATAATAACTGGTTCTACCCAGGAAGTTTGCAGTCATGCCTTGATCATTTTTTGGTGCTGATGTTATTTTGTTCCCAGCACATCAAGGCATTTATCAACCTCACTCACTTGGACCGAACTGGGGAGGTGATGGACGAACGTTCGATCACCACCTTGTTCGCTCTGATCGTGGCCATCTTCCCAGTCGGCGGCATGATCGGGGGCTTCTCCGCGGCTTGGTGGGCGGACTTCTTTGGCAGGTGAGAGCCATGTGTTCGTTTGTAGCTTGTGTGTTTGTTTCTTTGTTAGTTTCTTTGTTTTCAAAAGACAAAGCAGCACAAATATTGACAGTATAGTGGCATCCAGCTATATTTTGGGGCGAGGAAAGATACCAGGTACATATCTGCGAAGGAACAACAGGCGCACGGTAGATGAGCTAGAAGACCTTTGCTTTTAGAAGTTATTCTCCCCAACAGGGACTAAAACTACGCAGTTATGAACTATGCGTCATTTACAGTATGCGACAGTCTAGCCGTAAGAATGACAATACGTAGCCGCTTTACAGCTGGCTTATTAGCTAACGCATCAAGTAACACTGAAATACACAAAAAACAATTCAATGAAAGTGTACAAACAATTATAAAATGTGGCAGCATCTGGTTCTACCGGCGACTTCAAAGTCGAGAGTATGCTAATCTACTTGTCTAGAAAAGCAGATATTCAGTATTGACTGTATCTTTACATTCAAACTTATTAGTTAAATAATTATTTAAAAATTATACCATAAAATTGTCAAATAATAGTTGGACGAAATATGTCTTACATACACAATGTGAAGAAATGGTAAATGACCAATATACTCTAGTATTTGTGAAAATAAACAATGAATAAGTGTAAACATGTTCAAGAATAATCCCTAAATGATTTTGCAATCACTTATTGCTTAATTTCTACTTAAACAAACTGTTCATGGATTGGATGGGATTATGACGTCATTTTCCGCGAATGCACATGATCCAAATTAAATATCAAAACAAAAATCATCAATTAGGCAAATCCTGGAATGAAACTGTTAATATATGTTAAGACTAATATAAAATACAATGAAACAACAAACTTACTACATTTATGTGCTGTCCAAGAGCCTCAGAAATGAAAGTTTTCTTAACGAAAAAAGAACCGCGCTTGCGATAAAACCATCGGAAAGATAACTCTGAAGTGTTTTAATGTCATTGAAATAACGCGGAGATCTCCCGAAACATATTGCGGTTACAGTGTAACAGCACACAGTGGGTAGGATTCCTGTCCCTGCAGGAAGATGGGCATGATTCATACCAACATTATTGTGATATACCATTTGTCAATGTGGGTACAATGGATTATGTTACATTCCTGTCCCTGTAGAAAGATAGAAATGATTCATACCAACATTAGTGTGATATACCATTTGTCAATGTGGGTACAATGGATTATGTTACATTCCTGTCCCTGTAGAAAGATAGAAATGATTCATACCAACATTATTGTGATATACCATTTGTCAATGTGGGTATAATGGATTATGTTACATTCCTGTCCCTGTAGGAAGATGGACATGATTCATACAAACATTATTGTGATATACCATTTGTCAATGAGGGTATAATGGATTATGTTACATTCCCGTCCCTGTAGGAAGATGGGCATGATTCACACCAACATTATTGTGATATACCATTTGTCAATGAGGGTATAATGGATTATGTTACATCCCCGTCCCTGTAGGAAGATGGGCATGATTCATACCAACATTATTGGGAGATACCATTTGTCAATGTGGGTATAATGGATTATGTTACATTCATGTTCCTGTAGGAAGATGGGCATGATTCACACCAACATTATTGTGATATACCATTTGTCAATGAGGGTATAATGGATTATGTTACATTCCTTTCCTTGTAGGAAGATGGGCATGATTCACACCAACATTATTGGAATAGCCTCCTGTGCCCTGGTGTATTGGAGCAGAACTGCGGACTCGTATGAGATGGTAATTGTGGCAAGATTCCTGGTCGGTATCTCATCAGGTATGATTTCTTTTATATATATAACAACATGTGAGTTCTATGAGTACGGCAACATATATTAAAATATGAAATGGCACAGGACAAAGGTATTTACATGGCAGTCAGTTGTAAATATAACAACAAAACTGTGACGAGACATGATACAAAACTGTTAAACGGCATCACGTACCATATAGTATTATGATACTGTTGTTAACTAGACAACTGGTGGGGTTGAATGGTGACACACATATATTGTTTCCGAATATGCACACAATCTAATAAACCATTATGCAAATGTATGCAAATGTATGCAAATGTGCACATGATAAAATATTAATTAATACTTCCAGGTCTGTTTACCGGCCTGGCGCCTATGTATCTATCGGAGATCTCCACGGTAAAAATACGAGGTGCCCTGGGAACCTTACATCAGCTAGGTGTGGTGTCCGGCCTATTACTCTCACAGGTGCTCGGATTTCCGGAAATATTCGGGGACCAGTCGCATTGGAATATGTTGCTAGGTAAGAAGGAGTTCTCTGGAAACCACACATGTAGAAATCTTCAGGAAATATTACATTTTCATTAGAAATAAAAATAAAACATAAATTAGTTAGGAAAAAGGTCAGGATATATATAGAAATCAGTCATGAAACGTTAAAAGTAAAGTGTTGAAATACTTTTTAGAAATAAGAAATAAAGATAATGACCTTCCTTAAGTAAGTTCTGTTTTGTCTCAAGTGCATATTTGTAACTTTGTACAACTCTAAAACATGAAAGATTTGAAAACACAGTCCATGTGTCGCAGGTCTAGGTGTCATCCCGTGCGTTCTGCAGCTGTTCACCATGCCTGTGTGTCCAGAATCACCGAGGTATCTCTTGTTACAGAAACAGCGAGAAACAGACGCCATTCAAGGTAAGATACAAACAGAACTGAACGGAACAAAAGAATAGAACTGATGTCAAATGTGTACATTCTACATCACTTCCTTACGAGTAGCCGACACAATGTGAAACGCAACGTCACAAGAAATATCCATTATAAACTTACATGATGAGCGATTTGAATGTTAATTAATGTTAATGTTTTAGTCCACTTTGATACTAACTTATGTCTTAGGATCCTGGGAAGGGGGTGGAGATGGGTGGGTGTTGGGTTGGATGCATTCCCCCACCAACCAGGTAAAAAAGTAGAGCTGTGAAAACACATACATGTAAGCTTAAAATATACTAAGCTTTTAAAATAAATTATTATTATATTATATTTACTGCTTAGTTCGAAGTTAAGGTCCCAAACTGTGTGCGTATATCCAGTGTATACTGCGCTTAAGTTGGATGAATCTTGATTCGTACCCCCTCAATCCACCGGCTACTTTGTCAAACCGCATACAGATACATTGATAACTGAGGTTGAGTGGGTGTGTCAAAATGTATACCTATAATTAGAAGTGATATGTTACTTATTCTGCACAAGGATAGTCCCGAAAGGAGAACATTTCTTTAATTAAAGACCCGCTCCTTTATTAAAAGCAATACTAATTATCATATCTGATAATACGCATGCTTTCGTGTGTTTGGGGGTACACGTATACTGTGTATGTGCAGATATATGCGTGTCTGAATGCATGCACGGAAGACATTGGAAATTGGAATGCGACCTTAATTGGCTTCAGACTCTGATCTCAGTGGGTGCAGAATGGGTTGGGGGCTGGGGCGACGGGGAGTATGGGGGAGTATGGGGGGAGTATGGGTTGGGGGGAGTATGGGTTTGGGGAGTATGGGTTGGGGGGAGTATGGGTTGGGGGGAGTATGGGTTGGGGGAGTATGGGTTGGGGAGGAGTATGGGCTGGGGGAGTATGGGTTGGGGGAGTATGGGTTGGGGGGAGTATGGGTTGGGGAGTATGGGTTGGGGGTATGGGTTGGGGGAGTATGGGTTGGGCGGTGAGAGTATGGGTGAGTCTAGCTGGCTGGACACAGCCTCAGACTGCTGTGGTATCAGGGTAGGATTACAGCGTTACTAGTTTACAGTTTATAGTTACTCTCTATACATACATATGTAATATATGATATATGTGACATGAGGTACTAGGTACATAATAACCAATACATAAGATATGTGAAAAACAGGCAGTAGTTTGTATACTAATGATGGATGTATCTAACACAAATATATCTAGAATATAATAAACTAACGAATAATAACTAGCCAGATGGTCGGCGGAAGTGTTTCATAACTGTATTAACAAATATACAGAATTTATTAAGAATACCAATCTCTTGCTCGGACATGATATAAGCAAAGTCTAAAGTATAAGCATTCATAATGTTTGAGAAGCCAAGATAATGTTTTCGTTTAATAGAGACATATAAACATCTAAATGGCAGTGCAGTATGCCCATGTACATCAAACATGACTTTTTATGTCAATCACTTGTCCAGCAGTGATCTTACAACGTCGTGTTATCTTACGGGTTGTTTGGGGACATTTCAATGCCTTTATAATACCATTTCAGTGCGTGTGTGTGAATGTGTGTTCATGGTAACACTTCAGTAAGCTATATTTCTCATAAATTCCCAAACTTTCCTTTTTACAGCATTGACAGTATTGAGAGGAACAGCGGACGTTTATGACGAAATTGATGATATAAAGTCAGAAGGGAAACTAATGAATGCACAAGAAAAGGTAATATGAATGGGGTACATTGGTAAAATGATAATTGTCTCCCTTGTAAGTTAATATCTGAGGTATTCCAAACAGTAGATAGGTCCTTATAGTTTAATTTCTTGGACTTTTTCTCCTGTTCTTTTGTAGATATTGCAATAACAAACACTGAATTTCTTACTTTTGCATAAATATAAGCTTAAAAATAATTTAAATACTTATTGAGATATGTTATTTGAAAAAAGAAAATGGACATTTTTATTGATGATGGTTATTCTGTGTATCATAAGAAAGGTAGAAAAGTCAACATATACTCCAAAGAGCACAAGCATAAAAACCTAGTAAAACAAATGAAAGGACCTACTTGCATTTAGGCATTATTCAGGGGAGACTATTCATTAATGTCTCTCATTGACGATGTGACAAACTAGCCTGTATAACTGATTTAACAAAAAGACGGACAGTTCTGCCAAATTTATATCCGTTGTTTAAACTTATCTTCTAAAGTCTTCTTTACTTCTTTTAACTGGTTGGGTCCCCATACATGTAATCTTTGCTGTCTGTTTGTTCAGCTTATCAGGATTGTTACGTGTTATTCTCCTCTGACATACATTGGATTTTTTGGAACTTCAATTCCATCTACACATGAACGGGTTGCTGTACACATTTGCTCTTCTTCTCCAGTCGTTATGTCATTGATTCAAATATTTAATTTCTTTTACAATCAAGAATTGTGTGTATTTCTTCTTATTGTCTTCGCGCTGAAGCGCGAGTCTTCTGTGATCACGTTTGCTGATTGCCACTGGAGAGTCATGTGACCAGGATGTTTACCAATAGGATCTAAGCGGTAATCGGAAATGCGGTTCATCATCAAGCAATAATCTAAAAAAATGTCTTAAAAGTCCAATGTCACATTAAAAACTGTCGTGATTGTCACAATAAAAAAACTGTCGTCAGAAAATTATAGTCAAACATGTGTTTATTTCGATTATTTAGTTATTTTTATTGTATTGTTTTCGAATTAGATTTCTCATGCAAGGGAGATTACTGTGATAGGAATCTTGTGTTTCGTTTTATTTTTCCCACATTTCTCTAACTGGTACAATACATACGTTTGCGGCGTCATTGATGCTTTGCATCATTTTTTTTTCTTGTAGGAATAAAATTCTCTCACTCAAATACCAATCGGAACATCTCAGATAATTCACGAATCATCTCTCGGATGTATGTAGGTAGTCGGATTACCTCGGCCATTTCCCTAAATGTGACTTCTTTTGTGACAGACGTCAAAGCAAAGATGGCAGCTCGGATGACGGCTCACTACAGTACGATGCCTGTAAAACTTCAATTTGTGGCGGCTTCAAATTAAAAAAAAATCAATTTTAATTTACCCAGCGCGGCAGACACGCAGCTGTCAAAAGATGGCATTGTTTATGTTTTGTCCGAACTACATTTTAGGGATATTCTTCCGACTTCCGACGAACAAAACGATCGTGATTTGAGCAAGTATCATTGCACCAGATACATCCGAGGGATGATTGTCCCGAGGACGGAATTGCCCGAGGAGTTCCGATTGACCCAAATACAATAGGGACATTAGTTTTAGTAACGTCACTACTTTCTTTTGAATGACGTCATAAAATACGTCATCACTGTCGCCGGCTGCCTATTTCAAGGCGGTCACTGTTGGGTTTTATATAATTAAACTCAGTGTTGTTGCAACTTTTACGTTTAAGTGGCATGTGAATACTTTTGTCCTGTGCATTTTAATTTTTATTACAAGTTGGAATATGTTGGAATGTTTTCAAACAATAAAAATGGCCTGTTGGTGCAGATGTTTGGTAGATCTAAATCTGAGTTTTTTTTGTAAGAATTCGACTGTGTTTACATTTCGCTTAAAGGGAGTTGAATGCAATTATCATGGAAAGTAGTTCGTGCAATCTTAATTATAACTTGAGTTAACTGTGTTAACTGTATGGAAACACACATCGTAGGCGGATATATATATGATGTGCATGTGTGGAAACTGAACAATGTGTTTTTACGGCATGTCCTATTTGGTGTTCATTTTTTAAGTATTGTTGTTTGTTAGTTTGTTGTCGTTGTTATTGTTTTTGTTTTGATTTTGCTAATGCAAGGTGGCTAACTGTTCGAAAGGAAAGAAAGTTGCCGATGAATGCGGAGTTAAACAAAAGAACTACTTTCTGCCAACAGGTTGGTATAATCCGACTGTTCAAGAAAAGATCCCTCCGCCGATCGTTGGTCATCAGTATCGTAATGCAGCTGTCACAGCAATTCTCAGGAATAAACGCGGTACATTTGTCTTACACTAATCTGTAGTTTGCTATCAGTCTAATAATTCATATTATATTACTTTTCGTAATTATACGTTTTAAATTTTTATAACACAGGAACTCATGTCGTCAATCTCAGCTAGTAAAGACTAGGGTCCTGCTGGCCAAGGGCATTGTCAGTAACCAATGTGTATCGAGGTTGACGATTGTTGTTACGAACTGTCCCATAACATCTCTGTGTATAATACAGGAATTAATATTCCAACTGTGATATTGCACCATTGTGTCATCCCTGAGCACGTGGGAGTATGGGATTTTCAAAGAAGACCGTTTCCAATGCCTTTAAATATTTCTGAGATTATGTAAGAAGAGATTTATGTTCGGCGACACTGTCTATCGTGACTTTTTTCCTACTTAGATAAAAGAACGTCAGAAAGAATGTCATGTACATCTTAGCGAGTTCTATTGCTAGATATGGTGTATAAAATCATTCATGATGAAGATGCATAAAAAATTCAAAAAAATGTAAAACTACTTGAAAAGCAATGTTAATATATGAACGTGTTCCAGAAGTTAATATTAACTGAACTTATCGCAGCAGTTTCAATAATACACATGTTTAAAAGGTCCTTTAAATGTGTCTGGACAATATTTTAACAATCCAATGTGGGAGAGCCCAGCTATTATAGCAGTGTTATTAATTAGTAGTTCAGTCGTTTTGCATATTTGTGGGCATTTACCGTCAGTTAGCAAGTAATGATGTTGACACATTTTCACACATTTTCCCCCCGCAGATTTTCTACTATTCTGTTATGTTGTACAAGACGGCTGGGCTCGACAAGAACACGGCAGTACATGCCACTTCCGGCGTTGGCGCCATTATGGTTACCATGACGATGATAACCATTCCGCTCATGGACCGCGTGGGGCGTCGAACCTTGCACCTGATCGGCCTGGGAGGGATGTTTATATTCAGCATCTTGATCACGCTGTCTCTCTCACTCATGGTAAGTTATTATCATTATCATCATTATAATAATAATAATAATAATAATAATAATAATAATAATAATAATAATAATAATAATAATAATAATTATTATTATTATTATTATTATTATTATTATTATTATTATTGATGACGATGATGATGATAATGATTATGATGATGATGATAATGCTGCTGATGCTGATGAATGATGATGATGATGATAATGATGATGATAAATGATGATTATGATGATAATGATGATGATGATGATGACGACTACAACAATGACGTCGAAGAAAATGATAATGATGCTGATGATGGCATTGATGGCAATAATAACGATGATTGTGAATCTGCTGATGCAGTAAGGTATAGTAAGGTCCTCCAGCTGACTTGCGGTGTGTCTCGGTCGGGCTGAATACCTCAATATAGGAAAGTCCTCTAGCTGACTTGCGGTGTGTCTCGGTCGGGCTGAATACCTCAATATAGGAAAGTCCTCTAGCTGACTTGTGGTGTGTCTTGGTCGGGCTGAATACCTCAATATAGGAAAGTCCTCTAGCTGACTTGTGGTGTGTCTTGGTCGGGCTGAATACCTCAATATAGGAAGGTCCTCCAGCTGACTTGTCGTGTGTCTCGGTCGGGCTGAATACCTCAATATAGGAAGGTCCTCTAGCTGACTTGTGGTGTGTCTCGGTCGGGCTGAATACCTCAATATAGGAAGGTCCTCTAGCTGACTTGTGATGTGTCTTGGTCGGGCTGACTACCTCAATATAGGAAGGTCCTCTAGCTGACTTGTGGTGTGTCTTGGTCGGGCTGACTACCTCAATATAGGAAGGTCCTCCAGCTGACTTGTCGTGTGTCTCGGTCGGGCTGAATACCTCAATATAGGAAGGTCCTCTAGCTGACTTGTGGTGTGTCTTGGTCGGGCTGACTACCTCAATATAGGAAGGTCCTCCAGCTGACTTGCGGTGTGTCTCGGTCGGGCTGAATACCTCAATATAGGAAGGTCCTCTACCTGACTTGTGGTGTGTCTCGGTCGGGCTAAATACCTCAATTAGGAAGGTCCTCCAGCTGACTTGTCGTGTGTCTCGGTCGGGCTGAATACCTCAATTAGGAAGGTCCTCTAGCTGACTTGCGGTGTGTCTCGGTCGGGCTGAATACCTCAATATAGGAAGGTCCTCTAGCTGACTTGCGGTGTGTCTCGGTCGGGCCGAATACCTCAATTAGGAAGGTCCTCCAGCTGACATGCGGTGTGTCTCGGTCGGGCTGAATACCTCAATATAGGAAGGTCCTCCAGCTGACTTGTCGTGTGTCTCGGTCGGGCTGAATACCTCAATATAGGAAGGTCCTCTAGCTGACTTGTGGTGTGTCTTGGTCGGGCTGACTACCTCAATATAGGAAGGTCCTCCAGCTGACTTGCGGTGTGTCTCGGTCGGGCTGAATACCTCAATATAGGAAGGTCCTCCAGCTGACTTGTGGTGTGTCTTGGTCGGGCTGACTACCTCAATACAGGAAGGTCCTCCAGCTGACTTGTCGTGTGTCTCGGTCAAGCTGAATACCTCAATATAGGAAGGTCCTCCAGCTGACTTGTGGTGTGTCTCGGTCGGACTGAATACCTCAATATAGGAAGGTCCTCTAGCTGACTTGTCGTGTGTCTCGGTCGGACTGAATACCTCAATATAGGAAGGTCCTCAAGCTGACTTGTCGTGTGTCTCGGTCGGACTGAATACCTCAATATAGGAAGGTCCTCAAGCTGACTTGTCGTGTGTCTCGGTCGGACTGAATACCTCAATATAGGAAGGTCCTCCAGCTGACTTGCGGTGTGTCTCGGTCGGGCTGAATACCTCAATATAGGAAGGTCCTCTAGCTGACTTGCAGTGCGCCAGTGGTTCTTCATAGACAGTTGTCGAGATTCTTCTTTTAAACTAATTAGCTGGACGTCGCCCAAAGCTCCAGAATCGTGTAGCTGCAATATATCATAACCAAACATTATAAAATTTTGTCGTAAAAAGAAATTAGGGATGAAGATGATGTCTTCGTTTTACCAATTTTCTTAATTATATTCCCTTTATTAAACCGTCTAGAAAGCATTATATTACATGAATATATTTCTATCTCCAGGACTTATCAGATTGGTTAAAGATCGGAACTATCGTTGTGTCCCTGCTCTATGTTGTGTTTTTCGCCGTGGGGCCGGGTTCCGTCCCATGGCTTATTGTGGCGGAGATATTCAGACAATCAGAGCGCTCAGCCGCCATCGGGGTGTCGGTGCTGGTGAACTGGTTGGCTAACTTTATTGTGGCGTACACGTTCCCCTACATTCAGGTATAAATTGTAAAACATTCGCTTTATTCTTGTATAAAGCTAGCATTTGATGTTATTCTTTAGTCCTTTATTCATATATTTGTATTAATTTACCAACAGACTATACTTACAACAGAATACAAAGAGAATTCTAGGTTGTTGTTGAATAAAACTATTATTACCCAAGGCTGAGGCGAATCTAAATGACGAGGCTTGCCTTGTGTGATTGTCTTTATTCAACACCGACCTATTATTTTATTTATCCTACTGTCTGATTTATTAAAAGAATCTCTTTTTTTAAACTTTGTTTTCCATACCCTCCTAACCAAATGTAAACTAAAATTAATGTTTCATGATATATAAATGTGTATGAACTTACTTGTAGCTAGAGTCACTAACACTTCAAGGTAGGTAGGCGCATCACCTTATTATCTAACTCAAACAAAACACTGGATGGTTGGGGTACAGGGTTAGAAGAGTTTCTAAGGACCAATGACTGAATTAAGTCTCATTTTGTACTCAACAACCGAACACGGTGAAAAACAACTAATTGTCTTGTAATCCTACTATCACGCTCGCTCTAATCCAAATTGTACACTTATTTGTTTGCCTTTTTATGTAATACATAGTTTAACAAACGGACACTGATATTTAACGTATTGTGTTCGAAGAAATCTATTATAATATATAACTAAATATAAATCACGAAAAAGAAAGGGATTTAATTAATTTTTAACCGTTATTTTGGTCACGAGCTGTTGTGTCCCTTGATATCCAAATTGTATACGTGTTAATCTCAAAGTTTGACATGGAAATAAGGCCTGTAAGGTATCCGACAGTTTGGTCCAAAAAGTATTTCTCAAGTAACCAAATAAGTCATTGGTCTTAAAAATGTTGTTTATTGATGTCAAAACGTTCTGTCTGAACAATCAAGGATAAATTCACACTAGCCATTGCAAACAGGTGTTTTCTATCCGAGCCACGCTGCAGAGATACCAATTTTTAAAGTCAGAAAACCGCAAGACCACGTACTTTTACATAGTCATCCGGGTAATCCGCTCTGACGTGGATATCTATATTTAGCAGTGACCACTATCGCGCTGTTTGTAAAGTTAGAATGACTACAGTCTAACAATGAAGTAGTGTTCAAAATCGACTTTTTAACGACTAACGTACGGGTTTATGCAAAAAGTATGACCAAATATTGGAAAGCAGTTAGATATTGGTACGTGTATTTAATATAGGAAAACTGTCGCATAGCACCTTCAAAAAGTAGTTCGTCAGCAAGCGCATAATACGATTATCACTTAGTTAGTTTATAAACCGTTGATATTTAATATGTTATTTATCTAATGTTCGAGACGATGTTTGGATGTATTTTAATATATGTTCGGTACTTATTCAGGATGGGCTCGGAAACTACTCCTTCGTGCCATTTACAGTCCTTTTGGCTCTTTTCTGGCTCTTCACATTGAAGTTCGTACCGGAAACGAAGAATAAGACTATCGAGGAGATAACAGTAGAATTAAAGAAAGAAACATCAGGAACTTCAGCTTCAGACCCCGAGGCTTACGTTGTGACGTAAACAATAGCCAGGATTTCCTCTTCGGTTTTAATCGCAACAGTTTGGTTATCCCATTGCAATCGGAACGCCTCTGACATTTCTGCCAAAATCGCAACATTTTAGACGATGAACAAATGAATGTCATAAATATGGACCGTTCTGCGATTTGTACCTTTCTCCTTTCTTGGTTATTCTGACAGTTTTAGATCACGCCTCAAACGCTCATAAACCGTATCACAAACAAAACGCACATGTTCTTTTGAATCAAGTAGGCCACCCATTCACCACGTGGTTATTAACACACTGATTGGATAAACAGACTTCACCGACCATTTTGGAACGGTCCATTAACATTTTGGAGAGCGTCAGTACATACTGCACACTTAAAAATGAGTTTCGTTGAGTATTGTTATGTTTTGATTCATGCTGCTGTGTTTTATCTCGGGCCTATTGCCTCTGTTTGTTATATCACATTAGCATTAAAAGCATAGAGTCGCCGATTTGTAACTCCTCTGACTGCTTAGCCTCTCACTGCGTGGGTTCGAGTCCCATTCGAGACGAAGGCGTTAATGTGGGAAGGTCTTCCAGCTAACTAGCGGTGCACCGGTGATTCTACCCAGACATGTGTCTGGGGTCTTCCTCCACCAAAAGCTGGAAGTTGCTTTAATGATCACAATTGGTCGCTGCAATGTATTTCGAAAACAACAACAACACCAACAACAAAAATTAGAAGCTATAATTGAAATATAATTACATAATTTTGTTATTAAGATGGAAAATTAAGTTATGTGCTGCCTAAAAGAAAATGTAGTTATTGATTGCCTCAATGGTCTATTTTTGTGCCAGTATTATTGCAAACATGCAGCTTTGTGATGACCCAGAGTTGCGAGTTATCTAAATGAATACTTTATGACCTAGTTTCAGTATGGTCACCTGTTATTTTATTTACCTGGAGAGCTCTTACAGGTCCGAATACATTAAAATAACGTTTTAAATATGTTGTGATCTACATAATATTAGGACAGCCAGAGGGTAATGTGTCGAAAATCGGATTCTGTTGAACTGAACTGATAACATAAAACTGACTCTCCTTTTTTTCACTCGAAAGAATCCGTCTTTCAATTAAAATGATGTCTGCCATTATTTTTGTTATTGTTTTAGTTGTGTTCTGTATATACTTCTTTATTTTAAACTGACATATTGTCCTTCTATTGTTATATTCTAGATTTCCTTGTAGTTGTTATTCATTTCTGTATTTTTATGTTCTTGTTACAGAATATCATTCATACAATTTTGGTTGAAAAATTTAGTTAGTTTGTTTGTTTGTTTATTGAGTGTATCGTCCCACCAACAGTATTTCAGTTATCTGGAGATGGTGTCCATTTGAAGCAGATATAGTGCTGCCTTTACTGTGTATAGCATGTTTGTTTATTGGGTTTTTCGTCCCACCAACAGTATTTCAGTTATCTGGGGATGGTGCCCACTTGAAGCAGATATAGTGCTGCCTTCTATGTTTTCAGCATGCAATGAACACCTGGCATGATACCACACCCAGTCACATTATCCTGACACCGGGCCAACCAGTCGAGGAACTACCCTTATAATTGCTTGAGCGTTAGCAAATATTCTATACAACTATTATTTTTAACGACTTGTCGCGGCCCGGGATCGAACCCGGGACCTCCCGTACCTGGAGCCGACGCTCTACCGATTGCGCTACCTGGTCCGGTGGGCTACATTAACATGCTGAAGCAAATGTTTTATTTTGGTATTAATGTTTATTTTCCAACACGTTATAAACACGCATACACCAATCCCCATTTTCAAATAATTGCAAATGAGTAAGTTATCTCCCGTTGAGTGCCAAATTTGATACGTTTTGAATTCATCGTTAATATTTTGATTTCTAAAATACTATAGGATCCTTACTGGAGAAGTGTCGTCTTCAAAACATTATGATTCATAATGAAATAAGTTTGTATTCATAAGTATTTTCTAGGGATGTTAACGAATATTCGAATATTCGAATATCAAGTCGCTATTCGAATAGAGATTTGGGGATTCGAATATTGTATCATTGTTATTTCAAGTTTGTTAAGTTTGAAGGAAAATTGAAAAGACACTTCTTTAGTTGATTGTCTCATAACGACTTAAGACACTGGCGATATGTGATTGCGCTCGCTCTAAGATATAGGGGTGGGTCAAGTCTCCTGATAACGAATTGCCATCTGCTTAACAGCATAAAACACCTTACCGCGCATAGCCCCTTCTCTTCCACTTAGACCCAGTCACATCACCATACAGCTGTGGAAACAGTAGCCAAAGTTCGAACACATGTCAGTTCAATGCTGCGGCAATTAGTTACATCAATTACGTAACACTGACTCTACCCAGCTTCGGTCGGGATAGTGTGTAATAAATACATTATATAAGGCTGTACTTATTGATAACAGTCCACCAGAACTTCTTTTATGTTTGGAAATCACAACTAGATCTCTGTCAAACAAACTTTAACTGCAATCACTTCCTGTTTTTGTCATTCTACTTCATACTTGTTATTTTATTCCTATACAATACCGCGACATCTGTTATCTTTTGTCCCCGCGATTGTCTGTTCTCTGTTTTTGCTTCGTTCTCTCCGAATAACAAAAATGTAAATCTACAGACTTTTTATTGTTCGTCATAGGTTTACTTAACACACTTAAGACTCACAATTTACAATTTTAATCATTCTTTATGTATGTATTGGTTGGTACTTCATCAGTTTATCAACAGTCAGGTAATCTTGACACTTGCCAATCACAGTAATTGTCGTCATCAAATCGTTTTGTTTACCCTCACCTTCCATAGGCATATGGCGAGCAGGTTCGTAATTTTCACTTGTGTATTGGTAACGAAATGTCCCTAATTGACATGTTATGGCTTCGGATTAACGCCCTAAGCGATATCAGCCAATCACAATTAAACATCAATCCGACTCCAACCAATCAAGACCGTTAATTGGCTGTACACTTGAGCGATTTCCGTTCATAAAAGCTTCGTGGTTTTACCTAATTGTCTTACAGTCGATCCAGTATCACTCGCACTTTGTCCTTTTGAAAAAGCCTCCTTTAATCATTAATGTATTTTATAAGATAAGTTCACAAAACATAACAGACTCTTTGTGGTTATACATTGTTTGCGGTCAGTAGAGTAAAATATTAAAATTGTAGCTATTTTGCATGTGCTGTACAGTTTCATCGAATAAAATTATGATATGGTCTAATTAAATCGATATGTTAACATTAAAAGGAGTTTAAATAGCTCTTAATACGACATATGTTAATGCAAATAAGTAATTATGTACGCAAAATGTCTTAAAATTGTAAAGATTATTGCACGAAGTACAACAAGTAACAAAAAGACACACAAGTTTAAGGTGACTAATTAATGGCGTATATATTATACGGGACTTTGCAGGTCATCTTAACATTGGTTGGTTACTGTAGTGGTTTTTGTAAGAGTTTCAATGTTAATAATAACAACAATAATAATAATAATAATAATAATAATAATAATAATAATAATAATAATTATAATACTACTACTAATAATAATAAAAATAATATAACAATTGTTAAGTAACAATGACATTCTTTACGAATTTACTGGAATTCTTCATTGACAGTATTCTCTTGCAAATTACCGCTGATCGAGTAAAAGAACACCCCGTCTGGTCCTTCGGGATAATGGCGGATTAATGATATTGCCGTTTGTATTTCAAAAAGAAGAAACCGTCGTTTTAAAATAAAATGCAATGCTAAAATCATAAATCTACCACCGCTTCTGCAATACGTTAGTCTAGCAATGTAAATTATGGCCAGAAATAAACATTTTACAATGAACAAAATCATTGAACGTAATGGAAAATTAGCGTGTTATGTGCCACTATGATATAAATTCGTTCCGAATATTCGAATATGATTCGAATATACGTAGCGAATATTCGAATATCATTTTGGGATTCGATTTACATCCCTAGTATTTTCAATCGTAAAACTAACGTTCAAAATTAATATCAGATGCCAAGTCAAATGGGAGATAACACAAAGCCATTTGACAAGTTAAAGTATTGCTTGTTTTAAAACGGAAGGTAGTAAATCTAATATGTGTACATACATTTGTATTTGTCAATTTCAATGTAAAAACAACAATAACACATATATGATTCATTCTATCGAAATATTTCTTTCTTCAAAACTAAGCGTTTAATTAGTTTTAAAATGTTTCTTTATTTCATTCAGCATCAAAATATGTCATATATTACTATTAACTCCTGTATGGGATCTACATTTTTAAGCCATGTTTCCATCTGGTTCAAACATCGGAGCATATATCCGTAGAATGGTAGGATACAAAGGCACAAGTAGTGATGACTTTGTAGAGTAAGATGTGGTTATTCTATTTATTATTTAGTAAACAGAAACTATCTCAACTCAAGCTTTTTCAGAATTTAATCAAGCATACATGGACATAATAACGGTGTTAATGCTATGTTTAGAGTGTTACAATACATGGAAATCAAGCATTTTAGATAACAGAAATTATAATGGGTTGATAGAAAAGAACAAATGGCTTTTGAACAATTCAGAATACAGGAAAACAGAAATATTGACAATGAAAATATCAATAAATAGATGGCATATGCTTTAAGATGTTTTAATTGTACACAATACAATAAGAATATATGACAAAGTCCTATGAGCATTACAACATATACCAAACTCCGAAAAGGCACAGAACAAAGGTATTTCACATGCCAGCCAAGCGAACAGTAAGAACAAATTTGTGATGAGTCATTTAACGAAAAGAGCAGTTACCGCCTTGGAACGGTCAGTCGGCAATATGGACCGACTGGGGTGCTTAAACCGGTTTTACAGAGATCTAACCTCGCACTTCCTGACGAGTTTCTCAAATGCAAGCAATGAAAAGAAAAACGATCTATTTGAATACAAAATGTCCAAGCGCTTATATTTTCTATAAGTTATGACGAAAGTAGTGACGTCATTGAAAAATAATGTCCACATAGTGTGTAGAAGAGAACATGGTATTATTTCGATTTGAAAAACTACACCAAAATGGTTGACTATAAAAGAAATTACCTTTCTGCATCATGAACAAACAAACTGAAGCAGATCTTAAATTTATACACTGCCTCTTCATGTATGTGTTGTTTTCTATTATTTTGATGCCATTTAACTGATATAGATTTAGGAAAATGTCCAAAATTAAAACGTCTGATCATACACCCATAAAAAACTAATGTCCGACATAAATGGAATTAGGAGTCATAATGGTTTAGTCAGCAAATGGTTCTTACCACACTCAAACCTCTGAATATATATCAACGGAAAGTGTGGACACGAGGTTCTCAGCCACACTCAAACTTCAAAATATATATCAACGGAAAGTGTGGACACGAGGTTCTCAGTCACACTCAAACCTCCGAATATATATACACGGAAAGTGTAGGCACGAGGTTCTCAGCCACACTCAAACCTCTGAATATATATCAACGGAAAGTGTGGACACGAGGTTCTCAGTCACACTCAAACCTCCGAATATATATCCACGGAAAGTGTAGGCACGAGGTTCTCGTTCACACTCAAACCTCTGAATATATATCCACGGAAAGTGTAGACACGAGGTTCTCAGTCACACTCAAACCTCTGAATATATATCCACGGAAAGTGTAGACAGGAGGTTCTCAGCCACACTCAAACCTCTGAATATATATCCACGGAAAGTGTAGACACGAGGTTACCTATGAGGATGACATTGTAGAAGATTTTAAAAACAACCACGAAGACAAACAAGATCCGGTCAAACACTGCCACAGTGTTCTGATAACTGAGGCTGTTAGGATATGACCTTGATTTGGACTCGGATGTCGATTGCTTCCTAGATGCCTCCTTCTCCTCGCAATCTCCTTTACCAATTTTCTTCAAGTACAATTTTCCTTTCTCGTTTACGTGTTCGTCGTCCAATGCATTCAGCGTCTTGCGGACGTTCCTCGTTTGTTCAAAGGTTGTCTTATTTTCTTCATCATTATCAACACAATGTACCTTCTTACCTTTTCCAATCGTCTTTTTCTCATTTTCCTCATCATTAGCATCATTATTTACCTTCTTACCTTTGCCAATTATATTTGTCTCACTCTCTTCATCCGATGACATGTATTCTTGTCTTGAGCGCTCCCCAAACACATTTGCAGATTTCATTTGACGCAGTTTCATCAAGTTCTGATTCAGGTTGGGATAAATCGAGGGCAGATTTGTCTCCTTTACTATCACGTGTTCTGTAAACCCATCCTCAAACGTTGGTGCCGGGTGCACCCAGTTGCGATTCACGGAACATGTTCCGGCACCGTCAACGCATGCGCGATGGACTTTTTTCAAATCGTCAGTTGGAATGTCCAATACTTTTTCCTTGTGGTAAACCATGCTGCCTACTGGTTTGGCTTTGTCTACTTTTGGTGACTGTTGAAGACACGTTACTCGGAGAAGAAATCTGACAAACATGCTTGTTACGCGGCCTAGTTTGCGGTTCTTGTGTTTGTAAAAGAAACTTGTGAGAATGACGGAGAGTAGAAGAAAAATATTGTCCAATACAAATGAGCCGGAAATGAAAAATCCTGAAATATAACAACACCAATCTATTAGATGTACTGCTCCATTATTATGCATAGGAAAGATCATATTTTAAACAAGGTAGCGAAGTTAATTTAAGCAATTATATGCGACCTCGGTGTCTTTGCACGATTAATGACAAAAATGGATATGTGTGTTTAGAACGTAGTTTGTGCTTTTCAACGTAATGCAGATTGACTGCAGCTGTTATAGATTGTAAAATATCATAACTGATTCTTTTACAAAATCGTTGACTGCAGAAACGTTAACTGTATTGATACAGATCGAATGCCATTATGTTGTTTGCACTGTCTATCATACCCACTTAGCTTTCTGTTCATATCTAAAATGCTTAATGGCTAACTTGAAATAAGTATATTTAATTGTTACATATATTACTAGATGGATAGGCAGGATGATTATAAAATCTCAAAGTTTACCTAACACCGAGCTCGTGGTCGCAATATCCGGGATCTGCTGCATAAAGATGGTCATGAGAATGGCGTTTATGACAAGAACCAGGAAACCGGAAGTTATCCTTTCTGCACACTCAACCGGAAGTAGCATACTACAGGGCATAAGTAACGACGACAGCACGATCGGGACGATGGTCGTGAAGACATAGTTTCCCGATTTTCTCCGAATGGTGAACCGGAAGATGAGCTGAGAGAAGCTTTCCGCAGTACCATTCAATGTCTCGATGACCAGACCTTCCTTGACCTGCGTGTTTAGGATGTTCCATGATGGCCCTGGTCTAAAGACAGAATTTCAAATAAGGAGTTGTCTCCAGATTTCTTGGACGCCACAAAATCACATGCTCTGATAGACTTGTGGTCTATAAAAACTTTTTATAAAGAACTATGTTGACAAATGTACTACGTGACAAATAGAAGTGTAGTGTAAAAAAACCTGTTGCCTGTGCTATTTACAACAGTTTATTATAAGCTTTTAATAAGCTATGCACTCGAGGATCTAATATTGACATTAACATCTCAACATCGAGACACGAGTGTTTAAATTGTAGATGTGAAGTACCCAGCTGGAGTTCCAGAAATACTTTGACAAAAGTCTACTGTCGAAATGTCGTAAGATAAATGGTAAAATTATAGTGTTTAAGAATAAAACGATGTTGGGATTTATTAAAATGTTTGACGCAGTGAGGATGTTGAGTTCCGACTGTAGTGTTGTTTAGACATAATGACATCGGGTGCCGACTGTAGTGTTGTTTAGACATAATGACAACGGGTGCCGGATGTAGTGTTGTTAAAACATAATGACAACGAGTGACGGTTGTAGTGTTTTTTAGACATAATGACAACGGGTGCCGGATGTAGTGTTGTTTAGACATAATGACAACGAGTGTCGGTTGTAGTGTTTTTTTAGACATAACGACAACGGGTATATGATGTAGTCTTGTTTAGACATAATGACAACGGGTGCCGGATGTAGTCTTGGTTAGACATAATGACAACGGGTACCGCTGAAGTCTTGTTTAGATATAATGACAACGGTGTAGTCTTGTTTAGACATAATGACAACGGGTACCGGATGTAGTCTTGTTTAGACATAATGACAACGGTGTAGTCTTGTTTAGACATAATGACAACGGGTACCGGATGTAGTCTTGTTTAGACATAATGGCAACGGGTGCCGGATGTAGAGTGTTTTCTTTGCTTCTTGTGTCATTGTGTAGTATAGGATTTACCGTCAGGTAATTAGACATTACTAGGTAAAACATATAAAGTTTTAATTATTGTAATTATGCCATGTTCTACGTATGAAATGTGTCACTTATAACATATATGTAGAAGACGACTACATCGTCTTACTACAAGACAACCATATGTATATGCTAGTCATAGCTGGAGAAGGTTAGACGTGAGTGTATATCCTTTTATTGAGTTACTGTATGTTATGTTCATATTGCATTCCATTACGACATCAATTATAACATTTTAATATTATGTATGAAGGTTGACTCTGTGTTTGACAAAGGAGTAAAACACTTTAAGATTGACAAAGGTTGACATTATTGATAGGTATGACCGATTTTTGATGGCCGTTGATTTGGTTTTTGTTATTTCAATAACGGTAAGCTGTTTGGTTTCATGTTTGTCCTATGGAGTAATACAAGCTTGTAAGTGGCCATCCCTATTCTCGCGGTAAATGTAGATACAAAAATGTGATATAAGTTAAAGACTGACCTGGCATTTTAATGTGTTTTCCCAACTGTATCATCTCATATTCATAATAAACACAGTATCAGTTAAAAAGTGTAAGTCACTTATCATGCAATCAGGCGTGAAAAATGTTGACTGTTGTCTTATGTGATAAAATGACGTCATCAGTAGTCTCGCGGTAGTCAAGGGACACTACCCTTCCCGATAATTATAAAGATTACATAGCAGTAAATAACCAACAGTTCTTCAATAAAAAGTCAGCAAGTTGAATATGTCTTTTAAGGACAGGACAGGACAGTGTACACAATAGAATGTGCTGCATCTCCTTTGGACTCTGAATTTAGTTCGACAGTACAAATGCAGCCTAAGTTAAAATAACAGGAAAACCAGTCTTGAAGAGGTAAAGTAAAATAGGTCAACAGTGTTTACTGTATTCGAGCGGTAGACGGCGCTAACAACCTTTTCGAATATACCGCGAGATTAGTGTTTCCGCGAGAATAGTGATGGCGAGTATACAAGCTGTTAGTGTGGCTGTTTCTTCACAAGACAAATGCAAATGCAGCAAACATACTTGTATGAGTCCAGGTTGACAGTTGTCCAGAGCGGGGTTAACTTCATCTCCGCTAGAGGCAGGCCCCAGCTGGTCAGTTCCAGCTGGCATATCTGGGTGTCGAACGGGTAATATGTCACATCGATTTCGCAGTGCACCTGGATGATAAATATAGTTTATAGAACGGGTAATATGTCACATCGATTTCGCAGTGCACCTGGATAATAAATATAATTTATAAAACGGGTAATATGTCACATCGATTTCGCAGTGCACCTGGGTAATAAATATTGTTTATAGAACGGGTTATATGTCTCATCGATGTCGCAGTGCACCTGGGTAATAAATATTGTTTATAGAACGGGTTATATGTCTCATTGATGTCGCAGTGCACCTGGGTAATAAATATTGTTTATAGAACGGGTTATATGTCTCATCGATGTCGCAGTGCACCTGGGTAATAAATATTGTTTATAGAACGGGTTATATGTCTCATCGATGTCGCAGTGCACCTGGGTAATAAATATTGTTTATAGAACGGGTTATATGTCTCATCGATGTCGCAGTGCACCTGGGTAATAAATATTGTTTATAGAACGGGTTATATGTCTCATCGATGTCGCAGTGCACCTGGGTAATAAATATTGTTTATAGAACGGGTTATATGTCTCATCGATGTCGCAGTGCACCTGGGTAATAAATATTGTTTATAAAACGGGTAATATGTCACATCGATTTCGCAGTGCACATGGATAATAAATATAGTGTATAGAACGGGTAATATGTCACATCGATGTCGCAGTGCACCTGGCCAATAAATATAGTTTATAGAAAGGGTAATATGTCACATCGATTTCGCAGTGCACATGGATAATAAATATAGTTTATAGAACGGGCAATATGTCACATCGATTTCGCAGTGCACCTGGGTAATAAATATAGTTTATAGAACGGGTAATATGTCACATCGATTTCGCAGTGCACCTGGGTAATAAATATAGTTTATAGAACGGGTAATATGTCACATCGATTTCGCAGTGCACCTGGATAATAAATATAGTTTATAGGCAATAAATTGTATTTCATTAGAGCCATTTCTTGTTTTATAGATACTAGAAGAAGAATCAGCTGGGTGTGCACAGTGTGAAGGAGAGTTTGTACACCGTTGATTGCAATACGTGGAGTTTAATATGACATCGTGCATCGTGCATAATGACCCACTGCATTATCACTGACATTGATTGGTATGTAATACTGGCTCATCGAGAACGGCGACATTATGTTTGTAATTGGTTTTGAAAGCATCAATTAAGTGACGCCACAGCATCAAGACGCGAGCGTATATTATTTAACGGAAATTGGTATTCGTTTTCAACAGTTAACATACACATGGTTACATTTACATTTTAAAGTGTTTTGTACAGACGTGATAACTATATATAAAAAGACAAAACAAACAACAACAACAACAACAACAACATCAAAACAACCTTACACATATTGTTGTGATAGGGAGAGCGCGTGTAATGCTAGGTTTACATCTGGCCACGATTACCACGATGTCCCCGATTCCAGAGCATCGTGGCGAACGTAACAGAGCGTGGAGTCGAATCGGGGTGATCGTGGGGGAGCGTAACGGAACGTGGTTGAATCGGGGACATCGTGGGCATCGGGACAGATTTTAAATCAAACTTAAATTTCACCACGATTGCCCCTATTCATTTTCTAATCGTGACAGAGCGTGGCCTTCGTAACAAAACGTAACGGAACGTACCGAAGCGTAACAGAACGTGGAGTACAATCGCAACAGATCGGGACCAGCTCGGACACATTTTTTCATCCCGCGTCGCTGCGACGTCTCACGATAGCTCCACGCTCTGCTACGATCTACCACGATCTGTTACGATATACACTTTTCTATCATTTATTGCTCCACGTTGCGTCACGCTCTCCTACGGTATCCCAGATTGTCGTTCACGTTCTGATACGCTCTGACACGCTCCAACACGTTTCCTCACGATAGCCACGATTTCCACGCAAGCTGCATATACAAAACAGCTTTATCTACTGGTACTCTATCAGTTTAATCATGCCAGCGAAACGAAAAGGTTCCAAAACTTCAAGAAATGTTGTGGTTGATGTTCATCCGCCACCACCCCCTCCCCCACCTCAACAACCGGAAGAAATTGAAGATGCTCCGGTGGAAACCCCATCGCACCAGGATGATGCTCCAAAGAAGACGAAATTTCCCAGAACAACTACAACATACACTGACCAGCAAGAAGAGGAAATTTTAGATTTTCTCAAAGCTAACCCTTCCATATATGAAAAAAGAAAGGCTGACTATAAAAACATGCAGCTCAAGGAAAGCTTGTGGCAGCAACAGGCTGATAAAATGGGGACAAATGTGCTTGAACTGAAAAGTTGGTATAACAGCCAGAGTACAAAAATGGGAAGGTAACGTTTTACAGTAGTAAAATGCACATGTTAAAAACGCTTATGTATATGATAAAACGTTTTATGATTTAAATGTTTTTGGCTAATGTTTATTTTCAGTAAACCTAATTGTGTTTTATTTTTGCTATAGGCTGAAACAGGCATCAAAGAAGTCTGGCCTGAGCGACGAGGTGTTTAGTGCGACGGACCAGTGGGTGTGGGATAATTTCCAGTTCTTGGTTCCACATTTTGTTGACGTTCAACGCAGAAATGTCGTCAGTTTCCAGTCAAAGATTCCCACATCAAACGCCTCCTTGACGTCTCAGCAATCCACTGACGCAGAGGGCGATTCTCCGGCCCCCAGTATAACAAGCCCATCGTCTCCTAAAAGGTCGTTATCTCCTTCACGTGACAATACTGGAAAACTAGGCATGTGTCTTAATTAATCATTTTTGGTATCTATCAAAACCTGATCCGTTACAAATAATCCTTTAGATACTATTTTGCCCTTGTAATTTGTAATGTTGTCCTGTACGTCTGTCAACAACTAGTTTTGGAAACATGGTTTAATACAAACGTTGTAACAATAAGTCGTATCCACTAGTAGTAACAATCATCAATTCATCAATTGCCTTGTCCAGGTAAAAACTTACACTGTTATTTCCAACGACTAATTATACACGTTCAGAACACATTATTTACAAGTACGAATGGACTAACAATAAAACACAAATACATTATAATATTCGTGCATTGAACTGTAGTACGTATATTTACAGAGAACATGCTTAAGGTGTTCCTAGCTCAGAAGACCGCTTCTTCGAAGTCTACCGATGGTGCAGGTTCCTTTTCTCTGTACGTCGAGACCAAACTTAAGCTGTTTTCGGGATCATTGCGGAGGGAAGCGGAGCAGCGCATTCAACAGGTCCTGCATGACGTTGAGTCGAAGGCCGAGCAACAGAAATCAGCACAACAGCCTCAAAATCAGGTATTGTAACGTATTAATGTTGGTACATTTAGATAAATGATATTTCATACATGTATTTTGATTTTGGTAAACTGTAGTTACGTTTATATAGGCATTACCATTATAACGGTCCCGTAGTAAAAAGTTCTCAATTGTATGCCCAATACTGGGAACTATCTTTCAAAAAATGTGTAAGTAAGCTATCTGTTCAATAACTTAAAATTAATTAACACATCCTTAAATATGAAAACAATATATTTGCAGGGATATGCGTACCAGAATTGGCAGCCACACCCAAGCCAATGGCCCTCGCAAACACAAGGTCATTCAACTGGTGTGTGGCAATCCCAGGACAGGCAATGGGTGCAAGAGCAGTTCCCTCTTCATATCTTAACTAGCCCTCCTCCAACGACAAAAGCATCCGTCACGCGGGTGGCAGATCTTCAGGAGAAGACATACACGGAGCTTCAACCCATGGTTAACAAGCCAAGTCTTAACTTGTCAGCATTGGCACGGGAGGCGGGTATCCCAACGGATGTGGAAAATGACGATTAAGGCAACTTAATTTACATGTAGCAAAATCATACAGAATGTGTATACTCGCTGATTATTTTAAATGTCCATGATACTTTTGACCTTTTTTAGATAGTTGTGCATTGCTCTAACAAAGAGGACATTAATTCGGCAAATCGCATGTTTATATGTTTATCACATATGCTTTGTTTGACCTTTTAAAGAAAATTGTGAAATTTCTCTATGAAAAAGAGATATTGATCCCGCAAAATTCATAGTTTTATGTTTGAGCATATAGGTTTTGTTCAATTGTTTTAAATTCTTGTGAAATTTCTCTAAGAAAGAGGACATACTGGTTTTGCAAATTTCAATTTTGTATGTTGTACCCCATAAGACATGTTTAAATAAACAGTTGTGTTTTATTTTCTAAAAATTGTTTAAGTAAACAATAAATAAAGTTAAGAAAAACATTTCAAATTTGTTTATTTGGTTAACACACATACTGTAATTGCTATGCCAAACCAACTTTGCAAATGTAATAATCAGGGTTTCACACGCTAGTCACTATTTACATTTGGTATCATATTGTTTTGCCAAGGCACAGCTCCACCTGGTGAACTGAAGAACTGTTTAAGTTGCTCTCGTTGTATTATCGCATCGATAGTTGCCCTGTTTCTTTGTTCATCTTGTTGAGGAACATCCTGCCAGTTTACCACATTTCGCCAGGTACCAGGTTCGATATTATGGTCATCATCCTCATTGTCTACTTCATTGGTCATCATTGGATATCTACAAACATAAACAAAAATATACACCTATTAGTATCTAGCGGCTGTAAGCGACACATTAAATACGTATGTGCCAGATATGTAAAGTTAACCAAATATATATGTACCAATATTTTCCTAAATAACACTAAAGATAACACCTATGATTTAAACAACACAGCATGTGTATTAAATTAACTGTTAATATAACATTCTATGACATTTAATAGTATCTGAATATAGCATTTGTCTACTGGGTTGTAAAATATCTACCCACTGCGTCATTGTAAAAGATAATATAAAACAAAAAATAGTGTTTTCCGTGTAAAATTTGTTCATGTAACTTAAATGTGCCACTGTTGTTAAACATGGTTAATTCAATTCGCAAAATAATTTAAATATCCACTAACCTCGTCCTTAGCAAGTTGTGTAGTACTACAACTGCTTCAATGATATCTCTCACTACTTCAGGTTTCTGTTCCAAAGTCCCAAGAAGACATCGGAATCTCTTTGCCAGAATGCCAAATGCATTTTCGACAACACGTCGGCCTCTAGATATTCTGTAGTTATATATCAGATCCTCTTTTGGCATTGATCGCCGTGCATATGGTTTCATTTGATACGATCTCAGTGCAAAAGCATCGTCACCAATAATGAAATAAGGCATATCTATGTCAGGGTCACCATTGTTTAAAGGGCACGGTGGCGGTATTCCAAGTGTACCATCCTCCAAACAATCAAACAGTTCCGTGTCCTTAAAGATCTGTGCATCTGACATATGTCCCATACCACCTATTTCAATCCAAATAAATTTGTACTCCGCATCCACTAACGCAAGAAGTGGAATGGAAAAGAAGCCTTTATAATTATGATAAAGACTACCCGACTTCGCAGGCATCTTGATAGCTACATGCTTGCCATCCAATGCCCCTAATGCATGGGGGACATTCCATTGCTTCTCAAATAGGTCCGATATAGTTTTCCATTCTTCAATTGAAACTGGGCATGCCATTACTTCGTCTTTATACGCAGCTACAATGGCCTTGCACACTGTAGGAACAATCCTGCAAATAGACGAACGGCTACAACGAAATGCATATGACAGTGATGGATACTTATCCCCAGTTGCCAGGTGTCTGAGGACAAGCGCCAACTGCAATCCAGGACAAATTGGTTCACGAAATCTGGTCCTTTGCTTTTCAATAATTGGCAATATTCTTTGCAGAATCTTTATACGCAGCTACAATGGCCTTGCACACTGTTGGAACAATCCTGCAAATAGACGAACGGCTACAACGAAATGCATATGACAGTGATGGATACTTATCCCCAGTTGCCAGGTGTCTGAGGACAAGCGCCAACTGCAATCCAGGACAAATTGGTTCACGAAATCTGGTCCTTTGCTTTTCAATAATTGGCAATATTCTTTGCAGAATCTCGTCAAACAAGGCTGGAGCAATTCTAAGATAGTTTATGTATGCACCGACATCCCGACACCGGAGTTTGGCATTTAATAGTTGTGTGTAATGTCCATATTGAAGCCTACTTTCAACACTTAACCATGGCTTAACCCAGCATGACCTAGGCTTTCTATTTCTTTTTCTGACTTCTAATCCGATATTTATATCACGTGTATGCTGTGACCTTTTCTTTCGTTCAACAATATATGCGTAAATTAAAACAGCCAATTCAGGATCGTCTATATCCAGCTGGTTCATTGTTGCGAATAATAAGCCTAAAGTGAATTATTTCTTGTTTAAATATCAAATCGTGACGTAAAACGTGGTCATTTGTCTCAAATCGTAGGTCAACTCGCAGGAGATCGCAACAAAGCGGCTTTGTCGTGGGAGATCTTAACAGGACGTAACGGAACGTGGTGGAGCGTGGAAGCCAATAGTGTTGATCGCAACAAAGCGTAACAGAACGTGATGCAAATCGTGGGCTCGATCGTAGCAAAGCGCAGTAGAGCGCAACAAAACGGGCTGATTTCGTAAGAAAGCGTAACAGAACGTGGAGTATAACATTTAATCGTAGAGCTCCCCGATTTTTTAGCCTCTGGCTAATCGGGGAGATCGTGGCCAGATGTAAACTTAGCATAAGCGGTCCGGTTAGCCCAGTCGGTAGAGCATTCGCCCTGTTAGCGAAGAGTCAATGGTTCGAGTCCAGGAATGGCTGCACATTTTCTCCCTATGTTACAATATCAATTGTCAAACTCTTATTTTCATAATGCAATGTTACACTAATTCGACTGCATCTTCAAAAAGAGTAGATGATTTAGGAAATTGACGTGCGTGAGCTCTGTAAAACCGGTTTTAGAATCCCTGTCGATCCATATTGCCGACTGACCGTTCCAAGGCGGTAACTGTTGGGTTAGCTGTTTTTGTTAAATGACTCATCATATATTTGTTCTTTCTTTTACATTTGGCTTGCATGTGAATTCCCTTGCACTGTGCCTTTTTAAAAATTTCGGTCTATGTTGCAATGATAATAGGACTTTGTCATATATTCTTGTTATGGTTCTTCTTCCCTGTCCAGATATCTCATAACATGGTTGATATATACTTAATGTCTGAAGTTAATTCGCCAGTTACTGACAAGGTTATATTTAAACAAATATCAAACTTTTATGCTTACTTTTCTGTCCTACCGCCCGCTAGCTCGCCTGCCTGCCCGCCCGGCTATCCACTCGCATACCTGCCTTCCCGCTAGCCCGCCTGCCTGCCCGCCCGCCTATCCACTCGCATACCTGCCTTCCCGCTAGCCCGCCTGCCTGCCCGCCCGCCTATCCATTCGCATACCTGCCTGCCCGCTAGCCCGCCTGCCTGCCCGCCTGCCTATCCACTCGCATACTGCTTGCCAGCTAGCTCACCTGCCTGCTCGCCCGGCTATCCACTCTCATATCTGCCAGCCCGCTAGCCCACCTGCCTGCCTGCACTGCTTTCCACTCGCATACCTGCATGCCCGCTAGCCCGCCTGCCTGCCCGACCGGCTTTCCATTGACATACCTGCCTGCCCGCCTGCCTATCCACTCGCATACCTGCCTGCCAGCTAGCATGTTCACTCACCTGTTCCACCGCCCACCGGCTAACCTTCCTAACCACCAGTCACGCTTTTGACTATAAATATCTGATTTTTTAATAAGTACTCCGACTAAACTGAACTGTTCTAAGGATTATACCGTCATGGTCATTAGTGGCTCCCACTCTACGTTGCCGGTGTTGTGTATCCGGTAAATCAGATGATCGTCACTGACCAGTCCCACGTTCTCCTGGCTGCAAAACAAACAATTTATTATGTGCTCATCAGTACTTCTTTAATATAGCCCGTTCGTTCAGTATGGCAGTGATACATTGGAAAACTTACCGCAACAGAGAAGTGTTCAAAGCTAAAATATAACGTTCTATAAAAATATTTTTTCATTTAAGGAAAGTGCATCTGTATATCTATATAGAGGGAAACTACCAACCAGGACGGTAATCTGTTCAGATACAGTCCAAATGTGTTTAAGTGCTACAATATACAATGAAATTAAATGTTCACATACTGTGGGCGCATCTTTTATATAGGTACCTTGGTTTAAAGTATTGTTACAAAATATTCAAAGGCATGGAGAAATTAAAATAAGAAAACATATATTGATTATTTCAAAGGGAAAGGGGAAAACGTCATTTATCTATTTAGATAGTGAGAAAGTAATTAAAGAAAAGAACAAATGAAGGTGAGAAAATGGCACAAACGCAGACATTAAGGTTGAAAAAGTAATTATTTATTAAAATTTAAAAGAACACTCAAGGGTCACAGCTTATTTAAGCATTGTTTTATACTCGAACAAAATGTCTTAAAATCCACCATTCTCATAGCATACCGCCATGCTTACATACGCGTTTAGAATGAGAACTTCCGGTTTCCATAGCTCGTTCTCTAGGGCGTGAATATAGGTTGTGTCGTCATATATCTCTGGTCGCCATGACAACCGTTCATCGTTCCATAACTGGAAGAGTAAGAACATGATTCTTAACGTGTTGTTATTTATGGCGCAAATACATGTATGGTCATGGAAATGGTGCTTCATGGTTTCAAACTAAAATATTTATACCGTGTAAACCCGTTTTTATGCGGAGGGATCGGAAATTATGATGAATCTATAATTGTGGTGATATGCATCAATTCGTAACATCAGCGCATGTTAACTAACTGTGTTGCTACTACCAGCGTATGTTAAATTACTACGCAAGAGTATCGTCGCATGTAAGTTACTATATTTAAGTATCTCCGCATGATAAATTACTACGCAACAGTACCGCCGCATATAACTTGCTATATTTAAATATCAGCGCGAGTTTTGGAACTGTAGTTCTCATCAATTACACCATCCTCGTCATAAGGTTATGTTTATTGGGTTGCCGTCCTCGGCGACCCTTATATTTATAACTGGTTTTGGAAATGTCTATGGGGTGACGTCACAGCTGCGAGAAGCATACTATATTTAACGGTTTTGTGTATGCTATTTCAGCAGTAAAATGACCCTATTGTTAAGTTAATCTGTTAAAGTGTTTGGTTTCTGTTGTTTCCAAAATAACAACCACTTAAGCTAAAAACAATAAAAGTAACAAATGTGACAAAAGTCACAATTAAAACCTTACTTAAAGCAATTGTTGATTCTCATTTTTATATTGCATGACTGCACTAATTCGTATGGAAGGGCAGCCTGCGCTTATTATCATAGACTTATACAGAAACAGTTTAATAGATGGATGTGTAAAATGTTTTCGTCATTCAAGTTTTGGTTAAACTGCTGTGTTGTACATTTTATGATTGCTATGTATTTAGCGCATGGGCACTTAATACAGAAATCGTCTGATGATTCTCGATTGGTATACAGGCTAATTCCCACGCATATTGTACTGTAGTTGAGCGTTTTTGATCCGTTTTTAATTTCCAGACGCTCATGTCACCTCAGCTTAACGGTGCTAATATAAAATGTGCCAAGTATGAATTCACAGATAAAAGCCTAGTTAAACTTGTTTCCGACTGAAATTGATGTGTTATGAATAACAGAGAAACATTTTATATAGTTTTACATATGTCTACATTTAATGGCCAGTGATAAAGACTTATATGCGCATTGTAGTTCATTCTTGGATCAATACGGACGAAGTAAGTGAACATATAAACGAAAAAATATTAGTACAAATTAACATTGTAATGACCGAAAATAAATAACAAAGACAGGCATAAACCAACAATTCGGGAAAATGTATTAAGTATTGAAATATGCATTAAGAATATTGTATGAATGGTTGATATGGCTGGTGATTTATTTGTGAAAATAGGACCCGTTTATGCACAAAATTCGTTATACTGTAAATTAATACTGTTAATATTGGTTCAAGGTATAATAATATCAAAGCTCATGTATGCAACATTTTTTTCGTTGAATGCTGATGAATGTTGAATGTTTACAGCATTCTATTCTACATAATTTTCCGGCAGCTTTGATGCTCGTCAACTTTCTCTTGCATAGACATTATGATTTTTCGTCTTGTGTTTAATCATTCGTTGTTTTTATCAAGTTTGTAGGTGGTTTAGAGTAGTGTGTTCATATCATAAAGCACCAACTGTCAATCACGTGTTTGTAAATATTAGGCGCATTTTACCCCCCACCCCCCGCCCAACCGGAATGCCGGGTATCAGATCATGTTCATTATTGTTGTATTCAATTTAGTTAAAGTAGAAAGTTAAGGAGAAAACATGTTGTAGATATGTGTATTTGGAAAAGAAAATAAAGTAATCAGTATGAATAAAGACTTACCACAGTGAACCAACCGGTGCATACAAAGCTTTGAATGTCGATATCCTGTAAAGTTATAAGAAAATAAAGTATTCACTATGAATACAGACTTACCACAGTGAACCAACCGGTGCATACAAAGCTTTGAATGTCGATATCCTGTAAAGTTATAAGAAAATAAAAGACGTTTTTGGTTAACATAAGTCATAGGGACAAACACAATTAAAGTTTACATCTTCTACTAATACACCATTAGCACCAGTGAACATGTTGACGAACGATGCTATGACGTCATGTAATTAACGTATTATCGTTCGTCTGTTTATAAAGTGACTCCTATATATCAGATTTTGCTGACCGAATTTCGTAATGTCGTATTCTGATTTAAAATGGTACTGTGGCATGTATTCAAATTACTCTGTCTATTTCTGACACAAACCGAAAGTACTTTTTTTTTTCAAACATGAGCGAATAAATGGTCTTTACATGCTCTAAGGGTCATTTACGAAACGTTCCATGGTTATTGATGGAATTTGTTGTTAAAAAAAGTCGGAGATGCAAAAAAACACAACGAACCTACCACATCATTGATAACTAACAGATTAAACCCCACGTAGGCAGTGGTCGAGTCATTGGGACGCGCCATATTGTCGTATGCAAATGAGTTCAGCACAGATGACCTTATTGACCTCTCGCCCGTGTAACTGTATCCGGTCACGTGGTGTCCTGTAATGCAGTATGGGACTAGATTGATAAGACATCGATGATGTCAGTAGACTTTAGTCCCCTCTGTACTATGTTGTTTCATATCTAACCAATTTTAGAGATTCATGCTTCCGCATCGTAAAATAGTTCCGTGTAAATAAACAATAAATTTATATTTGTACCAATACATGTTTCATTGAGAAAAACTGTCCTAGATGGTAAACTTGTATATATTTCCGAAAAATAAAACCATATACGACATACAACTGTGACAGTAATCATTCAGTCTAAGGATATGGTATAGATAGTCCCAAAACATCGCGCACCATTGTGTAAAAAATCGACAAAGACAACTTTATTAGACCGACAAATCTCATCTTATACGTATGACATGCAGCTTACTTGTGTGTTTTTTAAAGTTTTATAATCAATTGAAAACTTACCAAGAAATAATAATCCATATAAATAAACAATACATTGGACATCCATTGTTGAACAGGTTTAAATCACACAAGGTGTCTTATTATATTAACATTATATTGATTCATTAGTACTTCCTTTATGTTTTGGGAAGTTTCAAATTGTGTCTGAAATCGCAATAACGATCGGTAATATTCGCTTGTTTCCGGTAAATATCGTATAAATTGAAAGATCGTGCGCAACGAATTATATGTCTGGTACATAGTTGTAACAGCAAACAATTATGCAACATTAATATACATTATACAAATTATATAATACGTTTCTTACATTCAAAAATAATAAAACAGACAACTGGAAAAACCAAATTCAAACGTATAATGTTACCGGAGTTGCGCGAAGAATCTTCGAATATCTTCGTAAAGTTCGACACAATACCTATTGAAAGTCCTCTGATTTGGTACAATGCTTCCAGCAATCGGTCAAACAAAGCTGAAACAAGTGACTGGCTTGAAACAAAAGATCGCTTTCAGTGGTTTAATAACTTGAACATTACAATAGACATAATTGATTAATCTGTCTACAGTATTTTAAACTCAGACAGGTAACGTTTTGTTGTTATTGTAGTTCTGTGACAATAAACTATGCTGGTGTGTTCATCAATGTATTTTTTGTATTGTTCTTTGTCATTATGCTTATGTGTGCAGCTAATAATGTATGTGTATTTTGGCACGTATGCGCGTGAGTGTATGTGTGGAGCTAATAATGTATGTGTATTTTGGCACTTATGCGCGTGAGTGTATGTGTGGAGCTAATAATGTATGTGTATTTTGGCACGTATGCGCGTGAGTGTATGTGTGGAGCTAATAATGTATGTGTATTTTGGCACGTATGCGCGTGAGTGTATGTGTGGAGCTAATAATGTATGTGTATTTTGGCACGTATGCGCGTGAGTGTATGTGTGCAGCTTATAATGTATGTGTATTTTGGCACGTATGCGCGTGAGTGTATGTGTGGAGCTAATAATGTATGTGTATTTTGGCACGTATGCGCGTGAGTGTATGTGTGCAGCTAATAATGTATGTGTATTTTGGCACGTATGCGCGTGAGTGTATGTGTGGAGCTAATAATGTATGTGTATTTTGGCACGTATGCGCGTGAGTGTATGTGTGCAGCTTATAATGTATGTGTATTTTGGCACGTATGCGCGTGAGTGTATGTGTGGAGCTAATAATGTATGTGTATTTTGGCACGTATGCGCGTGAGTGTATGTGTGCAGCTTATAATGTATGTGTATTTTGGCACGTATGCGCGTGAGTGTATGTGTGGAGCTAATAATGTATGTGTATTTTGGCACGTATGCGCGTGAGTGTATGTGTGGAGCTAATAATGTATGTGTATTTTGGCACGTATGCGCGTGAGTGTATGTGTGCAGCTTATAATGTATGTGTATTTTGGCACGTATGCGCGTGAGTGTATGTGTGGAGCTAATAATGTATGTGTATTTTGGCACGTATGCGCGTGTGTGTATGTGTGCAGCTTATAATGTATGTGTATTTTGGCACGTGTGTGCGTGAGTGTATGTGTGCAGCTAATAATGTATGTGTATTTTGGCACGTATGCGCGTGAGTGTATGTGTGCAGCTAATAATGTATGTGCATTTTGGCACGAATGTGCGTGAGTGTATGTGTGCAGCTAATAATGTATGTGTATTATGGCACGTATGTGCGTGAGTGTATGTGTGCAGCTAATAATGTATGTGTATTATGGCACGTATGTGCGTGAGTGTATGTGTGCAGCTAATAATGTATGTGTATTTTGGCACGTATGCGCGTGAGTGTATGTGTGCAGCTAATAATGTATGTGTATTATGGCACGTATGTGCGTGAGTGTATGTGTGCAGCTAATAATGTATGTGCATTTTGGCACGTATGCGCGTGAGTGTATGTGTGCAGCTAATAATGTATGTGTATTATGGCACGTATGTGCGTAGTGTATGTGTGCAGCTAATATTGTATGTGTATTATGACACGTATGCGCGTGAGTGTATGTGTGCAGCTAATAATGTATGTGTATTATGGCACGTATGCGCGTGAGCGTATGTGTGCAGCTAATAATGTTTGTGTATTATGGCACGTATGCGCGTGAGTGTATGTGTGCAGCTAATAATGTATGTGTATTATGACATGTATGTGCGTGAGTGTATGTGTGCAGCTAATAATGTCTGTGTAATATGGAACGTATGCACGGGAGCGTATGTGTGCAGCTAATAATGTTGTGTATTTTGACACGTATGCACGTGAGTGTATGTGTGCAGCTAATAATGTTTGTGTATTATGGCACGTATGCGCGTGAGTGTATGTGTGCAGCTAATAATGTATGTGTATTATGGCACGTATGCGCGTGAGCGTATGTGTGCAGCTAATAATGTTTGTGTATTATGGCACGTATGCGCGTGAGTGTATGTGTGCAGCTAATAATGTATGTGTATTATGACATGTATGTGCGTGAGTGTATGTGTGCAGCTAATAATGTCTGTGTAATATGGAACGTATGCACGGGAGCGTATGTGTGCAGCTAATAATGTTGTGTATTTTGACACGTATGCACGTGAGTGTATGTATGCAGCTAATAATGTTTGTGTATTTTGACACGTATGCACGTGAGTGTATGGGTGTAGCTAATAATGTATGTGTATTTTTGCACGAATGCGCATGAGCGTTTGTGTGTAGCTAATAACATATGTCTATTTTAGCACGAATGCGCGTGAGTGTATGTGTTTAGCTAATAATATATGTGTATTTTGACAGGTATGCGCGGAAGTGTATGCGTGCAGCTAATAATATATGTGTATTTTGGCACGCCTGAGTGTGAGCGTATGTGTGAAGCTAATAATATATGTGTATTTTGCCACGTATGCGCGGGAGTGTATGTGTGCAGCTAATAATATATGTGCATTTTGGCACGCCTGAGCGTGAGCGTATGTGTGCAGAAAATAATAGATGTGTATTTTGGCACGTCTGAGCGTGAGCGTATGTGTGCAGCTAATACTATATGTGTAATTTGACACGTATGCGCGTGAGTGTATGTGTGCAGCTAATAATATATGTGTATTTTGGCACGCCTGAGCGTGAGCGTATGTGTGCAGCTAATAATATATGTGTATTTTGGCACGCCTGAGCGTGAGCGTATGTGTGCAGCTAATAATATATGTGTATTTTAGCACGCCTGAGCGTGAGCGTATGTGTGCAGCTAATAATATATGTGTATTTTGGGACGCCTGAGCGTGAGCGTATGTGTGCAGCTAATAATATATGTGTATTTTAGCACGCCTGAGCGTGAGCGTATGTGTGCAGCTAATAACATATGTGTATTTTAGCACGCCTGAGCGTGAGCGTATGTGTGCAGCTAATAATATATGTGTATTTTGGGACGCCTGAGCGGGAGCGTTTGTGTGTAGCTAATAATATATGTGTATTTTGTCACGTATGGGCATGAGCGTTTGTGTGTAGCTAATAATGTATGTGTATATTGGCACGAAAGCGCATGAGCGTTTGTGTGTAGCTAATAATGTATGTGTATTTTGGCACGAATGCGCATGAGCTTTTGTGTGTCGCTAATAATGTATGTGTATTTTGGCACGAATGCGCATGAGCGTTTGTGTGTAGCTAATAATGTATGTGTATTTTGGCACGAATGCGCATGAGCGTTTGGGTGTAGCTAATAATGTATGTGTATTTTTGCACGAATGCGCATGAGCGTTTGTTTGTAGCTAATAATAAATGTGTATTTTGGCACGAATGCGCATGAGCGTTTGTGTGTAGCTAATAATGTATGTGTATTTTGTCACGTATGCGCCTGAGCGTATGTGTGCAGCTAATAATGTATGTGTATTTTGGCACGAATGCGCATGAGCGTTTGTGTGTAGCTAATAATGTATGTGTATTTTGGCTCGAATGCGCATGAGCGTTTGTATGTAGCTAATAATGTATGTGTATTTTGTCACGTATGCGCCTGAGTGTATGTGTGCAGCTAATAATATATGTGTAATTTGACACGTATGTGAGTGAGCGTATGTGTGCAGCTAATAATACATGTGTATTTGGGCAGGGATCCGCGTGAGTGTTTGTGTGCAGTAAAAATGAAAGTGAATTTGGCACATATGCGCATAAGTGTATGTGTGCAGCTAATAATGTAAATGTATTTTGGCACCAATGCGTGTGAGTGTATGCTTGCAGCTAATAAAATATGTGCATTTCGACTTATGCGCGTGAGTGTACAGTTCTGGAACCGTAACAGTTGTCACACGATACGATATACGTACGGTGCGATTACGTTCGATGTACGATACCATGTGCGGTTTTTACACGATACCATACACGTTACGGTTCGATACCATACACGATATGCATTACGATAGAAAATCTACACGTTACGATGCGATGCGGTGTACGCTTCGATACAACATACTGTACTGTTTCCGTTTACGTCACGTTACACGAAATACCATGGCAAATGCGGCATGTTGTTAAAGTAAAGGTTCAATCAGCCTATTTATACTGTACCAACTCGGTTTTGTCCAAATCGTTCTCCCCAATCGGCCCACTTCCAGCGCATATAGGCGGTAATGTTTTCACACCTTTCAAATGAGACAATACACCTATTTCCATCTAAATGGTAAACTGTGTAGGCAAATGATAAACAAGTGACGCCAATATGATAGCCTGCTTAAACATTGAACAAGTGTGTAAAATGTACCATGTTAAGACAAATTAATATAAATCTGTAATGTCCCAACATTCTTACACCACTCTTCTATACACGTATATTTCAATTTTCTATCCCTATTCCCCGCATCCATATGCTATATGAGCATGAGTTATTATGATTAAAAATCAACAGAATAAATAAAGAAGGCCAAAATAAAACTAAACACTAGACATTCTATATTTAGATGCGAACTGTTAATTATAACCCATAAAATTTGTTCAAATTGCCGATCAACAATAAATATTTACCCCGGCTCTCTTAGTTATTTACAAGCATTTCAGACAATTTACGGAAAGAATAGACAAGAACTAATTAAAGAAATATATAGATTAAAATACTAAAATACAAATGTTAAGCAAAATCTCTAATATGAATTTGGAGATTGGAACTCACCATCATAATATAGCCCATGATTAAATATTTCTAGACTCAGACTCGGGTCCAGCTACCTAGCTGAAGTAAGTAAATCCCCCCTACCCCCCCCCCCCCCCCCCGCCCCCGACAAAGCAGAACTAATAATACGCGCTCTTAATCTTTTTCAGAATAAAAGCATTTCATTAAATATTTAATTAATAATATAGGATAACACCAACATAAACTGAATTAATACAATGTCCAATCGATATCATATCCAAATCAAACAATAACTAAAGTTTCAAAACCCACAAGACACGTGATGGGGTGAAATCTCTTTAAAATCTAAACATTCCGAATAAACCCATTCTCTGATTGGCTGGACCCCAATTTGGCGGAAGATTATGACTGCTCTTTGTTTAAAGGCATTACACCTCTAAGAAACTGTTTCTTAAAATGTTCACCATTGAAATGTTTTTTACTCCTGATTAGAGCTGGCACTTTTTGAACTACGAGGATGTTTTAAAGTGACAAAAGTACGGGAAAAGTTTGTGAGTAGTTAAGCTTGGGTTGGTAATTCAGTTAGTTTAGTATATCGTATATAATATATATTTTAGTAGAGAATTAAATTTATAATGTATTTACTATCTTCTAGGTATTAAAGTGTTGCATTTGTATTAAATCTGCCTTTTTCCGCTGGTACAAAAAGCACAGACACGTGTGAATAATATAGGTTTTTGTAGCTAATCTCTTGCTATTGTGTGCTGCCTTAACAAAAACAGCACGGGGTTAAAGTATTTCTCTATGTCACAGTAAGGACAGTTTCTATTGGAGAACTTGCATTCTTTACCAGGATAGCTTGATCCTAGTTTTAATTAAAAAACTATTCTAAACTAACGTTATTGTGGCAGTAAATATTGAACTTAGAGTCCTACCAACATATCCGGCTATCTGAATTTGTGCGTTATTTATTATATTTATTTTATTAATTATAGCTCTTTCTACATGGCTTGGTATCCACCCTAGTTTTATAAAGGCATTGAGGTTTTTTGACAGGAGACTGTAAAGACTATATTTGTATGCTGACTTGCTTGATTTTGCAATGATTAGATATCATATCATTTTCTATTGTAACTCCAACGGTATTCTTTTCAGTATCCATACTGACGTCAAGGTACATGCCGATGTGCGCTAGTTATTTTAGGAGAGTATGTAAATGGCTTCATCATCCTAAAAAGACTTACAAAGGACCATTTCGTTATAAGAGGAAATCGATTTAAGAACAGACCAATTAACACCTCCGGTCAACACGTTAAAGATCAAACCAATCAACATAACGAACGGCTAAAAATCCTACTTCCTTTAAGATTAGTGGTGTCATAAAAGTGTCACCAATTTATTGGAATTAGCACACGTGCACGTGATTGGCAGGGCAGGAAAATGTACGGAAATTAAGAAGGCATGATGACAGATGTGTACTGTTATTTATGATACTAGTACATTGTTTTGACAAACACATTCCTACCTTAAACATTTGATCACATCACTGGCAGAAGAATAGTTATATTAATTTTTTTTGCTACACTTGTGAACGTACTTTTATTGAATTTTCGTCGTGCACTAAATTGCTTTAATTTATTTAAATTCGCATAAATGTGAATAAAATTTACGCGTTTAAAATAATTTGCGAAGAAACTATCAGTGTTGATTGTGCCCAGCGGTGACATAGGTAAGCTAGCTTTACAATTAACTTGTCGGAATATCAGAGATGATTCCACTCGGTCCAATCATTTATTAACAAAGTTCATTGTATATGAGCCGTATCAATTGAATACCATATTTGAGACAAACCTCTTTTCCATAACCTGACAAAGAGCTAGATTATGTTAAAGCTAGTTTTTTTCCAGCTGTATGTTTATTCCAATTACGTCTTACTGCTCTTTATTTTCCATAAAAGCGTGGGCAAATAACCAGAATCCTAGTTTTCACGAATATTTTCCTAAACGTCCATTCATATTCAATATACGCATATTGTCATTCAAGTAATAAGTTCGAAGGTGTGCAATATTAATTTGCTCATTGATAGTATGCATGTACCGGAAATGTAATATATAGTTAAGTTTCTGTTTACAAACTTCTTTTTGTATTTGTAAAGCATTTATTATGACATTTAAATTTCCTGTGAACTTTTGTATGAGCATGATAATGTCATTAGAAAAATGTCACTATATATGTATCTTTGTATCAAAGAATTATGAGAAGGCACAGTGCAATTCTGCTTGTGTTACGTTACCATACTATACGTTCTGTTACGATACGACGGTCTTGTCATAAGCGTTACGGTCCGATACGATACGATACGATGTACCATTTACGATACGGCTCGTTACGTTACTTCACGATAGGCCTATTACGTTACACGATACGTAACGTTACCATACGATACGTTTACGATAGAAATACGCACGATATACGATGTTTTGGACATCTGGTACGGTGCCAGGACTGTATGTGTGCATTTAATAATGTAGGTGTATTTTGGCACGAATGCGTGTGTGTATGTATGCAGGTAATACAGTATTTGTATTTAGGCACTTATGTGCATGAATGTATGTGTGCAGCTAAAAATGTATGTGTAGTTTGTTACATATGTACGTGAGTGTATTTTAGTGTTTTACGTGTGCGTCCATTTGCTTAAGTATTATGGCATTCATACGTGTATGCGTGCTCGCACGTGTGCGTGCGTGTTTTGTCTGTGTGCGTGTGTGTCCGCCTTTATATCTGGACGGACGAGGGGCAGCCTGTGTGTGAAAATACATATGAAACGTTGCTGAAAGTTAACATATATATGCAAGAGTGTATAATCATGTTCGTATTCCTCGGATGGTAATGTGTATGCGTGGTGCATATGTGGGATATTGTGGATCCGTGTGCATTATTTGTGCCTGTAAGGAAAGTATGGCGCAACATAACTTAATGAAATTGCCTTTTTAAGAAATTGACGATGCCGATAATGATAACGCCATTAGAGTTGCTGTTGTCGTTAATGTTGTTAAAGATGATGATGCTGACGATGATGCTGATGATGATGGATGCTGCTGCTGATGATGATGGTGATTAAAATGATGATTTTTCCTGACATAAATTGGCAGATACTTTATAGGTCACATTCTTCATCTGTTTTTATGTTGTTGTTTTTGTTGTTGTTGTTTTCGTATGAAAAGTTTTATTTTTTACCAGCAGGAGCAACTTACTTATGCCCGGCTTGCACCTTCTTTATTTTCAAGATGTGCGGTGAAGCATAGGAAATTCAGGGCGTATTTTTTCTACATCATCGAATATCAACAAGGGGTGCCAAGAACTGTACTGCGCCAACAAGATTGTAATTCAACGACGCATTGATTTTATTGATGAAACTGAACCGTTATTGTCGCTACTGTATAGACGTGTACACTCGAGCAGAAAACTTCCAAGCAATTGTTAATTTGCGCTTTTTTCATGTAAATAAGTTTATAACAGTCCTAAACCGAAACAATACGCAGTTACTATAACGTCAAAACGCGCGGAAAACGTGAACAAACAAGACTCTAAACAAATGTTTAGCTAAATTTCAAGTTTTTGTAATTCTTGTATGGCACTTTTTATTTTTATTTTTGCGTTTGTTTAAGTTTTATTTATTTCGAAGAATGAAGGATATGGATTTGATCTAATTGTCATAATTGGACCGTCAGTCTGTTTCTTGGATTATCTTAAGATTATAAGTATATGCACATGTGTAAAATTGGAAGACATGTTTGTTAAAGATTGGAACTTCGTTACTAGGTAAGTGTATTTCCTCTTCATTAGAATTGTCTGTAAAAGTTATAAATTAAACGTTTGTTTGATGTTAATATAAATTAAAACTTGGCATGACACAGATATTTCACAAACATGGTTAATAAAAAAACCGTCTTAATTTTATTGTATTTTAGTATAGCTTTTTATATTTACATAACTTGTACTTGCTATTTAGTTGCTTTTGTTTTATTTCTAAACAACGACACATTTATTGCCATTATAGCGACAAACATTTTGGTTGGAGAAAATTCGCAC
>CM017570.1:44840170-45040929 GCA_007844125.1 Sinonovacula constricta
CGCTAGAGTTAACCCCGCAGCGAGGCTGATTTGAAGTGCTTATACATGTAAATATCCACCATACGTTAGAACGGAATCATCCCAACAACAATGTGTGCTGCTGTGGCTGACAAGACAATATATTAAATAAAGACTCTTTAATGGTCAGCGATTATAATTCAAAGGATATCTATTTAATAATGCATTTACTGCGCAGTTATATTGCTCCGTATGCTTTCAAATATATCTTGTATGGAGCAGTCGTGACAAAAAGGACGGAAATGTGAAAATCAAATTAATATTTGTCTGTATTGACATATCATATGTAAGCACATAGAGACATGCATATCAACTAAGATATCGTGTAAAATATGTCTGTATTGACATATCACATGTAAGTACATAGAGACACGCATATCAACTAAGATATCGTGTAAAATATGTTTGTACGGACATATCATATGTAAGTACATAGAAACACGCATATCAACTAAGATAGCGTGTAAAATATGTTTGTACGGACATATCACATGTAAGTACATAGAAACACGCATATCATCTAAGACATCTTGTAAAATATGTTTGTACGGACATATCATATGTAATAGACATAGAGACGTGCATATCAACCATGATATTGTCTCTAAGTCATGGAAGAAACAGAACAGAACATAACAGAACTGAACAGAAGAGACTTGTACAAGGTACATTATCTTGGTTATAATGCAATTCCCAATATACATTTGTCCACTGATCTTGCAAACAAACAGTGCGGATACTATATTCATTGACAGGTGTCAGAGAAAAGGTATACAAAGGACACGACACGAAGATCCGCGTAGAATCACCAACACACGTCCACTCGTGACAACAGTTTTTATTTCAATGCTTTAACCCGACTGAGGCACGAATCTACACAATGAACGGCTAAAGGTTTTTACTTTCTCCGATGAAATCTCGAGCCAAGTGCGTCCCCGATATTGTAACCGACAATAAAAGTAAATAATTATAAATCCTTCAAAACAAGCGGGATTTTCAGTCCTCTTTTTGGAAACGTCTTATTTATTCTCTGTGCTATATCAATAGCGTTATCAATGGAACAATTGATTATAAATCAATCGCAGATCGCCTGCTGTCCCGCATTCACGAGAGCACGCGATACAACGATTTATATAAATAAACCTATTTCTGTAACCGAACCACACATACCATAACCGGGTTACTAGATGATCGTTCGACAATATTTTTTTAAAAAAACTACATTTAAAGGTGGTATCAGACAGTATTGACAAACAATGTTTTCATCAGTGTTGTTTCCTGTACAGATCCCGCGAAATGATGTTTATTGGTGTCACACACCTATGTAAAAAAATAAAGTATAACGCCACATCGTCATTACAAACCTGTATTTTCTATATGAGCCACGCTGCATAGTTGGCTATGGTTCAAACTAAACAAATGTTCGTGGCAACTTCTATATTTGAGATCATCCAGGTTTGACATTGATGTCTATTTTCAGCAGGAATACTTATCGTTCTTATTGATAGATTTGAGAAGAATGAACAGTTTGAGCATTGTCATATGAGCTTTGTTGAACCGAAATTTTCACACAAACGAAATCGTCAGACGTGTGAAAAATTCGTACGAGTTCTTCACATACGTCTGACAATTTCGTACGAAAATGGCCAAAAATGTGCTGTGAAAATTTCGAGGCCTATTTTCTAACCACCACTAGGTATCAACGAATTTTTCACATAATTATGTGACACATTCCTACGTCTTTCACACATGACTATGTTATGAAGTTAAATCCTAAAAAATATAATTATTACTGTTAGCTCTTATGGATTTACATGATTTCTCAGCATTTGAAAATATCTCTAGCTCCTCGGTATCGTGCATTTTTGATGCATGGAATCGCTCCTTTGCTCGGGAAAGCATAATTTAAACAAGATACAACAATAAAGGACTTAAAATTCGTATTGCAATATATAGGAAGTCAGTATAGATATTTTCCTAGTTCAATCATAGGTAGATGCAATATAATTATGTAAAATGAGAACTTGTAAGAATGTAATCTTGACGTAATCCTAATTTTCGTCAAGCAAACGTCACGCGACGAATCGCAATGCTGCGTGTTGTATCGTAAAGTTGTTTACCGTGTACCGTATCGCGTTATGACATGTCGTGCGCTGGGCGACGCACGGCAATGCGATACGACATTGCGACATTTTCCGAATTTTGTATCGGATTGTCATGCGCTGTATCGCCATGTTGCGATGTCTTATCGCACTTCCGCTGTCGCTAGTCGCATATATGGTATTTACGGAGAAATGTCGTTTTAGAATTTATAAGGTGGTTGAGCAATTTGTTGTAAATCACGTACCCAGTTAAATCCAGATTCTTGTCTGCATGCATAGATAATTTTCCTTTTTAAAGAACGATTTGACCGTTCGCACTTTTCCTGAGACTGCGGGTAATACGGACGACTATGAACGACTTTGATATTATGCTTCTGCAAGAATGACTTCATAGCTTTTGGTTGGATTTTAACAGAATCATGCACCGTTATGTACTTAGAAAAAACCTTAACCTAGGTTAAAGTTTTTGGAATTTAGTCATATCTCTGAAACAATTGAAGAAATTCAATTGAAAGTTCACACATGGCTCCTTGGTCATTATGTAAGATTACTAATTAAGTCCCAAAACTTTTGGTTGGATTTTAACAGAATTATTCCCCTTAATGTACTCAGTAAAATCTTAAACCTAGGTTTTAAAGTTTTTGGAATGAAGTCATATCTCTGAAACTGCTTAAGATTTCATTTGAAAGTTCACACATGATTTCTATATCACAAAACATAAATATATGTAATTTATTACGATCACCAGTTCGTTGACGTCAGCGTTGACTAACGTTAATGAAATAACTTCGAAATTATCAGGCGCGTGCACTGCCGACGATGGTGCTTGTACATTCTACTCTAGGCAGCGTGCACTGCCGCCGGTGATGCTCGTACACTCAACTCTAGGCGGCGTGCACTGTCGCCGTTGGTCCTCGTTCCTTCGACTCTTGGCAGGTGATGTTCGTACATTCTACTTTTGGCAGCGTGCACTGCCGCCGGTAGTGCTTTTACATTTTACTCTAGGCAGCGTGCACCGCCGCCGGGGGTGCTCTTACATTCTACTCTAGGCAGCGTGCACTGGCGCCGGCGCTCTTACCTTCTACTCTAGGCAGCGTGCACTGCCGCCGGTAGTACTGGACCTCGCGTTCCTCCGATAACAAGGCACTCGTCATGACGCTATCGTATCTTCATTGTTTGAGGAATAACTCAGATTCATTACTAAATCAAAACATCCTGAAGAAATTCTCCTGATACGCAAAAAGGTCCTAGTGATTTTCATTGGGCGGGTGCGTGCGTGTGTTTGATAGATCCTCTGATAAACGTACCTTTGTTCAACAAAAAATATGTGAATTTTCCGTTGGACAATATTTTGTCAAATCATTTTTCTACTTTTTTTTTGTCATGTGAAAATTTCGTACCTGTTTTAGGGGGGGGGGTCTAAGGTTCCATACGAAATTTTCACAAATATGTGAAATTTTCGTACGAAATTTTCACACGTATGTGAGGAATTCGTACGAATTTTTCACACGTGTGACGAATTCGTTTGTGTGAAAATTTCGGTTCAACAAAGCTTTAATGCTTTTAAATTGAGACACTGATTAAAATTAAAGCTTAGACTAAAGTTTGACTTTCTGCGGAAATTATGCACAACTACCCCCCAACAGGGGTCAGATATTATTATGTATTTGAAATAGGCCAACTATGGAATACCACCTTTAAAGTTTCTACAAACAACAACATAAACAACAACATAAACAACAAAACAGCCATAAGGTATCGTCTTTGATTGGAAAGTCGACACACACGTAAGCAATAGAGTGGCGGATAACTTGCTTGGTGGAAAGACAAAGAAACTGTCTCTAGCCATTCAGGTTTAACATTGTATTATTAAACCTGACCGACATAATTATTAAGCCTGACCAACAGCAGTATTAAGCCTAACCGACAGGATTATTAAGCATAACCGACAGGACTATTAAGCCTGACTGAAAGGATTATTAAGCCTAACCAACAAGATTATTATGCCTGACCGACAGGAATATTAAGCCTGACCGACAGGACTATTAAGCCTGACCGACAGGACTATTAAGCCTGACCGACAGGACTATAAAGCCTGACCGACAGGACTATAAAGCCTGACCGACAGGACTATTAAGCCTGACCGACTGGAGGTCAAACTGTTATATCCGTTGTTACATTATCTTGTTTTCGACATCCAGACGTATTGTTTCGCGAATGTAATTGAGAATTGGTGTATAAAACATATATACACATATCTACATATATAGCTGATTTATTTGATCTTAAACTCCCTTTTTTACTAAAGTATGAGGGTTTGTACTTTTGTCCAAAGTAACAATATTTAACTTATACCAAATGTGTCTATTCAGCTTAAGGTAAAGTGCATGTCCTCAACAATATACAGCCATTTCAAGAAATATGGCTATTTGTAAAGAGTTGTAAATTGAGCCATACTGACTTGAAGATCTCTAAAGTATTGACCTAACACGTCGTTGTTCCTCCGGAATTATATATTGGTCTGTATTTTAAATCACAGTCTATGCTGATATCCAATTCTGACCTTTTCTGCATCAAATAAAAACACGTGTCCTTAAAGCGGAGAACCGTGAGCAGAAGTAATTCAGTTATAATGATACTTAAGACAATATGCACCTGAAAGGGGGCATCTTCCTAAAATATTAATGTCTAGTCTCAGAAAGTTTACATAAAAGAAACACATGTCATACTATTTTACCATTGCTTGAGAATGTATACTTTTTTCTGGATAAACTCATTATTTAGTCCAAGTAAATATGATTAGAACACTACCTCAGTTGTGAAAGTTTGCAAATCGAAAAAGAAAGCAAATCGAAAAAGAAAGCAAATCGAAAAAGAAAAATCCATCCCTGATCCCTGTGATCATTTTTTCCAAATACATAAATAAGAACCAATGGGATTAAAAAAGTAAAAAAAACAAACAAACAAAAAACAACAACAAAGCAATGAAAAACAACAAAGCTTATAAATAAATAAATAAAGGAAAAAAAAGCACATCGACGTTAGAAGAGATTGCCTGGATGAGGAATGATCGGGATTTCAAAGTTCTGTGTCTACTTGTTTTTTTTAAATAGCTATGTCGGCAGAATTTTGATATGATGACTGACTGGGCTGTAATACTACCCTTTGAGCATATATGATGACAATACATAAACAACTATTCGCCATATCTTTTAAGGAATTGCTATGTGACTCTTAATATAAGCGTCATCACTTGACAAAACTTAAAAAGTGGTAAATCACGAGAATGGAAAGCGCAGAAGTCTCACTCGTAAACTAATAAATTTGCACCTTTAGCCTTGTACTGGGCTTTGTAGCACTGACATTTATAGATATCTTCTGGTAATAGTCTACATAAATTCAAAGGGTAAACATTACATTTATTAGTGAAGAAGTAAGACGATAATCCCCCAAATATAGCTATGCTAAGTTATAAAGTAACACTTGTTTTCATTGGCTGTGTAGAAGAGGATGCAACACGTATTTTGATTGGCTGAGTATCAAGTCAAGGATGCGGACTCGTGGGTTATAATCCCAGGCCCGGTGTCTTGGATCACTAGTAGAAAGGACAGGCAAGATGCGGCAACTCTGGATAATTCTGTCGGTGCTTGTGCTGTACGTGTCAGCTCAGCAGAAGGATTACACTGGGTAGGAGCAAATATTCATAACTTTATTAAATCCATTGAAATCAGCCTTTAATTATTGAGTTTAAACTTTCGTTACATATTCTTTCTCCGTAATATGTCATGTATATTTTATTTTACATAATTCGAAATAGAACAGAATATGTATAAACTAAGGTTTCATAACGAGTCACCACAGCCGGGGAATCGAACTACGTTTGTTTTAGTCAAGCATGCTCTCACTATTGCAAAAGGATGCGGGGGATCAGTTGCTTATGCTAGGTTTCGATGTTGTTGTCATCTAAGGAATGAATCGTCGACTTGTTACGTTCTTGTGTTGATGAACTGTGTTGGGCTGTTGAAAGTATCGCGGAGTACGAAATAATTTTATAGCTTACTCTGCGTGTGATAAAATTCTTTTTTTTAAGGCATGCCTACAAAGTAAAACGCAAAGCAACAATAAAGTAGTTCCTCATTTCTAGTTTGTTAAATGTCACTATTACAGATTTTGTTAAAAAAAGATAAATTATTTGAATCCACAATTACGTGTAATGTGTAAGAAAAAGAAAACACAACATTTTACACGACGTAATTTTCACGTCATGTTTATGATCATTCATGAAAGTAGTTCATAAATAAAATAAGCTCCTCCCACCTAGCCAGTCAGCAATAGGAATGTAAGCGAGCATTGTAGTTTACCTTGCAATGAACGTATTTTTATATAGTTCATTCTAGCAGTAAACATTGGAAATGTAAATAACTGTATTTTTATTTCATTATTTGCAGAACAACCAGAAAGCCGATTGGCTTCTTCATTTGAGGAGATTAGAAACACTAATATTTTCATAGAGTACCTTCTTAGGGAAAACCATTTTATTTTTGTAAAATGTCAAATTAAATATTTTCTAAAATATAATCTGGTTACGAATTCTTTTAAATTGTAATATTTATTTTTATAATTTAGTAAATTAATAACTTGTTTAAAATGGTTAATATAACACCAAAGCCCTACACTTTCAAAAGTAATTTTATTCGGATAAACAAAGTCATCCGACAAAATGCTGTTCTGGCTGTTGCTTCTTTATAAAACACACTGGTTTATTTTTTATCTTGTTTACCAACGACTTCCTTCTGAAGCAGGCCCTCTTTATACAATTATATTGTTTAATAATATTTGCAGTTTACCATAGGTTGAAGATGTGAAGAGGAGTTTCCGTAGATTTTACCACACAAACATAGTAAAACTTAATATGTCAGCATGCACCGTACCCCACAATTGGACTTTACAATTACGTCAAGGGAATTGATACAAACCAAGAATCACAAACATCAAAGTAACGTTTGCTTTACTTAGTTGTTTAATTTCGTATTTTAATGCACACAAAATATTGCTTATTTTACACAATTGTTTAAATATGATTGCCCTTATTTCTATTTATCCCTTTATTTTATTGTTTATACATAAACATACCATAAGGAACTACAGGAAAGTTGTCTTTGTTGAGACTTATTCATACAATAAGCATATGCTTTACTTTAACAGTTTTAACCATTAACAGTTTTAACCATTAACAGTTTTAACCATTAACCGTATGAGCCATTAACCGTTTAAAACTTTAACCGTGTGAACCATTAACCGTTTTTACCATTAACCGTTACGGAAACATTTGAAAATGCACCAGTGTCGGTTTTATCTTGAGAAAAAAATATTAAAAGCCACGTCCTGACAGGTTTGGCAAACTCAAAAGTTCAAGATCCAATTCAGACGATTTTCTATGTACTTTAAAAGCGTTTAGACGCTATAACTTGCACTTTATTTTCTCCACAGTCATCAGCTGATAACAGCTACAGTGTCCACACAAGAGCAGCTGGAACTTCTTGCCTTCTTGGAACAAACTGCTGTCGATGATGATGTAAGTGAAACATGTTAATAACACACCTATAACCACACTAACATATCGGTGATATCGCCCCATATCAGCTAGTTCACGTTTCTGCTCAGTCAATGTTGACTGTGAATTGACATATTGCGTAACGCAGGCCGGCGTACTCCAACTGTCAACCATCCGTAAACCAACCACCTTAACCGTTGCTTAACTGCGCAACTTGAAAGTCACTTTAACTGAAGAGTTAACCAAGCAGTCATGATAGTTTGAGGTGCTTATATGTCTACCACTGTGGTCGTTACAATTGCTTTCAGATATATTACTAGTTTACACCTTTTCTTTGTTGTGTTTTGTTTTCTTTTTATATTCCATTTAGTTATATATAATATACTAAACTAAGAAACCTCACCAACGTATGATTTAAAACGCAGTATGATCTTGTCGTTCATGATCTAATATGCTCATACAAATGTACTTTCTACATGCTGTTCACTAGAAGAACTACGATAAGCGAGATACAAGAGACACGTTTCTCAGGCTTGATTTCAGTGCGGACTGCTTATGTCGTACGCCGTCTTTCAGAAGTACACGTTTTACACTTTAATTACAAAATAACTGTTCGCAGAAAAAAATAGATGTTAGCTACATTCAAATAAGAAACAATATGTTGTTACATACCTTTCAACATATGAAAAAGGATATCACAATACACGTTAAAGCTCTTCTATTTAGTGGTCTCTCGTTCTATATATATACACGTGTTTCTATAGAATTATGTGTTTTCTTTAGTAAAAAACAAATGAAGCCAAAATTCAATGATTTGTACACGTACCTTTTTGCAGCTGGAGTTTTGGTCCGGTCCCTCCAAGGTGATACCAAACAGCATCCGAGTGTCTCCGAAGTTCTACGGAAAGTTACGGAAACAGCTTAACGATGCGGGAATTGAATTTGTCATCACACATCCAAACATACAAGAGTAACAACATAATTCCATGAAATTCTTAATAATGATTACTTTGGCAGAGAATATCTACCAATATTTGTTTTCTTATTTTAGTTAATGTTTAGATTTAAAGCTAAAAGTAAAGTTGTCTTCCTTTCTTATTTGTAAAGATGTAGAACACAGAAATTCGCTGCTAAATATTTATTACAGGTGGATTCTGCAGCATCTCTAGATTGCCTTTTTGAAAATTTAGGTAATAAGAGGTATGAGTCTGAGTCTGAATTTATGCTCAATCATCTGATTGGTCAGTTTTGGTGTCATCTTGAAAATATGACTTTTAATATCCATGGTAACGAACGTTCACATCTGGGGTCAATATGGCGACGCCTCGCAATTTGTAGCTCTGGAGGACCACACACGACTCTGAACAGCACATGTCGGCTGGAGGCCACACTTACAAAAGAGGGTATTAGAAAATTTTAGTACCACCAAAATACCATAACATGCAAACATGCTTTTTGACGCATAATCCTGCCTTTGTGGATTATCTTATCAAATGACGCTTACCATCTTATAATTCATGCTGGCCACCATTTTCCAAGATTCCTCCAAGTGATACAATGACGCGACTATATCACCCCACCAGGTCACAGAGGGGTATGGGCAGCTTTTGAAGACAATATGTCTTAAATATGGTTATTTTTCAGTCTTATTGCCGCCGAGAGGACGAGTATGGCCGAGAATCGGGCCCGTTTGCAACTGTCCAAACTACAAACCAGGGGTCACTCGTGCATGTTCGCACAACTCTACTGCACAGAGGACCAGGTAAGTCATTAGGATACCTTATCTACAAAATGAAAATAATTACACACTGATTAAATCTTGCTGAATGTTGCCTTAGATATCCAAGAAGTCGTTCTTGTATCACTGCACATGTACATTGTACAGCTTTTCATTCTAGTGTACTTCAACTATTGCACGAATAAATTTAGTGCGACACACCTGTTATACAAAAAAAGTTAAGTGTTATGCAACCAATATACTTATTGCACTTATAATAATAGGGAGCAGAAGGACTTAGTGTGGTGTAACCACCCTAACTTACCGAATAAATTATACAAGATGAGAAATTGATTAGATCTGATGATATAACTACTTTCGTATGTTTACGCAAGGCGAACGATATTTAGACACGTTCAAACGACAGGGGAAATAACTAGTACAAGTTGTAGCCGAGAAATGCGTTATTTTAATAATAACAATTCGGTGCGAAAATAAAAGCATAACTCTGCTGAAAGTATCATTGACCATTATACTTACTGTAGAACAAAAAGTTGGCAACCAGCCGCTTAAAAGTGTTCCTGAATTTAGTGTGGTGTAATATTTGCCAAAGGGTTTTGACACTAAAAATGACGCAAATATCATCTGAAAAACTATCCCTGAGATGAACATTTTGATGTTTGTAGCAGTTTCATAACATCGGAGTCTTCGTTTCGAGATAAATTAAACTAAGACTGTTTTGAATGACTGCTGAATGTAAGTAAATTGATATAAGCGCTAAACCAAACCTTAAATTTCAATCCTGCATGGAAGCCAAGCTAAATGATTTTCGCATGAAAAGTTTACAGGAGGTCAGTAAAAAGAGAGGAAAATGGTTTCCATTTTGTCTCCATCTTTCAGATAAAAGGCTACTTACTGGTGGCCCCGAGTATCTATGGTTCCCATGTGAACGTGACTTCAATTGGCAAAACATACAATAACAAAGATATATATCGTGTAAAGGTAATTAAAGTCATTTAATTAATGGTGATAAAGGTTATAATAATTATGATTATGATTATTATGATTATGATTGTTATTATTATTATTATTATTATTATTATTATTATTATTATTATTATCATCATCATCATTATTGTTAGATTATGGTATTCGTTATGTTTGTGTTTTTAAAATGATCAGAATTACAGAAAGGCAGTGGGTGAAATAAACGTTACATTGCACATTGAAATCCATCCGCGGTGGACGATCAAAATAGGCAAAGGGTGTTTGGCCTTATATGTGCACTGCCTACGTTATTGGAGCTTCGTTTGTCATATTTTTTGCAGAGGGTGTGTTAACCCATATATTTAAGCAACTAATTGTTGCACTTCTTTTTATTTCATTAAGATTGTTTTCTACATAATTATAATAAGCTGTTATAACAATTCTTAATGCAATTCTAATGAACTATTTATAATTATAATCATGTATTTAAAATGCTGTTTTCATTATTTTGCTGCTTAACTTTAAGATTACGAACGGAGACCAAAACCCGCCATCTGGATCGAAGCTGGTACCCACGCCCGGGAGTGGATCGCTATCGCATCGGCCCTCAATCTGATAGACGTGGTAGGCATATCGATCTGATAAATGTAGTAGGTATATCGATCTAACAAATGTGGTATGTATATCGATCTAACAAACGTGGTAGGTATATCGATCTGATGGGCGTGGTAGGAATATCGATCTGATGGGCGAGGTAGCTATATCGATCTGATAGACGTGGTAGGTATATCGATCTGATAAACACGGTAGGTATATCGATCTGATAGGCGTGGTAGGTATATTGATCCGATAAATGTGGTAGGTATATCAATGTGATAGGCGGGGTAGGTATATCGATCTAATAAACATGGTAGGTATATCGATCTGATAAACATGGTAGGTGTATCGATCTGATAAACATGGTAGGTAAATCGATCTGATAAACATGGTAGGTATATGGATCCGATAAACATGGTAGGTATATCGATCTGATAAACATGGTAGGTATATCGATCTGATAAACATGGTAGGTATATTGATCGGATAAACGTTGTAGGTATACCGATCTGATAATTGTGGTACGTATAGCGATCTGATAGGCGTGGTAGCCATATCGATCTGAAAGGCATGGTAGGTATATCGATCTGATAGGCGTTGTAGGCATATCGATCTGATAGACATGGTAGGCATATCGATCTGATCAATGTGGTAGGTATATCGATCTGATAAACATGGTAGGTATATCGATCTGATAGACGTGGTAGGTATAACGATCTGATAAACACTGTAGGTATATCGATCTGATAGGCGCGGTAGGTATATCGATCTGATAAACATGGTAGGTATATCGATCTTATAGGCGTGGTAGGTATATCGATCTGATAGTATCTGATTGGATCGATTTATTTTACAATTTCTAAGTGTTACAATTAAGACAGTGTTAAACGTCTTTCCCGAGACTTAAATAGGGATTTTGCCGGCATTTTTACCGATACTGTGCAGCGACATTTCTGTTATTGTAACACATGGGCACTTATGAGATGCCCATGGACTGAAGCTGGCCGTTACATTATACGGACACCGACGAGTCAGGTGTAAAACTGTCTCCTTAGCCACGAGCGTTAGGAGGGAAGCCACAACTACCAACATTTAAGTCTTTGATTTGACCCGGCCGGAGTTTGAACCCGCGACCTCCCGATCCACAAGACGACGCTCTAGATTTAATTAACGTTTGATTGTAGTATTAATATTTTGTTTCAGCTTGGCAGGAAAGCAGAAGGAAGTGAAGAGATGCTGGATAAATACGACTGGTACATCGTTCCTCTCCACAACTCTGACGGCTATAGCTACTCACATGTAAGTCACGTGATCTACTTGTTGAGGGAAGTAACAGAATGCAAAAGGTGCGTGCCATAGTCGATATATTTGTTGTAGAAGAAGAACAAAAAACGAACACAAAACAACACAAACACAAACGATTAGTAATTGGAAAGAGTTGTGGTGGTTGTAGTTGTTAATGTAATTAAAGACAAACTGCATGATTGAGTGTTGAGTGGTTGAAGGATTTTTGATGAAGAAGCTGAAGAAGTTGATCATAAACAGTATCTCTGATGATGATGATGATGATGATGATGATGATGATGATGATGATGATGATGATAATAATAATTATGCTGATGATGATAATGATGATAATGACAGACGATGCTGATGATTGTGATGACGATGATAATGATGATGGTGATAATGATGATAATGATGATGATGATGATGATAATTATGCTGATGATGATAATGATGATGATGACAGACGATGCTGATGATTGTGATGACGATGATAATGATGATGGTGATAATGATGATAATGATGATTATAATGATGATGATAATCATGATGATAATGATGATGGTGATAGATGGTAATGATGATGATGGTGATGATGATAATGGTGATGATGGTGATGATGATGATAATGATGATGATGATGATGATGATGATGATGATGATGATGATGATGATGATAATGATAATGGTTCGGATGATAATTATGATGATGAAGCAACCGAACTGATGGTGCTTTTTTGTTTCCCTTTAGCACTTATATTAATTACTGGTCATGCATTTGTTTGTTAGACTAACGACAGACTGTGGCGAAAGAACAGAGACCTGTGTTTGAAGGGCCACTCTGTAACCGGGACTGACCTCAACCGGAACTGGGACATCGCCCATGGCGGTAAGGGAATGTAGGTGGTTGTGGATGTCCTTGTAGTGGTCATGGAACATTGCACATGGCGATAAGGAGGTGAAGGTGATTGTGGATGTCATTGTAGTGGTCTTTGTGATGTTCGTGGTTGCAGTCGTATTTTACATTATGATAATTTGGCGTTGTATGCGGTAGTAATAGTAGTGGTGGCAGGTGATAACAGTGGTGGTGGTGACAATGGTTGTGGTGTTAAGAATTATGGTAGTTGTGATGGTGGTGATGATTCATTTTCTATATCCTACAATATTGTGCTGGATTTCTCTCTGGGCAATCATCGCATACAAGAATCTGGCAAAAGCTGTGGTGTGGCACCATCAACCCTAACTAAAACTGTTCACAATATATAGACAGGTTAATGGGTTGTGCTGTTAAATTTGTACCAGTGTTTGTTTCTCCGGTTTTGAATGCTTTGGTGATTATGCTACATGGCCAGACAGGTAATTCCACAATCTAGTTTTGCTGATAGGAAGAACAAGGGCGGAGATTTTTATACTGAAGAAGGGGCTGATTTCGCTTGCACGGTTTCCCATGTTTTTGTTAGTGACTCGGTGAAGGTAGTTGCTTCATTCACTCCTTTTCCTAACAATGGAGCTTTTCAGAGCCAGACTGAACAGCATACTTTCCTTTGTTCAACGAATCTCAAGCAAAGGTGGCGCCTTTAACGAAGCTACTGAGAAGAGATGTTCCTCAACGAGTACTTGCTGGGTTTAGCCCGAAAAGAAACTGCGAATCCAGGTTAAGTCAGGATATGTCATTATGTATTTATGACGCAGTTCGATTTGGAATCTCTATTGGCGGACACGGTCGAACGCGTTAGCAAAGTCAAGAAGAATCACGCCCATCTGTTCACCCGCGCCAAGTGTAGGAGATAGGTCCGGCCAGGTAATGACTCATTGTCACGCTTATGACGAAACCCGTGCTGTTGATTGGCAAGTATTTATTTTTTTTTTTTAATATGGCCGGAGTGTTTTGTCACGTTTCACTCTTCACCGTCCTGTCTGAGTGACGCCTGGAACACGACAGTAAGATCTGGGGTGAGATCTGTAGCAACGACTCCGAGCAAGCGTCTTGGCATCCCTTTGGGACCTGAAGTTTTATGAGGTTTACGGGCTTGTCGAAGGTTTGATTCCCCTTTGATGTTTTAATCTAAACAACCTCTAGACAAAAGCAAACAGGGAAAATGTAAATGTGGCAAAAACATAGAGACGAGACATTACACACAAAAAAGAAAACCAGCAATTACCGTCTTGGACCTGTCAGTCGGCAAAAGGACCGTCTGGGGTGATAAAAATTGAAGTTTTTGATAACTAAACGTGGTTTGATTTAGATCGTTTCTCACAAAGGACATAAGGAAAAGGAAGTGTGTCAAGGATGGGACGGAAAGCCCATGGCTTGATTGTCCCATCACAGCGGTACGGTCTAGGTAGGTTGCGAATGTCAGCTTTTGCATATACTTTCCACCTTATAGTTGTATGTTAAAATGTGTAATAAAAGGTACGCATCCATCTGTGCAACTTGACAAATATGTGGTATCCGAAATGTGAATGCCAGATACTATTACACTTAAGCAGGCTGTTACATCGTTGAGGGTTTTGGATTAATTTAAAATAAAAGAGTAGAAACATGCCTGGAAGATATTTAAGATAAGTGTTGGTTGCTGTGGTTATTGTATGTGTAGGTTGCTGATTGTGCTGGTGTGGCTGGTGATAAGGATGGAAATGATGATCGAGGTGATCGGCATGATGTGTTTGTAGTTGTGATGATGGTCTGTAGTGAGGGTATGCTGGTCAAAATTATTGTGATGTTAGTGATGCTGTGATCCTGATTGATGCTTATTGCGATGTTGATGATGTTGATTTCGCTACTCGTAGGGATTGTTTTTGATGTTTTTGATTTTGATGTCGGTGCTGGAAATGAAGCTTTTTCTTCTAGATTTTCGCGTGTTGCCTATATTACATAGTTTGTCGTGATAGCGTTTGATCATTTAATGCATTTTTATAATAATGCTACAATTTGTTTATTGCAGGCGCAGGAACAGACACACGGTGCTCGGGGATCACTTGGCCTGGTGACACTCCCTTTAGCGCTTTGGAGACGTCAGACTTACGTGACGCTGTTCTGAGCACGCCTAACGTCAATGCATTCTTTTCCATCCACGCGTACTCACAACTTTTTCTTCTGCCTTATGGATATACGAGCCAGAAACCTGCTGACTACCCGCATCTGGTAATGAACTTAGTTCTTGTGTCTGTGTGTCCGTCCGACCCGTCAGTCTATGTGTCCATGTGCCTGACTGGCTGTGTGTCCGACAGTCCGTCAATAAGACTATGTGTCTATGTATCTGTGTGTATATCTGTGTGTGTTTGTCCGACCAACCATCAGTCTATTTGTCTATGTGCCTGTCTCTCTGTGTGCTTCTCCGTCCGTGAACATTTTATGTGCCTGACCGCCTGAGTGTTCGTTCGTCATCCATCTATGTGCTGATGGTCTGAGTGTCCGTCTTTCATCAGGTCACGAGCGTGGCTACATTTCCGGCCGGTCGTTTATTCGTCAGCCAGTAGATGTATTGATGTGCATGTCTATATGTGATTACGTCTGTCTGTTATAGAACCAGTACGGAGAGTATGGCGTTGCTTATGCTGCTGATGATGATAATTGTTATGATTATGAATATGAACAAGATGACGATAGCGGCGACAACGATAATCATCTTGTTGTTATTGATGTTGTTGTTGATGATGATGATGATGATGATGATGATATAGATGCTGATGATTATGATGAATATCTATCAAATTTCCAGTACTGGGTCGGTGAACAAATGATGGCAGCCTTAAAAGCAACGCATGGAAGACAGTTCACTATCGGGACCCCTCCTGATATACTGTGTAAGTTTACCCCTGCTATATCAAAAACATTATCATGACATTGTAACTGTTTGTATCAATATCCATAGCGTGCCCGTGGCCGAGTTAGTCTAATTTGAAACGTTCCTTCCTCCTAAGCTGTTTAATGCGGGGGTTGTGACCTGGTCTGGTTCAATACCTATTATCAGAAGGTCAGCCAGTTGTCCGCCGGTGGTTCTACCCAGACTTTTGACTCGCGTTTTCCGAAAAATAATCGGACGTCCCAACAATGACCATTACAACAAGAACGAGGGATGATTGTCCCGAGGACGGAATTACCCGATTGGAGATCCGATTGAAGTTTTCAATGACTTGAATGAAAGTTAAGAAATGTTCTTATATCTAATATATAAATATTTAAAAACTTAGGAAATATTATTAGTTTAAGTAGAAAAAGAACTACGAAATTTGGTGTATATGAATCTTCATTTTTGCTTGTTCAGATGCCGCCTCAGGAGGTGCCTACGATTACTTTTACACCCGAGGGATCAAGTACTCATTCACGTACGAGTTGAGACCAGCTGCCGCTAATCCAGGCTTCCTGCTTCCAGAATCGGAAATTCCCATGGCGTCTGAAGAACTACTAGCCTCCATGAGACAGTTCGCGGCTCTAAACCTATAAGCAATAGGTTTGAATCAAAATTACACTCACTAGACTCTTTGCTTTATGTAACCCCAGTTATTCGAAAAAAAAAGTATAAACCTGTAGAAAAACATAAGGACTGTAGATTAGTGGTGAGCCCAACAGAGGCCAACTTTGCTAACAGATTCTAGATTCTGGAAACTCGCTGATTCACAAGACAGTTGATGGTTCTAGACCTATAACCGATTGGAATAACAAAATCACCTTTACAAACACCCACGAGTTGAATCAGCAAACGAACAGATTCATAACAAAGTCTACCCCTGAGGAACTCCACGATCCTCAAGCGGCTTATCTTTAACCTACATGTATTATATTTAAGCAATTACAAGTCTGTTATATTTCAATCTTTTCCATTAAGACCAACATTATGTGTACGTGCTTCGAATATATATGCTACATATTGTTGGATCCTTCTTTACCTATCTACTACAATTAATTGCAAACTCACGCAACTGCTATAAACCAATATAATACAGACGTTCATCAAAGTATTTGATGAAGATGCATGATGTTTATGTACTTAAATGTTTATATGTTTAGAATACTTTGAAACGCAATATAAATAAAACGTGATAAATGATTACGACGTGGTGTATGGAGAATATGTAATTATGAAATGGAAACACGATAAGCATATGTGTTGACCAGTCTGAATCACTGCACAAGTGTGATGTTCTTATTCTACAAAAATCATTTATTCAAACAACCGTCACGGCGTTACGTTAGTTGTAGGACTTAGATTTAGATCTGGAAGAAACAATTTCTTGAGACATTGAATATAAACACGAACACAACGACATGCGATATTCCTACGCACATTCTTAACGACATGCGACATTCCTACGCACATTCTTAACGACAAGCGATATTCCTACGCAGACTCTTAACGACATAAGACATTTCTACACATTTTCCTAACGGCACTCGACATTCCTACGCACATTGCTAACGACATGCGACATTCCTACACATTTTCTTAACGACATGCAACATTCCTACGCACGTTCTTAACGACATGCGTCATTCCTACGCACGTTCTTAACGACATGCGACATTCCTACGCACGTTCTTAACGACATGCGACATTCCTACGCACATTCTTAACGACATGCGTCATTTCTACGCACATTCTTTGCTTCTCCGAGAAAGGTTCCTTCTTTAGGTGTTTCACTTTATTTGTTCGGATGAATGAGATACCGTTGCGCTTCCAAAAATACAGTTGTGTTAAAGGAAATGAAAACACATGAAATGACGAAATAAGTTCACATAACATTAGCTAGAAAGTATTTTTCAAACTGTATTCTTTGTTACTCTCTTAATGTGATTTTTGTTTTATTTGTTTTATGTGTGGTAATAAACAGGTTTCAATTGGAAAAAAAGTGCGCTTTGTTTTTTCGATATTATAGAAAAAATAAGGACCTATAAGATATTTAGACAAAGTTTAAAGACTAATGCCAATTCAAATGACAGACTGAAGGGACAAACATGGTTGACATATTTCTTCTAACTTTATCGAGCTGCTTTTCAGCATATTGCATTTACCTCTATTCCTGATAAGATGACTTGCTCTTTAAGCATATACTGTGGGATTAGTCTAGTATTATTTGGTTACTATGTTACTTCATTTCGGTTAAAATCTTATTACAGAAGTACGCGGAACTACTTTTTAGTCGCACAAGAGACAAGGATAACCTTAAATTGTTAAAATAACATCTGTCAATGTGAAATGATCGGTAACACAGTGAATACAAATAATATTTGAAATAAGTAACAAATGAAAATTGACGGTGTATGTACTCCCTTTTGAGTTGAGCCTTCCGAAGACGGCATATATGTACTGTCCGTTACGCCCTCTTGCTTTTGGCCTTCAGCTGACGGCAGATATGTACTGTCCGTTACGCCCTCTTGCTTTGAGCCTTCAGCTGACATCATATATGTACCGTCCGTTACGCCCTCTTGCTTTGAGCCTTAAGCTGACATCATATATGTACCGTCCGTTATGCCCTCTTGAGTTGAGCCTTCAGCTGACGGTAGATATGTCCTGTCCGTTACGCCCTCTTGCTTTTGGCCTTCAGCTGACATCATATATGTACTGTCCGTTACGCCCTCTTGCTTTGAGCCTTTAGCTGACATCATATATGTACTGTCCGTTATGCCCTCTTGCTGTGAGCCTTTAGCTGACATCATATATGTACTGTCCGTTATGCCCTCTTGCTGTGAGCCTTTAGCTGACATCATATATGTACTGTCCGTTATGCCCTCTTGCTGTGAGCCTTTAGCTGACATCATATATGTACTGTCCGTTATGTCCTCTTGCTGTGAGCCTTTAGCTGACATCATATATGTACTGTCCGTTATGCCCTCTTGCTTTGAGCCTTTAGCTGACATCATATATGTACAGTCCGTTATGTCCTCTTGCTGTGAGCCTTTAGCTGACGGCAGATATGTACTGTCCGTTATGCCCTCTTGCTGTGAGCCTTTAGCTGACATCATATATGTACTGTCCGTTATGCCCTCTTGCTGTGAGCCTTTAGCTGACATCATATATGTACTGTCCGTTATGTCCTCTTGAGTTGAGCCTTCAGTTGACGGCAGATATGTACTGTCCGTTATGCCCCCTTGCTTTAAGCCTTTAGCTGACATCATATATGTACTGTCCGTTATGCCCTCTTGCTGTGAGCCTTTAGCTGACATCATATATGTACTGTCCGTTACGCCCTCTTGCTTTTGGCCTTCAGCTGACGGCAGATATGTACTGTCCGTTACGCACTCTTGCTTTTAGCCTTTAGCTGACATCATATATGTACTGTCCGTTACGCACTCTTGCTTTGAGCCTTTAGCTGACATAATATATGTACTGCCCGTTATGTCCTCTTGAGTTGAGCCTTCAGCTGATGGCATATATTTACTGTCCGTCACGCCCCCTTGGTTTGAGCCTTCAGCTGACATCATATATGTACTGTCCGTTATGCCCTCTTGAGTTGAGCCTTCAGCTGACATCATATATGTACTGTCCGTTACGCCCTCTTGCTTTGAGCCTTTAGCTGACATCATATATGTACTGTCCGTTACGCCCTCTTGCTTTTGGCCTTCAGCTGACGGCAGATATATACTGTCCGTTACGCACTCTTGCTTTGAGCCTTTAGCTGACATAATATATGTACTGCCCGTTATGTCCTCTTGAGTTGAGCCTTCAGCTGATGGCATATATTTACTGTCCGTTATGCCCCCTTGGTTTGAGCCTTCAGCTGACATCATATATGTACTGTCCGTTATGCCCTCTTGAGTTGAGCCTTTAGCTGACGGCATATATGTACTGTCCAATATGCCCTCTTGCGCTGAGCCTTCAGCTGATGGCATATATTTACTGTCCGTCACGCCCCCTTGCTTTGAGCCTTCAGCTGATGGCATATATATTTACTGTTCGTTATGCCCTCTTGAGCTGAGCCTTCAGCTGATGGCATATATGTACTGTCCAATATGCCCTCTTGCGCTGAGCCTTCAGCTGATGGCATATATTTACTGTCCGTCACGCCCCCTTGCTTTGAGCCTTCAGCTGATGGCATATATATTTACTGTTCGTTATGCCCTCTTGAGCTGAGCCTTCAGCTGATGGCATTTATGTACTATCCGTTAGGAAATCTTAAGTTGAGCCTTCAGCTGATGGCATATATATTTACTGTTCGTTATGCCCTCTTGCGCTGAGCCATCAGCTGATGGGATTTATGTACTGTCCGCTACGCCCTCTTGAGTTGAGCCTTCAGCTGATGGCATATATGTACTGTCTGTTGCGCCCTCTTGCGTTGAGCCTTTAGATGACATCATAGATGTACTGTCCGTTACGCAATCTTTAGATGAGCCTTCAGTTGACATCATATATGTACTGTCCGTTACGCAATCTTTATTTGAGCCTTTAGCTGACGGCATATATATACTGTTCGTTATGTCCTCTTGCACGGAGCCTTTAGCTGATGGCATTTATGTACTTTCCGCTACGCCCTCTTAAGTTGAACCTTCAGCTGACGGCATATATGTACTGTCTCTTACGCCCTCTTGCGCTGAGCCTTCAGCTGACATCATACAAGTACTGACCGTTACGCGCTCTTGCCTTGAGCCTTCAGCTGTCATCATATATGTACTGTGCATCACGTCCTCTTGCGTCGAGCCTTCAGCTGACATCATATATTTACTGTCCGTTACGCTCTCTTGAGTTGAGCCTTCAGCTGACATTATATATGTACTGTGCGTAACGTCCTCTTCCGTACAACTTGTGTTTTGTGAATACTTTACAATTGTAAATACATTGTCCTGGCTATTTGTTATTATTATTATCTATTGTTGTTGTAGAAGTAGTAGTTGTTGTTATTGTAGCAGTAGTAGTAGTTGTAGTAGCATTATTGGAATTTTATTATCATTAATATTGTTGTTATTATTATCATCATTATAAGAATTATTATTATTATTATTTCATATTAAAACGAACGTGAACACTTTATTTTATTTCTTCGGAATCTTGAGCATGATCATGGGAAAATGCAGGACAAACTCGATTAAGATTCTAAATTCCTTTTAGTTCGATGTTTTTGCCATTTTCCATCGTTTACTGGAAAATGTTGAGGTATTAAAATTAATGCATTTATGTGTAAATGGAAACCATTCAATTAAAACTGAATGTATGCTTGCCATCGTTTATTGTTAAACATTGGCTTACACGACATTAAAACACATTAATTCAATTATATAATACTTATATTGTATAATTTTAATTAATAAATACACCATAGGCAATGTAATAAAGATGAATTAAACATTAAACATCGAGTCCGATATGTTAAGAAGTTCTAACATACTGGTACGGGTCACCAGCATCAACGCTTACAGCTGGTATTGTTGAAGGAAGACATGGATAATATAGAAATAGACCCACCGAGGCAGGACAGGTCAGCTGGAGGACTTGAAAATTGGTTTATTCTGACTTGAACTTCACACTTTCGAAGGTTGTTAATATGGCTGGAACTCAAAAGAACATTGTGACAAAAGTCAACCACTCAGAAATGGATAAATTGGTATCAAATGATGTGAAGCTGTTATGACCTAACACATGGTTAATCATAAATCTGTTTTAACTTTACAATGTTAGTTTTTATTTATGCATGATAAACATATATGTAATTCAAACGTAAAAAGTACCAAGACACTCACCAATATTTTAATAAACAAAGTGCTCTTTATTATAATTTCTATCATTTGACTGGTTTTGTTGTAAACTGCTTATGCAACAGGGGAAAAATAAAATAAAGTGTATTCCTCTTTACAATTTATTTACATCATATTTACACCCTGAACAAGCATCGTCGTTCGCAGAACAGTACAATATATCACTACATAATAATACAGATTAAAATACGCTCTAATATAACACAATTATAATTATATTTAAAATAACGCAATGAAATGTACTGCAATACAGAAAGAAATACAATAATTTATTATATCAATGGTCTCATGTTGAAAAAATGATTTAAATTTTGTCTATATTCATAACATAAACAAACCAGCTACTTATCAACACAAATACCGATTTTATAAGGTTTGAAAGATTTTGAATGGCTACATAGGCAATGTCATTATGTAAAACCAACAGGATACAAGTCGCAATATGTTTCTCACATCATATGAGTTTGTATGCGCACTGTATTTTAATATAAATCACGCATGAAATTGATTATTCTGAAAATCGCCTAAGTGAACAAAACTCACTCTCCTAGAACATAACAGTACAGATTCAATATCAAGAGTAATTAGTTCGCCAACATAATCATGACTGTACACAAAATGGTATTTCTATCAACCCTTTATGCCCAGTAGATTAAGCGATAGGGAAAGTCAACATATGCACAAAATGTATAGGTATTCGTAACATATTATTTGTGTGTGTTGATTAGAAATATATTCACAAAAATTATTGCACATATTTTAGATGTTTGTTATGATAAAACGTGCTATGAAGCGAAATGACATAAATTACTGTACACTTGATCAAACTATGGATCCTTCAAACTGTTTTAAAACATCGGGTTTGATTTGAGACATGTAACATTCTAAACACTAATGTCTTGTCAGAAATACATGCCACTTTTATGTCAATATAGAAGAAGCATCTTATTAGATAATGGCTACATAGAGAGACTATGATCACAGCATTTAGGGATTTGCCGGAATTTTTGCCGATATTATGCAGCGACATTTCTATCATTATAGCACAGGGGCACTTATCAGACGCCCAGGGACTGAACCCAGTCGGTTCATTATATTGACACTGCCGAGTCAGGCGTAATGTTGTCCCCGTAGCCCTGAGCGTTAGGAGGGAAGCCACTACTTCCAACTTTAATGTCTTTGGTTTGACCCGGCCGGGGGTTGAACCCGCGACCTCTCGTTCTATCACAGCAGTGATTAACCAGATTAGATAGTCTCAAATTTAACCATTCTTAATCAAATGACAACGTTTTCCTATTTTTAACAATCCGGTGTAATGTTTGGTTGCAATATATTTCTAATTTAACATAAAAAGCTATGAATAAACGATGTGCACGGAAATCAAACAATGACACTAGCTATGTGTATCTCTGTAAATGTCATGCAAGAAATATTCTAAGGGAGATAATTAAATGTATTTCACTTGATATTTATTTATGTAGAAGTTCTTTCCCCTGAATGTATGTAGCAGTTATTTCCCTTGAGTATGTCTAATTTGTCACATAACTTATTTGTTACAATAGTAATTTGTTACATAGCTTATGTTACAATTTTGATCACCATTAGTGTGCAGGTAAAGACATGATAAGATCTAACAGCATTTTTTGTTTTGTAATGCACATTACTTCACACTTGAACATGAACACGGAAATACTGCTTACCAATCGTTAAGGAAATTAACAAATATGGTTAGGATTTAAGGTATAATCATTACATTGTTTCATGTTTTTAACACTGCTTGCCTTTCTTTTTCCTTATTGTTGCTGAACAATCACATATTTCATTGTTTCTCTTCAACAGTTGTGATTCACGCTGGGCTTTATAATATGTGAACAACACAATTAGTGTACTAATCCGAAATAAACTTTGTAACTTGGAAGTAACTAAATTAAAAGGTTATTCTGACATTTACACCATCACAATTATTCATTCTTTATGTCAGTCTGGGTTTATTAAGATGTTGTGGTTTTATATAAAACACAAAAAAACCTACACAAAACTTTGGGCTTTAAACCAGAATTGGTCAAGACAATAACCCAAGGACTACACTTTAAACAATAAAGTAGTTGTATCAGTCAGTTTTAGCGCTCTCTCTTTTTATCGCAAGATAACACAATCAATTTATAAACTAGAGTGCATATATAAAACTAATTCAATTTAATTACCACTAAGTAAATACACAAGCAGAACCAGTACATGTCTAATGAAATATTCATAATATGAAATAAAGCATGCTCATTGTGAATAATTAACTAAAGACATCTCATTTTGTACAACACAAATACTACATTGGTTGTCAACATCAAAGCATCAACATTGTGGTTTTAATAACTTCACAGTTTATTCATGTTGCAAGAGTTTACAAATCAGTGGTCATTATAGAAACGTATTGTACATTCATGAAGCATCTTTAGAAATGACAAAATAAACGGAACGTCTGGTTATATTGCTATATTTATATTGGTTTTAGTCATGCTCTACTATTTTAACCATAAAACACCGGTAATGTATTGTTAGAATAAATATCTAAGCAATTCCATGGTTAACTTTCCACTATATTTTCTCCATTATAAGCAACATATTCCATTGACAAGTTTATAGAATACGACATTCTGCCAATGAAAGTTAACTCACGCTGAGTTGTGAACACTTTATATTAGTTATTTTATTACAAGGTAAAGGTGTATACGTTCTTATTGTCCTTAGTTTAGCAGTTTGATGTTTATATCTGAAGTCGAGACCGGCGTTGTATGGCCATTCCTGAGGAAACCCGGAAGTTGTAGCAGACGAACAGAAGTGGATTGTGATGCCTCACTCTGTACTGCCTCTCAGCTTCATCTTTGCATCATGCCCATCAGTACCGTCATGAAATTCTAATAATATACAAGACATTGACATTTGTTGTCTTTAATAATCTGGAAGCAATTATACTTACAAACTAGCATATTACTTCGTTCAGTATTTGGCACATGTAAGTTAAAATAAAGAATGCTACACATAGATCAATTAAAGTTGCATGGATGTACTTCAAATTTTACAAATGATTTTTTTTTAATAAACAACTTAAAACAGAATTTGTGACATGTTTACTGTGATTATCGTCCAAAAACAGTCTAGTAATTAGAAGACGGTGTCCACGTGAAGTAGATATTGTGCTACCGAGAATGTGTATAGCATGCCGTGAACACCTGGCATCATACCACACCCAGTCACATTGTCCTAAAAACGGGCCAACCACATATGCAGCTTTATGGTCTGTCGCGGTCCGGGATGGAACCCTAGATCTCTTGGGAATGACCCAACCAAAAAGTGGCTGATTTGGGTCTATAGTATTTGCCATGGTTGTATAAATATGGGCATATCCTGATGGGACTGTCCGAATCAAAAGCTGGCTGATTTGGGTCTATACTATTTGCCTTGGTTATATATATATGGGCATATCCCCATGGGACTGACCCAACCAAAAGCTGGCTGGTTTTGGTCTATACTATTTGCCATGGTTATATAAATACGGGCATATGCTGATGGGACTGTCTGAACCAAAAGCTGGCTGATTAATGTCTATACTATTTGCCGTGGTTGTATAAATAAGGGCATATTCTGATGGGACTGACCCAACCAAAAGCTGGCTGATTTGGGACTATACTATTTGCCTTGGTTATATAAAAACGGGCATATCCTAATGGGAATGGCCCAACCAAAAATGGCTGATTTGGGTCTATACTATTTGCCTTGGTTATATAAATAGTAAATACGGGCATATTCTGATGGAACTGACCCAACCAAAGCTGGCTGATTTGGGTCTATACTAATTTCCCTGGTTATATAAATACGGGCATATCCTGATGGGACTGTCCGAACCAAAAGCTGGCTGATTTGGGTCTATACTAATTGCCTCGGTTATATAAATACGGGTATATTCTGACGGGACTGACCCAACAAAAAGCTGGCTGATTTGGGTCTATACTATTTGCCATGGTTATATAAATACGGGCACATCCTGATAGGACTGTCTGAACCAAAAGCTGGCTAATTTGGTTCTATATTTTTTGCCGTGGTCATATAAACAAGGGAACCGGACCTGGTAGTGCAATCGGTAGAGCGTAGGCTCCAGGGACGTCAGGCCCCGGGTTTGATCCCGGGCCGCGACATACCGAGTCGTTAAATTGGTAGTGGTATAGGTCCCTTGCTAATGCTGAAGCAAATATAAGGGTAGTACCATGACTGGTTGGTCCGGTGTCAGGATAATGTGACAGGGTGTGGTATCATGCCAGGTGTTCATGGCATGCTATACACAGTGCAGGCAGCACTATATCTGCTTCAATTGCACACCGTCGCCAGATAACTGAAATACTGTTGGTGGGACGATAAACCCAATAAACAATAAATAAGGGCATATCCTGATGGGACTGCCCCAACCAAAAGCTGGCTGATTTGGGTCTATACTATTTGCCAGTGTTGTATAAATAAGGGCATATCCTGATGGGACTGTCCGAACTAAAAGCTGGCTGATTTGGGTCTATACTATTTGCCAGTGTTGTATTAATACAGACATATCCTGATGGGACTGCCCCAACCAAAAGCTGGCTGATTTGGGTCTATACTATTTGTCATAGTTGTATAGATACGGCATTATCCTGATGGGACTGTCCAAACCAAAAGCTGGCTGATTTGGGTGTATACTATTTGCCTTGGTTATATAAATAGGGGCATATCCTGATGGGACTGTCTGAACAAAAAGCTGACTGATTTGGGTCTATACTATTTGCCATGGTTATATAAATAGGGGCACATTCTGATAGGACTGACCCAACCAAAAGCTGGCTGATTTGGGTCTATACTATTTGCCGTTGTTATATAAATACGGGCATATCCTGATAGGACTGACCCAACCAAAAAGCTGTCGGATTTGGGTCTATACTATTTGCCATGGTTATATAAATAGGGGCATATCCTGATGGGACTGTCCAACCAAAAGCTTGCTGATTTGGGTCTATACTATTTGCCATGGTTATATAAATAGGGGCATATCCTGATGGGACTGTCCAACCAAAAGCTTGCTGATTTGGGTCTATACTATTGGCCATGGTTATATAAATACGGGTATATCCTGATGGGACTGTCCAACCAAAAGCTGAGTGATTTGGGTCTATACTATTTGCAGTGGTTATATAAATACGGGCATATCCTGATGGGACTGTCCAACAAAAAGCTGGCTGATTTGGGTCTATACTATTTGCCGTGGTTATTTAAATACGGCAATATCCTGATGGGACTGCCCCAACCAAACGCTGGCTGATTTGGGTTTATACTATTTGCCAGTGTTGCATAAATACAGGCATATCCTGATGGGACTGTCCGAACCAAAAGCTGGCTGATTTGGGTCTATCCTTTTTGCCTTGTTTATATAAAAACGGGCATATCCTAATGGGAATGACCCAACCAAAAATGGCTGACTTGGATCTTTACTATTTGCCTTGGTTATATAAATAGGGGCATATCCTGATGGGATTGTCCGAACCAAAAGCTGGCTGATTGGGGTCTATACTATTTGCCTTGGTTATATATATACGGGATATCCCGATGGGACTGACCCAACCAAAAGCTGGCTGATTTGGGTCTATACTACATTGTGTATTTGCCGTGGTGATATAAATAAGGGCATATTCTGATGGGACTGACCCAACCAAAAGCTGGCTGATTTGGGTCTATACTATTTGCAGTTGTAAAATAAATACGGGCATATCCTGATGGGACTGACAGAACCAAAAAGCTGTCGGATTTGGGTCTATACTATCTGCCGTGGTGATATAAATAAGGGCATATTCTGATGGGACTGACCCAACCAAAAGCTGGCTGATATGGGTCTAGACTACTTGCCATGGTTATATAAATACGGACATATCCTGATGGGGCTGTCTGAATCAAAAGCTGGCTGACTTGGGTCTATACTATTTGCCAGTGTTGTATTAATACAGGCTTATCTTGATGGGACTGCCCCAACCAAATCCTGGCTGATTTGGGTCTATACTATTTGTCATGGTTGTATAAATACGGCATTATTCTGATGGGACTGTCCAAACCAAAAGCTGGATGATTTGGGTCTATACTATTTGCCAGTGTTGTATACATAGAGGCATATCTTGATGGGACTGTCCGAACCAAAAGCAGGCTGATTTGGGTCAATACTATTTGCCTTGGTTATATAAATAAGGGCATATTCTGATGGGACTGACCGAACCAAAAGCTGGCTGATTTGGGTCTATACTATTTGCCTTGGTTATATAAATATGGGCATATCCTGATGGGACTGTCCAAACCAAAAGCTGGCTGATTTGGGTCTATACTATTTGCATTGGTTATATAAATACGGACATATCCTGATGGGACTGACCAAACCAAAAGCTGGCTGATTTGGGTCTATACTATTTGCCTTGGTTATGTAAATAAGGGCATATCCTGATGGGACTGTCCGATCTAAAAGCTGGCTGATTTGGGTCTATACTATTTGCCAGTGTTGTATTAATACAGACATATCCTGATGGGACTGCCCCAACCAAAAGCTGGCTGATTTGGGTCTATACTATTTGTCATAGTTGTATAGATACGGCATTATCCTGATGGGACTGTCCAAACCAAAAGCTGGCTGATTTGGGTGTATACTATTTGCCTTGGTTATATAAATAGGGGCATATCCTGATGGGACTGTCTGAACAAAAAGCTGACTGATTTGGGTCTATACTATTTGCCATGGTTATATAAACAGGGGCACATTCTGATAGGACTGACCCAACCAAAAGCTGGCTGATTTGGGTCTATACTATTTGCCGTTGTTATATAAATACGGGCATATCCTGATAGGACTGACCCAACCAAAAAGCTGTCGGATTTGGGTCTATACTATTTGCCATGGTTATATAAATAGGGGCATATCCTGATGGGACTGTCCAACCAAAAGCTTGCTGATTTGGGTCTATACTATTTGCCATGGTTATATAAATAGGGGCATATCCTGATGGGACTGTCCAACCAAAAGCTTGCTGATTTGGGTCTATACTATTGGCCATGGTTATATAAATACGGGTATATCCTGATGGGACTGTCCAACCAAAAGCTGAGTGATTTGGGTCTATACTATTTGCAGTGGTTATATAAATACGGGCATATCCTGATGGGACTGTCCAACAAAAAGCTGGCTGATTTGGGTCTATACTATTTGCCGTGGTTATTTAAATACGGCAATATCCTGATGGGACTGCCCCAACCAAACGCTGGCTGATTTGGGTTTATACTATTTGCCAGTGTTGCATAAATACAGGCATATCCTGATGGGACTGTCCGAACCAAAAGCTGGCTGATTTGGGTCTATCCTTTTTGCCTTGTTTATATAAAAACGGGCATATCCTAATGGGAATGACCCAACCAAAAATGGCTGACTTGGATCTTTACTATTTGCCTTGGTTATATAAATAGGGGCATATCCTGATGGGATTGTCCGAACCAAAAGCTGGCTGATTGGGGTCTATACTATTTGCCTTGGTTATATATATACGGGATATCCCGATGGGACTGACCCAACCAAAAGCTGGCTGATTTGGGTCTATACTATTTGCCGTGGTGATATAAATAAGGGCATATTCTGATGGGACTGACCCAACCAAAAGCTGGCTGATTTGGGTCTATACTATTTGCAGTTGTAAAATAAATACGGGCATATCCTGATGGGACTGACAGAACCAAAAAGCTGTCGGATTTGGGTCTATACTATCTGCCGTGGTGATATAAATAAGGGCATATTCTGATGGGACTGACCCAACCAAAAGCTGGCTGATATGGGTCTAGACTACTTGCCATGGTTATATAAATACGGACATATCCTGATGGGGCTGTCTGAATCAAAAGCTGGCTGACTTGGGTCTATACTATTTGCCAGTGTTGTATTAATACAGGCTTATCCTGATGGGACTGTCCGAACCAAAAGCTGGCGGATTTGGGTCTATACTATCTGCCGTGGTGATATAAAAAAGGGCATATTCTGATGGGACTGACCCAACCAAAAGCTGGCTGATATGGGTCTAGACTACTTGCCATGGTTATATAAATACGGACATATCCTGATGGGGCTGTCTGAATCAAAAGCTGGCTGACTTGGGTCTATACTATTTGCCAGTGTTGTATTAATACAGGCTTATCTTGATGGGACTGCCCCAACCAAATCCTGGCTGATTTGGGTCTATACTATTTGTCATGGTTGTATAAATACGGCATTATTCTGATGGGACTGTCCAAACCAAAAGCTGGATGATTTGGGTCTATACTATTTGCCAGTGTTGTATACATAGAGGCATATCTTGATGGGACTGTCCGAACCAAAAGCAGGCTGATTTGGGTCTATACTATTTGCCTTGGTTATATAAATAAGGGCATATTCTGATGGGACTGACCGAACCAAAAGCTGGCTGATTTGGGTCTATACTATTTGCCTTGGTTATATAAATATGGGCATATCCTGATGGGACTGTCCAAACCAAAAGCTGGCTGATTTGGGTCTATACTATTTGCATTGGTTATATAAATACGGACATATCCTGATGGGACTGACCAAACCAAAAGCTGGCTGATTTGGGTCTATACTATTTGCCTTGGTTATGTAAATAAGGGCATATTCTGATTGGACTGACCCAAGCAAAAGCAGGCTGATTTGGGTCTATACTATCTGCCATGGTGATATAAATAAGGGCATATTCTGATGGGACTGACCCAACCAAAAGCTGGCTGATATGGTCTGAACTATTTGCCATGGTTATATAAATACGGACATATCCTGATGGGGCTGTCTGAACCAAAAGCTGTCTCATTTGGGTCTAGACTATTTGCCATGGTTATATAAATACGGACATATCCTGATGGGACTGTCCGAACCAAAAGAAGGCTGATTTGGGTCTATACTATTTGCCATGGTTATATTAATACGGGCATATCCTGATGGGACTGTCCGAACCAAAAGCTGGCTGATTTGGGTCTATACTCTTTGCAGTGGTTATATAAATACGGGCATATCCTGATGGGACTGTCTGAATCAAAAGCTGGTTGATTTGGGTCTATACTATTTGCCATGGTTATATATATATATACGGGCATATCCTGATAGGACTGTCCAAACCAAAAATGGCTGATTTGGGTCTATACTATTTGCCTTGGTTATATAAATACGGGCATATTCTGATGGGACTGTCTGAACAAAAAGCTGGCTGATTTGGGTCTAAACTATTTGCCGTGGTTATATAAATATGGGCATATCCTGATGGGATTGTCCAAACCAAAAGCTGGCTGATTTGGGTCTATACTATTTGCCTTGGTTATATAAATACGGGCATATCCTAATGGGACTGTCCGAACCAAAAATGGCTGATTGGGGTCTATACTATTTGCCTTTGTTATATAAATATGGGCATATTCTGATGGAACTGACCCAACCAAAATCTGGCTGATTTGGGTCTAAACCAAGGCTTTTTTTCGGCCGATTTTATAGCCGATATTCGGTCATGTTCCCAATGGCAAAACATTTACTTTTTTCCCAATCAGAGAAGAAAAATTCTCAATCGAAAAAAAAAATTTGAAGAATATGGCAAACATGATAAAAAGCAACATATAACAGTACAGCTTTTTATTCCCCAAAGGTATAAACAATTCCTAATTTCTGGCATAACGATGCGAAAATTCCCAATTTCAGAGGTATGGGTCATATTCCCAAAATGGTGAAAAAAAGCCCTGTATACTATTTGCCGTGGTAATATAAATATGGGCATATCCTGATGGGACTGTCCAAACCAAAAGCTGGCTGATTTGGGTCTATATTATTTGTCTTGGTTATATAAATACAGGTATATTCTGACGGGACTGACCCAACCAAAAGCTGGCTGATTTGGGTCTATACTATTTGCTATGGTTATATAAATATGGGCATATCCTGATGGGACTGTCCAAACCAAAAGCTGTTTGATATGGGTCTATACTATTTGTCTTGGTTATATAAATACGGGTATATTCTGACGGGACTGACCCAACGAAAAGCTGGCTGATTTGGGTCTATACTATTTGCCATGGTTATTTAAATACGGGCATATCCTGATAGGACTGTCTGAACCAAAAGCTGGCTGATTTGGGTGTATACTTTTTGCCGTGGTCATATTAATAAGGGAACCGGACCTGGTAGCGCTATCGGTAGAGCGTTGGCTCCAGGTACGGCAGGCCCTGGGTTCGATCCCGGGCCGCAACATACCAAAGTCGTTAAATTGGTAGTGGTATAGCTCCCTTGCTAACGCTGAAGCAAATATAAGGGTAGTTTCATGACTGGTTGGTCCGGTGTCAGCAAAATGTGACTGGGTGTGGTATCATGCCAGGTGTTCATGGCATGCTATACACACTAAAAGCAGCACTATATCTGCTTCCATTGCACACCGGCGCCAGATAACTGAAATACTGTTGGTATGACGATAAACCCAATAAACAATAAACAATAAATGAGGGCATATCCTGATGGGACTATCCCAACCAAAAGCTGGCTGATTTGGGTCTATACTATTAACCAGTGTTGTATAAATACAGGCATATCCTGATGGGACTGTCCGAACCAAAAGCTGGCTGACTTGGGTCTATACTATTAACCAGTGATGTATAAATACAGGCATATCCTGATGGGACTGCCCCGACCAAAACCTGGCTGATTTGGGTCTATACTATTTGTCATGGTTGTATAAATACGGCATTATTCTGATGGGACTGTCCAAACCAAAAGCTGGATGATTTGGGTCTATACTATTTGCCAGTGTCGTATACATAGAGGCATATCTTGATGGGACTGTCCGAACCAAAAGCAGGCGGATTTGGGTCTATACTATTTGCCTTGGTTATATAAATACGGGTAAATCCTGATGGGACCGACCGAACCAAAAGCTAGCTAATTTGGGTCTATACTATTTGCCTTGGTTATATAAATAAGGGCATATTCTGATGGGACTGACCGAACCAAAAGCTGGCTGATTTGGGTCTATACTATTTGCCTTGGTTATATAAATACGGGCATATCCTGATGGGACTGACCAAACCAAAAGCTGGCTGATTTGGGTCTATACTATTTGCCTTGGTTATGTAAATAAGGGCATATTCTGATGGGACTGACCCAAGCAAAAGCAGGCTGATTTGGGTCTATACTATCTGCCATGGTGATATAAATAAGGGCATATTCTGATGGGACTGACCCAACCAAAAGCTGGCTGATATGGGTCTAGACTACTTGCCATGGTTATATAAATACGGACATATCCTGATGGGGCTGTCTGAATCAAAAGCTGGCTGACTTGGGTCTATACTATTTGCCAGTGTTGTATTAATACAGGCTTATCCTGATGGGACTGCCCCAACCAAAACCTGGCTGATTTGGGTCTATACTATTTGTCATGGTTGTATAAATACGGCATTATTCTGATGGGACTGTCTAAACCAAAAGCTGGATGATTTGGGTCTATACTATTTGCCAGTGTTGTATACATAGAGGCATATCTTGATGGGACTGTCCGAACCAAAAGCAGGCTGATTTGGGTCTATACTATTTGCCTTGGTTATATAAATACGGGTAAATCCTGATGGGACCGACCGACCAAAAAGCTAGCTGATTTGGGTCTATACTATTTGCCTTGGTTATATAAATAAGGGCATATTCTGATGGGACTGACCGAACCAAAAGCTGGCTGATTTGGGTCTATACTATTTGCCTTGGTTATATAAATATGGGCATATCCTGATGGGACTGTCCAAACCAAAAGCTGGCTGATTTGGGTCTATACTATTTGCATTGGTTATATAAATATGGGCATATCCTGATGGGACTGACCAAACCAAAAGCTGGCTGATTTTGGTCTATACTATTTGCCTTGGTTATGTAAATAAGGGCATATTCTGATTGGACTGACCCAAGCAAAAGCAGGCTGATTTGGGTCTATACTATCTGCCATGGTGATATAAATAAGGGCATATTCTGATGGGACTGACCCAACCAAAAGCTGGCTGATATGGGTCTGAACTATTTGCCATGGTTATATAAATACGGACATATCCTGATGGGGCTGTCTGAACCAAAAGCTGTCTAATTTGGGTCTATACTATTTGCCATGGTTATATTAATACGGGCATATCCTGATGGGACTGTCCGAACCAAAAGCTGGCTGATTTGGGTCTATACTCTTTGCAGTGGTTATATAAATACGGGTATATCCTGATGGGACTGTCCGAACCAAAAGCTGGCTGATTTGGGTCTATACTATTTGCCGTGGTTATGTAAATACGGGCATATTCTGATGGGACTGTCTGAACCAAAAGCTGGCTGATTTGGGTCTATACTATTTGCCTTGGTTATATAAATAAGGGCATATCCTGATGGGACTGCCCCAACCAAAAGCTGCCTGAATCGTGTCTATACTATTTGCCAGTGTTGTATAAATACAGGCATATCTTGATGGGACTGTCCGAACCAAAAGCAGGCTGATTTGGGTCTATATTATTTGCCTTGGTTATATAAATAAGGGCATATCCTGATCTGACTGCCCCAACCAAAAGCTGCCTGAATCGTGTCTATACTATTTGCCAGTGTTGTATAAATACAGGCATATCTTTATGGGACTGTCTGAACCAAAAGCTGGCTGATTTGGGTCTATACTATTTGCCTTGGTTATATAAATAACGGCATATCCTGATGGGACTTCCCGAACCAAAAGCTGGCTGAATTGTGTCTATACTATTTGCCAGTGTTGTATAAATACAGGCATATCCTGATGGGATTGCCCCAACCAAAAGCTGGCTGATTTGGGTCTATACTATTTGCCTGTGATGTATAAATACAGGCATATCCTGATGAGACTGCCGAACCAAAAGCTGGCTGATTTGGGTCTATACTATTTGCCTTGGTTATATAAACACGGGCATATCCTGATGGGACTGTCCCAACCAAAAGCTGGCTGATTTGGGTCTATACTATTTGCCTTGGTTATATTCATATGGGCATATCCTGATCAGACTGTCCGAACCAAAAGCTGGCTGATTTGGGTCTATATTATTTGCCTTGGTTATATAAATACGGGCATATCCTGATGAGACTGTCCGAACCAAAATCTGGCTGATTTGGGTCTATACTATTTGCCTTGGTTATATTAATATGGGCATATCCTGATGAGACTGTCCGAACCAAAAGCTGGCTGATTTGGGTCTGTATTATTTGCCTTGGTTATATAAATACGGGCATATCGTGATAAGACTGTCCGAACCAAAAGCTGAACTGATTTGGGTCTATATTATTTGCCTTGGTTATATAAATACGGGCATATCCTGATGGGACTGTCCGAACCAAAAGCTGACTGATTTGGGTCTATACTATTTGCCGTGGTAATATAAATACGGGCATATCCTGATGAGACTGTCCGAACCAAAAGCTGGCTGATTTGGGTCTATACTATTTGCCTTGGTTATATAAATACGGGCATATCCTGATGGGACTGTCCAAACCAAAAGCTGGCTGATTTGGGTCTATGCTATTTGCCTTGGTTATATTAATATGGGCATATCCTGATGGGACTGTCCCAACAAAAAGCTGGCTGATTTGGGTCTATACTAATAACCAGTGTTGTATAAATACAGGCATATCCTGATGGGACTGTCCGAACCAAAAGCTGGGTGACTTGGGTCTATACTATTTGTCATGGTTGTATAAATACGGCATTATTCTGATGGGACTGTCCAAACCAAATCTGGATAATTTGGGTCTATACTATTTGCCAGTGTTGTATACATAGAAGCATATCTTGATGGGACTGTCCAAACCAAAAGCTGGCTGATATGGGTCTGGACTATTTGCCTTGGTTATATAAATACGGACATATCCTGATGGGACTGTCCGAACCAAAAGCAGGCTGATTTGGGTCTATACTATTTGCCATGGTTATATAAATACGGGCATATCCTGATGGGACTGACCAAGCCAAAAGCTGGCTGATTTGGGTCTATACTATTTGCCTTGGTTATGTAAATAAGGGCATATTCTGATTGGACTGACCCAAGCAAAAGCAGGCTGATTTGGGTCTATACTATATCTGCCATGATGAAATAAATAAGGGCATATTTTGATGGGACTGACCCAACCAAAAGCTGACTGATATGGGTCTGGACTATTTGCCATGGTTATATAAATACGGACATATCCTGATGGGACTGTCCGAACCAAAAGCAGGCTGATTTGGGTCTATACTATTTGCCATGGTTATATAAATACGGGCATATCCTGATGGGACTGTCCGAACAAAAAGCTGGCTGATTTGGGTCTATACTCTTTGCCGTGGTTATATAAATACGGGTATATCCTGATGGGACTGTCCGAACCAAAAGCTGGCTGATTTGGGTCTATCCTTTGCCGTGGTTATAAAAAGGGCATATTCTGATGGACTGTCCAACCAAAAGCTGGCTGATTTGGGTCTATACTATTTGCCTTGGTTATATAAATAGGCATATCTGATGAGACTGTCCGAACCAAAAGCTGGCTGATTTGGGTCTATATTTTACCTTGGTTATAAATACGGGCATCATGATGAGACTGTCCGAACCAAAGCTGGCTGATTTGGGTCTATTATTTGCCTTGGTTATATAATACGGGCATATCCTGATGAGACTCCCGAACCAAAAGCTGACTGATTTGGGTCTATTATTTGACTTGGTTATATAAATACGGGCATATCCTGATGGACTCTCCGAACAAAAGCTGACTGATTTGGGTCTATATTATTTGACTTGGTTATATAATAGGCATATCCTGATGGGACATGGTTGTATAAATACAGGCATATCCTGATGGAATTGCCCCAACCAAAAGCTGGCTGATTTGGGTCTATACTATTTGCCAGTGATGTATAAATACAGGCATATCCTGATGAGACTGCCGAACCAAAAGCTGACTGATTTGGGTCTATACTATTTGCCTTGGTTATATAAATACAGGCATATCCTGAAGGGACTGTCCGAACCAAAAGCTGGCTGATTTGGGTCTATGCTATTTGCCTTGGTTATATTAATATGGGCATATCCTGATGTGACTGTCCGAACCAAAAGCTGGCTGATTTGGGTCTATGCTATTTGCCGTGGTTATATTAATATGGGCATATCCTGATGTGACTGTCCGAACCAAAAGCTGGCTGATTTGGGTCTATATTATTTGCCTTGGTTATATAAATACGGGCATATCCTAATGGGACTGTCCGAACCAAAAGCTGACTGATTTGGGTCTATATTATTTGCCATGGTTTTATAAATACAGGCATATCCTGATGGGATTGCCTCAACCAAAAGCTGGCTGATTTGGGTCTATATTATTAGCCTTGGTTATATAAATACGGGCATATCCTGATGGGACTGTCTGAACAAAAAGCTGGCTGATTAATGTCTATACTATTTGCCGCAGTTGTATAAATAAGGGCATATTCTGATGGGACTGACCCAACCAAAAGCTGGCTGATTTGGGTCTATACTATTTGCAGTGGTTGTATAAATACAGGTATGTCCTGATGGGACTGGCGAAATAACAGCTGGGTGATTTGGGTCTATATTATTTGCCATGGTTATATAAATACGGGCATATCCTGATGGGACTGTATGAACCAAAAGCTGGCTGATTTGGGTCTATATTATTTGCCTTGGTTATATAAATAGGGGCATCTCCTGATGGGACTGTCTGAACCAACAGCTGACTGATTTGGGTCTATATTATTTGCCATGGTTATATAAATACGGGCATCTCCTGATGGGACTGTCTGAACCAAAAGCTGACTGATTTGGGTCTATATTATTTGCCTTGGTTATATAAATACGGGCATCTCCTGATGGGACTGTCTGAACCAAAAGCTGTGTGATTTGGGTCTATACTATTTGCCTTGGTTATATAAATAGTAAATACGGGCATATTCTGATGGGACTGACCCAAGCAAAAGCTGGCTGATTTGGGTCTATACTATTTGTCATAGTTGTATAGATACGGCATTATCCTGATGGGACTGTCCAAACCAAAAGCTGGCTGATTTGGGTGTATACTATTTGCATTGGTTATATAAATAGGGGCATATCCTGATGGGACTGTCTGAACAAAAAGCTGACTGGTTTGGGTCTATACTATTTGCCATGGTTATATAAATAGGGGCACATTCTGATAGGACTGACCCAACCAAAAGCTGGCTGATTTGGGTCTATACTATTTGCCATTGTTATATAAATACGGGCATATCCTGATGGGACTGACAGAACCAAAAAGCTGTCGGATTTGGGTCTATACTATTTGCCATGGTTATATAAATAGGGGCATATCCTGATGGGACTGACCAACCAAAAGCTGGCTGATTTGCGTCTATACGATTTGCCATGGTTATATAAATACGGGCATATCCTGATGGGACTGTCCAACCAAAAGCTGGCTGATTTGGGTCTATACTATTTGCCATGGTTATATAAATAGGGGCATATCCTGATGGGACTGTCCAACCAAAAGCTGGCTGATTTGGGTCTATACGATTTGCCATGGTTATATAAATAGGGGCATATCCTGATGGGACTGTCCAACCAAAAGCTGGCTGATTTGGGTCTATACTATTTGCCATGGTTATATAAATAGGGGTATGTCCTGATGGGACTGTCCAACCAAAAGCTGACTGATTTGGGTCTATATTATTTGCAGTGGTTATAAAAATACGGGCATATCCTGATGGGACTGTCCAACAAAAAGCTGGCTGATTTGGGTCTATACTATTTGCCGTGGTTATTTAAATACGGGAATATCTTGATGGGACTGCCCCAACCAAAAGCTGGCTGATTTGGGTTTATACTATTTGCCAGTGTTGCATAAATACAGGCATATCCTGATGGGACTGTCCGAACCAAAAGCTGGCTGATTTGGGTCTATCCTTCTTGCCTTGTTTATATAAAAACGGGCATATCCTAATGGGAATGACCCAACCAAAAATGGCTGATTTGGGTCTATACTTATTGCCGTGGTTATATAAATAGGGGCATATCCTGATGGGACTGTCCGAACCAAAAGCTGGCTGATTTGGATCTTTACTATTTGCCTTGGTTATATAAATAGGGGCATATCCTGATGGGATTGTCCGAACCAAAAGCTGGCTGATTTGGGTCTATACTATTTGCCTTGGTTATATATATACGGGCATATCCCGATGGGACTGACCCAACCAAAAGCTGGCTGGTTTAGGTCTATACTATTTGGCATGGTTACATAAATACTGGCATATCCTGATGGGACTGTCTGAACAAAAAGCTGGCTGATTTGGGTCTATACTATTTGCTATGGTTGTATACATAAGGGCATATTCTGATGGGACTGACCCAACCAAAAGCTGGCTGATTTTGGTCTATACTATCTGCCGTGGTGATATAAATAAGGGCATATTCTGATGGGACTGACCCAACCAAAACCTGGCTGATTTGGGTCTATACTATTTGCCGTTGTAATAAAAATACGGGCATATCCTGATGGGACTGTCAGAACCAAAAAGCTGTCGCATTTGGGTCTATACTATTTGCCATGGTTATATAAATAGGGGAATATCCTGATGGGACTGACCCAACCAAAACCTGGCTTATTTGGGTCTATACTATTTGCCGTTGTAATATAAATACGGGCATATCCTGATGGGACTGACAGAACCAAAAAGCTGTCGCATTTGGGTCTATACTATTTGCCATGGTTATATAAATAGGGGAATATCCTGATGGGACTGTCAAACCAAAAGCTGGCTGATTTGGGTCTATACGATTTGCCTTGGTTATATAAATATGGGCATATCCTGATGGGACTGTCAGAACCAAAAAGCAGTCTAGTTTGGGTCTATATTATTTGCCATAGTTATATAAATAGGGGCATATCCTGATGGGACAGTCCAACCAAAGCTGGCTGATTTGGGTCTATACTATTTGGCGTGGTTATATAAATATGGGCATATCCTGATGGGACTGTCAGAACAAAAAAGCAGTCTGATTTGGGTCTATACTATTTGCAGTGGTTATATAAATACGGGCATATCCTGATGGGACTGTCCAACAAAAAGCTGGCTGATTTGGGTCTATACTATTTGCCGTGGTTATTTAAATATGGGAATATCCTGATGGGACTGCCCCAACCAAAAGCTGGCTGATTTGGGTTTATATTATTTGCCAGTGTTGCATAAATACAGGCATATCCTGATGGGACTGTCCGAACCAAAAGCTGGCTAATTTGGGTCTATCCTATTTGCCTTGTTTATATAAAAACGGGCATATCCTAATGGGAATGACCCAACCAAAAATGGCTGATTTGGGTCTATACTTATTGCCGTGGTTATATAAATACGGGCATATCCTGATGGGACTGTCCGAACAAAAAGCTGGCTGATTTGGGTCTATACTCTTTGCCGTGGTTATATAAATACGGGTATATCCTGATGTGACTGTCCGAACCAAAAGCTGGCTGATTTGGGTCTATACTCTTTGCCGTGGTTATGTAAATAAGGGCATATTCTGATGGGACTGTCCCAACCAAAAGCTGGCTGATTTGGGTCTATACTATTTGCCTTGGTTATATTAATATGGGCATATCCTGATGAGACTGTCCGAACCAAAAGCTGGCTGATTTGGGTCTATATTATATACCTTGGTTATATAAATACGGGCATATCCTGATGAGACTGTCCGAACCAAAAGCTGACTGATTTGGGTCTATACTATTTGCCTTGGTTATATTAATATGGGCATATCCTGATGAGACTGTCCCAACCAAAAGCTGGCTGATTTGGGTCTATATTATTTGCCTTGGTTATATAAATACGGGCATATCCTGATGAGACTCTCCGAACCAAAAGCTGACTGATTTGGGTCTATATAATTTGACTTGGTTATATAAATACGGGCATATCCTGATGGGACTTTCTGAACAAAAAGCTGACTGATTTGGGTCTATATTATTTGCCATGGTTGTATAAATACAGGCATATCCTGATGGGATTGCCCCAACCAAAAGCTGGCTGATTTGGGTCTATACTATTTGCCAGTGATGTATAAATACAGGCATATCCTGATGAGACTGCCGAACCAAAAGCTGACTGATTTGGGTCTATACTATTTGCCTTGGTTATATAAATACAGGCATATCCTGAAGGGACTGTCCAAACCAAAAGCTGGCTGATTTGGGTCTATGCTATTTGCCTTGGTTATATTAATATGGGCATATCCTGATGTGACTGTCCGAACCAAAAGCTGGCTGATTTGGGTCTATATAATTTGACTTGGTTATATAAATACGGGCATATCCTGATGGGACTTTCTGAACAAAAAGCTGACTGATTTGGGTCTATATTATTTGCCATGGTTGTATAAATACAGGCATATCCTGATGGGATTGCCCCAACCAAAAGCTGGCATATTTGGGTCTATACTATTTGCCAGTGATGTATAAATACAGGCATATCCTGATGAGACTGCCATACCAAGAGCTGACTGATTTGGGTCTATACTATTTGCCTTGGTTATATAAATACAGGCATATCCTGAAGGGACTGTCCAAACCAAAAGCTGGCTGATTTGGGTCTATACTATTTGCCAGTGATGTATAAATACAGGCATATCCTGATGAGACTGCCGAACCAAAAGCTGACTGATTTGGGTCTATACTATTTGCCTTGGTTATATAAATACGGGCATATCCTGATGGGACTGTCCGAACCAAAAGCTGGCTGATTTGGGTCTATGCTATTTGCCTTGGTTATATTAATATAGGCATATCCTGATGTGACTGTCCGAACCAAAAGCTGGCTGATTTGGGTCTATGCTATTTGCCTTGGTTATATTAATATGGGCATATCCTGATGTGACTGTCCGAACCAAAAGCTGGCTGATTTGGGTCTATATTATTTGCCTTGGTTATATAAATACGGGCATATCCTAATGGGACTGTCCGAACCAAAAGCTGACTGATTTGGGTCTATATTATTTGCCATGGTTTTATAAATACAGGCATATCCTGATGGGATTGCCTCAACCAAAAGCTGGCTGATTTGGGTCTATATTATTTGCCTTGGTTATATAAATACGGGCATATCCTGATGGGACTGTCCGAACCAAAAGCTGACTGATTTTGGGCTATACTATTTGGCTTGGTTATATTAATATGGGCATATCCTGATGAGACTGTCCGAACCAAAAGCTGGCTGATTTGGGTATATAGTATTTGCCTTGGTTATATAAATACGGGCATATCCTGATGGGACTGTCTGAACAAAAAGCTGGCTGATTAATGTCTATACTATTTGCCGCAGTTGTATAAATAAGGGCATATTCTGATGGGACTGACCCAACCAAAAGCTGGCTGATTTGGGTCTATACTATTTGCCGTGGTTGTATAAATACAGGTATGTCCTGATGGGACTGTCTGAACCAACAGCTGGCTGATTTGGGTCTATATTATTTGCCATGGTTTTATAAATACGGGAATATCCTGATGGGACTGTCTGAAGCAAAAGCTGTCTGATTTGGGTCTATACTATTTGCCTTGGTTATATAAATAGTAAATACGGGCATATTCTGATGGGACTGACCCAAGCAAAAGCTGGCTGATTTGGGTCTATACTATTTGTCATAGTTGTATAGATACGGCATTATCCTGATGGGACTGTCCAAACCAAAAGCTGGCTGATTTGGGTGTATACTATTTGCCTTGGTTATATAAATAGGGGCATATCCTGATGGGACTGTCTGAACAAAAAGCTGACTGATTTGGGTCTATACTATTTGCCATGGTTATATAAATAGGGGCACATTCTGATAGGACTGACCCAACCAAAAGCTGGCTGATTTGGGTCTATACTATTTGCCATTGTTATATAAATACGGGCATATCTTGATGGGACTGACAGAACCAAAAAGCTGTCGGATTTGGGTCTATACTATTTGCCATGGTTATATAAATACGGGCATATCCTGATGGGACTGTCCAACCAAAAGCTGGCTGATTTGGGTCTATACGATTTGCCTTGGTTATATAAATACGGGCATATCCTGATGGGACTGACAGAACCAAAAAGCTGTCGGATTTGGGTCTATACTATTTGCCATGGTTATATAAATACGGGCATATCCTGATGGGACTGTCCAACCAAAAGCTGGCTGATTTGGGTCTATACTATTTGCATTGGTTATATAAATACGGGCATATCCTGATGGGACTGACAGAACCAAAAAGCTGTCGGATTTGGGTCTATACTATTTGCCATTGTTATATAAATACGGGCATATCCTGATGGGACTGACAGAACCAAAAAGCTGTCGGATTTGGGTCTATACTATTTGCCATGGTTATATAAATATGGGTATATCCTGATGGGACTGTCCAACCAAAAGCTGAGTGATTTGGGTCTATACTATTTGCCGTGGTTATATAAATACGGGCATATCCTGATGGGACTGACAGAACCAAAAAGCTGTCGGATTTGGGTCTATACTATTTGCCATTGTTATATAAATACGGGCATATCCTGATGGGACTGACAGAACCAAAAAGCTGGCTGATTTGGGTCTATACTCTTTGCCGTGGTTATGTAAATACGGGCATATCCTGATGGGACTGACAGAACCAAAAAGCTGTCGGATTTGGGTCTATACTATTTGCCATGGTTATATAAATAGGGGCATATCCTGATGGGACTGTCCAACCAAAAGCTGGCTGATTTGGGTCTATACTATTTGCCGTGGTTATTTAAATACGGGAATATCTTGATGGGACTGCCCCAACCAAAAGCTGGCTGATTTGGGTTTATACTATTTGCCAGTGTTGCATAAATACAGGCATATCCTGATGGGACTGTCCAAACAAAAAGCTGGCTGATTTGGGTCTATCCTTCTTGCCTTGTTTATATAAATCGGGCATATCCTAATGGGAATGACCCAACCAAAAATGGTTGATTTGGGTCTATACTTATTGCCGTGGTTATATAAATACGGGCATATCCTGATGGGACTGTCCGAACCAAAAGCAGGCTGATTTGGATCTTTACTATTTGCCGTGGTTATATAAATAGGGGCATATCCCGATGGGACTGTCCAACCAAAAGCTGGCTGGTTTAGGTCTATACCATTTGGCATGGTTACATAAATACTGGCATATCCTGATGGGACTGTCTGAACAAAAAACTGGCTGATTTGGGTCTATACTATTTGCTATGGTTGTATACATAAGGGCATATTCTGATGGGACTGACCCAACCAAAAGCTGGCTGATTTTGGTCTATACTATCTGCCGTGGTGATATAAATAAGGGCATATTCTGATGGGACTGACCCAACCAAAACCTGGCTGATTTGGGTCTATACTATTTGCCGTTGTAATATAAATACGGGCATATGATGGGACTGACAGAACCAAAAAGCTGTCGCATTTGGGTCTATACTATTTGCCATGGTTATATAAATAGGGGAATATCCTGATGGGACTGTCAAACCAAAAGCTGGCTGATTTGGGTCTATACGATTTGCCTTGGTTATATAAATATGGGCATATCCTGATGGGACTGTCAGAACCAAAAAGCAGTCTAATTTGGGTCTATACTATTTGCCATAGTTATATAAATAAGGGCATATCCTGATGGGACAGTCCAACCAAAGCTGGCTGATTTGGGTCTATACTATTTGGCGTGGTTATATAAATACGGGCATATCCTGATGGGACTCTCCAACAAAAAGCTGGCTGATTTGGGTCTATACTATTTGCCGTGGTTATTTAAATATGGGAATATCCTGATGGGACTGCCCCAACCAAAAGCTGGCTGATTTGGGTTTATACTATTTGCCAGTGTTGCATAAATACAGGCATATCCTGATGGGACTGTCCGAACCAAAAGCTGGCTAATTTGGGTCTATCCTTTTTGCCTTGTTTATATAAAAACGGGCATATCCTAATGGGAATGACCCAACCAAAAATGGCTGATTTGGGTCTATACTCTTTGCCGTGGTTATATAAATAGGGGCATATCCTGATGGGATTGTCCGAACCAAAAGCTGGCTGATTTGGGTCTATACTATTTGCCTTGGTTATATATATACGGGCATATCCCGATGGGACTGACCTAACCAAAAGCTGGCTGGTTTAGGTCTATACTATTTGGCATGGTTACATAAATACGGGCATATCCTGATGGGACTGTCTGAACAAAAAGCTGGCTGATTTGGGTCTATACTTTTTGCCGTGGTTATATAAATAGGGGCATATCTTGATGGGACTGTCAGAACCAAAAAGCAGTCTGATTTGGGTCTATACTATTTGCCATGGTTATATAAATAGGGGCATATTCTGATGGGACTGACCCAACCAAAAGCTGGCTGATTTGGGTCTATACTATCTGCCGCTGTGATATAAACAAGGGCACATTGTGATGGGACTGACCTAACCAAAAGCTGGCTGATTTGGGTCTATACTATTTGCCGTTGTTATATAAATACGGACATATCCTGATGGGGCTGTCTGAACCAAAAGCTGGCTGACTTGGGTCTATACTATTTACCAGTGTTGTATTAATACAGGCTTATCCTGATGGGACTGCCCCAACCAAAACCTGGCTGATTTGGGTCTATACTATTTGTCATGGTTGTATAAATACGGCATTATTCTGATGGGACAGTCGAAACCAAAAGCTGGATGATTTGGGTCTATACTATTTGCCAGTGTTGTATACATAGAGGCATATCTTGATTGGACTGTCCGAACCAAAAGCAGGCTGATTTGGGTCTATACTATTTGCATTGGTTATGTAAATAAGGGCATATTCTGATTGGACTGACCCAAGCAAAAGCAGGCTGATTTGGGTCTATACTATCTGCCATGGTGATATAAATAAGGGCATATTCTGATGGGACTGACCCAACCAAAAGCTGGCTGATATGGGTCTGGACTATTTGCCATGGTTATAAAAATAAGGACATATCCTGATGGGGCTGTCTGAACCAAAAGCTGACTGATTTGGGTCTAGACTATTTGCCATGGTTATATAAATACGGACATATCCTGATGGGACTGTCCGAACCAAAAGAAGGCTGATTTGGGTCTATACTCTTTGCAGTGGTTATATAAATACGGGCATATCCTGATGGGACTGTCTGAATCAAAAGCTGGTTGATTTGGGTCTATACTATTTGCCATGGTTATATTAATACGGGCATATCCTGATGGGACTGTCCGAACCAAAAGCTGGCTGATTTGGGTCTATACTATTTGCAGTGGTTATATAAATACGGGCATATCCTGATGGGACTGTCTGAATCAAAAGCTGGTTGATTTGGGTCTATACTATTTGCCTTGGTTATATAAATATACGGGCATATCCTGATAGGACTGTCCAAACCAAAAATGGCTAAATTTGGTCTATACTATTTGCCTTGGTTATATAAATGTGGGCATATTCTGATGGGACTGTCTGAACCAAAAGCTGCCTGATTTGGGTCTAAACTATTTGCCGTGGTTATATAAATATGGGCATATCCTGATGGGATTGTCCAAACCAAAAGCTGGCTGATTTGGGTCTATACTATTTGCATTGGTTATATAAATATGGGCATATCCTGATGGGACTGACCAAATCAAAAGCTGGCTGATTTGGGTCTATACTATTTGCCTTGGTTATGTAAATAAGGGCATATTCTGTTTGGACTGACCCAAGCAAAAGCAGGCTGATTTGGGTCTATACTATTTGCCTTGGTTATATAAATACCGGCATATCCTGATGAGACTCTCCGAACCAAAAGCTGACTGATTTGGGTCTATACTATTTGCCTTGGTTATTTTAATATGTGCATATCCTGATGAGACTGTCCGAACCAAAAGCTGACTGATTTGGGTCTATATTATTTGCCATGGTTGTATAAATACAGGCATATCCTGATGGGACTGTCCGAACCAAAAGCTGACTGATTTGGGTCTATATTATTTGCCATGGTTGTATAAATATGGGCATATCCTGATGGGACTGTCCAAACCAAAAGTTGGCTGATTTGGGTCTATACTATTTGCCTTGGTTATATAAATACGGGCATATCCTGATGGGACTGTCCGAACCAAAAGCTGACTGATTTGGGTCTATATTATTTGCCATGGTTATATAAATACAGGCATATCCTGATGGGATTGCCCCAACCAAAAGCTGGCTGATTTGGGTCTATACTATTTGCCAGTGATGTATAAATACGGGCATATCCTGATGAGACTGCCAAACCAAAAGCTGGCTGATTTGGGTCTATACTATTTGCCTTGGTTATATAAATACGGGCATATCCTGATGGGACTGTCCAAACCAAAAGCTGGCTGATTTGGGTCTATGCTATTTGCCTTGGTTATATTAATATGGGCATATCCTGATGTGACTGTCCGAACCAAAAGCTGGCTGATATGGGTCTATATTATTTGCCTTGGTTATATAAATAGGGGCATATCCTGATGAGACTGTCCGAACAAAAAGCTGACTGATTTGGGTCTATATTATTTGCCTTGGTTATATAAATACGGGCATATCCTAATGGGACTGTCCGAACCAAAAGCTGACTGATTTGGGTCTTTATTATTTGCCATGGTTTTATAAATACAGGCATATCCTGATGGGATTGCCCCAACCAAAAGCTGGCTGATTTGGGTCTATACTATTTGCCAGTGATGTATAAATACGGGCATATCCTGATGAGACTGCCAAACCAAAAGCTGGCTGATTTGGGTCTATACTATTTGCCTTGGTTATATAAATACGGGCATATCCTGATGGGACTGTCCGAACCAAAAGCTGGCTGATTTGGGTCTATGCTATTTGCCTTGGTTATATTAATATGGGCATATCCTGATGTGACTGTCCGAACCAAAAGCTGGCTGATATGGGTCTATATTATTTGCCTTGGTTATATAAATAGGGGCATATCCTGATGAGACTGTCCGAACCAAAAGCTGACTGATTTGGGTCTATATTATTTGCCTTGGTTATATAAATACCGGCATATCCTAATAGGACTGTCAAAACCAAAAATGGCTGATTTGGGTCTATACTATTTGCCTTGGTTATATAAACACGGGTATATCCTGATGGGACTGTCTGAATCAAAAGCTGGCTGATTTAGGTCTATACTATTTGCCTTGGTTATATAAATACGGGCATATCCTAATAGGACTGTCAAAACCAAAAATGGCTGATTTGGGTCTATACTATTTGCCTTGGTTATATAAATACGGGCATATCCTGATGGGACTGTCCGAAACAAAAGCTGACTGATTTGGGTCTATACTATTTGCCTTGGTTATTTTAATATGGGCATATATTGATGAGACTGTCCGAACCAAAAGCTGACTGATTTGGGTCTATATTATTTGCCATGGTTGCATAAATATGGGCATATCCTGATGGGACTGTCCAAACCAAAAGTTGGCTGATTTGGGTCTATACTATTTGCCTTGGTTATATAAATACGGGCATATGCTGATGGGACTGACCCAACCAAAAGCTGGCTGATTTAGGTCTATACTATTTGCCTGGGTTATATAAATACGGGCATATCCTGATGGGACTGACCCAACCAAAAACTGGCTGATTTGGGTCTATACTATTTGCCTTGGTTATATAAATAGGGGCATATCCTGATGGGACTGACCGAACCAAAAGCTGGCTGATTTGGGTCTAGACTATTTGCCATGGTTGTATAAATACGGGCATATCCTGATAGGACTGTCTGAACCAAAAGCTGGCGGATTTGGGTGTATAATTTTTGCCGTGGTCATATTAATAAGTGAACCGGATCTGGTAGCGCAATCAGTAGAACGTTGGCTCCAGGTACGGCAGGCCCCGGGTTCGATCCTGGGCCGCAACATACCAAAGTCGTTAAATTGGAAGTGGTATAGCTGCCTTGCTAACGCTGAAGCAAATATAAGGGTAGTTCCATGACTAGTTGGTCCGGTGTCAGCATAATGTGACTGGGTGTGGTATCATGCCAGGTGTTCATGGCATGCTATACACAGTGAAGGCAGCACTATATCTGCTTCAATTGCACACCGTCGCCAGATAACTGAAATACTGTTGGTGGGACGATAAACCCAAATAAACAATAAATAATGGCATATCCTGATGGGACTGCCCCAACCAAAAGCTGGCTGATTTGGCTCTATACTATTTGCCAGTGTTGTATAAATACAGGCATATCCTGATGGGACTGTCCAAAACCAAAAGCTGGCTGATTTGGGTCTATACTACATGTATTTGCCAGTGTTGTATTAATACAGGCATATCCTGATGGGACTGCCCCAACCAAAAGCTGGCTGATTTGGGTCTATACTATTTGTCATGGTTGTATAAATACGGCATTATCCTGATGGGACTGTCCAAACCAAAATCTGGCTGATTTGGTCTATACTATTTGCCTTGGTTATATAAATATGGGCATATCCTGATGGGACTGTCCAAACCAAAAGTTGGCTGATTTGGGTCTATACTAATTGCCTTGGTTATATAAATACGGGCATATCCTGGTGGGACTGACCAATCCAAAAGCTGGATGATTTGGGTCTATACTATTTGCCAGTGTTGTATACATACAGGCATATCCTGATGGGGCTGTCCGAACCAAAAGCAGGCTGATTTGGGTCTATACTATTTGCCGTGGTTATATAAATACGGGTATATCCTGATGGGACTGTCCGAACCAAAAGCTGGCTGATTTGGGTCTATACTCTTTGCCTTGGTTATGTAAATATGGGTATATCCTGATGGGACTGTCCGAACCAAAAGCAGGCCGATTTGGGTCTATACTATTTGCCTTGGTTATATAAAAAAGGGCATATTCTGATGGGACTGACCCAAGCAAAAGCAGGCTGATTTGGGCCTATACTATCTGCCATAGTGATATAAATAAGGGCATATTCTGATGGGACTGACCCAACCAAAAGCTGGCTGATTTGGGTCAAGACCATTTGCCATGGTGGTATAAATATGGGCATATCCTGGTGGGACTGCCCCTACCAAAAGCTGTCCGATTTGGGTCTATTCTATTTGCCTTGGTTATATAAATATGGGTATATCCTGATGGCACTGTCCGAACCAAAAGCTGGCTGATTTGGGTCTATACTCTTTGCCTTGGTTATATAAATATGGGTATATCCTGATGAGACTGTCCCACCAAAAGCTGGCTGATTTGGGTCTATACTATATGCCTTGGTTATATAAATACGGGTATATCCTGATAGGACAGTCGAAACACAAAGCTGGCTGATTTGGATCTATACTTTTTGCCGTGGTTAAATAAATACGTGCATATTCTTATGGGACTGACCCAACCAAAAGCTGGCTGATTTGGGTCTATACTATTTGTCATGGTTGTTTAAATATGGGCATATCTTGATGGGACAGACCCAACCAAAAACTGGCTGATTTGTGTCTATACTGTTTGCCGTGGTTGTATAAATAAGGGCATATTCTGATGGGACTGACCCAACCAAAAGCTGGCTGATTTGGGTCTATACTATTGTCCGTTGTTATATAAATACACGATATCCTGATGGGACTGTCCGACCCAAAAGCTGGCTGATTAGGGTCTATACTATTTGCTGTGGTTTTATGAAAAAGGGGAACCGGACTTGGTAGCGCAATCGGTAGTGTCGGCTCCAGGTACGGGAGGCCCCGGGTTCGATCCCGGACCGCGACATACCAAAGTTGTTAAAAATGGTAGTGGTATAGCTCCCTTGCTAACGCTCAAGCAAATATAAGGGCAGTTCCACGACTGGTTGGCCCGGTGTCAGGATAATGTGACTGGGTGTAGAATCATGCCAGGTGTTTACGGCATGCTATACACAGTGAAGGCAGCACTATATCTGCTTCAAGTGGACACCGTCTGCAGATAATACTGTTGGTGGGACGAAAAACCCAATAAACAATAAATAAGGGCTTATCCTGCTGGGACTGCCCCAACCAAAAGCTGGCTGATTTCGGTCTATACTATAAGCCAGTGTTGTATAAATACAGGCATATCCTGATGGGACTGTCCGAACAAAAAGCTGGCTGATTTGGGTCTATACTATTTGCCAGTGTTGTATAAATACAGGCATATCCTGATGGGACTGAGGAACCAAAAGCTGGCTGATTTGGGTCTTTATTATTTGCCATGGTTGTATAAATATGGGCATTTCCTGATGGGACTGTCCGAACCAAAAGTTGGCTGATTTGGGTCTTTATTATTTGCCATGGTTGTATAAATATGGGCACTTCCTGATGGGACTGTCCGAACCAAAAGTTGGCTGATTTGGGTCTATATTATTTGCCTTGGTTATATAAATGCGGCCATATCCTGATGGGACTGTCCGAACCAAAAGCTGGCTGATTTGGGTCTATACTATTTGCCATGGTTATATAAATAAGGGCATATTCTGATGGGACAGACCCAACTGAAAGCTGGCTGATTTGGGTCTATACTGTTTGCCGTGGTTATATACATAGGGGCATATACTGATAGGACTGTCCGAACCAAAAGCTGGCTGATTTGGGTCTATGCTATTTGCCATGGTTATATAAATACAGGCATATCCTGATGGGACTGACCAAACAAAAAGCTTGCTGATTTGGGTCTATTCAATTTGCCTTAGTTATATAAAAACGGCTTATCCTGATGGGGCTGTCCAAACAAAAGCTGGCTGATTTGGGTCTATACTATTTGCCAGTGTTGTATAAATACAGGCATATCCTGATGGGACTGTCCGAACCAAAAACTGGCTGATTTGGGTCTATACTATTTGCCATGGTTATATAAATAAGGGCATATCCCGATGGAATGTCCGAACCAAAAACTAGCTCATTTGGGTCTATACTACTTGCCGTGGTTGTATAAATAAGGGCATATTCTGATGGGACTGACCCAACCAAAAGCTGGCTGATTTGGGTCTATACTCTTTGCCTTGGTTATATAAATATGGGTATATCCTGATGAGACTGTCCCACCAAAAGCTGGCTGATTTGGGTCTATACTATATGCCTTGGTTATATAAATACGGGTATATCCTGATAGGACAGTCGAAACACAAAGCTGGCTGATTTGGATCTATACTTTTTGCCGTGGTTAAATAAATACGTGCATATTCTTATGGGACTGACCCAACCAAAAGCTGGCTGATTTGGGTCTATACTATTTGTCATGGTTGTTTAAATATGGGCATATCTTGATGGGACAGACCCAACCAAAAACTGGCTGATTTGTGTCTATACTGTTTGCCGTGGTTGTATAAATAAGGGCATATTCTGATGGGACAGACCCAACCAAAAACTGGCTGATTTGCGTCTATACTGTTTGCCGTGGTTGTATAAATAAGGGCATATTCTGATGGGACTGACCCAACCAAAAGCTGGCTGATTTGGGTCTATACTATTGTCCGTTGTTATATAAATACACGATATCCTGATAGGACTGACCCAAGCAAAAGCAGGCTGATTAGGGTCAATACTATTTGCTGTGGTTTTATGAAAAAGGGGAACCGGACTTGGTAGCGCAATCGGTAGTGTCGGCTCCAGGTACGGGAGGCCCCGGGTTCGATCCCGGACCGCGACATACCAAAGTTGTTAAAAATGGTAGTGGTATAGCTCCCTTGCTAACGCTCAAGCAAATATAAGGGCAGTTCCACGACTGGTTGGCCCGGTGTCAGGATAATGTGACTGGGTGTAGAATCATGCCAGGTGTTTACGGCATGCTATACACAGTGAAGGCAGCACTATATTTGCTTCAAGTGGACACCGTCTGCAGATAATACTGTTGGTGGGACGAAAAACCCAATAAACAATAAATAAGGGCTTATCCTGCTGGGACTGCCCCAACCAAAAGCTGGCTGATTTCGGTCTATACTATAAGCCAGTGTTGTATAAATACAGGCATATCCTGATGGGACTGTCCGAACAAAAAGCTGGCTGATTTGGGTCTATACTATTTGCCAGTGTTGTATAAATACAGGCATATCCTGATGGGACTGAGGAACCAAAAGCTGGCTGATTTGGGTCTTTATTATTTGCCATGGTTGTATAAATATGGGCATTTCCTGATGGGACTGTCCGAACCAAAAGTTGGCTGATTTGGGTCTTTATTATTTGCCATGGTTGTATAAATATGGGCACTTCCTGATGGGACTGTCCGAACCAAAAGTTGGCTGATTTGGGTCGATACTATTTGCCTTGGTTATATAAATGCGGCCATATCCTGATAAGACTGTCCGAACCAAAAGCTGGCTGATTTGGGTCTATACTATTTGCCATGGTTATATAAATAAGGGCATATTCTGATGGGACAGACCCAACTGAAAGCTGGCTGATTTGGGTCTATACTGTTTGCCGTGGTTATATACATAGGGGCATATACTGATAGGACTGTCCGAACCAAAAGCTGGCTGATTTGGGTCTATACTATTTGCCATGGTTATATAAATACGGGCATATCCTGATGGGACTGACCAAACAAAAAGCTTGCTGATTTGGGTCTATTCAATTTGCCTTAGTTATATAAAAACGGCTTATCCTGATGGGGCTGTCCAAACAAAAGCTGGCTGATTTGGGTCTATACTATTTGCCAGTGTTGTATAAATACAGGCATATCCTGATGGGACTGTCCGAACCAAAAACTGGCTGATTTGGGTCTATACTATTTGCCATGGTTATATAAATAAGGGCATATCCCGATGGAATGTCCGAACCAAAAACTAGCTCATTTGGGTCTATACTACTTGCCGTGGTTGTATAAATAAGGGCATATTCTGATGGGACTGACCCAACCAAAAGCTGGCTGATTTGGGTCTATCTATTCGCCTTATTTATATAAATATGGGCATATCTTGATGGGACAGTCCGAACCAAAAACTGGCTCATTTGGGTCTATACTATTTGCCGTGGTTGTATAAATAAGGGCATATTCTGATGGGACTGACCCAACGAAAATCTGGCTGATAGGGTTCTATACTATTTGCCGTGGTTATATAAATATGAGCTCTCCTGATGGAACTGTCCTAACCAAAAGCTGGCTGATTTGTGTCTCTACTATCTGCCGTGGTAATATAAATAAGGGAACCGCACTTGGTAGCGCAATCGGTAGAGCGTCTGCTCCAGGCTCGGGAGGCCCCGGGCTCGATCCCGGACCGCGACATACCAAAGTTGTTAAAAATGGTAGTGGTATAGCTCACTTGCTAACGCTCAAGCAAATATAAGGGCAGTTCCACAACTGGTTGGCCCGGTGTCAGGATAATGTGACTGGGTGTGGTATCATGCCAGGTGTTCACGGCATGCTATACACAGTGAAGGCTGCACTATATCTGTTTAAAGTGGACACAGTCTCCAGACAACTCAAATGCTGTTGGTGGGACGATAAGCCCAATAAAGAATAAATAAGGGCATATCTTAATGGGACTGCACCAACCAAAAGCTGGCTGATTTGGGTCTATACTATGTTCCAGTGTTGTATAAATACATGCATATCTTGATGGTACTGAGGAACCAAAAGCTGGCTGATTTGGGTCTATACTATTTGCCTTGGTTGTATAAATACGGGAATATTCTGACGGGACTGACCCAACCAAAATCTGGCTGATTTGGGTCTATACTATTTGCCATGGGTATATTAATACGGGCATCTTGATGGGACTGACCGAACCAAAATCTGGCTGATTTGGTTCTATACTATTTGCCATGGATATATTAATACGGGCTTATCCTGATGGGACTGACCGAACCAAAAGCTGGCTGATTTGGGTCTATACTATTTGCGTGGTTATATAAATACAGGCATATCCTGTTGGGAATATCAGAACCAAAAGCTGGCTTATTTGGGTCTATACTATTTGCTGTGGTTATTTAAATACGGGCATATCCTGACGGGACTGTCCAAACCAAAGCTGGCTGATTTGGGTCTATAATATTTGCAGTGGTTGTATAAATAAGGGCATATTCTGATGGGACTTTCTGAACCAAAAGCTGGCTGATTTGGGTCTATACTATTTGCCGTGGTTATATAAATATGGGCCTATCCTGATGGGACTGTCCGAACCAAAAGCTTGCTGATTTGGGTCTATACTATTTGCCTTGGTTATATAAATACGGGTATATCCTGATGGGACTGTCCAAACCAAAAGCTGGCTGATTTGGGTCTATACTATTTGCCTTGGTTATATAAATACGGGTATATCCTGATGGGACTGTCCAAACCAAAAGCTGGCTGATTTGGGTCTATACTATTTGCCGTGGTTGTAATAATAAGGGCATATTCTGATGGGACTGTCTGAACCAAAAGCTGGCTGATTTGGGTCTATACTATTTGCCATGGTTATATAAATACAGGCATATCCTGATGGGACTGTACAACCAAAAGCTGGCTGATATGGGTCTATACTATGTGCCGTAGTTATATAAATACGGCATATTCTGATGAGACTGTCCGAACCAAAAGCTGGCTGATTTGGGTCTATATTATTTGCCATGGTTGTATAAATACGGGCATAGCCTGATGGGACTATCCGAACAAAAAGCTTGCTGATTTGGGTCTACTCAATTTGCCTTGGTTATATAAAGACGACTTATCCTGATGGGGCTGTCCAAACAAAAGCTGGCTGATTTGGGTCTATACTCTTTGCCTTGGTTATATAAATATGGGTATATCCTGATGAGACTGTCCCACCAAAAGCTGGCTGATTTGGGTCTATACTATATGCCTTGGTTATATAAATACGGGTATACCCTGATAGGACAGTCCAAACACAAAGCTGGCTGATTAAGATCTATACTTTTTGCCGTGGTTAAATAAATATGTGCATATTCTTATGGGACTGACCCAACCAAAAGCTGGCTGATTTAGGTCTATACTATTTGTCATGGTTGTTTAAATATGGGCATATCTTGATGGGACAGACCCAACCAAAAACTGGCTGATTTGCGTCTATACTGTTTGCCGTGGTTGTATAAATAAGGGCATATTCTGATGGGACTGACCCAACCAAAAGCTGGCTGATTTGGGTCTATACTATTGTCAGTGGTTATATAAATACACGATATCCTGATGGGACTGTCCGACCCAAAAGCTGGCTGATTAGGGTCAATACTATTTGCTGTGTTTTTATGAAAAAGGGGAACCGGACTTGGTAGCGCAATCGGTAGTGTCGGCTCCAGGTACGGGAGGCCCCGGGTTCGATCCCGGACCGCGACATACCAAAGTTGTTAAAAATGGTAGTGGTATAGCTCCCTTGCTAACGCTCAAGCAAATATAAGGGCAGTTCCACGACTGGTTGGCCCGGTGTAAGGATAATGTGACTGGGTGTAGAATCATGCCAGGTGTTTACGGCATGCTATACACAGTGAAGGCAGCACTATATCTGCTTCAAGTGGACACCGTCTGCAGATAATACTGTTGGTGGGACGAAAAACCCAATAAACAATAAATAAGGGCTTATCCTGCTGGGACTGCACCAACCAAAAGCTGGCTGATTTCAGGCTAAACTATAAGCCAGTGTTGTATAAATACAGGCATATCCTGATGGGACTGTCCGAACCAAAAGCTGGCTGATTTGGGTCTATACTATTTGCCAGTGTTGTATAAATACAGGCATATCCTGATGGGACTGAGGAACCAAAAGCTGGCTGATTTGGGTCTTTATTATTTGCCATGGTTGTATAAATATGGGCATTTCCTGATGGGACTGTCCGAACCAAAAGTTAGCTGATTTGGGTCTTTATTATTTGCCATGGTTGTATAAATATGGGCATTTCCTGATGGGACTGTCCGAACCAAAAGTTGGCTGATTTGGGTCGATACTATTTGCCTTGGTTACATAAATGCGGCCATATCCTGATGGGACTGTCCGAACCAAAAGCTGGCTGATTTGGGTCTATACTATTTGCCATGGTTATATAAATAAGGGCATATTCTGATGGGACTGACCAAACAAAAAGCTTGCTGATTTGGGTCTATTCAATTTGCCTTAGTTATATAAATACGGCTTATCCTGATGGGGCTGTCCAAACAAAAGCTGGCTGATTTGGGTCTATACTATTTGCCAGTGTTGTATAAATACAGGCATATCCTGATGGGACTGTCCGAACCAAAAGCTGGCTGATTTGGGTCTATACTATTTGCCATGGTTGTATAGATAGGGGCATATCCTGATGGGACTGTCCGAACCAAAAACTGGCTGATTTGGGTCTATACTATTTGCCATGGTTATATAAATAAGGGCATATCCCGATGGAATGTCCGAACCAAAAACTAGCTCATTTGGGTCTATACTACTTGCCGTGGTTGTATAAATAAGGGCATATTCTGATGGGACTGACACAACCAAAGGCTGGCTGATTTGGGTCTATACTACTTGCCGTGGATATATAAATAAGGGCATATCCTGATGGGACTGTCCGAACCAAAGGCTGGCTGATTTGGGTCTATACTACTTGCTGTGGTTGTATAAATAAGGGCATATTCTGATGGGACTGACCCAACCAAAAGCTGGCTGATTTGGGTCTATCTATTTGCCTTATTTATATAAATACGGGCATATCTTGATGGGACAGTCCGAACCAAAAACTGGCTCATTTGGGTCTATACTATTTGCCGTGGTTGTATAAATAAGGGCATATTCTGATGGGACTGACCCAACGAAAATCTGGCTGATAGGGTTCTATACTATTTGCCGTGGTTATATAAATATGAGCTCTCCTGATGGAACTGTCCGAACCAAAAGCTGGCTGATTTGTGTCTCTACTATTTGCCGTGGTAATATAAATAAGGGAACCGCACTTGGTAGCGCAATCGGTAGAGCGTCTGCTCCAGGCTCGGGAGGCCCTGGGCTCGATCCCGGACCGCGACATACCAAAGTTGTTAAAAATGGTAGTGGTATAGCTCACTTGCTAACGCTCAAGCAAATATAAGGGCAGTTCCACAACTGGTTGGCCCGGTGTCAGGATAATGTGACTGGGTGTAGTATCATGCCAGGTGTTCACGGCATGCTATACACAGTGAAGGCAGCACTATATCTGTTTAAAGTGGACACAGTCTCCAGACAACTCAAATGCTGTTGGTGGGACGGTAAGCCCAATAAAGAATAAATAAGGGCATATCCTGATGGGACTGCACCAACCAAAAGCTGGCTGATTTGGGTCTATACTATGTTCCAGTGTTGTAAAAATACATGCATATCCTGATGGTACTGAGGAACCAAAAGCTGGCTGATTTGGGTCTATATTATTTGTCATGGTTGTATAAATATGGGCATATCCTGATGGGACTGTCAGAACCAAAAGCTGGCTGATTTGGGTCTATACTATTTGCCTTGGTTGTATAAATACGGGAATATTCTGACGGGACTGACCTAACCAAAATCTGGCTGATTTGGGTCTATACTATTTGCCATGGATATATTAATACGGGCATCTTGATGGGACTGACCGAACCAAAAGCTGGCTGATTTGGGTCTATACTATTTGCCTTGTTTATATAAATACAGGCATATCCTGTTGGGAATATCAGAACCAAAAGCTGGCTTATTTGGGTCTATACTATTTGCTGTGGTTATTTAAATACGGGCATATCCTGATGGGACTGTCCAAACCAAAAGCTGGCTGATTTGGGTCTATAATATTTGCAGTGGTTGTATAAATAAGGGCATATTCTGATGGGACTTTCTGAACCAAAAGCTGGCTGATTTGGGTCTATACTATTTGCCGTGGTTATATAAATATGGGCCTATCCTGATGGGACTGTCCGAACCAAAAGCTTGCTGATTTGGGTCTATACTATTTGCCTTGGTTATATAAATACGGGTATATCCTGATGGGACTGTCCAAACCAAAAGCTGGCTGATTTGGGTCTATACTATTTGCCGTGGTTGTAATAATAAGGGCATATTCTGATGGGACTGACCCAACCAAAAGCTGGCTGATTTGGGTCTATACTATTTGCCGTTGTTATATAAATACGGGCATATTCTGATGGGACTGTCTGAACCAAAAGCTGGCTGATTTGGGTCTATACTATTTGCCATGGTTATATAAATACAGGCATATCCTGATGGGACTGTACAACCAAAAGCTGGCTGATTTGGGTCTATACTATGTGCCGTGGTTATATAAATACGGCATATTCTGATGGGACTGTCCGAACCAAAAGCTGGCTGATTTGGGTCTATATTATTTGCCATGGTTGTATAAATACGGGCATAGCCTGATGGGACTATCCGAACAAAAAGCTTGCTGATTTGGGTCTACTCAATTTGCCTTGGTTATATAAAGACGACTTATCCTGATGGGGCTGTCCAAACAAAAGCTGGCTGATTTGGGTCTATACTATTTGCGTTGTTATATAAATAAGGTCATATCCTGATGGGACTGTCCGAACCAAAAACTGGCTGATTACGGTCTATACTATTTGCCTTGGTTATATAAATAGGGGCATATCCTGATGGGACTGTCCGAACCAAAAGCTGGCTGATTTGGGTCTATACTATCTGCCATAGTGATATAAATAAGGGCATATTCTGATGGGACTGACCCAACCAAAAGTTGGCTGATTTGGGTCTAGACTATTTGCCTTGGTTATATAAATAGGGGCATATCCTGATGGGACTGTCCGAACCAAAAGCTGGCTGATTTGGGTCTATACTATCTGCCATAGTGATATAAATAAGGGCATATTCTGATGGGACTGACCCAACCAAAAGTTGGCTGATTTGGGTATACACTATTTGCCTTGGTGATATAAATATGGGCATATCCTGATGGGACTGTCTAAACCAAAAGCTGGCTGATTTGGGTCTATACTATTTGCCTTGGTTATAGAAATACGGGCATATCCTGATCGGACTGACCCAACCAAAAGCTGGCTGTTTTGGTTCTATACTATTTGCCTTGGTTATATAAATAAGGGCATATTCTGATGGGACTGACCCAAGCAAAAGCAGGCTGATTTGGGCCTATACTATCTGCCATAGTGATATTTATAAGGGCATATTCTGATGGGACTGACCCAACCAAAAGCTGGCTGATTTGGGTCAAGACCATTTGCCATGGTGGTATAAATATGGGCATATCCTGGTGGGAATGCCCCTACCAAAAGCTGTCCGATTTGGGTCTATTCTATTTGCCTTGGTTATATAAATATGGGTATATCCTGATGGCACTGTCCGAACCAAAAGCTGGCTGATTTGGGTCTATACTCTTTGCCTTGGTTATATAAATATGGGTATATCCTGATGAGACTGTCCCACCAAAAGCTGGCTGATTTGGGTTTATACTATATGCCTTGGTTATATAAATACGGGTATATCCTGATAGGACAGTCCAAACACAAAGCTGGCTGATTTGGATCTATACTTTTTGCCGTGGTTAAATAAATACGTGCATATTCTTATGGGACTGACCCAACCAAAAGCTGGCTGATTTGGGTCTATACTATTTGTCATGGTTGTTTAAATATGGGCATATCCTGATGGGACTGTCCGAACCAAAAGCTGGCTGATTTGGGTCTATACTATTTGCCTTAATTTTATAAATACAGGCATGTCTGATGGGACTGTCCGAACCAAAAGATGGCTGACCTGGGTCTATACTATTTGCCTTGGTTTTATAAATAGGGACATATCCTGAAGGGTCTGACACAACCAAAAGCTGGCTGATTTGGGTCTATAATATTTTCTGTGGTCATATAAATATGGGCATATCCTGAGGGGACTGTCCGAACCAAAAACTGGCTGATTTGGGTCTATACTATTTGCTGTAGTTATATATATATAAGGGAACCAGACCTGGTAGCGCGATCGGAAGATCATTGGCTCCAGGTACGGAAGGACCCGGGTTGGAGCCCAGGCCGTGACATACCAAATTCGTTAAAAATGGAAGTAGTATAGCTCCTTTGCTAACGCTCAAGCAAATATAAGGGTAGTTCCACAAATAGTTGGCCCAATGTCAGGATAATGTGACTGGGTGTGGTATCATGCCAGGTGTTCAGGGCATGCTATACACAGTAAAGGCAGCACTATATCTGCTAAAAGTGGACAGCGTCACCAAATAACTGAAATACTGTTGGTGGGATGATAAACCCAATAAACAATAAATAAGGGACTGCCCAACCAAAAGCTGGCTGATTTGGGTCTTTACTATTGGCCAGTGTTGTATAATATTAAGCATAACCTGATGGGACTGTCCGAACCAAAAGCTGTCTGATTTGGGTCTATACCATTTGCCGTGGTTATATAAATACGGGCTTATCCTGATGGGACAGTCCGAACCAAAAGCATGCTGATTTGGGTCTATACTATTTGCCATGGTTATATAAATACGGGCATATTCTTATGGGACTGATCCAAACAAAAGCTGGCTGATTTGTGTCTATACTATTTTCCAGTGTTGTATAAATACAGGCATATCCTGATGGTACTGAGGAACCAAAAGCTGGCTGATTTGGGTCTATATTATTTGCCATGGTTGTATAATTATGGGAATAACCTGATGGGACTGTCCGAACCAAAAGCTGGCTGATTTGGGTCTATACTATTTGCCTTGGTTGTGTAAATACGGGAAAATTCTGATGGGACTGACCCAACCAAAATCTGGCTGATCTGGGTCTATACTATTTGCCATGGTTATATTAATACGGGCCTTTTCTGGTGGGACTGACTGAACCAAAAGCTGGCTGATTTGGGTCTATACTATTTGCGTGGTTATATAAATACGGGCATATCCTGATGGGAATATCAGAACCAAAAGCTGGCTTATTTGGGTCTATACTATTTGCCATGGTTATTTAAATATGGGCATATCCTGATGGGACTGTCCAAACCAAAAGCTGGCTGATTTGGGTCTTTAATACTTGCAGTGGTTGTATAAATAAGGGCATATTCTGATGGGACTTTCCGAACCAAAAGCTGGCTGATTTGGGTCTATACTATTTGCCTTGGTTATATAAATACGGGTATATCCTGATGGGACTGTCCGAACCAAAAGCTGGCTGATTTGGGTCTATACTATTTGCCGTGGTTGTATTAATAAGGGCATATTCTGATGGGACTGACCCAACCAAAAGCTGGCTGATTTGGGTCTATACTATTTGCCATGGTTATATAAATACGGGCATATCCTGATGGGACTGTCCGAACCAAAAGCTGGCTGATTTGGGTCTATTCTATTTGCCGTGGTTATATAAATCCGGCATATTCTGATGGGACTGTCAGAACCAAAAGCTGGCTGATTTGGGTCTATACTTTTTGCCGTGGTCATATAAATAAGGGAACCGGTCCTGGTAGCGCAATCGGTAGAGCGTTGGCTCCAGGTACGGGTGGCCCCGGGTTCGATCCCAGGCCGCAACATACCAAAGTCGTTAAAAATGGTAGTGGCATAGCTCCCTTGCTAACGCTCAAACAAATATAAGGGCACTTCCACATCTGGTTGGCCCGGTGTCGGATAATGTGACTGGGTGTAGTATCATACCAGGTGTTCAAGGCATGCTATACACAGTGAAGGCAGCACTATATCTGCTTAAAGTGGACACCATCTCCAGATAACTGAAAAACTGTTGGTGGGACGATAAACCCAAAACACAATAAATAAGGGCATATCCTGATGGGACTGCACCAACCAAAATCTGGCTGATTTGGGTCTATACTATTTGCCAGTGTTGTATAAATACAGACATATCCTGATGGGACTGTCCCAACAAAAAGCGGGCTGATTTGGGTCTATACTATTTGCCATGGTTGTATAAATACGGGCATATCCTGATGGGACTGACCAAACAAAAAGCTTGCTGATTTGGGTCTATTCAATTTGCCTTGGTTATATAAATATGGCTTATCCTGATGGGGCTGTCCAAACAAATGCTGTCTGATTTGGGTCTATACTATTTGCCGAGGTTGTATAAACAAGGGCATATCCTGATGGGACTGTCCGAACCAAAAGCTGGCTGATTTGGGTCTATACTATTTGCCATGGTTATATAAATAAGGGAACCGGACCTGGTAGCTCAATCGGTAGAGCGTCGGCTCCAGGTACGGGAGGCCCCAGGTTCGATCCCGGGCCGCGACATACCAAAGTCGTTAAAAATGGTAGTGGTATAGCTCACTTGCTAACGCTCAAGTAAATATGAGGGTAGTTCCACAACTGGTTGGCCTGGTGTCAGGATAATGTGACTGAGTGTGGTACAATGTATCATGCCAGGTGTTCACGGCATGTTATACAATGTGAAGGCAGCACTATATCTGCTTAAGGTGGACACCGTCTCCAGATAATTGAAATACTGTTGGTGGGACAATAAACCCAATAAACAATAAATAAGGGCATATCCTGATGGGACTGCACCAACCAAAAGCTGGCTGATTTAGGTCTATACTATTTGCCATGGTTGTATAAATAAGGGCAGATCCCGATGGACTGTCCGAACCAAAAACTTGCTCTTTTGGGTCTATACTACTAGCCGTGGTTGTATAAATAAGGGCATATTCTGATGGGACTGATCCAACAAAAATCTGGCTGATAGGGTTCTATACTATTTGCAGTGGTTATATAAATACGAGCATATCGTGATGGGACTGCACCAACCAAAAGCTGCCTGATTTGGGTCTATACTATTTGCCAGTGTTGTATAAATACATGCATATCCTGATGGTACTGAGGAACCAAAAGCTGGCTGATTTGGGTCTATATTATTTGCCATGGTTGTATAAATATGGGCATATCCTGATGGGACTGTCCGAACCAAAAGCTGGCTGATTTGGGTCTATACTATTTGCCTTGGTTGTATAAATATGGGAATATTCTGATGGGACTGACTCAACCAAAATCTGGCTGATTTGGGTCTATACTATTTGCCATGGTTATATTAATACGGGCATATCCTGATGGGACTGACCGAACCAAAAGCTGGCTGATTTGGGTCTATACTATTTGCGTGGTTATATAAATACAGGCATATCCTGATGGGAATATCAGAACCAAAAGCTGGCTTATTTGGGTCTATACTATTTGCCGTAGTTTTTTAAATACGGGCATATCCTGATGGGACTGACCGAACAAAAAGCTTGCTGATTTGGGTCTTTTCAATTTGCCTTGATTATATAAATACGGCTTATCCTGATGGGGCTGTCCAAACAAAAGCTGGCTGATTTGGGTCTATACTATTTGCGTGGTTATATAAATAAGGGCATATCCTGATGGGACTGTCCAAACCAAAAGCTGGCTGATTACGGTCTTTACTGTTTGCCATGGTTATATAAATAAGGGAAGCGGACCTGGTAGCTTAATCGGTAGAACGTCGGTACCAGGTACGGGGGGCCCCAGGTTCGATCCCGGGCTGAGACATACCAAAGTCGATAAAAATGGTAGTGGTATAGCTCCCTTGCTAAAGCTCAAGTAAATATGAGGGTAGTTCCACAACTGGTTGGCCTGGTGTCAGGATAATGTGACTGAGTGTGGTATCATGCCAGGTGTTCACGGCATGTTATACACAGTGAAGGCAGCACTCTATCTGCTTCAGGTGGACACCGTCTCCAGATAATTGAAATACTGTTGGTGGGACGTTAAACCCAATAAACAATAAATAAGGGAATATCCTGATGGGACTGCACCAACCAAAAGCTGACTGATTTGGGTCTAAACTATTTGCCAGTGTTGTATAAACACAGGCATATCCTGATGGGACTGTCCGAACCAAAAACTGGCTGATTTGGGTCTATACTATTTGACATTGTTGTATAAATAAGGGCTTATCCCGATGGACTGTCCGAACCAAAGGCTGGCTCATTTGGGTCTATACTTCTTGCCGTGGTTGTATAAATAAGGGCATATTCTGATGGGACTGACCCAACCAAAAGCTGGCTGATTTGGGTCTATACTATTTGCCTTATTTATATAAATACGGGCATATCTTGATGGGACAGTCCGAACCAAAAGCTGGCTGATTTGGGTCTATACTATTTGCCTTATTTATATAAATACGGGCATATCCTGATGGAACTGTCCAGACCAAAAGCTGGCTGATGTGGGTCTATACTATTTGCCGTGGTGATATTAATACGGGCATATCTTGATGGGACAGTCTGAACCAAAAGCTGACTGATTTGGGTCTATACTATTTGCCGTGGTTGTATAAATACGGGCATATTCTGATGGGACTGTCCGAGCCAAAAGCTGGCTGATGTGGGTCTATACTATTTGCCGTGGTGATATTAATACGGGCATATCTTGATGGGACAGTCCGAACCAAAAGCTGACTGATTTGGGTCTATACTATTTGCCTTGGTTATATAAATACGGGCATATTCTGATGGGACTGACCGAACCAAACGCTGACTGATTTGTGTCTATACTATTTGCCGTGGTAATATAAATAAGGGAACCGGACTTGGTAGCGCAATCTGTAGAGCGTCGGCTCCAGGTACGGGAGGCCCCAGGTTTGATCCCGGGCCGCGACATACCAAAGTCGTTAAAAATGGTAGTGGTATAGCTCACTTGCTAACGCTCAAGTAAATATGAGGGTAGTTCCACAACTGGTTGGCCTGGTGTCAGGATAATGTGACTGAGTGTGGTATCATGCCAGGTGTTCACGGCATGTTATACAAAGTGAAGGCAGCACTATATCTGCTTAAGGTGGACACCGTCTCCAGATAACTGAAATACTGTTGGTGGGACAATAAACCCAATAAACAATAAATAAGGGCATATCCTGATGGGACTGCACCAACCAAAAGCTGGCTGATTTGGGTCTATACTATTTGCCATGGTTGTATAAATAAGGGCATATCCCGATGGACAGTCCGAACCAAAAACTGGCTCTTTTGGGTCTATACTACTAGCCGTGGTTATATAAATACGGGCATATCCTGATGGGACTGCACCAACCAAAAGCTGTCTGATTTGGGTCTATACTATTTGCCAGTGTTGTATAAATACGGGCATATCGTGATGGGACTGCACCAACCAAAAGCTGTCTGATTTGGGTCTATACTATTTGCCAGTGTTGTATAAATACATGCATATCCTGATGGTACTGAGGAACCAAAAGCTGGCTGATTTGGGTCTATATTATTTGCCATGGTTGTATAAATATGGGCATATCCTGATGGGACTGTCCGAACCAAAAGCTGGCTGATTTGGGTCTATATTATTTGCCGTGGTTGTATAAAAAAGGGCATATTCTGATGGGACTGACCCAACCAAAAGCTGGCTGATTTGGGTCTATATTATTTGCAGTGGTTGCATAAATAAGGGAATATTATGATGGGACTGACCCAACCAAAAGCTGGCTGATTTGGGTCTATACTGTTTGCCGTGGTTATATAAATACGGGCATATCCTGATGGGACTGTCCAACCAAAAGCTTTCTGATTTGGGTCTATATTATTTGCAGTGGTTGCATAAATAAGGGAATATTATGATGGGACTGACCCAACCAAAAGCTGGCTGATTTGGGTCTATACTGTTTGCCGTGGTTATATAAATACGGGCATATCCTGATGGGACTGTCCCAACCAAAAGCTGGCTGATTTGGGTCTATATTATTTGCAGTGGTTGCATAAATAAGGGAATATTCTGATGGGACTGGCCCAACCAAAAACTGGCTGATTTGGGTCTATACTGTTTGCCGTGGTTGTATAAATACAGGCATATCCTGATGGGACTGACCCAACCAAAAGCTGGCTGATTTGGGTCTATATTATTTGCAGTGGTTGCATAAATAAGGGAATATTATGATGGGACTGACCCAACCAAAAGCTGGCTGATTTGGGTCTATATTATTTGCAGTGGTTGTATAAATATGGCCATATTCTGATGGGACTGACCCAACCAAAAGCTGGCTGATTTGGGTCTATATTATTTGCAGTGGTTGCATAAATAAGGGAATATTATGATGGGACTGACCCAACCAAAAGCTGGCTGATTTGGGTCTATATTATTTGCAGTGGTTGTATAAATATGGCCATATTCTGATGGGACTGACCCAACCAAAAGCTGGCTGATTTGGGTCTATATTATTTGCAGTGGTTGCATAAATAAGGGAATATTATGATGGGAATGACCCAACCAAAAAATGGCTGATTTGGGTCTATACTGTTTGCCGTGGTTGTATAAATAAGGGCATATTCTGATGGGACTGACCCAACAAAAAGCTGGCTGATTTGGGTCTTTACTATTTTCCGTGGTTATATAAATACAGGATATCCTGATGAGACTGTCTGACCCAAAAGCTGGCTGATTTGGGTCTATACTATTTGCTGTGGTTATATAAAAAGGGGAACCGGAATTGGTAGCGCAATCGGTAGTGTCGGCTCCGGGTACGGGAGGCCCCGGGTTCGATCCCGGACCACGACATACCAAAGTTGTTAAAAATGGTAGTGGTATAGCTCCCTTGCTAACGCTCAAGCAAATATAAGGGCAGTTCCGCGACTGGTTGGCCCGGTGTCAGGATAATGTGACTGGGTGTAGAATCATGCCAGGTGTTTACGGCATGCTATAAACAGTGAAGGCAGTACTATATCTGTTTCAAGTGGACACCATCTCCAGATAACTGAAATACTTTTGGTGGGACGATAAACCCAATAAACAATAAATAAGCCCATATCCTGATGGGACTGCCCCAACCAAAAGCTGGCTGATTTGGGTCTATACTATTTACCAGTGTTGTATAAATACAGGCATATCCTGATGGGACTGTCCGAACCAAAAGCTGGATGATTTGGATCTATACTATTTTCCAGTGTTGTATAAATACAGGCATATCCTGATGGGACTGTCCGAACCAAAAGCTGGCTGATTTGGGTCTATACTATTTACCAGTGTTGTATAAATACAGGCATATCCTGATGGGACTGTCCGAACCAAAAGCTGGATGATTTGGGTCTATACTATTTTCCAGTGTTGTATAAATACAGGCATATCCTGATGGGACTGTCCGAACCAAAAGCTGGCTGATTTGGGTCTGTACTATTAGCCTTGGTTATATAAATAGAGGCATATCCTGATGGGACTGACCCAACCAAAGGCTGGCTGATTTGGGTCTATACTATTTGCCTTGGTTATCTAAATACGAGCATATCCTGATGGGTCTGCCCCAATCAAAAGCTGGCTGATTTGGGTCTATACTATTTGCCACTACGGGCATATCTTGACGGGACTGTCCAACCAAAAGCTGGGTGATTTGCGTGTATACTATTTGCTGTGGTTATATAAATACGGGCATATCCAGATGGAACTGCCCCAACCAAAAGCCGCGTTATTTGGATCTCTATACTATTTGCTATAAATACATGCAGATCATAACCAGACTGCCGACAGCCAGGAACTGGCTGATTTGGATCTACACTATTTGCCACAGTGTTGTATAAATACATGTAGATCATAACCAGAGTGCCAACAGCCAGGAACTGGCTGATTTGGATCTATACTATTTGCCAGTTATATAAATACATGCAGATAATGACGAGATTGCCCCAGCCAGGAACTGGAGTATTTGGATGTATATTTTTTGCCACAGTTGTATAAATACATGCAGATCATGACCAGACTGCCCCAGCCAGGAGATGGCTGATTTGGACCTATACTATTTGCAATAGTTTAATAAATACATGCATTTTTTATTTTAAGCTTTAACAATATTTTTGTGGTGAATTGTTAAGTAACTAGGCACGTTTTACCTTTTTAGCAAATGACTCTTTCCTGGTTTGTCTTATCTCAGATGTTGTCTTCAGTCTGAAGTAGATACATAAAGCACGACTGCATTAAATTTACAAATGTTCTTCGAATATATTTAAAGAAACACATTCATAAATATTGTTATTTGTTAAAAAACAACAATTATAACAACAACAACAACCAGTTCAATACACAGTTTCAAGTGAAATAAAGGTAATAAAAGACAGCGCAGGTGGTTCTACCTATATTTTTCAGGGGTCTTCCGCCACTTCAACTGCACATCCGTTTAATGATCGTAACTGGTTCCTTCGATCTATTTTAAAAACATGACTTACGTGTATTGCTGCTGTACGCTGAAACTGATGAACTGAAGCACAACACAGACTGAGGTTTGCTGTTGACATAACAACAAACTCTGAACAGGACGGGGGATACGCAGATTACAGCTGGATGCCAGTAGATAATGTGCAGTTTGATGATGTTACTGCATTACAATGCTGTCTTATGTACAGTGTAGCACGGGTCATCCATATTCATGCATGGATAGTATACGGTGACGAAGACTGAAGCTGGATGTTAGTAGATTGGAGGTTCGGAGGCTGTTTTTCCTGAATCTTCGGGACATTTTGGATAGTAATCATAGGTTAAACCGGTCCAAGAGAGATATACTGAAGACTGACATCTTGAGTTTGACTTGCACGGTGAAAAGGATTAAGGTCTGGTCTTGTTATATGAGGCTTAGACTGGGCCTGCATTTGTAGTCCTAAGCCTTGCAGGTTTCAAAGTCGGCGACCGCGTACTGATAGGAGGGTCTTGGAGACATGCCATATGAATGTATAGGCCTTTTTATATGACAAAATTTAGTACTGGAAGAGTATGTTCATCTTTGTTCGCCTTGCATCATAACATGGATTTGGGATCTGGTCGTGGTGAAGCAGCACATGATCTTGGAGCATGACATCAACTTAAGTCTGCCTTCCACCAAAGCACAGACATGATAAAGGCACGGTGTGAAGATGGAGAATGCAAAACTATACTGGTCATATTTAAATCCACCTTGCATGGTTAACCATATGCAGATACAGTGTTAATATGAAGAGTAGAGTGTGTTGTCTTGAAGTGGCTGTTTGATTTTCAAGGAAAAGGAGATGTTTACCATGATTCGCCAGTTCATCCTGCAGAAGGCTGATAGTTGATACAATACTGAGTCGATAATGAAATTGGTCATTCTATGCGCCTTCCATGCAAGATACCATGGACGGGAGGCAGGAAGATAAAATATGGAGTAGAGAATAAAGTTGATCACGATCTGTCAATCCACCTAATAGGCTAAGATGGATTGAGGCTGGATGTCAGAACATTAAATGGTAAATTAATTTGTGCATGTCCGCTTTTCTTGGGAAGACACTGATGGAGTCAGGATACTAGTAATGAAGTAGATAATGTTGCTCGTTATGATTATGGCAGTTGTTCAAACATGATGAGTTGGCAAGTTGATTTTTTAAGTAGATGTATCGGCTGGTTTAGTTTCCTTATTGCTGTTTCTGTATCAATAGATGATGTACTTGTGGCTATGGACAACCTGTAAAATAAAATGGTATTTCTATTAAAAACACGACAATTACCAAATGCGCACTGTAAATGAAGTGAATTTAGCAACATTTCTTTTCTATCACTTTAGGGCTGTGTTTACTTCACGTTTGCATGACATCTTTGTACAGCTCTATTTTCAATTGAAAAAAATTACCTACAAAGTGTTTGACTTGAGACACCACAGGCTTGGGTCATAAATGTGGTCTGTAGCTTGTTCACAATTTTTTATTTATTTTTTTTAATTTTACCTACGTCCTAGTTTTTGACCCCACATTACCCAATTATTAATTCATCCACGTTTTCTTGCAGACAAATATACTAACCAAGTTTGATAAGATTTGATAAAAACTCGAGCCAGCAGTCTGTTCACAAGCAAATTGTTAATGCCGCATGACAGAAGGCAAAGAAAGGACTATCAGACAAGATCACCTTAAGCATGTTTTGCCCAGGTGAGCTAAAAACACCCGAGTAAATTGTGCATATGTGTACAATTATCCTTAACACATATGGCTCTGTGGACATATGAAGTCCTTATGCATACCCCAGCCTCCCTTAAGGTAAAATGTGCATATACAGAGAACTACCACAACATATACGGCTGGGTGGACATATACTGTCCTTATGAATACCCCAACCTCCCACCAGGTAAAATGTGCATATACAGAGAACTACCACAACATATACTGCTGGGTGGACATATACCGTCCTTTTGAATACCCCAACCTCCCACCAGGTAAAATGTGCATATACAGAGAACTACCACAACATATACGGCTGGGTGGACATATACCGTCCTTTTGAATACCCCAACCTCCCACCAGGTAAAATGTGCATATACAGAGGACTACCACCACACATATGGCTGGGTGGACATATACCGTCCTTTTGAATACCCCAACCTCCCACCAGGTAAAATGTGCATATACAGAGAACTACCACAACACATATGGCTGGTTGGACATATACCATCCTTATGAATACCCCAACCTCCCACCAGGTAAAATGTGCATATACAGAGGACTACCACAACATATACGGCTGGGTGGACATATACCGTCCTTATGAATACCCCCACCTCCCACCAGGTAAAATGTGCATATACAGAGAACTACCACAACACATATGGCTGGGTGGACATATACCATCCTTATGAATACCCCCACCTCCCACCAGGTAAAATGTGCATATACAGAGGACTACCACAACACATATGGCTGGTTGGACATATACCATCCTTATGAATACCCCCACCTCCCACCAGGTAAAATGTGCATATACAGAGGACTACCACAACACATATGGCTGGGTGGACATATACCGTCCTTATGAATACCCCCACCTACCACCAGGTAAAATGTGCATATACAGAGAACTTCCACAACACATATGGCTGGGTGGACATATAAAATCCTTATGGATTCTCCTACCTACCACCAGGTAAAATGTGCGTATACAGAGGACTACCACAACACATTTGGTTGGGTGGACATATAAAATCCTTATGAACACCCCACCTCCCTCAAGGTAAAATGTGCATATACAGAGGACTACCACAACACATATGGCTGGGTGGACATATACTGTCCTTATGAATACCCCACCTCCCTCAAGGTCAACAATATTATTTGTAATAGTTGTTACAGATTATAACATAAGTGTTGCGGATGGATAAGGAGATAATTTGTAATTGGCCCAATTAGATCAGTAGGTGTCAGTCAACAAGGAAGAGAAGATTCCAGGTTCGAGCACAAGTCTCCCAGCACATTTTTTACGCACTGTGTCACATGTATGGGGTGTATGTAACCAGGTGATTGCGAGAGAAGGTGTAAGCATTCTTATGGTGACTGGTCAGCTAAGGGTCCAGGGTTCGAGTGCTGGCTAAATGATTTTCTCCTACTAATGTTACATAAGCAGTTCTAGCCAAGGTGGAATCAGTCCATTTATAAGCATAGGAGTGTAGAATTTAAATTTTCCTGAAATCTGGAGTGACTACACTGATGCAAATTAACCTTAAATTGTCATCAGTTTAAAGTACAGTCACAGACAAAAGTAACTACTTTAAAATATCAAATAAGCTCCATGTCATGGGTTCTACTTCTGGTATTATGTAAACAACCTAGTCAGAACTAACTAGGTACATATACTTGTTATTTTTCTTTGTCATCAGTAATTGCTTTGATATAAACAACAACAACAACAACAACAACAAAATAACAACAATAACAAAAACTAAATTAACCCTTAGCTTGTTACATGTACATGTATCAATAACATACTTTTTTCTTCTCATATTATTACATAGGTATGTAACGAGCGTAGATTTAATGCTAAAATTACAGCAAACAGTAAGTGTAGATCATGATCAGACTGCCCGAGCCAGGAGCTGGTTGATTTGGATCTATACTATTTGCAACAGTTGTATGAATACATGTAGATCATGATCAGACTGACCCAGCCAGGAGCTGGTTGATTTGGATCTATACTATTTGCAACAGTTGTATGAATACATGTAGATCATGATCAGACTGCCCGAGCCAGGAGCTGGTTGATTTGGATCTATACTATTTGCAACAGTTGTATGAATACATGTAGATCATGATCAGACTGCCCGAGCCAGGAGCTGGTTGATTTGGGTCTATACTATTTGCAACAGTTGTATGAATACATGTAGATCATGATCAGACTGCCCCAGCCAGGAGCTGGTTGATTTGGATCTATACTATTTGCAACAGTTGTATGAATACATGTAGATCATGATCAGACTGCCCGAGCCAGGAGCTGGTTGATTTGGATCTATACTATTTGCAACAGTTGTATGAATACATGTAGATCATGATCAGACTGCCCCAGCCAGGAGCTGGTTGATTTGGATCTATACTATTTGCAACAGTTGTATGAATACATGTAGATCATGATCAGACTGACCCAGCCAGGAGCTGGTTGATTTGGATCTATACTATTTGCAACAGTTGTATAAATACATGTAGATCATGATCAGACTGCCCGAGCCAGGAGCTGGTTGATTTGGATCTATACTATGTGCAACAGTTGTATGAATACATGTAGATCATGATCAGACTGACCCAGCCAGGAGCTGGTTGATTTGGATCTATACTATTTGCAACAGTTGTATGAATACATGTAGATCATGATCAGAATGACCCAGCCAGGAGCTGATTGATTTAGATCTATACTATGTGCAACAGTTGTATAAATACATGTAGATCATGATCAGACTGCCCGAGCCAGGAGCTGATTGATTTGGGTCTATACTATGTGTCACAGTTGTATGAATACATGTAGATCATGATCAGACTGACCCAGCCAGGAGCTGGTTGATTTGGGTCTTAACTATGTGCCACAGTTGTATAAATATATGTAGATAATGATGAGACTGCCTACAGCCATGGGATGGCTCATTTGGATCTAAACTATTTGCCAATGTTGTATAAATACATGCAGATAATGATCATACTGCCAACAGTTAGAAGCTGGCTGATTTGGTTTTATACTATTTGATAAAGCTGTTTTAATACAGTCCTAGCACCGTACCAGTTGTCCAAAACATTGTATATCGTGCGTATTTCTATTGTAAACGTATCGTATGGTAATGTAACGTATCGTGTAACGTAATAGGCCTATCGTGAAGTAACGTAATGAGCCATATCGTAAATGGTACATCGTATCGTATCGGAACGTAACGCTTATGACAAGACCGTGGTATCGTAACGGAACGTATAGTATGGTAACGTAACACAAGCAGAATTGCACTGTGCCTTCTCATAAATCTTTCATACAAAGATACATATATTGTGACATTTTTCTTATGACATTATCATGCTCATACAAAAGTTCACATGAAATTTAAATGTCATAATAAATGCTTCACAAATACAAAAAGAAGTTTATGGATCTAAACAGAAACTAATCTATATATTACATTTCCGGTACATGCATACTATCAATGAGCAAATTAATATTGCACACCTTCGAACTAATTACTTGAATGACAATATGCGTAGATTGAATATGAACGGACGTTTAGAAAATTATTCGTGAAAACTAGGATTTTGGTTATTTGCCCACGCTTTTATGGAAAATAAAGAGCAGTAAGACGTAATTAGAATAAACATAAAGCTGGAAAAAAAACTAGCTATAACAAAATCTAGCTCTATGTAAGGTTATGGACAACAGGTTTGTCTCAAATATGGGATTCAAATGATACGGCTCATATACAATGAACATTGTTAATAAATGATTGGACCGTGTGGAATCATCTCTGATATTCCGACAAGTTAGTTAATTGTAAAGCTAGCTTACCTATGTCATCGCTGGGCACAATCAACACTGATATAGTCTCTTCGCCAATTATTTTAAACGCGTAAATTTTATACAATTTTATGCGAATTTAAATAAATAAATAAAAACAATTCAGTGCTCGACGAAAATTCAATAAAAGTCCGTTCACAAGTGTAGCAAACAAATTAATATAACTATTCTTCTGCCAGTGATGTGATCAAACGTTTAAGGTGTGAATGTGTTTGTCAAAACAATGTGCTAGTATCATAATCATAAATAACAGTAAACATCTGTCATCATGCCTTCTTAATTTCCGTACATTTTCCCGCCCAGCCAATCACGTGCACGTGTGTTAATTCCAATTAATTGGTGACACTTTTATGACACCACTAATCTTAAAGGAAGTAGGATTTTCAGCCGTTCGTCATGTTTATAGGTTTGATCCTTAAAGTGTTGACCGGAGGTGTTAATTGGTCTGTTCGTAAATCGATTTCCTTTTATAACGAAATGGTCCTGTGTAAGTCTTTTTAGGATGATGAAGCCATTTACATACTCTCCTAAAATAACTAGCGCACATCGGCATGTACCTTGACGTCAGTATAGATAATGAAAAGAATACCGTTGGGGTAACAATAGAAAATGATATAATATCTAATCATTGCAAAATCAAGCAAGTCAGTAGACAAATATAGTCTTTATAGTCTCCTGTCAAAAAACCTCAATGCCTTTATAAAACTAGGATGGATACCAAGCCATGGAGAAAGAGCTATAATAATTAATTAAATAAATATAATAAACAACGCACAAATTCAGATATTCGGATATGTTGGTAGGACTCTAAGTTCAATATTTACTGCCACAATATCGTTAGTTTAGAATAGTTTTTTTTAATTAACACTAGGATCAAACTACACTGGTAAAGAATGCAATTTCACCAAAAGGAACTGTCCTTACTGTGACATAGAGAAATACTTTAACCCCGTGCTGTTTTGGTTAAGGCAGCACACAATAGCAAGAGATTATCTACAAAGACCTATATTATTCACAGGTGTCTTTGCCGATTGTACCAGCGGAAAAAGGCAGATTTAATAAAAGTGCAACACTTTAATACCTAGAAGATATTAAATGCATTAAATACATTTAATTCTCTAATAAAGTATATGTTATATACGATATACTAAACTAACTGAATACCACCCCAAACTTAACTACTCACACACTTTTCCCGTACTTTTTTCACTTTACAACATCCTCGTAACTAGTGTGTAACTTAATGTGTTATTTGTTCATAATCATCCGACTCATGTCCACTTTTAGTTCAAAAAGTGCCAGCTCTAATCAGGAGTAGAAAACATTTCAATGGTGAACATTTTAAGAAACAGTTTCTTAGAGGTGTAATGCCTTTAAACAAAGAGCAGTCATAATCTTCCGCCAAATTGTGATACAGCCAATCAGAGAATGGGTTTATTAGGAATGTTTAGATCTTAAAGAGATTTCACCCCATCACGTGTCTTGTGGGTTTTGAAACTTTAGTTTTTGTTTGATTTGGATATGATATCGGTTGGGCATTGTAATAATTCAGTTTATGTAGGTGTTATCCTATATAATTAATTAAATATTTAATGAAATGCATTTATTCTAAAAAAGATTAAGAGCGCGTATTATTAGTTCTGCTTTGTCGGGGGGCGGGGATGGGCATTTACTTTCTTCACCTAGGTAGCTGGATCAGAGTCTGAGTCTAGTAATATTTAATCATAGGCTATATATTATGATGGTGAGTTTAAATCTCCAAATTCATATTAGAGATTTTGCTTAACATTTGTTTTTTAGTATTTTAATCTATATATTTCTTTGATTAGTTCTTGTCTATTCTTTCCATAAATTGTCTGAAATGCTTGTAAATAACTAAGAGAGCCGGGGTAAATATTTATTGTTGATCGGCAATTGTGTTCTATTTGAACACATTTTATGGGTTATAATTAACAGTTCGCATCTTAATATAGAATGTCTAGTGTTTAGTTTTATTTTTGCCTTGTTTATTTATTCTGTTGATTTTCAATCATAATAACTCATGCTCCTATAGCATTTTTGTTTGTATCCTTGCTACCGTCGGTGTAGATGTGGATGTGAGTAGCGATATCTCAGTACTCAGTATTTGAGTTGAGTTTAACTTAGGGAATAATCTTATCAATTACGTCGATTACGTCTTCTAAATTTGTTTTAATGTTAATGGATTTGATCCCTACATGGAAAGGATTAAGTGGAGATGTTAATTTGTTGGTTGTTAGTCCAACTTTGTCTCATTATAATATAATTATTATTTAATAGCTCTGTTTCTATCTTTTTAGCTTGTGAAGTTTTTTTCCCAATTGATCCATATTCTACTATTCCTTACCGAATGTTTTATTTAAATAGTGCTTGAAAAAGGGTTGAGTATGAGACAATGGTATGGTTCTGATGTTATTTATTTTCTAGCAGCTAGTCCATTTATGTAGGTTATTCGGTACATGTACCTACAATTCACGCGAGCGATTATAAGCCCCCATACAGATTGCCACTTTTATGACACAACGTTTCTATTCAAATTAGACGGCCAGTGGTCATTTAGCTGTAGTGCACAACACCTGCATCCGGTCTGAAGACATGTCATACAAGTATGAAGATCCCAGCACACATAATCTGGCTGTCAAATTTCACTTCAGTTAAACACAGATTCGGATGCGGGGAATAGGGGTAGAAAATTTAAATATACGTGTATAGAAGAATGGTGTAAGAATGTTAGGAAATTACAGATTTAAATTAATTGGTCTTAACATGGTACATTTTTACACACGTGTTCAATGTTTAAGCAGGCTATCACATTGGCGTCACTTACTTATCATTTGCCTACACATTTTACCATTTAGACTGAAATAGTTGTATTGTCTCATTTGAAAGGTGTGAAAACATTACCGACTATATACGCTGGAAGTGGGCCGATTGGGGCAGAACGATTTGGACTAAACCGAGTTGGTACAGTATAAATAGGCTTATTGAACCTTTATTTTATCAACATGCCGCATTTGCCATGGTATTTCGTGTAACGTGACGTAAACGGAAACAGTACAGTATGTTGTATCGAAGCGTACATCGTATCGCATCGTAACGTGTAGATTTTCTATCGTAATGCATATCGTGTATGGTATCGAACCGTAACGTGTATGGTATCGTGTAAAAACCGCACATGGTATCGTACATCGAACGTAATCGCACCGTACGTACATCGTATCGTGTGACAACTGTTACGGTTCCAGGACTGTACATCAAGATCATGATCAAATTGAACACAGTCAGAAGCTGGTTGATTTGGACCTAAACTTTTTGCCAAATTATATAAATATGTACATATCCTGATGGGACTGCCCCAACCAGGAGCTGGCTGATTTGGATCTGTGCTATTTGCCGAAGTTATATAAATACGTACATATCTCCTAGGACTGCCCCAATCAAGAGCTGACTGATTTGAATCTATACTATTTGCCGAAGTTATCTAACAATGTACATATCCTGATGGGACTTCCCCGATCAAGAATTGGGTAATTTGGATCTATACTATTTGCCGTGGTTGTATAAATACGTGCATATCCTGATGTGACTGCCCTAATCAAGAGCTGGGTGATTTGGATCTATTCTATTTGCTGTGGTTGTATAAATACGTTCATATTCTGATGGAACTGCCCCAAGCAAGAGCTGGGTGTTTTTGATCTGTATTATTTGCCATGGCTGTATAAGTACGTGCATATCCTGATGAGACTTCCCCAACCAAAACCCCGCTGATTTGGATCTAAACTATTTGCACAAGTTATAAAAAAACATACATATCTGATGGGACTGCCCCAACAAAGAGCTGGCTGATTTGGATCTATACTACTTCCCACAGTTGTATAAATTCATGCAGATTGTTTAAATACATGCAGATCAGTATCAGACTGCCCACCGCCAGGAGCTGGCTAATGTGGATCTATACTATTTGCCAATGTTTTATAAATACTTGCAGATCATGATGAGACTGCCCACCGCCAGGAGCTGGCTAATGTGGATCTATACTATTTGCCAATGTTTGATAGATACTTGCAGATCATGATCAGACTGCCCACCGCCAGGAGCTGGCTAATATGGATCTATACTATTTGCCAATGTTTTATAAATACTTGCAGATCATGATGAGACTGCCCACCGCCAGGAGCTGGCTAATGTGGATCTATACTATTTGCCAATGTTTGATAGATACTTGCAGATCATGATCAGACTGCCCACCGCCAGGAGCTGACTAATTAGGATCTATACTATTTGCCAATGTTTTATAAATACTTGCAGACCATGATCAGACTGCCCACCGCCAGGAGCTGGCTAATTAGGATCTATACTATTTGCCAATGTTTTATAAATACTTGCAGACCATGATCAGACTGCCCACCGCCAGGAGCTGGCTAATTAGGATCTATACTATTTGCCAATGTTTGATAGATACTTGCAGACCATGATCAGACTGCCCACAGCCAGGAGCTGGCTAATGTGGATCTATACTATTTGCCAATGTTTTATAAATACTTGCAGATCATGATCAGACTGCCCACAGCCAGGAGCTGGCTAATTTGGATCTATACTATTTGCCAATGTTTTATAAATATTTGCAGATACTGATCAGACTACCCACAGCCAGGAGCTGGCTAATATGGATCTATACTATTTGCCAATGTTTTATAAATACTTGCAGATCATAATTAAACTGCCCACAGCCAGGAGCAGGCAGATTCGGATCTATACTATTTGCCAATGTTTTATAATACTTGCAGATCATGATCAGACTGCCCACAGCCAGGAGCTGGCTAATTAGGATCTATACTATTTGCCAATGTTTGATAGATACTTGCAGATCATGATCAGACTGCCCACAGCCAGGAGCTGGCTAATTAGGATCTATACTATTTGCCAATGTTTTATAAATACATGCAGATCATGATCAGACTGCCCACAGCCAGGAGCTGGCTAATATGGATCTATACTATTTGCCAATGTTTTATAAATACTTGCAGATCATGATGAGACTGCCCACAGCCAGGAGCTGACTAATGTGGATCTATACTATTTGCCAATGTTTGATAGATACTTGCAGATCATGATCAGACTGCCCACAGCCAGGAGCTGACTAATTAGGATCTATACTATTTGCCAATGTTTTATAATACTTGCAGATCATGATCAGACTGCCCACAGCCAGGAGCTGACTAATTAGGATCTATACTATTTGCCAATGTTTTATAATACTTGCAGATCATGATCAGACTGCCCACAGCCAGGAGCTGGCTAATATGGATCTATACTATTTGCCAATGTTTTATAAATACTTGCAGATCATGATGAGACTGCCCACAGCCAGGAGCTGGCTGATTTGGGTCTATACTATTTGCCAATGTTTTATAAATACTTGCAGATCATGATGAGACTACCCACAGCCAGGAGCTGGCTAATTTGGGTCTATACTATTTGCCAATGTTTTATAAATACTTGCAGATCATGATGAGACTGCCCACAGCCAGGAGCTGGCTAATTTGGGTCTATACTATTTGCCAATGTTTTATAAATACTTGCAGATCATGATCAGACTGCCCACCGCCAGGAGCTGACTAATTAGGATCTATACTATTTGCCAATGTTTTATAAATACTTGCAGATCATGATGAGACTGCCCACAGCCAGGAGCTGGCTAATTAGGATCTATACTATTTGGCAATGTTTTATAAATACTTGCAGATCATGATCAGACTGCCCACAGCCAGGAGCTGGCTGATTTGGATCTATACTATTTGGCAATGTTTTATAAATACTTGCAGATCATGATCAAACTGCCCACAGCCAGGAGCTGGCTGATTTGGATCTATACTATTTGCCAATGTTTTATAATACTTGCAGATCATGATCAGACTGCCCACAGCCAGGAGCTGGCTGATTTGGATCTATACTATTTGCCAATGTTTTATAAATACTTGCAGATCATGATGAGACTACCCACAGCCAGGAGCTGGCTAATATGGATCTATACTATTTGCCAATGTTTTATAAATACTTGCAGATCATGATGAGACTACCCACAGCCAGGAGCTGGCTAATTTGGGTCTATACTATTTGCCAATGTTTTATAGATACTTGCAGATCATGATGAGACTGCCCACAGCCAGGAGCTGGCTAATTAGGATCTATACTATTTGCCAATGTTTTATAAATACTTGCAGATCATGATGAGACTACCCACAGCCAGGAGCTGACTAATTAGGATCTATACTATTTGCCAATGTTTTATAAATACTTGCAGATCATGATGAGACTGCCCACAGCCAGGAGCTGGCTGATTTGGATCTATACTATTTGCCAATGTTTTATAATACTTGCAGATCATGATCAGACTGCCCACAGCCAGGAGCTGGCTGATTTGGATCTATACTATTTGCCAATGTTTTATAAATACTTGCAGATCATGATGAGACTACCCACAGCCAGGAGCTGGCTAATATGGATCTATACTATTTGCCAATGTTTTATAAATACTTGCAGATCATGATGAGACTACCCACAGCCAGGAGCTGGCTAATTTGGGTCTATACTATTTGCCAATGTTTGATAGATACTTGCAGATCATGATGAGACTGCCCACAGCCAGGAGCTGGCTAATATGGATCTATACTATTTGCCAATGTTTTATAATACTTGCAGATCATGATGAGACTGCCCACAGCCAGGAGCTGGCTAATTAGGATCTATACTATTTGCCAATGTTTTATAATACTTGCAGATCATGATCAGACTGCCCACAGCCAGGAGCTGGCTAATTAGGATCTATACTATTTGCCAATGTTTTATAAATACTTGCAGATCATGATGAGACTGCCCACAGCCAGGAGCTGGCTAATGTGGATCTATACTATTTGCCAATGTTTTATAAATACTTGCAGACCATGATCAGACTGCCCACAGCCAGGAGCAGGCAGATTTGGGTCTAAACTATTTGCCAATGTTTTATAAATACTTGCAGACCATGATCAGACTGCCCACAGCCAGGAGCTGACTAATTAGGATCTATACTATTTGCCAATGTTTTATAATACTTGCAGATCAAGATCAGACTGCCCACAGCCAGGAGCTGGCTGATTTGGATCTATACTATTTGCCAATGTTTTATAATACTTGCAGATCATGATCAGACTGCCCACAGCCAGGAGCTGGCTGATTTGGATCTATACTATTTGCCAATGTTTTATAAATACTTGCAGATCATGATGAGACTACCCACAGCCAGGAGCTGGCTAATGTGGATCTATACTATTTGCCAATGTTTGATAGATACTTGCAGATCATGATGAGACTGCCCACCGCCAGGAGCTGACTAATTAGGATCTATACTATTTGCCAATGTTTTATAAATACTTGCAGACCATGATCAGACTGCCCACCGCCAGGAGCTGGCTAATATGGATCTATACCATTTGCCAATGTTTTATAAATACTTGCAGACCATGATCAGACTGCCCACAGCCAGGAGCAGGCAGATTTGAGTCTAAACTATTTGCCAATGTTTTATAAATATTTGCAGATACTGATCAGACTACCCACAGCCAGGAGCTGGCTAATTAGGATCTATACTATTTGCCAATGTTTGATAGATACTTGCAGACCATGATGAGACTGCCCACCGCCAGGAGCTGACTAATTAGGATCTATACCATTTGCCAATGTTTTATAAATATTTGCAGATACTGATCAGACTACCCACAGCCAGGAGCTGGCTAATATGGATCTATACTATTTGCCAATGTTTTATAAATATTTGCAGATACTGATCAGACTACCCACAGCCAGGAGCTGGCTAATATGGATCTATACTATTTGCCAATGTTTTATAATACTTGCAGATCATGATCAGACTGCCCACCGCCAGGAGCTGACTAATTAGGATCTATACTATTTGCCAATGTTTTATAAATACTTGCAGATCATGATTAGACTGCCCACAGCCAGGAGCTGGCTAATGTGGATCTATACTATTTGCCAATGTTTTATAAATACTTGCAGACCATGATCAGACTGCCCACCGCCAGGAGCTGGCTAATTAGGATCTATACTATTTGCCAATGTTTTATAAATACTTGCAGACCATGATCAGACTGCCCACCGCCAGGAGCTGGCTAATTAGGATCTATACTATTTGCCAATGTTTGATAGATACTTGCAGATCATGATGAGACTACCCACAGCCAGGAGCTGGCTAATTAGGATCTATACTATTTGCCAATGTTTGATAGATACTTGCAGATCATGATGAGACTACCCACAGCCAGGAGCTGACTAATTAGGATCTATACTATTTGCCAATGTTTTATAAATACTTGCAGACCATGATCAGACTGCCCACCGCCAGGAGCTGGCTAATTTGGGTCTATACTATTTGCCAATGTTTGATAGATACTTGCAGATCATGATGAGACTGCCCACCGCCAGGAGCTGACTAATTAGGATCTATACTATTTGCCAATGTTTTATAAATACTTGCAGACCATGATCAGACTGCCCACAGCCAGGAGCTGGCTAATTAGGATCTATACTATTTGCCAATGTTTTATAATACTTGCAGATCATGATCAGACTACCCACAGCCAGGAGCTGGCTAATTAGGATCTATACTATTTGCCAATATTTGATAGATACTTGCAGATCATGATGAGACTACCCACAGCCAGGAGCTGGCTAATTTGGGTCTATACTATTTGCCAATGTTTGATAGATACTTGCAGATCATGATGAGACTGCCCACCGCCAGGAGCTGACTAATTAGGATCTATACTATTTGCCAATGTTTTATAAATACTTGCAGACCATGATCAGACTGCCCACCGCCAGGAGCTGGCTAATATGGATCTATACCATTCGCCAATGTTTTATAAATACTTGCAGACCATGATCAGACTGCCCACAGCCAGGAGCAGGCAGATTTGGGTCTAAACTATTTGCCAATGTTTTATAAATATTTGCAGATACTGATCAGACTACCCACAGCCAGGAGCTGGCTAATATGGATCTATACCATTTGCCAATGTTTTATAAATACTTGCAGATCATAATTAAACTGCCCACAGCCAGGAGCAAGCAGATTCGGATCTATACTATTTGCCAATGTTTTATAAATACTTGCAGATAATGATCAGACTGCCCACAGCCAGGAGCTGGCTGATTTGGATGTATACTATTTGTTAATGTTTTATAAATTCTTACAGATCATGATCAAACTGCCCACAGCCAGGAGCAGGCAGATTTGGATCTATACTATTTGCCAATGTTTTATAAATACTTGCAGATCGTGATCAGACTACCCACAGCCAGGAGCTGGCTGATTTGGGTCTATACTATTTGCTGTGTTATATAAATACGGGCATATCCTAATGGGACTGTCCGAACCAAAAGCTGGCTGATTTGGGTCTCTACTACTTGCTGTGGTTGTATAAATAAGGGCATATCCTGATGGGCCTGTCTGAACCAAAAGCTGGCTGATGTGGGTCTCTACTATTTGCCATGGTTGTATAAATAAGGGCATATACTGATGGGACTGGCCCAACCAAAAGCTAGCTGATTTGGGTCTATACTATTTGTCATGGTTGTATAAATACGGGCATATCCTGATGGGACTGACCCAACCAAAAGCTGGCTGATTTGGGTCTATACTATTTGTCATGGTTGTATAAATACGGGCATATCCTGATGGGACTGACCCAACCAAAAGCTGGCTGATTTGGGTCTATACTATTTGCCTTGGTTATATATATACGGGCATATCCTGATGGGACTGACCCAACCAAAAGCTGGCTGATTTGGGTCTATACTATTTGCTGCGGTTATACAAATACGGGCATATCCTGATGGGACTGTCGGAACCAAAAGCTGGCTGATTAGGGACTATACTATTCGCCGTTGTTATATAAATAAGGGAAGGGACCTGGTAGCTCAATCGGTAGAGCATTGGCTCCAGGTACCGGAGGACCCAGGTTCGATCCCAGGCCGTGACATACCAAATTCGTTAAAAATGGTAGTGGTATAGCTCCCTTGCTAACGCTCAAGCAAATATAAGGGTAGTTCCACAACTAGTTAGCCCGGTGTCAGGATAATGTGACTGGGTGTGGTATCATGCCAGGTGTTCACGGCATGCTATACACAGTGAAGGCAGCACTATATCTGCTTAAAGTGGACACCGTCTCCAGATAACTGAAATACTGTTAGTGGGACGATAAACCCAATAAACAATAAATAAGGGACTGCCCCAACCAAAAGCTGGCTGATTTGGGTCTATACTATTTGCCAGTGTTGTATAAATACAGGCATATCCTGATGGGACTGTCCGAACCAAAAGCTGGCTGATTTGGGTCTATATTATTTGCCGTGGTTATATAAATACAGGCATATTCTTATGGGACTGACCCAACCAAAAGCTGGCTGATTCGGGTCTATACTATTTGTCATGGTTGTATAAATACGGGCATATCCTGATGGGACTGTCCGAACCAAAGGCTGGCTGATTTGGGTCTATACTATTTGCCTTGGTTATATAAATACGGGCATATCCTGATGGGACTCTCCGAACCAAAAGCTGGCTGATTTGTGTCTATACTATTTGCCAGTGTTGCATAAATACAGGCATATCCTGATGGGACTGTCCGAACCAAAAGCTGGCTGATTTGGGTCTATACTATTAATTTGACATGGTTATATAAATACGGGCATATCCTGATGGAACTCTCCGAACCAAAAGCTGGCTGATTTGGGTCTATACTATTTGCCTTGGTTATATAAATACGGGCATATCCTGATGGGACTCTCCGAACCAAAAGCTGGCTGATTTGTGTCTATACTATTTGCCAGTGTTGTATAAATACAGGCATATCCTGATGGGACTGTCCGAACCAAAAGCTGGCTGATTTGGGTCTATACTACTTGCCGTGGTTATATAAATACGGGCATATTCTTATGGGACTGACCCAAACAAAACCTGGCTGATTTGTGTCTATACTATTTGCCGTGGTTATATAAATACGGGCATATCCTGATGGGACTGACCCAACCAAAAGCTGGCTGATTTGTGTCTATACTATTTGCCAGTGTTGTATAAATAGGGGCATATCCTGATGGGACTGACCCAACCAAAAGCTGGCTGATTTGTGTCTATACTATTTGACGTGGTTATATAAATACGGGCATATCCTGATGGGACTGTCCGAACCAAAAGCTGGCTGATTTGGGTCTATACTATTTGACGTGGTTATATAAATACGGGCATATCCTGATGGGACTGACCCAACCAAAAGCTGGCTGATTTGGGTCTATACTATTTGACGTGGTTACATAAATACGGGCATATCCTGATGGGACTGACCCAACCAAAAGCTGGCTGATTTGGGTCTATACTATTTGACGTGGTTATATAAATACGGGCATATCCTGATGGGACTGTCCGAACCAAAAGCTGGCTGATTTGGGTCTATACTATTTGCTGTGGTTATATAAATAAGGGAAGGGACCTGGTAGCGCAATCGGTAGAGCATTGGCTCCAGGTACCGGAGGACCCACGTTCGATCCCAGGCCGTGACATACTAAATTCGTTAAAATTGTAGTGGTATAGCTCCCTTGCTAACGCTGAAGCAAATATAAGGGTAGTTCCACGACTAGTTGGCCAGGTATCAGGGTAATGTGACTTGACTGGGTGTGGTATCATGCCTGGTGTTCAAGGCATGCTATACACAGTGAAGGCAGCACTATATCTGCTTAAAGTAAACACCGTCTCCAGATAACTGAAATACTGTTGGTGGGACGATAAACCCAATAAACAATAAATAAGGGACTGCCCCAACCAAAACCTGGCTGATTTGGATCTATACTATTTGCTGTGGTTATATAAATAAGGGAAGGGACCTGGTAGCGCAATCGGTAGAGCATTGGCTCCAGGTACCGGAGGACCCACGTTCGATCCCAGGCCGTGACATACTAAATTCGTTAAAATTGTAGTGGTATAGCTCCCTTGCTAACGCTGAAGCAAATATAAGGGTAGTTCCACGACTAGTTGGCCAGGTATCAGGGTAATGTGACTTGACTGGGTGTGGTATCATGCCTGGTGTTCAAGGCATGCTATACACAGTGAAGGCAGCACTATATCTGCTTAAAGTAAACACCGTCTCCAGATAACTGAAATACTGTTGGTGGGACGATAAACCCAATAAACAATAAATAAGGGACTGCCCCAACCAAAACCTGGCTGATTTGGATCTATACTATTTGCTGTGGTTATATAAATAAGGGAAGGGACCTGGTAGCGCAATCGGTAGAGCATTGGCTCCAGGTACCGGAGGACCCACGTTCGATCCCAGGCCGTGACATACTAAATTCGTTAAAATTGTAGTGGTATAGCTCCCTTGCTAACGCTGAAGCAAATATAAGGGTAGTTCCACGACTAGTTGGCCAGGTATCAGGGTAATGTGACTTGACTGGGTGTGGTATCATGCCTGGTGTTCAAGGCATGCTATACACAGTGAAGGCAGCACTATATCTGCTTAAAGTAAACACCGTCTCCAGATAACTGAAATACTGTTGGTGGGACGATAAACCCAATAAACAATAAATAAGGGACTGCCCCAACCAAAACCTGGCTGATTTGGGTCTATACTATTTGCCAGTGTTGTATAAATACAGGCATATCCTGATGGGATTGTCCGAACCAAAAGCTGGCTGATTTGGGTCTTTACTATTTGCCAGTGTTGTATAAAAACAGCAATATCCTGATGGGACTGTCCGAACCAAAAGCTGGCTGATTTGGGTCTATACTATTTGCCTTGGTTATATAAATACAGGCATATCCTGATGGGACTGACCCAAGCAAAAGCTGGCTGATTTGGGTCTATACTATTTGCCATGGTTGTATAAATACAGGCATATCCTGATGGGACTGACCCAAGCAAAAGCTGGCTGATTTGGGTCTATACTATTTGCCATGGTTGCATAAATACATAAATATACTGATAGGACTGCCCCATCCAAAAGCTGGCTGATTTGGATCTGTACTATTTGCCAAAAATGTACAAACATATATAAACAAAATTTATAATATATTATGACTTTGTGTGACATTTAGATTAAAACCTATTTTAACAGAAAGCCTATGTTATTGTTTGTAAGTTGGTCGGGCCGGGCTTTACTAGTATTACCACTGATAAAAACAGATGGTCATAACATAATGTGCCAACTACATGTTACTGTAAAATTAATACTGTTGATCAATGAGTCATTGAAAGTGTGATTAACACCAACATACTAAGTAGTAAGATAGAACACAACAAACTAATATAATATCATCATGTCAAAGTGTAATATTAGATTAAATTGACAATTGACTTTGTGAAACTAAATTGTGATACAAAGCCAAATGAAGACCTATAAAGTATGACAAATGCAGTATAAAGTATGACATAGTCAGTATAAAGTATGACAAATTCAGTATAAAGTATGACATAGTCAGTATAAAGTATGACAAATTCGGTCTAAAGTATGACATAGTCAGTATAAAGTATGACAAATTCAGTATAAAGTATGACAAAGTCAGTATAAAGTATGACATAGTCAGTATAAAGTATGACAAATTCAGTATAAAGTATGACATAGTCAGTATAAAGTATGACAAATGCAGTATAAAGTATGACATAGTCAGTATAAAGTATGACAAATTCAGTATAAAGTATGACATAGTCAGTATAAAGTATGACAAAGTCAGTATAAAGTATGACAAAGTCAGTATAAAGTATGACAAAGTCAGTATAAAGTATGACAAAGTCAATATAAAGTATGACAAAGTCAGTATAAAGTATGACGCATTCATGTGATACAATACGTACTATATACGCATAAAAATATTATATGTTTATAAATAATGCTTTTGATGACTTTGTTGATTTATTGTTGTCTTGTTTAATTCAGGCTATTTGCAAAACATTTGGATTTCCGGTTAAGTAATTTGTTTAATTTACACCAAATATTCCAACTACAGACTGTGGAATTGATCTAATTTATTAAATAAACAATCTCTGTAATAAACATCACACTTACATTTAATTAATCACGTTTAAATCCATCCATATTTGGTTAATTTCCACCACTGTACATTGACATTTTTGTTACAAAAAACGGTGCGAAGGGAAGTAACTCTACCAGTTCACGGTTACACAACGCCAACTTTTACCAAAAATATCGAAAAATGACAAATAGCGGTGTCTAGAAAAGTCTGACAACATTTAATTTATATGTTAAATTAGTTCTAAATATTAATGATTACATGGTGGATAAATGGTTTTATAATTAATAATGTTTGTGATGAAATTGAGATTTCAACTTTGGAACTCAAAATGTCGGGTCGTGATACATCACAAAAAAATGTAAATAAATATTTCCTAACACATTAAAATGAAATAAAATACAACACTATTAAATCTATCAAGCTGTGTATAAATAATCTAATATGTTTCAATCAATATTAACTAATCAACATACCTAAATAATCCCTCCATTGTTGCATGACTGCTTGACGTCGACTCTTCACGACAACTCGAAGCCCAGCAGCCGTGACGTACTCCCTCCAACGTAGAGTTTACTTCCTTCGACGTCGTAAGATAAACATTTTGGTCCCCAGATCCCATCTTTCCTGGTTATTATCTCTCCCACCACCTGCCCCTCTTCTGACACCTGGACCACGTTGTCTGACCCCAGTCCAGCCACCATCACACAACCCCGCTGGTCAATGGTCACACCACAGGCTCCATTCAGACCCATGTCGTCCTTGGAGAGACGGAACACGACCCGACCGTCCCGGGACACACACACCAAACCACTGTTCCAGTCACTGACATACACACGATCTCCGGCCTGGTTCACGGCGATACCGGTGATCCTAGAGAACGTTAACTGACCGTCGGTGTCACGGCTGATGTCCGTGATTACCTTACCCGACATGTCGTGGATCCTCAGGCTGTTACCAAACCCAGCAAACATCTCTCCACCATGACAGGCAAGTATGGCTGTCTTCTGGCCCATGTCGACCTTCCTGCTCGGTGTCAGACCCTTCACGGTGGATAGAATCTGGACAATATTTGACTTGTCAGCAACCTGTAATATAAACATGAACAACAGATGAACAATATACATGTTGATGTGTTTATATGTTGGTAATGTTCGTTGTTGTTCGAGTCTCGTCTTGTTGGAGAAAACTTGCATCACGCTTTCATGGGCGGCGTTCTGAAACAGTTGAAATGTAAACAAACATGTAAAACGATCCAAAGTGATTAGAATTATGAAGCTGACATCTATATTCTTAAGTCGGTTATTGTTGTTATATGAATAGAGCTACTTTGTTATAAACAATTCATAAATAACGTTTAAAAGTTTAAAACTGTGTCTAGTCATCTGTGGCAGAAACGAGTTTTAAACAATGCGACATTTATTCACCAGACGAACTTTTAGCAACATTAAACTGTACAAAGCATATGTCTGTATTTTTGTTATGCGTAGATAATTATTCGATATTGCTATGGTTATTAATTTTAAGCATATATAACATATATTTATAGATACAATATAAAAACACACACGATACTTTACGCTCCACAGGCTCCTGGCTGTCGAGAGAAATATTCGAGTGCACCAAAAGGTTAAGATCGATGTAATGACGTCATTTTGTAGCGCGTGCGGGAAAGGAATTCAATTCACTGTTTGCACACAGGAACGCGGTAAATGTCGTTGGAAGGTTAATAAGGGTTCAATTCATTCAGATTACTAGTTTCGTATATATTGGCTTAAGGATATATTTGACAAAGTGGTAAGTATTTGGAATTACATCTTTATTTCAAATACTATATCACTATCGGGCCAATCGTTAAACTATTTTGACTGACAGAGATACGCGACATGGTTATAACCACAGTTTAGCAATAGTTCATGTAAATACAATTATTTGGGCTAAATGACTTGGACACCCGTTTCAACTCTTTGGTTTTCCCAACCTAAAGACACAAGGAAATTAACCCGTTCCAGCGAAAACATGTAAAGCTTTAAAGGTGGTATCCGAAAGTTTGGAGAAGATTTGTTTCTCTCAAAGAACCAAATAAAATATTGTTGCCTGAAAAGATCTCGCAAAATGCTGATTATTGATGTCCTACATCTATGTGAAAAGTGAAGCATAACACATCACTCGTCATTACAAAAAAGTGTTTCCTATCTTAGCCACGCTGCACAGTTAGCTTTTTTAAAACTAAGAAAACCTTGTGAGCCGTAACTTTATATAATCATTCAGGTAATCCGCTCTGACGTCGATGTCTATTTTGAGCAGAAATTACAATCATGTTTATTTATAGTTTTAGAAAGTATGTGGATGAAGAGAGCTTAACTTAAGATTTCTCTGTCTTACAATTTAGACAGTGTTTAAAATCGTCTTTTGTTAGACATATTTTTGACTTTTTGCAGAAATTATGCTCCAATGCTTTAATTCAGGTTTACGGGTATTTGATGAAGACAAACTGTCGAATACCACTTTTAAAGGTATCGAATTTGAGTTGCGTGGATAATGTAATACATGAAAAAGTAGTAATTGTTACTAATATAAACTTCTGACTATAAAACACTACTTTACATCTTTCAATGGTTAAAACAGCGTTGTTGTTGTTGTTTCGATTGTTTACAAAATACCTAAGGGAATCACCGCGGCTATTTATAAAGAGGCTTAATGACGCGTCAAAAATTCACGTGCCTTTTACTTTACAGATAAATAACAAAATGGCTGACACTTGTCAAGATTTGTACAATCGGAACAGCTCGGATAATTCACGAATCATCTCTCGGATGTATGTAGGTAGTCGGATCACCTCGGCCATTTCCCTAAATGGGAATACTTTTGAAACATACTTCAAAACAAAGATGGCAGCTTGGGTTGCAGATCACTACAGTATGATGCCTGTAAAACTTCAATTTGTGGCGGCTTCAATTTTAAAATATCCAATTTTAATTTACCAAGCTCAGCAGATACGCAGCTGTCAAACGATGGCAGTGTTGATGTTTTGTGCGAGCTACATAGCCATATCCATATCATAGCCTTTCACATCCGGCGAACAAAACGATCGTGATTTCAGTAAGTATCATTGCACCAGATACATCCGAGGGATGATTGTCCCGAGGACGGAATTACCCGCGGAGTTTCGATTGAGATTTGTACTGACAATTCTGTAACAATCGTCACGTGACGTTCCCAATACGCTCTACAACAAAACGCGCAGAATCTAAATATTAACAAGCTACCTAGCCTTAGAAAGTGAACACCGTGTGTAAAATAGTAATTTTAAACAAATTTGGATTTGGTCTATTAGTAATCAGATGTCATAATTATATCTATTTTGCAAGTGTCACTCTGTTGTGGAAAAAAAGAATGTACAGAAAATCCAAACGAGACTAACTGCGTCTAGGCTTGTTTAAAGTATCACACACATTAAATATCAGCTATGGATAACATCATGCCTGTAGTAGGGCTTTCTGTTCTGACCTTGTGCATATTATTTTCTTTTGTTAATATATTGTAATATCTACTCCAATAGTTAGAGAAATAAAAAAACGCAAATACACTGGATAACATCTTTATTTTTTTTAAATACATAATGAAATGCGAAGAGGATTTCCGCTATATAGATATGGGGTCTGATGTTACACACATCTTCTCTCTGACATGGTGCATTTGATACCGATGTATCCTTTTTTTCATGCAGACTCTTTCCTTTTGCAATTACTAGTGTAACGAAGGCCGGCGCTCTCCAACAGTCATCCATCCGTACACCGGCCACGGTAACCGTTGCTTAACCGCGCAAATCGGGAAGCTGTTTAAACCGCGTCGCTAAAGAGTTAACCCTGCAGCAAGGATAGTTTGAAGCGCTTATATTTCTACCTCTGCGGTCGTTACATTACTTCCACATACAGAAAGTCTTGTCCCGAGACATGGCCTGGGGAGTTCGGTGGGGAGTTCCGTGGGCAAGCAACTCCAGTCCGGCAGTTGACTATCCCACCGCTGCCACCACTGTAACGCAGGCCGGCGCCCTCCAACGGTCACCCATCCGTACACCGACCACGGTAACCGTTGCTTAACCGCGCAAATCGGGAAGCCGCTGAAACCGCGTCGCTAAAGAGTTAACCCAGCAGCGAGGACGGGTTGAAGCGCTTGTATTTCTTCCTCTGCCCCGATTACACTAGGATTCAAGGAACATACTGTCATGTAGGGCACTGTGGTTCTTAACAAATGCATGGAAGATTATTTTTATACAACTATGATCCATAGATTGGATGGCTCCCATATTTTATTGCTACTTTACAATTCCAACACATATCTAGGATATCATCAATTACAAATCTTGTAAAAAAACCCAAACTAACGCCAAACTATTGTGATCCGCACCAATGTCCGGTCATAATGTACAGATATATTATGGAATTAGTATATGCAATACTAACAATATGTATGATGTCAATTTCCATACCTCACATACTAGAACGGCGTTTGACTAGAGCCATTTTTACGTTAAATTGTGTTTGTTCATAGACTAATGTCCGCGTACATGTATGCAAACAGTGAAAAACAAAAACAACATGAACAACATTCTTACGCGGTCTTTGGTATAAAACAACAGGCACGCCTTTTCTTTCACCCGTGCCCGTATCTAATGGTTTATATAGAGAACATCATTGAAAAAAAAAAGTAAAAGTGAAAAAAAAATAGGAAAGTTTCAAATTACGAAGCATGTTAAAACTTTGAATGGTCAAAGGGAGGTAATACTTCAATTACTTTTTTTTAGTTTTCACGCGATTACTGTTATTGAATACTCTCGATTTTGGAGAACTTAAAATGGATGGTTGATGCTTAGAGAAACTGGTGTTGTCTTTCGAGATTTGCCGAGTCATAATGTAAGTTTTAATCGTGTGTACGACATTTCGTTGTTGTAATATGTTGCATTTTAAGTTGCTTAATAAGTTTATTTACTTAGAGTTTTGAAACTTTTGTTTGAAAGGAAAATAATCAAGTTGAGAGCTCAGGCCTTTTTCGCGCCATCCATTGCACTTTGCTTAGACGTAGTGTTGTTTGAAAGGAGTCCGAAGCCTAGTGAGGTTTTGTCAAGTAGTTAAATAGTATGCATTTATATTCCTGTATTTCATTTTGAACATGTTTACTTGGAATTGTAATCTCTATTGTTCTTAATGTATTAACTTTATTTTCACCAGCAAACTTTGGGTTATAGTGACACCCTCCTCAAAGGCCCCAGGCCCTGTCCATTTGTTCGAAAAAAAAAACAACACACTGTCAAATACACAAATGTTTAATCCAATATATATATATATATATATATATATATATATATATACTCATGCAGTCAGATTATAAATAATGCTATGAGAAAAAGCACATGCACGAGCACCATCTTACATAGATAAGTCCTATGAACATTGCAACATATACCAAAATTTGAAAAGGCGCAGGACAAAGGTATTCACATGCAAACCAAATGTAAAAGTAAGAACAAGTCTTTGATGAATTATTTAACAAAAATAGCAAACCCGACAGTTACCGCCTTAGAACGGTCAAGTACATGTAGCAATATGGACCGAATGGGGTTCTTAAACCCATCCACACATAAGACTCAGCGTTTTTTTTCCTTCTTTAGCCGAGTCCGGTAAACGGACCCGTTCCCAATCGGTACCGGTCTTTCCCAATTTCGCGACCGGACCCTTCCCAATTCCGGGAACGGACCTTTTCCAATGACGCCGAAGAAGCATTTTTCCCAATTTCATCAAAAACAACCCACAAATAAGTCGAAAAATATCAAAAACAAACAAAATTCCGTTCAATTCTTACTCATTTTCACTTACGCCGCTAGGATCGAAAAGTTATAGGTACGAACAAAATTTTAGAGACTGGTTTGCAATATCTAATGGCAAACCACGAGGTATGAAAATAGAAACATAAACCAGTCGATTCACAGAATATGTGACGCGCTGTGGCAAAAACAATGATGCGATGGTATTTCCCCAGTTTGGGATACGCTGATTGGCTAACAGCGAGAAATTCCTTTACCGTAAATCGCATTTTCTGTTGACGTAAAAAAAGGCATGGCTGCTACGAAATTTTAAAATGACAATCGTCCAAATTATTCAGAATTTATGCAGATAATGCTTCACTAAAAGCGTATTATGAAATAGCAATGGATAACTTTTAAATACAAGTATTGTTTTTCAAAAACCCCAGTAGATTTTGAGTTAAATCATGCACGATAAGATGTCTAAAACCTTTAAATGGCACATCGTCTCGAATTTTGATCCCATGTTGTTGTTTTTCTAATGCCGTTTTGGTCCCGATTGAGAATTGTCTAAGTGAGTAATCAATATTTTTAATGTTATAAACAGAAAGACTTCAGTTTAGATGGTTATATCAATAACAACACTGGTCACAACAGTCTGAAACAAAACTGAAAATTGTCATTTACTGTATTTTCAAGTGGGTGGGGAATGATGATGTATACTATTCATTAGTGCATAACATTTCATTATTATAAATTAAGTTGCTTGTTAAGACAAGTTTATCTAGACAGTTTTATAACAGTGGTTAACATTAAATATCTTTTATGTGTACACATTCTTTCATCAGTAAATTATTACACTTTTTTTATATCTACAGATTAAATAAAAGGCAGCCCCAGGGTGAGCCACAACAGTAAATACTACCGCAATCGACTAAAAACCGATCTTTTTTTTAAAAAACTTTTTCTACATCAAAGTGATATATTTTATTGCACCATCACTTTGCTGAAACATTATCATGTTTCAAATAAACATGCTGATAAAAATATTTTAAGACTTTTTTTTCACTTTATTCCTCTCAAGTCAATAAACTTACATACAAAGAATGCTAACCATTCACATTTATGCAAATATTGCAATATATTCACTTTGTACATGAAATTCCCAATTAGCCTAATTATACGATGCGAAAATTCCCAATTTGGCACTTTTCACGATTCGAAAAATTCCCAATTTGATGGTACCGGACCCATTCCCAATGAGGCAAAAAAAAACGCTGAGACTCGATGTTTAATAACATCAACACATGCAGCCTGATAAGCCCATTCACGCATGAGGTAAGATGCTTCAAGAACATCAGAAAATGCAGTCTGATAAGGCCACCAACATGTATGATTGTATATTTAATAACATCAACACATACAGTCTGATAACCCCATCAACATGAGGTATAAGGTTAAAAAAAACATAAACATGTGCTGATACGCCTATCGACAGGTAAGGTCCAAGGGTCCACGAAACAAAAGAGGGATGGGATGGGATTTGCCGGCATTTTTGTCTATACTGTGCAGAGACATTTCTATCATTATAGAACGGGGGCACTTATCAGATGCCCAGGGACTGAACCTGGCCGGTCCATTATACTGACACCGACAAGTGAGGCGTAATGCTATCCCCTTAGCCCCGAGTGTTAGGAGGGAAGCCACTACTAGGAAACAAAAGATCAACATATTTGGTCTGATTAGTCTGTCAACATTTAAGTTTTGGTAATCCATAAACATATCTACAATATCATGTAATAACGGCATAATAGAGCGTATCTTTGTTATAACTTGTTGGTATCTTCTTATACCGAGATAACAAGATGCTACTTTTTCCTTGGCATAAGATTAACTAATGGCTTTTATAACAGCTTTGGACAATATTGTCACTTCCGGTCACTACTGCTCAGTTGTACTAATTCAACTTTCTTTGATTTTAAAAACCCATTTTTAATATTATGAACACCATTTTAACATATTTTTTTTCCCTATAGATTGAAACATTTTTTTTAAGGTGGTATCCCACAATTTGGAAAATATTTTTTTCTCAAAGAACCAAATAAAATATTATTGCCTGAAAAGATCTTGCAAAATGCTGATTATTGATGTTCTACATCTACCGGTATGTGAAAAGAGAAGTATAAAATATCATTCATCATTACAAATGGGTATTTCCTATCTAAGCCACAGTTAGCTATTATTTAACTAAGAAAACCCTGTGATCCGTAAGTTTATATAATCATTTGGGTCATCTGCTCTGACGTCGATGTCTATTTTTAGCAGAAATCACAGTCATGCTTATTCATAGTTTTATAAAAATGGGCATGCAGAGTGATGTAGATCACGATTCTGCTGATTCCTGCTGTCTTACAATTAAGACATTGTTCAAAATTGTATTTTCTTAGAATTATGTTTGACTTAATTTAATTTGACTGGCAGAATTTATGGCCCAAATCTACCAATCCAGGTTGCAATATGCACACTTTCCCCTAAACGTGTATCATATATTATTACATATATTTTATACAATCAAACTGTCAGATACCATCTTTATATGTGACATCTGACAGTTAGTCTTCATCAAATACATGTAATATTTCTACACAAACTCCTACAATAATCTAAGCAAAGACGATATTGGATACTACCTTGACTGTTAGACAGTAGGGGGCCTACAAATCATGAAAGAAATCACTTTAAGTCTCCATTCTTTCCAAATTTGTACACGATAGGGATTTATGCTAAAAATAGATATTGACGTCACGGTGTAATACCCGTATGGTCATATAACGTGATCTCGAAAGTAAGTAGTCACAAGGTTTTCTTAGTTTAACAATAGAATATGAAGCATGGATCAGATAGAAAATACTTTTTTGTAAAGGGGTAGGGAGCTATGCTTCGTATTTCTTTAAGATGTAGGGCATCAAAAAACAGCGTTCCAAGGGATCTGTTCATGTAACAATAAATAACTTGGTGTTTTGAGAGAAAAAAGTTGGTCCAAACTCTGAGATATCACATTTAAGACTAAACTTGGCATTCCATGTATAAAACTGTATTTGCTTTGAAAATATTTAAAAGATGGTCAAAATGTGGTCTATTCAATAGTGAACAAATGTATTAGGTTGCATTAACCTGCATGTAATTGTTGACGTCTTCTTCCCCTAATGATTATCTGGACGTCACTAATATGACCATAATTGTGTCAGTGTGATGTAACAAAAACAACAAACACAGCAACAACAAACAAACAAACAGAAACAAAAACAAACAGTAAACATTTTCCCATTAAATACTCTATTGTGGTCATTAGTGGTCAATTCTGCTATTTTTATGTGTTTTGTACAGATAGATTAGAAGAACTTCTTAATTTCAATTTGTTCTATTCAAGATATAATATTATCCATGGGTATCTTAATTTAAGAAAAAGTGCATTTTATATGGTCTTACTAATCAAACAATGGTTAATACTGGTCCATTGAAAATTGTAAATTGTTGCCTCTTTTGACTGGTTTTTTTTTTGTTGGGCCTTATATGTTACCACCATCAACTCATTGGGTCTTATATGTTACCAACATCAACTCACTGGGTCTTATATGTTACCGACATCAACTCATTGGGCCTTATGTATTAAAGACATAAACTCATTGGGCATTATATGTTACAGACATCAACTCATTGGGTCTTATATTTTACCGACATCAGCTCATTGGGCCTTATATGTTACAGACATCAACTCATTGGGCCTTATATGTTACCGACATCAACTCATTGGGCCTTATGTATTAAAGACATAAACTCATTGGGCATTATATGTTACAGACATCAACTTATTGGGTCTTATATGTTACCGACATCACCTCTTGGGCCTTATATGTTACCAACATCAACCCATTGGGCCTTATATGTTACCAACATCAACCCATTGGGCCTTATATGTTACCAACATCAACTTACTGGGTCTTATATGTTACCAACATCAACTCATTGGGCCTTATATGTTACCTACATCAACTCATTGGGTCTTATATATTACCAACATCAACTCATTTGGCCTTATATGTTACCAGCATCAACTTCTTGGGCCTTATATGTTACCTACATCAACTCATTGGGTCTTATATGTTACCAACATCACCTTTTGGGCCTTATATGTTACAGACATCAACTCATTGGGCCTCATATGTTATAGACATCACCTCTTGGGCCTTATATGTTACAGACATCACCTCTTGGGTCTTATATGTTACCAACCTTACCTCTTGGGCCTTATATGATACAGACATCAACTCATTGGGCTTTATATGCTACCAACAACAACCCATTGGGCCTTATATGTTACCAACATCACCTCTTGGGCCTTATATGTTACCAACATCAACTCATTGGGTCTTATATGTTACCTACATCAACTCATTGGGTCTTATTTATTACCAACATCAACTCATTGGGCCTTATATGTTACCGACATCAACCCTTGGGCCTTACATGTTACCAACATCAACTTATTGGGCCTTATATGTTACCAACATCACCTCTTGGGCCTTATATGTTACAGACATCAACTCATTGGGCCTCATATGTTATAGACATCACCTCTTGGGCCTTATATGTTACAGACATCACCTCTTGGGCCTTATATGTTACAGACATCACCTCTTGGGCCTTATATGTTACAGACATCAACTCTTGGGTCTTATATGTTACCAACCTTACCTCTTGGGCCTTATATGTTACAGACATCAACTCATTGGGCCTTATATGTTATAGACATCAACTCATTGGGCCTTATATGTTATAGACATCACCTCATTGGGCCTTATATGTTACAGACATCACCTCTTGGGTCTTATATGTTACTGACATCAACTCATTGGGCCTTATATGTTATAGACATCACCTCTTGGGCCTTATATGTTATAGACATCACCTCTTGGGCCTTATATGTTACAGACATCACCTCTTGGGCCTTATATGTTACAGACATCACCTCTTGGGCCTTATATGTTACAGACATCACCTCTTGGGCCTTATATGTTACAGACATCAACTCTTGGGTCTTATATGTTACCAACCTTACCTCTTGGGCCTTATATGATACCAACATCAACTCATTGGGTCTTATATGTTACTGACATCAACTTATTGGGTCTTATATGTTACCAACATCAACCCACTGGGCCTTATATGTTACCAACATCAACTCATTGGGCCTTATATGTTACCGACATCACCTCATTGGGCCTTATATGTTACCTACATCACCTCTTGGGCCTTATATGTTACCAACATCAACCCATTGGGCATTATATGTTACCAACATCAACCCATTGGGCCTTATATGTTACCTACATCACCTCTTGGGCCTTATATGTTACCAACATCAACCCATTGGGCATTATATGTTACTAACATCAACTTATTGGGCCTTATATGTTACCAACATCAACCCATTGGGCATTATATGTTACTAACATCAACTTATTGGGCCTTATATGTTACCGACATCAACTTATTGGGTCTTATATGTTACCAACATCAACTCATTGGACCTTATATGTTACTAACATCAACTTATTGGGTCTTATATGTTACCAACATCAACTCATTGGACCTTATATGTTACCGACATCAACTTATTGGGTCTTATATGTTACCAACATCAACTCATTGGGCCTTATATGTTACAGACATCACCCCTTGGGCCTTATATGTTACAGACATCACCTCTTGGGCCTTATATGTTACTGACATCACCTCTTGGGCCTTATATGTTACAGACATCACCTCTTGGGCCTTATATGTTACAGACATCACCTCTTGGGTCTTATATGTTACTGACATCAACTCATTGGGCCTTATATGTTATAGACATCAACTATTGGGCCTTATATGTTACAGACATCACCTCATTGGGCCTTATATGTTATAGACATCAACTATTGGGCCTTATATGTTACAGACATCAACTCATTGGGCCTTATATGTTATAGACATCACCTCTTAGGCCTTATATGTTGCAGACATCACCTATCGGGCCTTATATGTTACAAACATCACCTCTTGGGTCTTATATGTTACTGACATCAACTCATTGGGCCTTATATGTTATAGACATCAACTATTGGGCCTTATATGTTACAGACATCACCTCATTGGGCCTTATATGTTATAGACATCAACTCTTGGGCCTTATATGTTATAAACATCACATCTTGGGCCTTATATGTTACAGACATCAACTCATTGGGCCTTATATGTTATAGACATCACCTTTTGGGCCTTATATGTTACAGACATCATCTCATTGGGCCTTATATGTTACAGACATCACCTCTTGGGCCTTATATGTTACAGACATCAACTCATTGGGCCTTATATGTTATAGACATCAACTCATTGGGCCTTATATGTTATAGACATCACCTCATTGGGCCTTATATGTTACAGACATCACCTCTTGGGTCTTATATGTTACCAACATCAACCCATTGGGCATTATATGTTACCAACATCAACTTATTGGGTCTTATATGTTACAGCAATCAACTCATTGGACCTTATGTTACCGACATCAACTTATTGGGTCTTATATGTTACCAACATCAACTCATTGGGCCTTATATGTTACAGACATCACCTCTTGGGCCTTATATGTTATAGACATCACCCCTTGTGCCTTATATGTTACAGACATCACCTCTTGGGCCTTATATGTTATAGACATCACCCCTTGGGCCTTATATATTACAGACATCACCTCTTAGGTCTTATATGTTACTGACATCAACTCATTGGGCCTTATATGTTATAGACATCAACTATTGGGCCTTATATGTTACATACATCACCTCTTGGGCCTTATATATTATAGACATCAACTCATTGGGCCTTATATGTTACTGACCTCAACTCATTGGGCCTTATATGTTATAAACATCACCTCTTGGTCCTTATATGTTACAGACATCACCTCTTGGGCCTTATATGTTACAGACATCACCTCTTGGGCCTTATATGTTACAGACATCAACTCATTGGGCCTTATATGTTATAGACATCACCTCTTGGGCCTTATATGTTACAGACATCAACTCATTGGGCCTTATATGTTACAGACATCCCCTCTTGGGCCTTATATGTTATAGACATCAACTCTTGGGCCTTATATGTTACAGACATCACCTCTTGGGCCTTATATGTTACAGACATCAACTCTTGGGCCGTATATGTTACAGACATCACCTCTTGGGCCTTATATGTTATAGACATCACCTCTTGGGCCTTATATGTTATAGACATCAACTATTGGGCCTTATATATTACAGACATCACCTCATTGGGCCTTATATGTTATAGACATCACCTCGTGGGCCTTATATGTTACAGACATCACCTATGGGGCCTTCTATGTTATAGACATCACCTCTTGGGCCTTATATGTTATAAACATCAAGTCTTGGGCCTTATATGTTTTAAACATCACCTCTTGGGCCTTATATGTTACAGACATCAACTCATTGGGCCTTATATGTTACAGACATCACCTCTTGGGCCTTATATGTTATAGACATCAACTCTTGGGCCTTATATGTTACAGACATCACCTCTTGGGCCTTATATGTTACAGACATCAACTCTTGGGCCTTATATGTTACAGACATCACCTCTTGGGCCTTATATGTTATAGACATCACCTCTTGTGCCTTATATGTTATAGACATCAACTCTTGGGCCTTATATGTTATTGACATCAACTAATTGGACCTTATATGTTACCAACATCAACTCTTGGGTCTTATATGTTGCAGACATCACCTCTTGGGCCTTATATGTTACAGACATCACCTCTTGGGCCTTATATGTTACCGACATCACCTCTTGGGCCTTATATGTTACAGACATCAACTCATTGGGCCTTGTATGTTACAGACATCACCTCACTGGGCCTTATATGTTACAGACATCAACTCATTGGGTCTTATATGTTACAGACATCAATTCATTTAGCCTTATATGTTACAGACATCATCTCATTGGGCCTTATATGTTACAGACATCAACTCATTGGGTCTTATATGTTACAGACATCACCTCATTGGGCCTTATATGTTACAGACATCAACTCATTGGGCCTTATATGTTATAGACATCAAGTCATTGGGCCTTATTTGTTACAGACATCAACTTATTGGGCCTTTTATGTGACAGACGTCATCTCTTGGGCCTTATATTTTACATACATCACCTCATTGGGCCTTATATGTTACAGACATCACCTCTTGGGCCTTATATGTTACTGACAGCACCTCTTGGGCCTTATATGTTACCGACATCATATCTTGGGCCTTATATGTTACAGACATCAACTCATTGGGCCTTGTATGTTACAGACATCACCTCATTGGGCATTATATGTTATAGACATCAACTCATTGGGTCTTATATGTTATAGACATCAACTCATTGGGCCTTATATGTTACAGACATTATCTCATTGGGCCTTATATGTTACAGACATCAACTCATTGGGTCTTATATGTTACAGACATCACCTCATTGGGCCTTATATGTTACAGACATCAACTCATTGGGCCTTATATGTTACAGACATCAACTCATTGGGCCTTATTTGTTACAGACATCAACTTCTTGGGCCTTTAATGTAACAGACGTCATCTCTTGGGCCTTATATGTTACATGCATCACCTCATTGGGCCTTATATGTTGCATACATCACCTCTTGGGCCTTATATGTTACAGACATCAACTCATTGGGCCTTATATGTTACATACATCAACTCATTGGGCCTTATATGTTACAGACATAAACTCATTGGGCCTTATATGTTACAGACATCAACTCATTGGGCCTTATATGTTACAGACATCAACTCATTGGGCCTTATATGTTACAGACATCAACTCATTTGGTCTTATATGTTACAGACATCAACTCATTGGGCCTTGTATGTTACAGACATCAGCTCATTGGGCCTTATATGTTACAGACATCAACTCATTGGGTCTTATATGTTACAGACATCAATTCATTTAGCCTTATATGTTACAGACATCATCTCATTGGGCCTTATATGTTACAGACATCAACTGATTGGGTCTTATATGTTACAGACATCACCTCATTGGGCCTTATATGTTACAGACATCAACTCATTGGGCCTTATATGTTATAGACATCAAGTCATTGGGCCTTATTTGTTACAGACATCAACTTATTGGGCCTTTTATGTGACAGACGTCATCTCTTGGGCCTTATATTTTACATACATCACCTCATTGGGCCTTATATGTTACAGACATCACCTCTTGGGCCTTATATGTTACTGACAGCACCTCTTGGGCCTTATATGTTACCGACATCATATCTTGGGCCTTATATGTTACAGACATCAACTCATTGGGCCTTGTATGTTACAGACATCACCTCATTGGGCATTATATGTTATAGACATCAACTCATTGGGTCTTATATGTTACAGACATCAACTCATTGGGCCTTATATGTTACAGACATTATCTCATTGGGCCTTATATGTTACAGACATCAACTCATTGGGTCTTATATGTTACAGACATCACCTCATTGGGCCTTATATGTTACAGACATCAACTCATTGGGCCTTATATGTTACAGACATCAACTCATTGGGCCTTATTTGTTACAGACATCAACTTCTTGGGCCTTTAATGTAACAGACGTCATCTCTTGGGCCTTATATGTTACATGCATCACCTCATTGGGCCTTATATGTTGCATACATCACCTCTTGGGCCTTATATGTTACAGACATCAACTCATTGGGCCTTATATGTTACATACATCAACTCATTGGGCCTTATATGTTACAGACATAAACTCATTGGGCCTTATATGTTACAGACATCAACTCATTGGGCCTTTTATGTTACAGACATCAACTCATTGGGCCTTATATGTTACAGACATCAACTCATTTGGTCTTATATGTTACAGACATCAACTCATTGGGCCTTGTATGTTACAGACATCAGCTCATTGGGCCTTATATGTTACAGACATCAACTCATTGGGCCTTATATGTTACAGACATCACCTCATTGGGCCTTATATGTTACAGACATCAACTTATTGGGCCTTATTTGTTACAGACATCAACTCATTGGGTCTTATATTTTAATGACATCAACTCATTGGGCCTTATATGTTACAGACATCAACTCATTGGGCCTTATATGTTACAGACATCAACTCATTGGGCCTTATATGTTACAGACATCAACTCATTGGGCCTTATATGTTACCAACAACAACACATTGGGTCTTATATGTTACAGACATCAACTCATTGGGACAAATATGTTACAGACATCAACACATTGGGCCTTATATGTTACAGAAATCACCTCATTGGGCCTTATATGTTACCGACATCACCTCATTGGCCTTATATGTTACCAGCATCAACTCTTTCGGTCTTATATATTACCTGAATTAACTCATTGGTTCTTAAATGTTACCAGCATGAACTCATTGGGCCTTATATGTTACTGACATCACCTCATTGGGCCTAATATGTTACAGACATCAACTCATTGGGCGTTATAGGTTACTGACATCACCTCATTGGGCCTTATATGTTACAGACATCAACTCATTGGGCCTTATATGTTACCGACGTTACCTCATTGGGCCTTATATGTTACAGATATCAAATCATATGGCCTTATATGTTACCAGCATCAATTCTTTGGGTCTTATATATTACCAGCATCACCTCATTGCGTCTTATATGTTACCAACAGCACCTCATTGGGCCTTATATGTTACAGACATCAACTCATTGGGCCTTATATGTGAGCAACATCAACTCATTGGGTCTTATATGTAACCGACATCAACTCATTGGGCCTTATATGTTACAGACATCAACTCATTGGGCCTTATATGTTACTAGCAACAACACATTGGGTCTTATTTGTTACCAACATTAAATCACTGGGGCTTGTATGTAACCAACATCAACTCACTGGGTCTTATATTTTACCGACATCAACTCATTGGGACCAATATGTTACCAGCATCTACTCTTTTGATCTTATATATTACCTGAATTAACTCAATGGACCTTGTATGTTACCGACATCACTCATTGGGCCTTATATGTTATAGACATCAACTCATTGGGCCTTATATGTTACCAGCCTCAACTCATTGGGTCTTATATGTTACTGTTATCGACTCAAAAGGTCTTCTATTTTTCTGACATCAATATATGTTATATATATTTATATGTTACCGACATCAACCCATTGGGCCTTATATGTTACAGACATGAACTCATTGGGTCTTAAATGTTACCCACATCAACTCATTGGGCCTTTTTATGTTACCAACATCAACTCATTGGGCCTTATATGTTACCGGCATCAACTTATTAGGTCTTATATTTTACAAACATCAACTCATCGGGTCTTATATTATGCAAATATTGACTCATTGGACCTTGTACATTACCGACATCAACTCATTGTCTCTTAAATGTTACCGACATGTAACCGACATCAACTCATTGGGCCTTTCATGTTACGGACATCAACTCATTGGACCTTGTATGTTACCGACAGCAATTCATTTGGTCTTATGTTACCTATATCAACTGATTCGACCTTGTATGTTACAGACATCAACTCACTAGGCCTTATATGTTACAGACATTAACTCATTGGGCCTTATATGTTACTGACATCACCTCATTGGGCCTAATATATTACAGACATCAACTCATTGGGCCTTTTATGTTACCGACTTTACCTCATTGGGCCTTATATGTTACAGACATCAACTCATTGGGCCTTATATGTTACCGACATTACCTCATTGGGCCTTATATGTTACAGATATCAACTCATTGGGCCTTATATGTTACCAGCATAAACTCTTTGGGTCTTATATATTACCAGCATCAACTCATTGGGTCTTATATGTTACCAACAGCACCTCATTGGGCCTTATATGTTACAGACATCAACTCATTGGGCCTTATATGTTGCAAATATTGACTCATTTTACCGTTTATATTACCGACAACAACTCATTGGGCCTAATATATTACAGACATCAACTCATTGGGCCTTTTATGTTACCGACTTTACCTCATTGGGCCTTATATGTTACAGACATCAACTCATTGGGCCTTATATGTTACCGACATTACCTCATTGGGCCTTATATGTTACAGATATCAACTCATTGGGCCTTATATGTTACCAGCATAAACTCTTTGGGTCTTATATGTTACCGACATCAACTCATTGGGCCTTATATGTTACCGACATCAACTCATTGGGCCTTATATGTTACCAACATCACGTCATTGGGCCTTATATGTTACAGACATCAACTCATTGGGCCTTATATGTTACAGACATCAACTCATTGGGCCTTATATGTTACCGACATCAACTCATTGGGCCTTATATGTTACCGACATCAACTCATTGGGCCTTATATGTTACCGACATCAACTCATTGGGCCTTATATGTTACAGACATCAACTCATTGGGCCTTATATGTTACAGACATCAACTCATTGGGCCTTATATGTTACCGACATCAACTCATTGGGTCTTATATGTAACCGACATCAACTCATTGGGCCTTATGTGTTACTACCAACAACACATTGGGTCTTTTTTGTTACCAACATCAAATCACTGGGTCTTATATGTTACTAACATTAACTCACTGGGTCTTATATTTTACCGACATCAGCTCATTGGGACAAATATTTTACTGACATATACTCATTGGGCCTTATATGTTACCAACAACAACACATTGGGCCTTATATGTTACCGACATCACCTCAATGGGCCTTATATGTTACAGACATCAACTCATTGGGCCTTATATGTGAGCAACGTCAACTCATTGGGTCGTATATGTAACCGACATTAACTCATTGGGCCTTATATGTGAGCAATGTCAAGTCATTGGGTCTTATATGTAACCGACATCAACTCATTGGCCATTATATGTTACTACCTACAACACATTGGGTCTTATTTGTTACCAACATCGAATCATTGGGTCTTGTATGTTGCCAACATCAACTCACTGGGTCTTATATTTTATCGACATCAACTCATTGGGACAAATATGTTACCCGTAACCGACATCACCTCATTGGGCCTTATATGTTACCGACATCACCTCATTGGGCCTTATATGTTACAGACATCAACTCATTGGGTCTTATATGTTACCAACATCAACTCATTGGGTCTTATTTGTTACTGACATCAACTCATTGGGCCTTATATGTTACAGATATCAACTCATTGGGCCTTATATGTTACCGACATCAACTCTTTGGGTCTTATATATTACCAGCATCAACTCATTGGGTCTTATATGTTACATATATCAACTCATTGGGCCTTATATATTACCAGCATCAACTCATTGGGTCTTATATGTTACAGATATCAACTCATTGGGCCTTATATATTACCAGCATCAACTCATTGGGCCTTATATGTTACAGATATCAACTCATTGGGCCTTATATATTACCAGCATCAACTCATTGGGCCTTATATGTTACAGACATCAACTCAGTGGGCCTTATATGTAAGCAACGTCATCTCATTGGGTCTTGTATGTAAGCAACCTTAACCCATTTGGTCTTATATGTTGCAAATATTGACTCATTGGACCGTTTATATTACAGACATTAACACATTGGGCCTTATATGTTACCAACATCAACTCATTGGGCCCTATATGTTACCGACATCACTCATTGGGCCTTATATGTTACAGACATCAACTCATTGGGCCCTATATCTTACCGACATCACTCATTCGCCTTATATGTTACAGACATCAACTCATTGGGCCCTATATGTTACCGACATCACTCATTGGGCATTATATGTTATAGACATCAACTCATTGGGCCTTATATATTACCAGCCTCAACACATTGAGTCTTATATGTTACTGTTATCGACTCATAAAGTCTTCTATTTTTTCTGACATCAATATATGATATATATTCATGTATATGTTACCGACATCAACCCATTGGGCCTTATATGTTATAGACATGAACTCATTGGGTCTTAAATGTTTCCGCCATCAACTTATTGGTCCTTATAGGTTAGCAACATCAACTCATTGGGCCTTATATGTTACCGGCATCAACTCATTAGGTCTTATAGGTTAGCAACATCAACTCATTGGGCCTTATAGGTTAGCAACATCAACTCATTGGGCCTTATATGTTACCGGCATCAACTCATTAGGTCTTATAGGTTAGCAACATGAACTCATTGGGCCTTATAGGTTAGCAACATGAACTCATTGGGCCTTATAGGTTAGCAACATGAACTCATTGGGCCTTATAGGTTAGCAACATCAACTCATTGGGCCTTATATGTTAAAAACATGAACTCATTGGGCCTTATAGGTTACCAACATCAAATCATTGGGCCTTAAATGTTACCGGCATCAACTCATTAGATCTTATATTTTACCAACATCAACTCATCGGGTCTTATATGTTGCAAATATTGACTCGTTGGACCTTGTATATTACCGACATCAACTCATTTTGTCGTAAATGTTTCCAACATATTACCGACATCAACTCATTGGTCCTTTTATGTTACGGACATCAACTCATTGGACCTTGTATGTTACCGACATCAACTCATTTGGTTATATGTTACCTACATCAACTGATTGGACCTTGTATGTTACCGACATCAACTTATTGGGCCTTATATGTTACAGACATCAACACATTGGGCCTTATATGTTACCGACATCACTTCATTGGGCCTTATATGTTACAGACATCAACTCATTGGGCCTTATATGTTACGGACATCAACTCATTGGACCATGTATGTTACAGATATCAACTCATTGGGCATTATATGTTACCGACATCAACTCATTTGGTCCTATGTTACCTACATCAACTGATTGGACATTGTATGTTACTGACATCAACTCATTGGGCCTTATATCTTACCAACATCACCTCATTGGGCCTTATATCTTACAGACATCAACACATTGGGCCTTATATATTATCAACATCAACTCATTTGGCCTTATATGTTAGTGACATCACCTCATTGGGCCTTATATCTTACAGATATCAACACATTGGGCCTTATGTATTATCGACATCAACTCATTGGGCCTTATATATTATCAACATCAACTCATTGGGCCTTAAATGTTAGAGACATTAACTTATTGGGCCTTACTGTTACAGACAACAACTCGTTGTGTCTTAAATGTTACTGACATCAACTCATTGGGCCTTATATGTTACTGACATCAACTCACTAGGCCTTATGTAACCGACATCAACCCATTGGGCCTTATGTTACTGACATCAACTCATTGGACCTTATGTTTCCGACATTAACTCATTGGGCCTGGGCATTATATGTTACGACATCAACTCATTGGGCCTTATGTTACCGACATCAACTCATTGGGCCTTAGGTTACCGACATCAACTCATTGGGCCTTATGTTACGGACATCAACTCGTTGGGTGTTTTTACATGTTACTGACATCAACTCATTGGGTCTTATGTTACTGACATCAACTCATTGGGCCTTATGTTACCAACATCAACTCATTAGGCCTTATGTTACTGACATCACCTCATTGGGCCTTATATCTTACAGACATCAACACATTGGGCCTTATGTTACCGACATCAACCCATTGGGCCTTATATGTAAGTGACATCACCTCATTGGGACTTATATCTTACAGACATCAACACATTGGGCGTTATATATTATCGACATCAACTCATTGGGCCTTATATATTATCAACATCAACTCATTGGGCCTTATATGTTACCGACATCAACTTACTAGGCCTTATGTTACCAACATCAACTCATTAGGCCTTATCTTACCAGCATCAACTCATTGGGCCTTATGTAACCGACATCAACTCATTGGGCCTTATATGTTACGACATCAACTCATTGGGCCTTATGTTACCGACATCAACTCATTGAGCCTTATGTTACCGACATCAACTCATTAGGCCTTATGTTACCGACAGCAACACTTTGGGTGTTTTTACATGTTATTGACATCAACTCATTGGGCCTTATGTTACTGACATCAACTCATTGGGCCTTATGTTACCAACATCACCTCATTGGGCCTTATGTTACCGACATCAACTCATTGGGCCTTATGTTACGGACATCAACTGATTGGACCTTGTATGTTACAGACATCAACTCATTGGGCCTTATATGTTACCGACATCAACTCATTTGCTCTTATGTTACCTACATCAACTGATTGGACCTTGTATGTTACTGACATCAACTCATTGGGCCTTATATCTTACAGACATCAACACATTGGGCCTTATATATTATCGACATCAACTCATATGGCCTTATATGTTAGTGACATCACCTCATTGGGCCTTATATCTTACAGACATCAACACATTGGGCCTTATATATTATCAACATCAACTCATTGGGCCTTATATATTATCGACATCAACTCATTGGGCCTTATATGTTAGCGACATCAACTTATTGGGCCTTACTGTTACAGACAACAACTCGTTGTGTCTTAAATGTTACTGACATCAACTCATTCAGCCTTATATGTTACCGACATCAACTCACTGGGCCTTATGTTACCAACATCAACCCATTGGGCCTTATGTTACTGACATCAACTCATTTGGCCTTATGTTACCAGCATCAACTCATTGGGCCTTATGTTACCGACATCAACTCATTGGGCCTTATGTTACCGACATCAACTCATTGGGCCTTATGTTACCGACATCAACTCATTAGGCCTTATGTTACCGACATCAACTCTTTGGATGTTTTTACATGTTACTGACATCAACTCATTGGGCCTTATGTTACTGACATTAACCCTTTCGGCCTTATATGTTACCGACAACAACTCATTGTGTCTTAAATGTTACCGACATGAACACATTGGGCCTTATATGTTACGACATCAACTTACTGGGCCTTGTGTTACCGACATCAACTCATTGGGCCTTATGTTACCGACATCATCTCATTGGGCCTTATATGTTACGACATCAACATACTGGGCCTTATGTTACCGACATCAACACATTGGGCCTTATTCTTACGACATCATCTCATTGGGCCTTATGTTACGACATCAAGTTACTGGGCCTTGTGTTACCGACATCAACTCATTGGGCCTTATGTTACCAACATCAACTCATTGGGCCTTATGTTAACGACATCATCTCATAGGGCCTTATATGTTACGACATCAACATACTGGGCCTTATGTTACCGACATCAACATACTGGGCCTTATGTTACCGACATCAACTCATAGGGCCTTATATGTAACGACATCAACATACTGGGCCTTATGTTAGCGACATCAACATACTGGGCCTTATGTTAGCGACATCAACATACTGGGCCTTATGTTACCGACATCAACTCATTGGGCCTTATGTTAACGACATCATCTCATTGGGCCTGATATGTTACGACATCAACATACTGGGCCTTATGTTACCGACATCAACTTACTGGGCCTTATGTTATCGACAACAACTCATTGGGCCTTATGTTACCGACATCACCTCATTGGGCCTTATGTTACAGACATCAACTCATTGGGCCTTACGTTTCTGACATCTACTCATTGGGCCTTATGTTTCTGACAACAACTCATTGGGCCTTATGTTACCGACAACAACTCATTGGGCCTTATGTTACCGACATCAACTCGTTGGGTGTTTTTACATGTTACAGACATCAACTTATTGGTCCTTATGTGTAACTAACATCTACACATTGGGCCTTATATGTTACCGACATCAACATACTGGGCCTCATGGTACCGACATCAACTCATTGGGCCTTATGTAAACGACATCATCTCATTGGGCCTTATATGTTATGACATCAACATACTGGGCCTTATGTTACCGACATCAACTTACTGGGCCTTATGTTACCGACATCAACTCATTGGGCCTTATGTTATCGACAACAACTCATTGGGCCTTATGTTACCGACATCACTCCATTGGGCCTTATGTTACCGACATCAACTCATTGGGCCTTACGTTACCGACATCAACTCATTGGGCCTTACGTTACTGACATCAACTTATTGGGCCTTATGTTACCGACAACAACTCATTGGGCCTTATGTTACGGACATCAACTCCTTGGGTGTTTTTACATGTTACAGACATCAACTTATTGGTCCTTATGTGTAACTAACATCTACACATTGGGCCTTATATGTTACCGACATCAACTCACTGGGCCTTATGTGTAACTAACATCTACACATTGGGCCTTATATGTTACCGACATCAACTCACTGGGCCTTATGTGTAACTAACATCTACACCGTGGGCCTTATATGTTACTGACATCAAGTCATTGGGCCTCATGTTACCGACATCATCTCATTGGGCCTTATATGTTATGACATCAACTTACTGGGCCTTATGTTACCGACATCATCTCATTGGGCCTTATATGTTACGACATCAACTTACTGGTCCTTATGTTACCGACAACATCTCATTGGGCCTTATGTTACCGACATCATCTCATTGGGCCTTATATGTTACAACATCAACTTATTGGGCCTTATATTACCGACATCATCTCATTGGGCCTTATATGTTACGACATCAACTTACTGGGCCTTATGTTACCGACATCAACTCATTGAGCCTTATGTTACCAACATCAACTCGTTGGGTGTTTTTACATGTTACAGACATCAACTTATTGGGCCTTATGTGTAACTAACATCAACTCATTGGGGCTTATTTGTTACAGGCATCAACTCATTGGGTGTCTTTATATGTTACCAGCATCAACTCATTAGGTCTTATATGTTGCAAATATCGACTCATTGGGTCTTGTATGTTAGCGACATCAACTCATTGGACCTTGCATGTTACCGACATCAACTAATTGTGTCTTAAATGTTACCGACATGTTACAGATATCAACTCATTGGGCCTAATAAGTTACCAACATCAACTCATTGGGTCTTTTATTTTACCAACATCAACTCATCGGGTCTTATATGTTGCAAATATTGACTCGTTGGACCTTGTATGTTACCCACATCAACTCATTGTGTCTTAAATGTTACCGACATGTTACCGACATCAACTCATTGGGCCTTTTATGTTACGGACATCAACTCATTGTACCTTGTATGTTACCAACATCAACTCATTTGGTCTTATGTTACCTACATCAACTGATTGGACCGTGTTACTGACATCAACTCATTGGGCCTTATATGTTACAGACATCAACTCATTGGGCCTTATATGTTACTGACATCACCTCATTGGGCCTTATATGTTACACACTTTACCTCATTGGGACAAATATGTTACCGACATAAACACATTGGGCCTTATATGTTACTGACATCACCTCATTGGGCCTTATATAATACCGACATTACCTCATTGGGCCTTATATGTTACAGTTATCAACTCATTGGGCTTTATATGTTACTAGCATCAATTATTTGGGTCTTATATATTACCAGCATCAACTCATTGGGTCTGATATGTTACCAACATCACCTCATTGGGCCTTATATGTTACTACCAATAACACATTGGGTCTTATTTGTTACCAACGTCAACTCATTGGGTCTTATATGTTACCAACATCAACTCACTGGTCTTATATTTTACCGACATCAACTCATTGGGACAAATATGTTACCGACATCAACTCATTGGGCCTTTTATGTTAACACCATCAACACATTGTGCCTTATATGTTAAAGACATCAACTCTTTGAGCCTTATATGTTACAGACATTAACTCATTGGGTCTTATATTTTAACGACATCAACACACTGGGCCTTATGTTACCAACAACAACACATTGGGCCTTATAAGTTACAGACATAAACTCATTGGGACAAATATGTTACTAACATCAACACATTGGGCCTTATATGTTACCGACATCACCTCATTGGGCCTTATATGTTACAGACATCGACTCATGGGGCCTTATATGTTACCAACATCAACTCTTTGGGTCTTATATGTTACCAACATCACCTTATTTGACCTTATATGTTATAGACATCAACTCATTGGGCCTTATATGTTACCAGCCTCAACTAATTTTGTCTTATATGTTACTGTTATCGACTCATAAGGTCTTCTATTTTTCTGACATCAATATATGTTATATATATGTATACGTTACCAACATAAACTCATTGGGTTTTAAATGTTACCGATATCAACTCAGTGGGCCTTATAGGTTACCAACATCAACTCATTGGGCCTTATATGTTACTGACATCAACTCATTGGGTCTTGTATGTTACCATCATCAACTCATTGGGTCTTATATGTTACCTGCATCAACTCATTAGGTCTTATATTTTACCAACATCAACTAATCGGGTCTTATATGTTGCAAATATTGACTTGTTGGACCTTGGATATTACCGACATCAACTCATTGGGTCTTGTATGTTAGCGACATCAACTCATTGGACCTTGTATATTACCGACATCAACTCGTTGGGTCTTAAATGTTACCAAAAACAACTCAATGGGCCTTATATGTTACCAACATCAACTGATTAGACCTTGTATGTTACCAACATCAACTCATTGGGTCTTAAATGTTACCAACATCAACTCATTGGGTCTTAAATGTTATCGACATCAACTCATTGGGCCTTATATGTTACCAACAACAACACATTGGGCCTTATATGTTACCGACAACAACACATTGGGCCTTATATGTTACCAACATCAACACATTGGCCCATATATGTTACCAAAACAACACATTGGGCCTTATATGTTACCAACAACAACACATTGGGCCTTATATGTTACAGACATAAACTCATTGGGACAAATATGTTACCGACATCAACACATTGGGCCTTATATGTTACCGACATCAACTCATTGGGACAAATATGTTACCGACATCAACTCATTGGGACAAATATGTTTCCGACATTAACACATTGGGCCTTATATGTTACAGACATCAACTCATTGGGACAAATATGTTACCGACATCAACACATTGGGACAAATATGTTACCGACATCTACTCATTGGGACAAATATGTTACCGACATCAACTCATTAGGCCTTATATGTTACCGACATCAACTCATTGGGCCTTATATGTTACAGACATCAACTCATTGGGACAAATATGTTACCGACATCAACTCATTGGGCCTTATATGTTACCGACATCAACTCATTGGAACAAATATGTTACCGACATCAACACATTGGGCCTTATATGTTACCGACATCAACACCTTGGGCCTTATATGTTACCGACATCAACTCATTGGGACTTATATGTTACCGACATCAACATATTGGGCCTTTTATGTTACCGACATCAACACATTGGGTCTTATATGTTACCGACATCAACTCATTGGGACAAATATGTTACCGACTTCAACACCTTGGGACAAATATGTTACCGACATCAACACATTGAGCCTTATATGTTACCGACATCAACACATTGGGCCTTATATGTTACCGACATCAACTCATTGGGACAAATATGTTACCGACATCAACACATTGGGCCTTATATGTTACCGACATCAACATCTTGGGCCTTATATGTTACGGACATCAACACATTGGGTCTTAAATGTTATCGACATCAACTCATTGGGCCTTATATGTTACCAACAACAACACATTGGGCCTTATATGTTACCGACATCAGCACATTGGGCCTTATATGTTACCGACATCAACACATTCGGCCTTATATGTTACCGACATCAACACATTGGGCCTTATATGTTACCGACATCAACACCTTGGGCCTTATATGTTACCGACATCAACTCATTGGGCCTTATATCTTACCGACATCAACACATTGGGCCTTATATGTTACAGACATCAACACATTGGGCGTTATATGTTATTGACATCAACTCATTGGGACAAATATGTTACCGACATCAACACATTGGGCCTTATATGTTACCGACATCACCTCATTGGGCCTTATATGTTACAGACATCAACTCATTGGGCCTTATATGTTAACGACATCAACACATTGGGCCTTATATGTTACCGACATCAACACATTGGGCCTTATATGTTACCGACATCACCTCATTGGAACAAATATGTTACCGACATCAACACATTGGGCCTTATATGTTACCGACATCACCTCATTGGGCCTAATATGTTACAGACATCAACTCATTGGGACTGATATGTTATGGAACTCTTTGGGTCTTATATATTACCTGAATTAACTCATTGGGTCTTATATGCTACCAACATCAACTCATTGGGCCTTATATGTTACCAACATCAACTCATTGGACCTTATATGTTATAGACATCAAAACATTGGGCCTTATATGTTACCAGCCTCAACTCTTTGATTCTTATATGTTACTGTTATCGACTCATAAGGTCTTCTATTTTTCTGTCATCAAAATATGTTATATATATGTATATGTTACCAACATCAACCCATTGGGCCTTATATGTTACCGACATCAACTCATTGGGCCTTATGTTTCCGACATCAACTCGTTGGGTGTTTTTACATGTTACTGACATCAACTCATTGGGCCTTATGTTACCGACATCATCTCATTGGGCCTTATATGTTACCGATATCATCTCATTGGGCCTTATATGTTACCGACATCAACTCATTGGGCCTTATGTTACCGACATCAACTCGTTGGGTCTTTTTACATGTTACTGACATCAACTCATTGGGCCTTATGTTACTGACATCAATTCATCAGTCCTTATATTACCGACAGCAACTCACTGGGCCTCATGTTACCGACATCAACCCATTGGGGGTTATATGTTACCGACAACAACTCATTGTGTCTTAAATGTTACCGACATGAACATATTGGGCCTTATATGTTACGACATCAACTTACTGGGCCTTATGTTACCGACATCAACTCATTGGGCCTTATGTTACCGACATCAACACATTGGGCCTTATATGTTACCGACATCAACACATTGGGCCTTATATGTTACCGACATCAACTCATTGGGACAAATATGTTAATTGACATCAACACATTGGGCCTTATATGTTACCGACATCAACACATTGGGCCTTATATGTTACCGACATCAACACATTGGGCCTTATATGTTACCGACATCAACTCATTGGGACAAATATGTTACCGACATCAACACATTGGGCCTTATATGTTACCGACATCACCTCATTGGGCCTTATATGTTACAGACATCTACTCATTGGGACTTATATGTTATGGAACTCTTTGGGTCTTATATATTACAGGGCTTTTTCAGGGGTTTTTGGGAAAAAGGCCCCAGCCGAAATTGGGAATTTTTGACGCGGTAAATATTCAAATTTGGGAAAAAAGTATCGACAAATCAAACCAATTGGGAAATTTCAACATTTATTTTTCTGCATTAAAGCTTAATCTGCCTTGCTTTGGTGTCTCTGAAAGTGTTACAGAGCTCTTTCAGAGTTTGTTCAGAAAGCTCTGCAGGGTCTTCAATACAGATTCTTGTTAAATTGGAGAGTTTTTCCTGGCCAAGGGAGCTTTTCAAAGAAGTGCATAGTAGGTTCATGGTGCTGAACCAGAAATTACAAAATAAAAGCACTATATATATAACACATAAGCAGTCTGCGAAGTATCAAACGGATACACTGATAGCTTAGGTACGAGACATATAACATTTACTGTATTAAGATTTATAACATATTAGATTCACCATCTCCTTTTAAGGCTTGCGGCCTTTTTGGTGCGGCCTTTTTGGTACGGGCCTTTCTGGTTTGCGGCCTTTTTGGACCAGTACCCTGTGCTGGATGGTATTATGGTCATCATTTACAGAAGTTGGTAGATTCTAGATCGGGTAGGATTTACTATTGTACGACATTTTTTGTCATTATATTTCGCGGGTCAGTATAAAAGCAGGTACTGCATGTACCGTTTTTGCTTCATAACTCCTTTCAGTTTTATACGCAGTCAAACAGTTATGGCGAAAATAGTTTTGTTTATGAAATAAAAAATAATTCCTGTTAATTTTCAAACCATATATTGATTACAATGTTATCTGGAATGGCTCCGTGACGCATCTTCAACTTATGTTACTGTATACGGCTGGGTAAGAGTCTATGTTTTCACCGGTTACATTCATACATAAATTCACTGAAAGTAGTTTTCACAGATCACCGATCAACAGTAAACAAACGATTTGCTTAATTGGAATCTCTTGATTTTATGGTTTCTTGGTTATTTATTTTTTAAAGGTAAAAGGCATTTCGGTTCAAATGGGAATTAATTTATGAGATTGGGAATTTTTTTCTTGAAATTGGGAAAAATGGTTGCTATTTTACATTGGGAACGGGGCCGAATATCGGACCTGTGAGACAGGCTGAAAAAGCCCTGTATTACCTGAATTAACTCATTGGGTCTTATATGCTACCAACATCAACTCATTGGGCCTGATATGTTACCAACATCAACTCATTGGACCTTATATGTTATAGACATCAAAACATTGGGCCTTATATGTTACCAGCCTCAACTCTTTGATTCTTATATGTTACTGTTATCGACTCATAAGGTCTTCTATTTTTCTGACATCAATATATGTTATATATATGTATATGTTACCAACATCAACCCATTGGGCCTTATATGTTACCGACATCAACTCATTGGGCCTTATGTTTCCGACATCAACTTGTTGGGTGTTTTTACATGTTACTGACATCAACTCATTGGGCCTTATGTTACCGACATCATCTCATTGGGCCTTATATGTTACCGACATCATCTCATTGGGCCTTATATGTTACCGACATCAACTCATTGGGCCTTATGTTACCGACATCAACTCGTTGGGTCTTTTTACATGTTACTGACATCAACTCATTGGGTCTTAAATGTTACCAACATCAGCTCATTGGGCCTTATATGTTACCGACATCAACTCATTGGGTCTTAAATGTTACCAACATCAACTGATTAGACCTTGTATGTTACCAACATCAACTCAATGGGCCTTATATGTTACCAACATCAACTGATTAGACCTTATATGTTACCGACATCAACTCATTGGGTCTTAAATGTTATCGACATCCCCTCATTGGGCCTTATATGTTACCAACATCAACTCATCGTGCCATATATATGTTACCAACATCAACTCATTGGGCCTTATATGTTACCAACATCAACTCATTGGGTCTTATATGCTACCATCATCAACTCATTGGGGCTTATATGTTACTGACATCAACACATTAGGCCTTATATGTTACCAACAACAACACATTGGGCCTTATGTGTTACCGACATCAACTCATTGGGTTTTAAATGTTACCGATATCAACTCAGTGGGCCTTATAGGTTACCAACATCAACTCATTGGGCCTTATATGTTACTGACATCAACTCATTGGGTCTTGTATGTTACCATCATCAACTCATTGGGTCTTATATGTTACCTGCATTAACTCATTAGGTCTTATATTTTACCAACATCAACTCATCAGGTCTTATATGTTGCAATTATTGACTTGTTGGACCCTGGATATTACCGACATCAACTCATTGGGTCTTGTATGTTAGAGACATCAACTCATTGGACCTTGTATATTACCAACATCAACTCGTTGGGTCTTAAATGTTACCAACATCAACTCATTGGGCCTTATATGTTACCAACAACAACACATTGGGCCTTATATGTTACCGACATCAACACATTGGGCCTTATATGTTACCGACATCAACACATTCGGCCTTATATGTTACCGACATCAACACATTGGGCCTTATATGTTACCGACATCAACTCATTGGGTTTTAAATGTTACCGATATCAACTCAGTGGGCCTTATAGGTTACCAACATCAACTCATTGGGCCTTATATGTTACTGACATCAACTCATTGGGTCTTGTATGTTACCATCATCAACTCATTGGGTCTTATATGTTACCTGCATCAACTCATTAGGTCTTATATTTTACCAACATCAACTCATCGGGTCTTATATGTTGCAAATATTGACTTGTTGGACCTTGGATATTACCGACATCAACTCATTGGGTCTTGTATGTTAGCGACATCAACTCATTGGACCTTGTATATTACCGACATCAACTTGTTGGGTCTTAAATATTACCAACATCAACTCAATGGGCCTTATATGTTACCAACATCAACTGATTAGACCTTGTATGTTACCAACATCAACTCATTGGGTCTTAAATGTTACCAACATCAACTCATTGGGTCTTAAATGTTATCGACATCAACTCATTGGGCCTTATATGTTACCAACAACAACACATTGGGCCTTATATGTTACCGACAACAACACATTGGGCCTTATATGTTACCAACATCAACACATTGGCCCTTATATGTTACCAAAAACAACACATTGGGCCTTATATGTTACCAACAACAACACATTGTGCCTTATATGTTACCGACATCAACTCATTGGGCCTTATATGTTACCGACATCAACTCATTGGGACAAATATGTTACCGACATCAACTCATTGGGCCTTATATGTTACCGACATCAACTCATTGGGACAAATATGTTACCGACATCAACTCATTGGGACAAATATGTTACCGACATCAACACATTGGGCCTTATATGTTACAGACATCAACTCATTGGGACAAATATGATACCGACATCAACACATTGGGACAAATATGTTACCGACATCTACTCATTGGGACACATATGTTACCGACATCAACTCATTGGGCCTTATATGTTACCGACATCACCTCATTGGGCCTTATATGTTACAGACATCAACTCATTGGGACTTATATGTTACGGACATCACCTCATTGGGCCTTATGTGTTACAGACATCAACTCATTGGGCCTTATATGTTACTAGCATCAACTCTTTGGGTCTTATATATTACCTCAATTAACTCATTGGGTCTTATATGCTACCAACATCAACTCATTGGGCCTTAAATGTTACCAACATCAACTAATTGGGCCTTATATGTTATAGACATCAACACATTGGGCCTTATATGTTACCAGCCTCAACTCATTGGTTCTTATATGTTACTGTTATCGACTCATAAGGTCTTCTATTTTTCTGACATCAATATATGTTATATATATGTATATGTTACCAACATAAACTCATTGGGCCTTATATATTACCGACATCAACTCATTGGGCCTCATGTTACCGACATCAACTCGTTGGGTGTTTTTACATGTTACTGACATCAACTCATTGGGCCTTATGTTACCGACATCATCTCATTGGGCCTTATATGTTACCGACATCATCTCATTGGGCCTCATATGTTACCGACATCAACTCATTGGGCCTTATGTTACCGACATCAACTCGTTGGGTGTTTTTACTTGTTACTGACATCAACTCATTGGGCCTTATAGTTCTGACATCAATTCATAGGGCCTTATGTTACCGACATCAACTCATTGGGCCTTATGTTACCGACAGCAACTCACTGGGCCTTATGTTACCGACATCAACCCATTGGGCCTTATATGTTACCGACAACAACTCATTGTGTCTTAAATGTTACCGACATGAACACATTGGGCCTTATATGTTACGACACCAACTTACTGGGCCTTATGTTACCGACATCAACTCATTGGGCCTTATGTTACAACATCAACTTACTGGGCCTTATGTTACCGACATCAACTCATTGGGCCTTATGTTACAGACATCATCTCATTGGGCCTTATATGTTACGACATCAACTTACTGGGCCTTATGTTACCGACATCAACTCATTGGGCCTTATGTTACCGACATCAACTCATTGGGCCTGATGTTACCAACAGCAACTCACTAGGCCTTATGTTACCGACAACAACTCATTGTGTCTTAAATGTTACCGACATGAACACATTGGGCCTTATATGTTGCTACATCAACTTATTGGGCTTTATGTGTAACCAACATCAACACATTGGGCCTTATCTTACCGACATCAACTCATTGGGCCTCATGTTACCAACATCAACTCATAGGGCCTTATGTTACCGGCATCAACTCATTGGGCCTTATGTGTAACCAACATCAACTCATTGGGCCTTATATGTTACCAACATCAAGTCATTGGTACGTATGTTACCGACATCAACTTGTTGGGCCTTATGTTACCGACATCAACTCGTTGGGCCTTATGTTACCGACATCAACTTTTTGGGCTTTATATGTTACGACATCAACTTACTGGGCCTTATGTTACCGACATCAACTCATTGGGCCTTATGTTACCGACATCAACTCGTTGGGTGTTCTTACATGTTACAGACATCAACTTATTGGGCCTTATGTGTAACTAACATCAACTCATTGGGTCTTATTTGTTACAGGCATCAACGCATTGGGTGTCTTTATTTGTTACCAACATCAACTCATTGGGTCTTATATGTTACCAACATAAACTCATTGGGCTTTATATGTTACTGACATCAACTCATTGGGCCTTATATGTTACTGACATCAACTCATTAGGCCTTATATGTTACCAACATAAACTCATTGGGCCTTATATGTTACCAACATAAACTCATTGATCCTTATATGTTACTGACATCAACTCATTGGGCCTTATATGTTACAGACATCAACTCATTAGACCTTTTGTTATAGACATCAACTCATTGGGCCTTATATGTTACAGACATCAACTCATTAGGCCTTTTGTTATAGACATCAACTCATTGGGCCTTATATGTTACAGACATCAACTCATTGGGCCTTATATGTTACAGACATCAACTCATTAGGCCTTTTGTTATAGACATCAACTTATTGGGCCTTATATGTTATCTTCATCAACTCATTGGGTCTTATATGTTACAGACATCAACTCATTGGGCCTTATATGTTATCTTCATACACTCATTGGGCCTTATATGTTACTGACATCAACTCAATGGGTCTTATATGTTACCAACATAAACTCATTGGGCCTTATATGTTATAGACATCAACTCATTGGGCCTTATATGTTACCACTATCAACTCATTGGACCTTATATGTTATCTTCATAAACTCATTGGGTCTTATATGTTATCGACATCAACTCATTGGGCCTTATATGATACCAGCATCAACTCATTGGGTGTCTTTTTATGTTACCAGTATCAACTCATTCGGTCTTTTATTTTACCAGCATCAACTCATCGGGTCTTGTATGTAACCATCATCACCTCATTCGGTCTTAGATGTTACCGACACTAAATTATTAGGTCTTACATGTTACCAACATCACCTCATTGGTTCTTATATGTTAACAACACCAAATTATTGGGTCTTACATTTTAACAACATCAGCTCATTGGGACTTATAAAGGGTTGGGATTTCGTGGGTGGGATTTCATCAGCCTAGGAACATCATGAGTTTGTGATTTCGTCCACCTGGGAACATCACAAGTTTGGGATTTTGTCCACCTAGGAACATCGTTTGGGGGGGGGGGGGGGGGGGGGGATTTTGTCCTATGAAAATTCATTGGTGCGGGGTGATTTTATCCACCTAGGAAAATTGGGAGGGGGGAGGGGATTTCGCCGACCTAGAAACATAATGGGGGCGCGGGGGATTCTGTCCAGGTATGAAAATTAAGTGGTTCGGGGGGGGAATAGGGGGATTCTGTCCGGGGGATTTAGTCTGTATACCGGATTACATATGCCCCGCCAACTTCAATGACTTACAAAGATTATGAAGTTCCCTCTCGGGTTAAAATATCAGTCTGTAGTTTGTACTAGTTCACAAAAACTACAGCTTAACATATGCTATATTGCTTAGAAACTAGTGGTGCTGACGGCTTCACAAATTTAACCGATTAACCTTTCAGAACAACTGGTGAAAATTATTTTGTACAGTTTAAAACTCATTTTTATTGCTGATTTACTGTGTTTTGTGTTTGTTTTATTTTGTATTCGAAATACATAGCAGCGACCATTTATGATCAATATAGCAACGTCCAGCTTTTTGGTGGAGGAAGACCCCAGACATATGTCTGAGTAGAACCACCGGCACACCGCAAGTCAGCTCGAAGACATTAATTCGCCTGAACGGGACTTGAACCCACGCGGTGAGAGGCTGAGAAGTCAGAGGAGTTAGAAATCGGTGACTCTACCACTACGCCTTGGGCGCCCCTTATTGTATTTAATGTGTGTTGCATTATTAACATACCTAGATAGATTGTGTTGAACGTTTTGTTTTTGTTTTCTTAAAAAAATCAAAATGTGATTTTCCCTTAAAATTGTACACCGCATTTTTTAATATAGGTTTGAAGGTGTCAATTTTTTCGATCCCTGAGAACTTTATAAAACATATATCCAAAAGCATATGCTGCATTTGTAACGTAAACCTAAACTTTAAGAGCATATGGACTTTGGTTGCCTACTTGAAAGAAAATAATCATACAATATCTTCACTGACAAGCACATATCAACTTTGATATATTAACATAAATTATCTCAGAACCATTAAGGATTTTACAGCTGTGTATGTTGAATCGACCAAATATTGCAGATTTTGAAATCCATCTTAATCTGCAATTAAACCTGATTTGAAGTTAAATGTAATTTATTTAAATTGCACAGTTCTATATACAAGTATCATGTGCGCTTTAACGACTATTCAGTGAATTTGTAACATTTTATTATCTGCCATCTGATTGTGTTTAACCAAGTATAGAGTCGAATCAGCCAATTGTCACCAACAAAAACAACAAGAGCACAATCAACAAGGACAGAGGTAATGTCAATTGGGACTGTCATTGATCGCCTGTCTCCCATATTGTCACCTGAAGTGAAACTGCACTGGGGTAGTTTTCAAGACGGTTAGAAGAAGCTAACAGGTGTAATGATCACCATGGTGACAGATAAGGGTGAATTAGGTCATCTAGATACAAAGCTACTTGTACCTGTTTAGTGGAAGGAAATATAGCATCTACATTGCCAGGTTAACCTAACCGGTAGATCTCCTAACCGGTTTACCGTTTCAGAAAAGGTTATTTGGTTAATCATTAGCATCCATTGTAGAAATGCATAGGTATAAGCCAATATGATCGGCCGCAATAGCTCAAGTGGTAGAGTGTCCGCTTGCGGATCGGAGGTCGCGGGTTCAAACCCCTGCCGGGTCAAATCAAAGACTTTAAAGTTGGTAGTAGTGGCTTCGCTGCTAACGCTCAGGGCTGAGGGGACAGCATTACGCCTGACTCGTCGGTGTCAGTATAATGGACCAGTCGGATTCATTCCTTGGGTATAATGATAGAAATGTTGCACAGTAATGGCAAAAATATATGGTTTATTCAAGTAATTTAAGTAAATATTGCTAGAAGCCTTAATTATAAAGACATAAGCGTATATATGCAATGGTTCAATGCAGTTGGTGCAGTTCTTATGAACACCTAGTTCGAGCCTAGGGTGGACCAGCATATCTTTAATAGCTTATACAACTTTTATATATAATTCAGCTTTATAATCTAAGCCCAATTATATGCTATTTTAGTATACCTCCAATTGTGTAGACAGCAACATGTTGAGATAATGAAATTACTTTAAAGTAAATACACAAGTGGAATCCTAATCCTGTAGTATTAACATCACAGATAGCTGGATTTGTTGTAATTGTATAAGCAAATTAAAAAGAAATGTGAAAAAATACTGGTGGTTGTTGTTACGAAGTTCGACTCTTAACTTCAATAGTAAGTGTTCTTTGTCTTCTTTTGTACTCGTTGTTTTATCTTAAACCTTATTGTTTTAGTTAGCTCTAATACAATGTTTCTTTAGTCATGTGTTTGTCCATAAAAATTCTAACTTACCTTATATAATATTACAGCTGATCATTTGTTGATGTTATATTTTCGTTGTTATTATAGTATAAATGTTAATTTTGAATTAAAATTTTTAACGACAAAATGATATACATAATATAGATAACAGGACATTTATATATATTAATATATCTGTAGACAAAACTACGTATGTCACAATATAATAGGAGGACGCGGGTTGTCAGTGCAATATAACTGGCATTTAAATATACTTAATGTAAGCAAAGGAGCATACTGTTAACTTTGAAAGAAACGTAATATTACATTTCCAATAATGGACAAATCAACCACATATGTCAACAAATGACACTATCCATAATACAATGTGCCACGGTTGTCCACCTGCCAATGATGCCGAAAACATAGATAGAGTCGTATTTAAACATTTGGTAAACGACATGAACGCATATATCTTTAGGCTGAAAGAATACTATTTCTTCTATCCAATGATACACTAAACATCAAAAACGTGTAGGCTTCGGAATGACGGTCAGAAAGCTACCCATGACAGGGAGCCATATGGCCGCGGATTAAAAAGTGTTATTTAAACTTATAAATTTAACAATAAACTGCACAATGTTTTTTGTAAACTGTTTTTTTATTAAAAAAGACAACTGTGTAAACAGTACTAAGTGCTACTTTACTAAATAGTATTATCTTTCTAATGTATTATTTCTGGCGACTTTGATGCTCTACTCTTGTATTTATTTGAAACCTTAATTGCAACCTTAGCCAGTGTCCTACAATATACATAACACGACCGTTGAGTTGCAGTTTCATTTTAGCCCATTTCTATTTATAACTTTTAAGTCATAAGTGTCATTTTAAAAGTACTGTGTGTTACTAACGTGCTTTAATGAGTTAGTTAATTATTTAAATTACTTCTCTAACATACCCATTTAAATTACTTCTCTAACATACCCATTAATACATGGTTAAGTACTTACTGCCAACTCTTGTGGACCTATTCTGCATACACCACATGGGCTTCTACTCAAGTCCAAGTAGTCAGTAACCTTGTTGGTGGTTGGGTCCACACGCTTCATCCTTTTGTTGGCATAATCACTAAGTACTAAACTCCCATCGTCAAGGCGACAACTGCCAAGGATATCACAGTTGTTTTTATCCTTCGGCATCTTCAGGTCAATGTTACTAGATAGTCTGCTTTTGTACAACTTTACTTCAGTAACCAAAGTACTATATGCTTTCAAAGATTCATCTATCTGAGTATTTGGCCTGAAGACGAATGGCTTGTTTCTAATAAAATCCTCAGCCTTGATGCACATATCATTCGCACCGTTTACAAGCCCCTGTCCATTCTTCTTAAGAACAATTAAATGAGCCTTGCGGTTTTGTGACCGTTTTACGTCTTCTAAACATTTGCTAACAGATACTCTAGTTTTTACACACTCCTTGCGATGCTCATTTGCTGCGGAAATAAGTTGGGTTTTGGCATTTTTTATGCTTTTCCTTCCCATTTCCGTCAGTTCTCTTATTCTGGCAATAAGTTTTTGCTCGTGGTCGTCCAGATCCCTTAGGTATGTATGTCCTTTCTTCTGTACTTTGTCCACGTAAGCATCTATAGTAGTCATGACCTGATTAACACGGTCAAAAGTAGACTGTAACTCGTCAGGTACTACTTGAAATTTTTGATCGGCATTGAGTTCATCAGCTGCCTCGTTGATTTGCTTTACGTCCTTGCATAGCCTTAAATAATGAAAAGTACATTTTAAATACAAATAAAGCATAAACACGCAGAAATATATTAAACACGATTTTTAAACATTGGATTATGAAACACATCTGTTTTTCTTTATTTTCGCATTGTCTTGTTTGATATTTAAACACCGGTGTACAATAACATTAAATTGTCCCGAAAGTCCTAGCATAGCAACAGAGGCAGGCAAGTTTAAAATGTCGCTTTTCGGTTTCATTTAAGTGTATGTACATGGTACATAGAAGCACACGGACTCTGTGTTATATTTTCATGCGATTAAACCATCATGAATACAGTGTATTGTTCTGGACTGATGCATACTCATTATGTGTATTCCCATATGCGCAGTTAGTTATACAAGGTTGCTAATGCTATGGTTTCTTTTTTTAAGATTCATCCTAGAAATAGCACAAAGCTTAGTAAGTATCTTTCTTTATAAGTCAGAAACTAAAGAAAAACACTTTGTCAGGCTGTATTACAAAACCAGTGTTTTTAAATTCAGACTAGTGCTAAAAACATTAGGCTCGTTAATTGGGAATCAATTTGTTAAAATTGGGGAAACAATAGTATGTACTGTTGATCGGCGATATAATTCAGCGAAAATACCTGGGATCCATGTTTATAATGACCATATGATTATGTATGCACAAGTATGTAAAAAGTGATAACAATGTTTCTGCCACTTTGGCGTGAAGGATGCAGTCACAAATACATATGGTCAAGCTGATGATTAACTAATCGTCTAGAAGCTCCGGTTTATTATATATGTGTGTGTGTGTGTGTGTGTGTGTGTGTGTGTGTGTGTGTATGTGTGTGTGTGTGTGTGTGTGTGTGTGTGTGTGTGTGTGTGTTGATTAGAAAGAAATCTTACATTATATATGTGTATCACAAAATGAATAACTTATTTTAAAATTAAAGTATATAGCATCAACGTGTTTTGGCTAGGAATATGCTTAGATAGTAATGATACTTACTGAGTCTGGTTAAAACTCGACACTTACAGTAGAAATCATGCTCTTAGCTCTACATAGCTGTTCCCTTAAGTAAACAATAATACAATATCGCATGCATGGTATTTACCGTAAAAAGTGAAGCCAATTCATGTAACAATGGTTTATTAAGCTTAAGTTCACAAATCTTTCTTTTGAATGTAGCCAGTGGTGGGTTTAGACGACTCGAGGAAACCCACTAAATTTAAATACTATAAAGCATATAGAGTTAAAACTTATAATAAAATAATATGAAATACAATAAATTTAAGTTGACGGAATAAAATCATTATGCAATGATATATCACAAGTAAGATTGATATAACTTTCTAATGTTTTTATTAAATGTTTCGTAGTGGTTCAATGAAAAGAGCTTGTGTTTCCCTATGTTCGTTTTTAAGATCGACCAAAAAATTACCTATTTCTTAGAAATTATATGAGAAACTTAGATCAACAATCTAATAGATTTTACTTAATATTTCGTTTAAGAAAATAATATTAAAAACAATAGTTGTTTAACTGGTTTAATCGTCTTTTAAGATCAATGTTATATGATTTGTATTCATTAAAACCTGAAAGTGAGGATGATGGGATTGTGTATTTAAATAAATAATGGCAAAAAATCTTTAAATTCAGATCTTATTCGTATAACATCAGTTTTCGTCGTAACAGTTCGCAAAACGACCGTTGACGAGTATTTTCTGGTGTTAATTTTAGTATCTCAACATTTCCTTATTTGATTGCTATATTTTTTTTTATTTTATTTTGGACTTGAGATATTCTAAATTAAGGAATGTTGTAGGCTTTTCAGAAAATTATAATTTACAAAATAAAGATGTATTACACTGCTAAAGAACTACATAATTAGACATGTATCGGCATCTACAGGCACACTTCAGGAAGATAGGTTAATGTACGGAATTGTTTAACTTCCTCATTTTGTTCTAGTTATCACGCATGTTCTGCATATAAATAGCAGGTGGATCTAAATATGTATGCTTTAAATATGTCCATATGCAATCGAAGTACCCAAAGAAATGCAACTTCAGTCGACAAAACAGAATAAACGACAACATGCAATGGAATACATTGATATATTTCCAAATTTAAATATTACAGTAAAATAGCGAGGGATATTTAATTTTGAATTAATAAATTGAATGGCAAAAGGATACTGTGTTGTTTTCCACAATATATCGTTTCACAAAATATAAAAACATGTTTGATTACAGTTTATTATTTAGTGTGGTTATACATTAATGTCGCCGGTACAATTCCGAATCTAAACAATTTTGATAGACACAAATTACACTCATGTTTTTTTTTATTTTGTGTGTTGTTGTTTTTGTTAAAAAAATATGTAAGAAAAAATATATGATATTATATGTAAGCCAACATACAGGTTAAGTAAAAGTGGAAATATATGCAGTTCAATTTATCGAATAATATATATATGTTTTCGCGGTTGGTTTGGGTCGAGAAAATATTCAAAATTAAATAACCATCTCATAAGTCTTCTTACATAATTATGACATTAATCAGTATGTGCGACCGGCCGCAATAGCTCAATTGGTAGAGCGTCGGCGTCCGGATCGGGAGATCGCGGGTTCAAACCCCTGCCGGGTCAAACCAAAGACTTTAAAGTTGGTAGTAGTGACTTCCCTCTTTACGTTCGGGGCTAAGGGGACAGCATTACGCCTGACTCGTAGGTGTCAGTATAATGGACCGACCGGTTTCAGTCCCTGGACACCTCATAAGTGCCCCTTTGCTATACAATGTAATGATAGAAATGTCGCTGCACAGTATCGTCAAATATGCCGCCAGATCCCATCCCATCAGTATGTGCCTACAGGTTCTCAATGGCGGACATGTTTCATTTATTTGTGTAATGATGATGTGACTGTCATTCAGAGAAAAGGTCGCAGAGGCAGGAAATATTGTTGCTGCTGTTTACAAGGTCGCATTAATGTCTTTCGTGTCTTCTTTTAACGATGTTTATAGAATTTACGAGTTTTGTTTATATTATTTAATAGTTAATTTCAATGAAAAACGCGTTTGACCGGATACTGAAATTTATATAATTAAACATAAAACGTGTCGGTAGAAAGGCCTAAAGGATGAGCGAATGCGAGATGAGTTGTACACTGACTTTATCTAGCTAACACTGATGTTGCATAAATGATTTAAACGGTGATGATCATTTTAATTTAGGCATGCGTTGAGAGTTGATTATAAAGTTTTTTAAAGTAAATTATATACCTTCTCTAAAAATATTCGCTTTTTAATATTAGGAATACTAATTTGCCAGCTAGTCAGATCCAAATATATAAAATTTAACAGCTGAATCGCATAACTGCTATCTGAAGGATGATTGTTGTTACAAAGATAAACGTTTTTGCTCCGAAATCAGATTTACACACGAAAGAGGGTATTTATTGTATTGAAATTTGTTTTCAGCCTACACAATACTTTTTAAGAGAAACTGTTAACCTTCAAAATATGTTTTGTTTATTTCTTTACAACAATCAGATGGAAGCATTGTAAGTTATAAAAAAGACACATAAACACATTTGATTGCAATTTAAATATGTACAAAATGATAACAGAATCGGATATAGAAAATTCATCCCGAAGCTACCAATACCTTCGACGTTTTTCTTGTGGATATTATTAGATATTCTTAATGAAAAAATATATGAAATTAATCATAGCTATTTTCAATGTAGTAAATATTGCTGAAAATAGTATAAATTATACACGGGTTAAAACTGTTCGTTCGCTACTGGATAAAATGTAATATTAATTTTAAGCTTATTTTAGTATCTCTCTCTATACATATAGTATAAAAATCTGGAATGGTTTTAGGGTCAAATTGCTATCGTTAATACAACGGGTTTTCGAAAATTATCGATAGACGTCTCCACAACAGAGTGTCTACTCTGAAACATTCTGCAAAGTTTTCCATTGGCTTGTTCTCGTTTATTAAAAGAAACAAATTTTACATTTGGCCATATTTGCCGCTTGGATATTATTATGGACAAACATTATTTTCTGGACTCTAATGAAAAATTCGATGCATATTATATTTATCTTTTGGTAGGACAACCGGAGCATAGTTTAATGTCAATAAGATCAAATATGGGTTTTCATTATTTTTTTTAGTTCTGACTACATAACACGATGGTGGATTCTTTCTATTAAAATATTTATTGAAATATACTTGTATATAGGCATATGCCAGAAATATTGTGCAACTGTTATATTACGTTGTATCTATTCACGTTAAACCATTTTATTTGCAATGAGGAGTCAATATACGTAAGTGAGACAATTTTGACATTTAATGTAACTTACCTGTGATCAAGCCGTTCGCATTTGTTACACAGAAGCGCGTCGTGATTTCCGCAATAGTGTTCGATCACTTCGTCCGGGTGGTTCAGACATCGCTCGGTGAGCACTTGTTGAAATTTCTTATCCGACACCGCCAATACTTCATGGTCAGTAGTGTATTGATTATGACCTGATAGACAGTTCACACACAAGAAGCCCTTGCAGGTTAAACAATAGTGTCCCGAATCAGATTGTTTTTTACCTTTTTCACAAACAGAGCACGGATATTCAATATATTCATCTGAACAGATTTCCGCCTGTCCACCTGTTGCCATTTTAAAGATTTAGTCACTTGTTTTGAATGAAAGAAACAATACGCAACACGGTTACGCACACAAATGAAAAGTTAAACTGTTCACACAGGATTTTATACAGCAACTGCGCATTTAACGACCTCATAGTACTATATAAACCAACAAGCTGACAGACATGCGCAGAGGCTTCTACGGTAATTGGTCGCATACGTCATTTCGGAAGTATACATATTACATTACCACACACAGTATCTAGTGGATTGATAAATAACATTGAAACTGACAAAGTCTGTATAACTTTTTAATAACTATTTCACTTTTTGTTGTTTTAGACATCGCATCGATAGCATTATGTTCATATTGGCAACGTCCATCTGTTCTTTGTAAGATATGACACGGAACAAATTCCTGGGTAGAACCAACGATGTACGACAAACCGGCCTCTAGAAGGCATTCGCATGTCAATATTTTAACAAGGAAAGCATTAGTAGTATAGTGCGGCCATTTGGGCAGATTTTCTGGTTCCCTGGTTCCCCTGCTTCCCGCTGTTACGGGTGATAAATCAATTAATTTATAATTAATTAATTAATTACAATTGACAGCGGGTTTAATTTGAGCAATCATTAATTGACAGGTTAACGACGGACTAATTGATTATTCGTTTACATTAATTATAAATTTAGTGTCAACCCGCGGCCCCGCTGTTACCACGTTAATGGTAATTAATCATAAATCTATGGCTAACCGAACTTCTTAATAGTGTATTTGTATTCACCTTTGATTCGATGAGAGCACGCGTTTCCCGGTGCGCGTACTCATCAAGTAATAAACGATCTAGGAGTGAGAGAGAGAGAGAGAGAAAGAGAGAGAGAGAGAGAAGAGAGAGAGAGAGAGAGAGAGAGAGAGAGAGAGAGAGAGAGAGAGAGAGAGAGAGAGGGTATAGAAAAACATGAATTAAAAGATGAAGATTTAAACTACACGCATAAAGCGTAGTATCGCGTCCGTTTTTACTAACGGTTTGCGTGTATCGGAATTTCTCGAGCTAAACAAAATTTTCCATTACTATTACCGGCTAAAAATCTTTTCGAGTGTCCCTATTTTAAAGGTAAAGTACTGAACAGACTTAATAAGAAGTTCGTTAGTTTGTTTGTTTGTTTTTTATTTATAAAAAGACAACAAAAAAAAAATTCAAAATTCATATCGTCATCAGTCGGCTGCTCACACTCTGGAACAAGAAAAACAAATTAAAAAATAATATGCTTTAAAAAAAATACATCATCTCAATAAATGACATTAGTAAGAAAATAGAATAAACCCGAAACGAGAAAAATATTTTAAATAAATAATAAAAAATAAATTAATATATTTTATTTTTATAGCATACTTTAATAACGTCATAAAATATCGTCCTATAGTTTGAAAATAGAACCAACCCGAAACGAGAAATTAAAATATCGTTTATAGACTACCCATAGTTCGAAAATAGAATAAACTACGTTTAAAAACTAATTTCACGCGGTGTCATTTCATTTTTATTAATTATAATTTAATTACGTAATAAAATAAAGACCTGTAGTTTGAAAATAAAACCAACCCGAAACTAGAAATTAAAATATCGTATATTGACTACCCATAATTCGAAAATAGAATAAACTACGTTTAAAGACTAATTTCACGCAAAGACTAATTTCACGCGGTCTCGCTCCATTTCGCGTCTACCGTTCCTATCGATCGTAATTAATTATAAATGACAGGTTAACAGAACAGTCCTCCCCGCCACGCGGACGAGGCGTTACTCGAGCTATTCGAGCGTTTCGTTTACTGGTCGGGTCACGGGTCGCCAGATATTTAATCCTACATACAAATTTAGACCCTGATCATCGCGGCGCGCAGACGTCTTGGCTATAATAATGCATCTGAGCCATAAACTTTTACACTCTTATCGTCTCGGTGCTTATAACTGTCGTGTAGATACGTTTCCGAGAGACAACCGATTGAAGAAGGCGATATAAAAACGCATACGGCGTATACCATTACATCCTTAAAATAATACTTACAGCTCCTCCAATGAAAAGTTTTTTGTGTTGTTGTTGTTTTAGTGTTTATAATTATAATAATAATAATAATAATAATAATTATTATTATTATTGTTATTATTATTATTATTATTATTATTATTATTATTATTATTATTATTAAATTGACATATAAACAAAATCAGAATTATCATATTCCTGTTTCCTGAGACGGCAGCATCACATGCTGAAACGAGAAAAACAAATTAAATAAAAAAAATCGAAATTTATAAAAAAACAATAACAAAAAACAAACAAACGCGAACTTGAAATATATCATAAATTAACCATCAATAGTTAGAAAATAGAATAAAGTACGTTTAAAGACTAATTTCACGCGCATCCTAAATAGATATTTGTATACGTCAAACGGTATTTTGTTTGGACCGAAACAACGTGTGTTTATCCCGAATCGGTTATGTATCGTTTAAGCCGGTTTTTGTAACGCTTAAATTTGTTTTTGTTCAACCGCAACTGTTTTCTTTGTATATAACTAAATCGTTTTTGTAAAGGGTAAAACCTTTTTTGAGTACTTTAAAACAAGTTTTGTTTTATGCAAAACTGATTTTGTAAGGACCTATTCAACGAGTGTACATCGCGAATCTGTTTTTGTAATCAATAAAGCGTTGTTGTTGTTGTTTTTTTGTAACGCTAAGACGCATTTTATTCTTTGAGTAAGCTTTGTCACATCAACATGGATCACAATTCAGACTTTAGTAGTTGTGACGAGAATGAAATAGTTCGTGTTGCTAATCAAACAGAACAAAATTTAAATTTTAGCGGTGCTGATGAGGCTGAAATGGTTAAATGCACAAAGTGGAAAGACAGAAATACAAATGTGATCTATGTGACAAAATGTAGAGCACAAAAAAGACTTTAAAACGACATCAGCTTTCGCATACCTACTTTGTAAAGTGTTATATATGTGAACACAAATTTAGAAGAAAAGATTGTTTAAGAAGGCATTTGAAGAATGTACATGAGTTAAACATGCACAGATTTAAGTGTAACCATTGTCAAAATGAATTTGAAAATTATGAAGACTTGTATAATCATGTAGTTGCTCCACGTTCCCTCAACCCATCCAACAACAACCAACAACCTCCATCAACTTCAGCAACACAATCTCAACGTGAAAATCGGAAATCATCTATAACCAGCGCTCTAGACAGCACTGCAAAAATAGCAACTATTGAACCACAAGCATCCGAGCAATATGATTTGTTGGGATTTTTTAGCCAATACACGATTAGTTTTTCTTCAAGAAATCCTGTTATCAAGGTTATCTCAACAACCCATCAAGTGGTATTTTACTCTGCAAATAGAGTTGGAACGCTTTAACGCTGATGGAGATAATACTGTTGCATCACCGCACTTCAAAAGTAGGACATATGTTTTCTTAAACATGGACATATTTCATGAACATGATTTAAACGAAGCGATACAGAAAATAATTTAAAGTCTAGAAGAATTCATGCGCGATGGATCAGGGTGTGTGTTGAAGAAAGTATTACATTTGGAAATTCATAGTGTTAAATATACACCATTGAACGCAAGCAGGTACATTCCATTACCCAAAACATTCGTAATTATGAACAAAAATGTTTTCAATGGAATGTGCTAGCTGCACATACACCAAGGAAAATCAACGGACGTTCGTGATTATTTGCAATATGAACACGAACTTAGGTAAAGATTCCAGCCCCCTCCCACCCCTACCGCACCCCTCCCGTGTCGCTTAACAACAAAGACAAATTTAAACACCAGAATCCTCACATTTCCATCAATATTTTTGGCTATGAACAAGAAGAAATTTTTCCAATGAGAATTACAAAACACAAAACGGTTTTATCACATCAATTTGTATTACTTGAAACAGGATGGAAATACCCACTACTGTCTCATTCAAGATTTAAATAGGTTTCTTCATAGAACACAATCATCTAAACGCTCTTAATTCTATTGTCCATACTGTCTGCACGGTTTTGTAAGACAAGATTTGTTGGATATCCACATGAATTATTGCTTCATGAACAGAGCACAGAAAATAGAACTTCCACAACCTGGAGAAAACATTTTACAATTCAAAGATATTGTAAAGACATTACGAGTACCATTTATCATTTATGCAGATTTTGAATGTTTAAACCGAAACAGGAAAATCATCATGTAGCGAGACAGGATCCGTATGCCTTTGCATACAAAGTCGTTTGTGAAGATTCGCAATATACGAAACCTACCACCACTTACGTTGGTGAAGATGCAAGTCAGCAGCTTTTACACAGTATGAAGATCGAATTTAACACATTTTCGAAACGGTTCAATTTATCTGTCAATGAAATACAAAAGTTTGCTTCTGCGGAGAAATGCTGCATTTGCGATGAAAAATGGTCGATTTTTGACAAACAATGTGAGAGGATTGTATGACATCATTATCATTTAACTGGACATTTTACCGGTGCAGCTCATAACGTGTGTAATAACAATTGTAAACAAGCAGACTTTATACCTATTGTTTTTCACAATTTAGATTGCTGACTCACATTTGATTATGCAATCTGTAGGACTGTTCAAAGACAAAAACATCGAATGCATAGCTAATAACATGGAAAAGTATATTTCATTCTCACTAGGATCGCTGCGATTTATTGACAGTTTGAAATTTATGAACTCAAGTTTTTTTAAAAAAACTAGGAGACAATTTAAAACCAAGTGGTGACCATTGTTTCAAAATGTTCCATCACAATTTTCCACACAGACCACATGCGGGTTTGTTAGAAAGGAAAGGAGTGTTCCCGTACCAATACATTGACACTATGGAGAAATAGAAAGAAACTGAAATTGCCATCAATGGATGAGTTTTATTCAGACTTATCTAAACAAATGATATCAGAAGAGGATTTTAGACATGCAAGTGACGTGTTTCATACACTGAACATAAAGGCGCTTGAAGACTGCATGGTGACCTACGAAAAAACGGACGTGCACTTGCTAGCCTGCGTGTTTGAAGAATTAAGAAACGTCATTCTGTCTAAATACAATTTAGACCCAGCTCACTATGATGGAGCACCAGGATTATCATGAAGTGCGTGTCTTAAAATGACGGGTATGAAACTCTAACTTTTAATAGATATAGACATGGTGTTATTCATTGAACTAGGGGTGCGCGGTGGTGTGTCTCGAGTATCTAATCGACTGAAGCGAGCAAACAACCCATACGTTAGTGGATATGACAATACCATACCGACTTCCTATCGGTGTTATGAAGATGCGAACAATCTGTATGGTTAAACTATTTACCTTGTTCAGATTTTCGATGATTGAATGACCGTGAAATTGATAATCTTGACATTCATTCGGTTAAAGCAGATAGTGATACTGGTTATATACTAGAAGTGTCGCTTGAGTACCCAGCTTCCTTACATGATTTCACTAACGATTACCCACCTTGTCCTGACAAAATACATGTTGATGATGCCGATTTATCTCCATATACACAAAGATTATGGAAACAACTGCATGGTACCGAGCATATACCTGGATTACACACAAAACGTGCGAAAGTGGGAAAACTGGTGTTGACACTAAATGACAAAGACAACTACGTGATGCATTAACGCACGCTTCAACTCTACCTTTAGCTCGGCATGAAAATCAAACAGGTCCACATGGTTCTTCTGTTTCATCAAGAATCTTATCTCAGTTCCTACATTGAATTCAACACACAATGCAGGAAGGTTGCCGCAACAGTTATTGTGATATTAATACATACTTTGATAATGTAATGATCTATTTATTAAATTTAACAAAACAGTGCATTGTCAATTCCATATCACTAGTATAAATATATTCACTGAGCCCATGAACTTTCTGTAATTATGTTTACTCTGATGATTATGTCATAATATGATTTCATAAGGAGTTTTTCCCATTACTTACACGATGCTATTTGTGTATTTTCAAGAAAGACACTCCAAAATTGTCTAAAGTACACGGGCATCAAGCTGGCTCACACCGAGAAGAAACTTAGAAAATATGCTACAAAAAACCAACGTTTCAACGTATACAAATATTCAGTGAAGACTTAGTGGGAATCGAATGCAACTACAACAAAGTGAACTTTGTTCAACCGATCAATTGCGACATGGTGATTTTAGACCTCGCAAAATAGTTCATGAACGATTATTACTACAATAATTTGAAACCTAATTATCAAGATAATTTAACATTGTTAGCGACAGACACCGATAGTTTTATGTTCTATGTAGAAACCGATGATGTTTATAGAGATATATTCGAAAACATTCATTTGTATGACACATCCAATAACCCACAAAACCTTCCACTGTTTAGCAATGACGGAAAAAAACAACAAATTGGTATGATGATATATGAATTAGGTGGTGTTGCTATGAAGGAATTTGTGGCGTTACGTCCTAAGATTTACAGTTTTATTTATGATAAAAAACAATAAAGAAGAGAATGAGAAGCGGTGTAAAGGAATTTCTCGCGCTATTGTGAAAAGGGAGCTAATGCACGAACATTACAAACAAACATTATTAAACAGCACACAAACGTAATCTATCATGTAGAATTACGCAGTGATCATCATAATCATCTACTTAGACAAAATAAATAAGACCTCTCTGAGTCCTATAGAAAACAAAAGGTGGTGGATGGATGATGGGCTTTCGAGTTTAGGTTATGAACATTATAAAATTCTTTGACTTTATATGTGTTGAATAAAGTCATTGCATTTTAAAATGCTTTTAGATTATTTTGTATCACAATCATTCGTTTTAAATGTGCATAATAATGTTTAGTTCATAGTATACATAAGGTTTAATTACCAGTTGAAGTTAAATATTACATTTGTGATTATATTTACTGTTGATTATTTTTATAAAATTTAATCGTGTTTATGACATGTTGGTTGCTGCAATTCATTTGTTTGTGAATAATCTGCGACCTATAGGTTTCTAGTTCGTTAATATAATGTATAGCTCTACTTTGTGTTAATTGTAAAATAGAAGTGTTGTCGTATACATGTGTTAATGTCAGTATCAACTTGATACAAGTCTGTTTTGCTCCAAAGAATTATATTTAACTAGATTCAAATACTAAACTTGTACTTCTGTACTTGTGCAGATTTGTAATTCGCTTGTTTAGTTGTCTTATTATTATGTGTTGTGTATTTCGTACAATGTAAAAAAAAAAAAAAAAAAAAAAAAAAAATTCACTGTAAATAAAATCTAGTCTATAGAAACAGTTGCGTTTGTTCTTGTTTTATATTCTATTTAATATCTTGAGTTGTAAAAATGAAAAAGAAAGTTATTTCTTATCGAGAATGGTATACCTGAATGATTGGCAGAAGAAATACGTTGCACAAATAAACCCTCGCGAAATACACAAATACTATTGAAACCATAAATCAACGCCTTGCTTGTAAAGCGCTAAACTACATTAAGTCGAACAATTGGGTGAAAATTGTATCAATACCTTATTACTATAAACCCGAAGTTTTGTGGCAAGTTAATACCGTTTTATTGCACTAGCTTTACATTCGCTAGCGACGTTTTTACTGAGGGTTTATAGATAAAACACAGCGAGGTGTTATCGTGGACTTTTCAGTACTGTATTGACATAAACTTTCTTAAACATTAAACAGTACGTATAACATTTGAAGCACAATTCCATTTATCATTGTAGTGACTGATGCCTTTACTTTCATTTGTAATGGCATTTAATGTTCAAGAAAAAATTACAAATTCCTTATTGCTTTATAGTACGTGTATTTTAATGTATATAATACAGGACACAAATAAATTCAAAAGAAAAACAATCATAATTGCCCAATTGATAGCTAAACAGGAGTACGTGATTTTATATTAATTAAGCTAGATCACAACATTTTGTCTCATAAGCAACTTTAATGTAAAGTCTGGTTGATTCAGCTGACATAACTCAAAAAAATTTACCAATTACTAAAGTCATATTCCTCCGAAATATGTGTTGGTGGGATGACTTCAAACAGGTTTCTGTTTTCACCACTGGAGGTTTGCAGATTCGATGATGGTGGTTGCAGAACCGATATTGGTGGCTGCAGAACCGATGTTGGTGTGATGGCTACTAACTACGTGTAGATATAAAATCGAAGTATTTTGTAATTTTTTTTACCATCAGTTTACGGGGAGGACTGTGACTAAGTTTTGGAACGTGTAGCCCAGCCCCTTTGCATTGTATTTGTATTGAGTTTTCTTTTGTTACAGGTGTGAATTTAGTATGGTAATTAAATATGTTAAATCAAAGGTTTATCGTAATTTCGAGCACTGACGCCTGTTGCTCGTGAACAATTTTTCCCATTACGAAATTTTCTGCGCGTACGTACCTATACCTGCGTACGTGTGTGTATAGATAATATATCTGTATATAAATAGATATATACTTACATCATTATCACTCACGAGTCCTACCGGCATCAACGCCGCTGCGGACGAAGCCTGTGTTGTCTAAAAGAGAGAGAGAAATAAATTAAATAAAATAAAAGTTGAAGATACTAACTACATGTATAAAGCGTAGTATTGCGTTTGTTTAACTATCATTTAACGTCTATCCCAATTTCGAGCACTGACGCCTGTCGATCGTGATTTTTTTTTATTACGAAGTTTTCTGAGCGTACGTACCTATACATGCGTACGTGTGTGTATAGATAATATATCTGTATATAAATAGATATATACTTACATCATTATCACTCCCGAGTCCTACCGGCATCAACGCCGCTGCGGACGAAGCCTGTGATGTCTAATATATATATATATATATATATATATATATATATATATATATATATATATATAGAGAGAGAGAGAGAGAGAGAGAGAGAGAGAGAGAGAGAGAGAGAGAGAGAGAGAGAGGGAGAGAGAGAGAGAGAGAGGGGGAGAGAAAGAGAAATAAAGAAAGTAAAATGAAATAAAAGATGAGGATACTAACTTCATGTATAAAGCGTAGTATTGCGCTTGTTTAACTATCATTTAACGTCTATCTCTATTTCGAGCACTGACGCCTGTCGCTCGTGAACAAATTTTTCTATTACGAAGTTTTCTGCGCGTACGTACCTATACCTGCGTACGTGTGTGTATAGATAATATATCTGTATATAAATAGATATATACTTACATCATTGCTATTTAATCGGGGAAAAAAATACTAATTTAATACTATGTAAAATTAGCTATATTTTACTTGTACACGAGAAATAAAGTATATATATACATACAAAAATGCATCCGTAATTATTTCTATTTCCACGATCGTTATATGTGATTGTACATACAAAACATTTCCAATCGAACTAAAATGCGTTTTAGCGTTACAAAAAAAACAACGCGTTAATGATTACAAAAACAGATTCGCGATGTACACTCGGTGAGTCGGTCCGAACAAAATCAGTTTTGTACAAAATGAAACTTGTTTTAAAGTACACAAAAAACGTTTTACCCTTTACAAAAACGATTAAGTTATATACAAAGAAAACAGTTGCGGTTGAACAAAAATGAATATAAGCGTTACAAAAACCGGTTTAGTCGATACAAAAACCTATTCGGGATATACACACGCTGATTCTGTCCGAACAAAAAACTGTTTGACGTATACAAATATTAATTTGGGGTGTCCAAAAATGCTGTAAAATGGCAAAAGAATGATACTCAACGTACGTATACTAGTTCACTGCATGTAGTTCATTGTATATAGTTCGCCGTACACAAGCTCTAAAACGCAATAACCACAGCATCATTTCATCGTTAAATATATATACATATCCACACAGTTCGTTAAACACAAAACTAAATCACTCGAATTGAACTTCTAATAAGTTTATTAGACATCGGTCTTCGTCGTGTAGTTCGACGGTAGCGGGTTCGAGGGGCTTGACGGGGCACAACACTGTGTCCAGCGGCGCGGTACGGACCTCGTCATCCAATGCGCGCCTCTCGCAATAAAAGTACAAAATCCGCACCTGGTCTGCTCATTACTGTAGCATTGATGCGAAGCTTTAAAGGGCGATGCAACAATGAAAATAAATATTTATTTGAAATTTAGAGATGACTGATTTAAATTAAACCAAAGTAAACATTAAAATCACTGGAATAATTTAATTCTGGTATATAACGCTACTTATGTGCACAATCCTAAAAAAGGGACAAGCATGTCTTCATTAACAAGTATAACCGTCAGATGTACATTAATGTTTAGAAATTTAAAAAGTCGGCAAAAGAGCAAATATTCTATTTATTACAAGCTTTCGGGTTTAGAGAAATAGATATGAGCCTTTTATTTGTCAGCATATTGATTCCAGATTTCAGCTAAATCTTGATGGTGTAGGTTTTCTTTAAAACAATTCGTCTTATACACATGGCAATGTGATTTGTCATACCATTATTAGTCGCAACATATTCTGTATTGTTAAACTGTCAAGTAGAAAAGCCACATGATAGCCTCTTAGCTTCAATAGGCAAGCTACTCGCCAAAACAATAATATCCTGTGCAAACAATATATTAGTCATGGGTTTACTGCATTGTTTGCAATTAACAATAGAAAAAAAGGTATATTGACGACCTTCGCATATCTAAAAATGGTTAACAATGATTTTCGAATACTTTTTTAATTTCCTCGTAATTTCGTCCTTTCCGATAAGGAGCGAGGATAGGTTTGTACATAATTACCATTTTGTCGATTGTTCAGAATCCCTTGGATGACATCGAATCTTCGTTCATTGAAATAATGTGATAATATAAAAAACAACAACAGCAATTTATTTATTTTCTTTTTGTCATAATTGTATGCTGATAAAATTGACGAGTGAGTTCACTACCGCGACAATGTTCAAAGCAAAAGTTAAAAGTGTGGATCAAATTATCCCGAAGTCAACGACATAATGGTAGCTGCAACTTACACTTTGTATTGGCAGCAATGGCCGAACTGCTCCGAAAGTTTAAATGCAAACAGCCTTATCCTTAATCTTTAAAGTTTGTTTGTGCTATGTTTTGTATTCCAGGAACGATGATTTCAGATGCAGAAAGCTGATTTAACTTAAAACTCGTATGTTGAGAACGTGTAAATCGGGGAACTTCCGAATTCGGAATACCTCGCCCATTTTTGCTTGCCTATTCTCTAGCGAGAAAGAGAATGGCCGAGGAGGTCCGCTCGCAAGTGCATTTTTATAGCGTCGTCAATAACTGATCAATGATCTTAATCATAATAAAAAAAATAACATTTGTTATTGATCAATAATTTTTGTCTGTTTAAATGTGTCGTTTGTTATATTCATTGTTAAAACAAAGAAGAAAAAAGTCACAGAACATTTTATTTTGACTGCTCCGGGATTCGATCTCTGGAGACCGTTAGCATCAGAACAAGTCCATAACCACTGCGCTATTCCACGATTGTCATCTGCGTGTGAGTAAAATTGATATTTTGTATAACGTGCCACTACAGAAGCTATCGATCTATTTTTAGAAATAGAGAAAATAGTAAATTTTAAACGAATAACCAATAGTTTTCATAAGATTTATAAACATATTAATACAAAGAACAACTTAACATAAAATATAATAATGCATACTCACTATAGTTATATATAAAATAAAAAGAACGTCATTTACAGAAATATGACCAGTACGTTGGGAATGTGTAAATCGAGAAACTTCCGGAATTCGGAACGCCTTGTCCATTTTCCCTCGATCATTCTCTACCTAGAACGAGAATGTCCGAGGACATCCGATCGCATGTGCATTTTTTCAGTATTCCATATATAGGCGGCGAGCTGCAGCGCCAATTAGTATTCAAACCTACATGGTAAGGTCATTACCAGTTACAAGTATTCCAATCTACATGGTCAGGCTATTACCAGTTACAAGTATTCCAACCTACTTGGTAAGGCCATTACCAGTTACATGTATTCCATCCTACATGGTAAGGCCATTACCAGTTACAAGTATTCCAATCTACATGATCAGGCTATTACCAGTTACAAGTATTCCAACCTACATGGTAAGGCCATTACCAGTTATATGTATTCCATCCTACATGGTAAGGCCATTACCAGTTACAAGTATTCCAACCTACATGGTAAGGTCATTACCAGTTACAAGTATTCCAACCTACATGGTAAGGCCATTACCAGTTACATGTATTCCATCCTACATGGTAAGGCCATTACCAGTTACAAGTATCCCAACCTACATGGTAAGGTCATTACCAGTTACAAGTATTCCAACCTTCATGGTAAGGCCAGTACCAGTTACATGTATTCCATCCTACATGGTAAGGCCATTACCAGTTACAAGTATTCCAACCTACGTGGTAAGGTCATTACCAGTTACAAGTATTCCAACCTACATGGTAAGGCCATTACCAGTTACAAGTATTCCAACCTACATGCTAAGCCATTACTAGTTGCAAGTATTCCAACCTACATGGTAAGGCCATTACCAGTTACAAATATTCCATTCTACATGGTAAGGCCATTACTTGTTACAAGTATTCCAACCTATCTGGTAAGACCATTACCATTTACAAGTATTCCATACTACATGGTAAGGCCATTACCAGTTGCAAGCATTCTAACCTACATGGTAAGGCCATTACCAATTACAAGTATTCCATCCTAGATGGTAAGGCCATTACCAGTTACAAGTATTCCAACTTACATGGTAAGGCCATTACCAGTTACAAGTATTCCAACCTACATGGTAAGGTCATTACCAGTTACAAGTAATCCAACCTTCATGGTAAGGCCATTACCAGTTACAAGTATTCCAACCTACATGGTAAGGTCATTACCAGTTACAAGTATTCCAACCTACATGGTAAGGCCATTACCAGTTACAAGTATTCCAACCTTCATGGTAAGGCCATTACCAGTTTCAAGTATTCCATCCTACATGGTAAGGCCATTACCAGTTACAAGTATTCCAACCTACATGGTAAGGCCTTTACCAGTTACAAGTATTCCAACCTACATTGTAAGGCCATTACCAGTTACAAGTATTCCAACCTACATGGTAAGGCCTTTACCAGTTACAAGTATTCCAACCTACATGGTAAGGTCATTACCAATTACAAGTATTCCAACCTACATGGTAAGGCCATTACCAGTTACAAGTATTCCATCCTACATGGTAAGGCCATTACCAGTTACAAGTATTCCAACCTACATGGTAAGGCCTTTACCAGTTACAAGTATTCCAACCTACATTGTAAGGTCATTACCAGTTACAAGTATTCCAGCCTACATGGTAAGGCCTTTACCAGTTACAAGTATTCCAACCTACATGGTAAGGTCATTACCAGTTACAAGTATTCCAACCTACATGGTAAGGCCATTACCAGTTACAAGTATTCCATCCTACATGGTAAGGCCATTACCAGTTACAAGTATTCCAACCTACATGGTAAGGCCATTACCAGTTACAAGTATTCCATCCTACATGGTAAGGCCATTACCAGTTACAAGTATTCCAACCTACATGGTAAGGTCATTACCAGTTACAAGTAATCCAACCTACATGGTAAGGTCATTACCAGTTACAAGTATTCCAACCTACATGGTAAGGCCATTACCAGTTACAAGTATTCCAACCTACATGGTTAGGTTACATCCTACATGGCAAGGCCATTACCAGTTACAAGTATTCCAACCTACATGGTAAGGCCATTACCAGTTACAAGTATTCCATCCTACATGGTAAGGCCATTGCCAGTTACAAGTATTTCAACCTACATGGTAAGGTCATTACCAGTTACAAGTATTCCAACCTACATGGTAAGGTCATTACCAGTTACAAGTATTCCAACCTACATGTTAAGGTCATTACCAGTTACAAGTATTCCAACCTACATGGTAAGGCCATTACCAGTTACAATTAGTCCATCCTACATGGTAAGGCCATTACCAGTTACAAGTATTCCAACCTACATGGTAAGGCCAGTACCAGTTACAAGTTGTCGACTCTAACTGCTCGGCGACAAACGTCAGTATATTTATGAACAAGTAAAACATTTTGAAACAAATAAAACATTTGCAAGCTTTGGTTATGAACAATGTCTCGCTCTAGGATACCTAGGGTGGGCCATGTCTCTTGATAACGAATTGCCATTTGATTAACAATATAAAATAACTTCACCGCGCACTGTCCCCCTCTCTGCTTCCCACCTAGAAGCAGTCATTTCACGAATACAGCTTTTGAAACAGGTGTCAACGTACAATTAACAAAGATGTCAGTTCAATGCTGCGACAGTTCCTTACAGCAATTACGTAAAACATGCCCTAGCCAGCTTTGGTCGTGATATGGTGCAATAAATCTAATTTATTTACTTTTTTATAACAGGCCGCCCCAACTTAGTTTGGAAAACACAACTAGATCACTGTCAAGCAAACTTTAATTGTTATTACTGTCTGTTTTGTTAGCCTACTCCATAATTGTTATTGTATTCGTATACAGTATCGCGACATCTGTCACAGCGATTTTCTGTTCTGTTTTTGTGTTTGCTACGTGTCTACCTTAGAAGTAAATCTAAAGACGTTTCATTGTTCGTTACAGCTTTACTTATCACACTAAAATTCATGCGCTTACAATTTCTAAAATTTATTTATATATGGTTAGTATTTCGTCAGTTTATCAAGAGTCAGGTAATCCTTACACTAGCCAATCCAAGTTCGTCCAAGTTCGTAATAGTCATTTGTATATTGGTAACTAGATGTCCATACTTGACATACATATTATGGCTTCGAATTAACGTACATGCGAGGTTCTTAGCGATAATCAACCAGTCACAATTTGACGTCAATCGGGCCACCAACCAATCAAAACCGTTTACATTTTTTTCTTATAGAAGTATTATATGGTCTTATTAAATCGATACGTTAACATTAAAAGGAACTTCAGTTATTACAAATAAGTCATTATTTACGCAACAGGTCTTTAAATTGTAAATGTTACTGCACGAAGTACACCACTTAACGAAAGAATACTCACGTGTCGGAAACTAATTAATAATGCGTAAATTATACGGGGCTTAGCAGGTCATCTTAACGTTGACTGGTTACTGTATAGTTTTATCAGAAGAGTTTAAATGTGTATAATAAAATAATTGTTAAGATAATAACAGTATTATTAAAGATGGTTCATCGTGTGCAACTCTACCTGAACTTGGAAATCCTGTATTCTTGTTCACATGGACGGATTTATAAGCAGTTCGTTATGAGTTACAACTTAGTCCCTTAATCAATAAATCACATATGTATAAATGTTTATGTGTATGAATCAAAATTTATTCAAAATGTAATTTATTTTCGCGTTCTTTCAATACAGTGTTTTTCTGTGTATTAAATAACTTTAACTATAAATAACAGTATTGACAAAATAATTAACTAGGAACTCTTAACAGCATTATATCAATACGTTAAGTGTAAAAAAGCCTCAACTAACTTCGAAATTACATAAAACACATAAGTAAACGGTTTATTTCATGGTATATACTTATATGATATATGAAATACTTTATTGAATAAACAAGGACCATCTGGCCTGTCAGAGGTCGATTACATGAACAACATAAAAATATTAATGATAGATTTACACTTATGTCCTATAATTTTGATTAAGGGTATTAATATTTTGGTATATATGATTCGTGAGTTTTTAGATTTCCACACACAGTGTCTACAATAATAAGGGAAAGCCATGGACAGGACCTTTTAGTGTTTTAGAAGACAATATGATGCGATCAATAGTTATTTTAGTCAAATTACTAGTGAACATCCGGAAGCTTATAAACAGTTTACGGTTCTACTTCGTTATTGATAATGTGAAAGTCAGTGGGGGTGGGGGCTTTTATATTAGTCCGGCAGCTGGATATGGTTACGGCGCCCTTCACCCCGACCCCGCCCCTCCCCCAAGTTTTTTTTCATGGGTATCATAACGTTCGTTGGGGTGTCTACAAACAGAATATCCAATGTACTAAAAATAAGTACTTAGCCTATATGAAAACTAATGGTTTCTATTGGCAAACATCATGAAATCATGATAGGAGGGTATGTTTAGAAAAGTGCTTATAACTTTTCCAGAAATAGTGGTAGAAGTATACAACTGGTACTCAATTAAAGGCTGTTAAATGACCATCATGGTCGTATGTCAATTATGCAAATTAACACTTATCATTTTTTATAAATTGTAATGAGAATCTAAAAATATATTTTATTTGTGGAAAGTTGATTAGATTATTTTCATTTGAAAGCAATATTTAAACTGTTATGTACAATAGTACACCAGCGTTTAAGGTTACGCTAGTCAGGTTAAGGGTTGTTTACAGTTGTGGTTTTGATGAAGAAGCATTCGCGTAACTGCTAGAAGAAAAGGATCATGCTAGAAAGTTCAATTGTTTATTTTTAACTGGTTTTCGAGAATGTTCTGGGTACGTGAATGTTCTGGAAGTTCTTTGGGTATATATAAGGGCGAATTGAAGTTAAGTTTGGAAGTTTGGAAATTGAATGAAAAGTTTACTTTAGTGATTGGACATACTATTTGGACATACTTGCAGCTTCTATCTTAAATCTTTCTGTGTTGGAACTTTCGTGGACTTACTATATTCTACAGTAATATAAATATTCAAGTGTGGAATTTGGATTATATTAATAACATTGTATTGTTCTACCTTTGGATTATTTCAACTGTGCTTATCTACGAGAACATTCTACCGAAAACTCTTCAGGATTATTCGACGCTGGATTATTTGTTGCATTGTTAAAGAGACACCTCCTAAAGGGACAAACTGTAAGCTAATATTTATTTTGCCCTCTGAAATTTTGTTTCATTTATTTGTTATTGTTTTATTTCGCCATAGTTTTAATTATTTTTTTAATAAAACATTATTGTACTAGTTTGTTTCTGGCTTGTTCTTTCTGTTACACCATTTTGTCGTTTAGTAAGCATGCCACTTTATAAATAAACTTATATAGCGCGACGGGTCGTAACAAAACAAACTTAGCAGTTTCTAAAGATATGTACATACCGCTACTTGTCTATCACATCTTAATTGTATATGATGTGGTTCATTTTGTGATTATTTGATGACTTTTTAATCTTTTTTATTCCAAATTTTGCTTATTCAATCTGAATGCATAATTTGGCTAAAGGTCTGCTTATAACAAAACCTAATTTTGATGAATAACTTTTGTTTCATTCCTTAATATATACATAAATATTCATGTATCTTAATGAGAATATAAAATAGACTTTAATTTTGTAAAGTTGATAAGATTCTTTTTTATGTAAAAGCAACTTTCAAACTAACTAACCAGTTTCTTAAGTAATATACCCCTACTAGTGTAACACATGTTGGCCTTTGTTTCTTAAATTTTGGCTCATTTTGTGATTTTTAGTGAATTCTTTTATTATTTTCATTTAAATGTTGATATGTACAATCTCAATGCCTAATTTGGTTAAAAGTCTGCTTTTAAGTAATCACAAAGTTGAAGGATTTTTGCATCGTTCCTTAATTGAAGGCTATCGCTAAACCTTTATAAATTATGCAAATTACCCAACATGAATATTCATACATATTAATGAGAATCTAACGATATATTTCAATTTATACAAGTTTATTAGAATCTATTTAATTAAAAAGCAATATTTAACCAAATTGTTCTGTTTGAAAAATTAAGTAGGCACCCCTTTTAGTCTGATACCTGTTTGTTTAAGTCTTTGCATGAATTGCTACATTTTTGTTTTGTTTTGTGTGATTTTTTTAAATTGATTTGGTCTGAGTTTTCCTCAAAAAATTTTAACACACGAATATGTTAAAAACCTTCTCATAACAATTCATAACATGGAAAAATAACAGTTATTGACTATTCATTTGGTGAAGGCTATCATTAAGCTAAGAATTAATATAATTATGCAAATTAGTTCTCATGAATATTTAAAACCCTTATTTGTGAGCTTTCACTTTGCACTTAAACACTAAATAAATTTTCTGCCATTATTAAATTTGTTGTATTTTCTTCTTACTTTATATACTTTTACAGAGGATCTCAAGCATTTAGCTAAAATCTTTCTGCGTGTAGATGAAAAGGAATATATGACAAAGTCCTATGAGCATTGCAACATATACCAAACTCCGAAAAGGAACAGAACAAAGGTATTTCACATGCAAGCCAAGCGAAAGGTAAGAACAAATTTGTGATGAGTCATTTATCGAAAAGAGCAAACCCGACAGTTACCGCCTTGGAACAGTCAGTCGGCAATATGGATCGACTGGGGTACATAACCGTTCATGCTACAACTTCAAATCATTATAAACTAGGTAATATTAATTTATTGAAATGGAATAGATTTAAACGCTTAAAGTTGTTTTTGTTAAGTGAAGTTATTATTTTTTCAGATGAATGAAGTATATACTTTTCTTGGCGTTATCTGTAAGGTTAAGATGGTGGGAATTGCTAAACATTTTATAAGTTTTATCAATAGCTATCATGTTCAAGTTTACTTAATATTGATATTGTAGTATACTCATTTAAGACATTTATTGCCATTTGCTTACTGTGCATGGTCTTAAAGTCTGTATCCGTCACTATCTGTTGCATGTTTTAGGAAATCTTTCCGCAATATTTCGTATTATATAGGCAAAACCACACATATTAACGCAGCAAATATGTCATTTTATAAGGAACAATGTTGTTACATTTGCCCCCTTTCATTGTTTTATCCTGTGACTTGGAAAATGAAACTTGTATTTTTATTAAGCTCAGACTACAACAGGAAATCAGACTTTATTGACTGAACAATGTATTCGATGCTAATGCATTGTTATATGAAGCAGTAAATTTGACTTGTTATGCTTCAATGTTCTTACTTATTAAAAAAATATTTGCCACATGCCCACATCATGTCACATTTAGCAGCAATGTGTGCTGTCTAGTACTGTTTTCTGCTATAAGAATGCAGGGATTCATTCTATCAGAAACCAAGTCTTAGCTGAATGTCAATTTTAATGTTAGGATTGTTTTTATTTAGGACGTTCAAGTCAGTTATGGCATCATTTCTATCGTATCCTCGGAGAACATCACTTTAATTAATGAACATTAAACTTCTGCAATATCGGTTGCAAAAATTAAAATTTATATCTCAGTTTGAACTTTTGAATAATAAATAACCGAGTTAAAACCAGTGGTTGTCAGGCAATTTCGTGTGCTCATTTATGGCAATATTGAATATATCCAACATTGGACTTTAATCCACCAGCGCTTACGTCCTCGGAATGTTCCACCTTACACGAATATACAAAACTTTTGCTTGACATTTAGAGCTCACGTACTTGATGGAAATCATCAGAGGGTTTTATGTTCAGGAAACATATCTGGTGGCCACTGTGATATGCTTGGACAGACTGTCAGTATATTAAATAAACTAAAATATGATGAATGCATCATATATCGAAATGTAGGTGTGACACCATCAGGGCGATACTAGATACTTATCTCAGTTACTTATCTCAGTTGTTGAACACGTTATGGAACATCAGGTATACCTGTACTTTGTAAATCAATTATAACGCTATCATTTTTAACAAGGAACATTTCCCACTTAAGTGCACATTTTAATTTTGTGAAGCATATGTAAGATAATTTGCTGATAAATCTCCTTTTCACTTGTGTCAATACATGCACAATATGACTTGTATATAGAATATTGAGGTTAACCTTAGAGTAAGTAACCGCTCAAATTTTACATTGTAGAACATGCATTTGAGAAGAATAAAAATCCAGTTAACAAATAATAATTACAGACAGCATGTTTTAAGAGCCATACTTATTTATTAATGTTTTCAATTACAATAATTAAGTGACCAAATCAAGTGACCAAAGTTAAATGTGACATATATTTTAATTAATTTTAAAATGCCTTAGAAGTATCTGTACTCTGTGATATCACCTTCAGAAAATTCTTTGACTATAACCCCACAAAAAAATAATCTAAGTTAATATGCTAATCTAAATATTCCCTTTAACTTTCACTTGTGTCTGTTGTCCCCAATGGACCAGATTTCTTTCTAAAGTATTTTTACTTTAAGCCTGAATGAAGCAATTGCATTTTCTTAAGACCAAGGCGTAATTGAAGAATGACATATGTTCTCTGGCTGGGCCCATATATAATTATAGTTAGTCAATTGTGCCATTAACTGAAAAGATAAAATATTATATTTTAGATATTAGAAGAAAAGTATTTGTTATCACATAATCTTGGTCATATTTTTTTATTAACCGCTTTGCTTTAGTTTATGTGATTACAATGTTAGAATTAGACATAACTATTGCAAAATTATTACAAACTAGCATTAAGTTTATATCTGAACAGACATTCAAGCATGCAATAATGGAAGAACTGATTGCTTTCCCTTTTCAAGAAGACATTTTAAAACCCTCTTGATATGGTTAAAATATTATAAATTAATTATCATGAGAAGTTAAAGATATAAAGAATTCATTATCATGAGAAATAACCGGTATTAATCAACAACAGACTTGTTTTATTTATTTTTGTTATTAAAGTGACTGTCGGGTTTGCTCTTTTCGTTAAATGACTCATCACAAATTTGTTCTTACTTTTCGCTTGGCTTGCATGTGAAATAGCTTTGTTCTGTGCCTTTTCGGAGTTTGGTATATGTTGCAATGCTCATAGGACTTTGTCATATATTCTTATTAAAAAAGGTATAGCAATTTAAAAATATATTTATTTTACCATTTAATGAAAAATCATGAATATTTATTAAGGCTAACTTGAATACCTATTAATTTCAAATCTTGGCTATTTGATAGTCTTTAATATAATCATGGTCCAAAACTGACTATAAGCAATACAGTACAATACTCAGGTTTCCAAGCAGGTTTCTTATCAACTTCACATACTTAACTCAATGTTAAAAATTCCTCTGAAATTAAAAACAAAGTCGTAAAAAATAGATCAATTAATACAAAATTTGAATCAACTTGTGTCAGACTAAGAGAGGTGTCTATTTAATTTTTAAAATGGTCCAGTTTGTTTGTATATGTCTTTAAATGAATTAAATTCTAATAAACATTTCAAAATTTAAGTCTATTTTTAGATTATGATTAAGATTTATGAATATTCATGTCGGCTAATTTGCATAATTACTTATTACAAATCTTAGTTTAGTGATAGCCCACACTTTAATAACGATGCAAACGTTTTCTTTAATGTTATGGTTAGTTATAAGTTGACTTCTAGCCAAATTATGCATTAAGATTGAATGAACAAAATTTGGGCAAAAATAAATAAATAAACCCATAAAAAACATTACATGAAATAAATCACAAGAAACTTAGATCAATATGTGTTAGACTATTAGGGGTATGTGTATAACTTGAAAAACTGTTGAGTTTATTTGAATTTCAATTTTAAATATAAAGAATCTGACCGACTTTTCGAAAATAAAGTCTTTATTTAGATTTTCATTAAGATATATTAATATTGATGTTGGATAATGTCCATAATTATACCCCCACCACAAAATGTGTGTGTGTGTGGGGGGGGGGGGGGAGCTATAATGGATTCGCTTTGTCCGTCCGTCCGTCCGTCTACAGTATCGTGTCCGCTCTATAAATCCTATACCAATTGAAGGATTTTCTTCAAACTTGGCTGAAATGTTCACCTAAACAAGGGGATGTGCAGAACCCATGTTGCCCATGTGTCAGCTCAAAGTCAAGGTCACAATTGAAGGTAAAATATAAAACAATCAAATATTAGACATTATGTCGTGTCCGCTCTGTAAGACCTACAATAATTGAAAGATTTTCTTTAATCTTGGCTCAAATACTCACCTCAACAAGGGGGTGTGCAGAACCCACGTTACTCTTTTGCCGGATTAAGGTCCAGGTCACACTTGAAGGTAAAAATTTGTCTTAGAAAATATTCTTAAATTTTAACATGTATTTGAATATTTCTGAAATTAGAAAAAGTATTTGCTTGAAACTTTAAATATATATGAAGTGTCACAATTAGGATATGCAGGTCAAGTTTCATAACTCTGTATTGCATTTTGACAAAGTTATGCTCCTTTTAAGTCTTCAAATTTACATACAATCAAGTATTAGACAATATGTCGTGTCCGCTCTATAAATCCTATACTAATGGAAGAATTTTCTTCAAACTTTACTCAAATGTTCAACTCAACAAGGTTATGTGCAGAACCCATGTTACCTTTGTGCCGGCTTAAGGTCAAGGTCACACTTGAAGGTCAAAATTGACTTAGAAAATATTCTTAAATTTTAATATGTACTTGAATATTTCTGAAATAAGCACAGGTATTTGCTTGAAACTTAAAAGATATATGACGTATCACAAGTAAGATATGCAGGTCAAGTTTTATAACTATGTATTGCATTTTGACAAAGTTATGCCCCTTTTTAAATTTTTACGTTACTTACAATCAATACTAGACAATATGTCGTGTTTGCCCTATAAATTCTATACTAATGTAAGGATTTTCTTTTCTTCAAACTTTACTCAAATGTTCACCCCAACTGGGCAATGTGCAGAACCTATCTTACCCTTGTACCAGCTTTGTCAAGGACATTGGTGGGGGTTTGAATCGCATTCAGCGATAGTTCTAGTTTATTATTAAAAAAATAAGTTTAGTGATAGCCTCCACTTAAGGACCGATACAAAAATTACTATTCGAAGTTATCGTTTGTTACAAGACTTCTAGCCAAAGTTTGCATTAAGATTGAATAAGCACCATTTAAGGAACGATACAAAAAATATTCTTCGAAGTTATGGTTCATTACAAGACTTCTAGCCAAATTGTGCATTAAGACTGAATAAGCAAAATATGGACGAAAATAAAAAAAAATATGAAATATAATAAAATGATCCAAATCATATGAAACTTAGACCAACATGTGTTAGACAAAGTAGTGATATGTATATAACTAAGAAATTGTTGAGTTTGTTTGAATATTGCTTGTGGTGCGCGATAACCAAATTCGGCTGCCACTTTCACCATAAAATCTACATAAAGTAAGGAAGATATTATACCAGCAAATAATATTTATTTCAATTGTCTCACTTTCGCAAATATTTGATTTTCTTCTAGAAAACAAAAGCACAATCAACAAATACAATAGCGACTTAAACAACAACAAGTAAAACTATTTTGAAATTTCCAAAAAAGTAACATGTTACATGACAAAAGAAAATTGATATTTGCACCTTATTTAAATATCAAAAGAGAAATAGAGAGATGCAACTGGTGGTTCATTAGCTAGCTGACAGAAGTTATGAGTAGTGGTATGTAAGCTGTTTTGTTAAGGTAAAAAACCAATCTTGTTTTCTGTATGAATGTCAGTAAGAACAATTAGTGGATAACTTTGCACTCAGTACTTGTTGTAGTAAAGGTGTCAAGCGAACATTACGTAAAAAGCAGTTTTTTAAAACTAAAACGGTTTTGCGATAAATTGTATTACTTATGGACTTGTTTTGTTTTCAATATACTTAAATGACCCTTTGTCCGAATTTGCTACTAAATATAAAAGCGCATTAAAGCAGTAAATCCTGGCTGCTATTTCTTGACAACAAATGTCAAACTACTTTTCAAATAACATTATTGTCACATATTATGTATATTTTGTTTAAGCAAATCATCAAGCAATGTACTCTTATCTCGGTCTTTACAAGGAAACTCATGTAGACATAAATTAGCGAGTCCAACAGAGCGCTAAAAAGACAATAACTTTCCAGTTGCTAAAACTCTTTTTGCTATAAATCAACTCGGGAATATCTCAAACAATTGTATAATGAAGGCATACATTTATAACCCCCAACCAGTTTCTGGTACGTTCGGTATATTTTAAGAGACCATATCAGCAAGCAAGCGATAACACATGCCAATCTCTTGATTTCTTCGTATACTTTGCAATGAATATAATGCTCGCCTTATCATGATGTATGTACCTTTGTTATTAAACGAGATAGGGAGGCTATTTATTTAATTTGGCATTTTAACACTATTTTAAAAGGTAGGGTATGTTAGTACAGATTGACACTTTACAGGGCATAACCCATATAAGTTTGCTTCTGCATTGGCTGTTATTATTCCGTCCGCAGATACAGCTTGTCTAGTCGGCAAAACAAACACTCTAGTAACGTCCAAAACATATAATTAGTATAATGTGCAAGTGCAATGATACAACCTACTTAAGAATGTAAGGTTTTCGCTTGAACTCACTTTTATACTGACAGGTAAAACACGAACACTGTCATATAGACGTAATGGCCACACAGCATAATGTTGACATTATAACCACAGATAAAAAAAAAGAAACAGGAAGCAAAAGAAGTTACTATAATACCTTGTTTGTTTGTTTTACTATTTGTCAAAAACCTGCTGAAATATAACAAGTCAATTTAAAAAAACAGTTTACAATAACAATTAAGTCATTGAGGAAGGCACAATGCAACTGTAAGAATTGAAAATAACACATAGTGTGTCAAATAATGATTGTGAGAATAACATTAAATGACAAAGTCCAATAAGCATTGCAACATATACCAAACTTTAACATAAGTATTCACATGCAAACCGAATGCAAAAGTAAAAGCAAATCTGTGATGAGTCATTTAAGAAAAAAGAGCAGTTCCAACAGTTACCGCCTTTGAACGGTCAGTCGGCAAAAGGGACTGAACTGGGGTACTTAAACTGGTTTTACAGAGCTCTAACCTCGCACTTCCTTAGGGAGAAAGAGAGAGAGAGAGAGAGAGAGAGAGAGAGAGAGAGAGAGAGAGAGAGAGAAAGAAAGTGAGAGAGAGAAAGAGAGAGAAAGAAGTATTATTTCTATTAGAAGAACTACATAAAATTGTATTTATTTACCGACGAATTTGTAAAATTACACTGTGTAATATTTCGTGACCATCGGATCATTCTTTTGGTCGCTTTTGCATAACAATGGCACTGTATACCTTTGTCTAGTGATTTTTTTTTCAAATATAAATATATAGTGTTGCGCTTATAGTACCCTGTTATATCTCTTGCTTTTAAACACGTGTACCGTTCTGTATTTATTCACTAGCAATGTATTTACCTAGTTAACTTCCAAAATGTTCAAATATACATTGTTCAACTTTACATTGATCCACTGAAGCTTTGCTGAACAACTGAAACGAACCGAGAAATTATAATATATTCTAAGTTTAATTAAGTGTCACAGTTAGTATTGGGACGTCTATAGCAAGAATAGGCTTTATATATGTGTGTATTATTACATGTATTAGCATCTGTATTGCATGTATGTTACTTTCTTTCACATCCCTTTAACTATTTACAAACTATCATTGAAACATTTGTACTTTTCCTTTAATCACTTTACAAGCTAATCCTTTAAATTACCTTACAAGCTACCCCTTTAAAATACTAAAATGTCACTAACCATAATGCACTGCACGGGGCAGACCAAAGTTAACAGTGGCCGTGGCGTGAGGCATCCCTGTATCGGTAGCAAAATAAATCCTAAATCCACCGCCTCGTCTATTTCCAGGTTGGTAATATATATGCATTGAGATGTTGTTATAACCATTATTTATGTGTTTGTTTTATAATATATTGTTCTATCATTTTTAATAATTCAGAACTATTTTGTCTTTGTTGTGCACGTGGTCGGCAGACCTAAGTGTACAGTGGCCGTGGCGTGAGCCATCCCTGTATCGGTAGCTAAATAAATCACAAAACCACCGCCTCGTCTATTTCCAGACCAACACCCAGTGTCCTCCAAAACGTCCCCGTCAGCATATTTACGAACCAATAAGCATCGTAGTAACATGGACGTTTTAAATTCTCAGACATAGAGAACCAGGACGTAAAATAAACACATATACGAATCATTTTAATGATTTCATTTTAATGTTGACTTGTTTAGCACTAAGTCTTATCAAAAGATACCTCAATATTATATGGTTTGTTTACTATTATAAATACTTAAGTTGAGAATAACACACACACACGCACGCACGCACAAAAACTTGATTTTTTTTTCGAAAACACTAGCTCAAATCTTTTGCAAAATGCCTTTTTTCAAGAGTTAAATACAAAAGTCTTTTTTTACATGCTTTGCAAGCACACATGAGCGCCGCCATATTAGGCAATACTGAAAAGGTTATGTCAATAAATGTAGGTTTTTACTAGGGGATTATCAATAATACCTTAAGTGTTGTTTTTAAGGTGTGTGGGGTATTGTGTTTAGCAATATGTTTTACTTTTATTCAAACCACACATAATCTAATACACACATGTTTAAAATGCTATAAAATTTGTCCATTGCTATCTTTAAAAAGTAAAGAATTTAATGCTTTGGTTATGCCAACAAGATACATTATAAGTATTATATGGAAACTGTATTTTATGTATTCTTCTTTGTTTCTTTTTTCAAATTTTAGAATGTGCTGCAATGCTCATAGGGCTTTGTCATATATTCTTAAGTTCTTAAGCTCAACATAAAATACTTTTCTATATGTATGTACTGTTTTCTGTATAAAGTTTAAGGAAGATATCGGATATATGTCTATGTTTCAATTTTCAATTTTTTCTACAAAACTTAAAAAATCATTAAGTATTACTATGCTAGCCGTCACAAAAATAACACCCCTTTCTAACTAAGAAGAACTACTGTATCTTTGTACTCGCGATTAATATACATATATACAAATGCATTTTAAAATAAAAAATATCCCACCAACAATATCCTCCTCCTCAGAAGTTTCTTTAAACTAATAATTGTACATGTTTTGTAAAACGAAAGTTTTAAAGATGTGTAATGCATAAGAATATTAAAACTGGCCATTTACATGTGCACACAACTCACCCAAAATCCCTTTTATATTTACTTTTTAGTTCCATGGCTATTTTAAGCAAATAGTTTGTTTAGCGTAACCAATTATGAAAATAAAATTTGAACCTCAACCAATGATTTCCATGTGGACATAAACAGGACATAAGTATTGCAGAAAAGATGTCAAGCTACGCACCAAAACATATACAGGATTACAGAGAATTGTTCTTTATATTTATAATAATAAGGATTTAAATTAAAACATCATTCCACTCAGATAAACGAGGAAGCGATTTGCGGCGAATGTTCTTCATGTATGTGAATTATATTTCCTGCACATTTTTATACTATTTAATGAATAATTGTAAATTAGTTTTTTCTCAACTCCCCACTTGCTAATACAAGTACCGCCAAATCTATTTACAGCCATAAATGTACTTCGTTTTGACAGATCATCGCTACAGGAGATAATAAACATTTCGTTCCAACGTGTCCAGTCAGAGCATAGAGTAAAAGTAATGAAGTGTAGTTAAAATTATTAAGTTTTATTAGGTTTTTTTACCACTGGGAATCTCTTTTTATCAACTTGAGCCAATTTCTATTTTTATAGCTATTTTGCTAAACATTAATAATTAATCACAAAAGTTCCATATAACTGTTGTCTAATAGGATACAATATCCACCAATTGCAAATTACATTTAACATCATAACATGGTTAATTACCGAACAATAAATAGACGGTAATATCTTGAAAATAACAAGCAATTTGAAATTAACAAGTTTATTAAAAAATAGGAACAGTACAGCTTTCGGGATTTCACAACATTAAAGGTGGTCTCAGACAGTTTGCCTATATTAAATACACGTACCAATATCTAACCACCTCTATGGGCAATTTGATAATACTTTTTGCATAAAAGCCATATTTTGGTCGTTATAAAGACGATTTTTAACTTTGTTGTAAGACTGTACCAATCACGAAAAGAATTATTCTAAATGTTCAGTCATTCCAACTCTATAAAAAGCGCGATAGTGGTCTCTGCTAAATATAGATATCTACGTCAGAGCGGATTACCCGAATGGCTATATAAAAGCAAGTGGTCACGTGGTTTTCTTGGTTAAAAATAGCTGTCTCTGCAGCGTGCTCGGATAGGAAACACCTGTTTGCAATGTCGATTAGCGATTTGTCCTTGGCTGTATACACAGATCTTTGGCATCAATGAACAGCATTTTGCAACATCTTTTCATGTACTAATGACGTATTTGGATTTTTTAGAAAAAAAGTTTTATACCAAACTGTCAAATACCACCTTCAAAACATGCGTAACACTGTGAATCCGGTTGTACTTCTTTGAAATACTTTGATAAAGTCGATCCGGGAACAGTTAAGATGTACATCCAGTTCGTATGTGTAGTATGTCCTTCCTGCATGCTTATAGTTTAAGTAAGTGTTATCACTGTACCCGGATGGTGTACTTATCTAAGGATGGTACCGATTTAAGCATTCTATGTTTATTCTGTTCCTCTGTTAACCTAAGTTTGCTTCAATACTTGTAAGACAGTTTTACGATGCAATAAATAAACAATAAATAATTAATAATATTCTGAGGTTTGGGTATGTTCCTTTTCAAGTCTGAAATGCGTTAATTGGTGCTTATGTATAACTCGAAAACGGTCCTTATACATATGCTTAAAAGTAAAACAGACTTTGTAGGAAATTCTTATGTCTATTAGGTAGTCCTGACTAGCTGTTAATTGTGCATAATATTTTAATGGTTTAATATCTATTGTATTTACATTAAATGGTTGTGTGCGGTATTTATAATTGTTGGCATGTTCAATCATTTGATTTTATTCAATTGTATCACTAGATTAAATAAAGCTTTAACATATTAATAACCTGTGGGTATGGTTTCATACAGTTGTTCTGGAAGATCCATGCATTTCATGTAGGGGAGTATATGTAGTTTTGCAAGCAACTATTAAAACATAGGTAAAAACTGTAGAACATACATAAGCATTAAAATATAGTTCAACAGCTGCTACAAGTACACCTAGTATGCAGCTGATACACCTTACATGTTTTATAAATGGTATATGTCTATAATATAATATATAGTTGCATATGATATTTATATAATATATTTTCAAATCTATACGTTATATTCATGGTCAACTGTTCTTTGGGGTAGTGTTTTTAATTATTTGTTTTGGAAAGAAGATAATAAACTTAACTGTATATGATTAGCTACTTTACGTGTTCCTGGGAAGCTAACTTTTGATTTGGAATCCTCATATAAACACCATTCATTATATTTGGCCAGAGTTTTTTATGTACTTAGTATTTGCAATTTTATAATTTATATTTATATTTCATATTCATACATTTCCTTCTGCATTCATTTACAAATAAAAATGATGTCCACATTTGTTTTTGCATTGACCAGGGTCTGTGTGTTTATTTAATTTGCACTTTGATATAGGCAATGGCGTGTCTAGCAAGGAGTATACATTGTTTCTGTAGTTCTAAATAATTCATTGCCGTTGCGAATTTATTATTCGCCATTGTGAAAATTTTCTTTTGGCAGTTATGTCAAGTTTCTACATAGACAGGTTTCCAGCATGTGTACATATCTTACCATATTCCGTCCATGTGACCTCGGCCTTAAGCAACGCATATCACGAGTACCGGGTATGCTGTTATTAGTACTAACAATAAGATTAAGACGAACAATGGAATCGATTAAATTCACATGGTGTACATTATAAGTAATTCCGCAAAGTGATATAACTTAGATGATTAATACATGCAAAAAGCTTAAACATATCAATATGTTCTTCATATGACTGATGCAAACAAGAAAATGGCATTTGATAATGGCCAATATACTTTACCTGTCTGTTGGAAAAAAGGACTACCGACTCACACCACGAAAAGAAGACAGAACAAAAGAACACTCCGAAATTGCCACTGATATATGTTTCACTGCGAGTAAATGCCCCGAGGTATCAGCTTCAAATATATTAAAGTTATTTCTAAATGTTCATTATTTATCATCTCTACAAACTCCATATGTTAACATGTATGTCTAAAACTATCAGGTGGCTCACCCATATTGCTAGATGGTGTTTAAAGTGTAGACATGATTATTGATGTGTCTCATTTTTATAGCACAAAAATAAAGCGTCGGTAAAGTATTTTCTCGCAAGCTGACCACAATCTTTTGATGATTTTTATGTGTTTTTTTTATTCCAGATGTGCATACGTCCAATTAAGTTTAGTATTAACTGGCATGTTGTTTAGGTATGTATATTGTTTAAATGTGTCAGGTGATCTTTGCAACTCTTACAGTTTAAAGTATGTTTAATGTTTATAAGTTTTAGGATATGGAGGACAATGTCACAGTTGTAGAGATCATGGGTTATGTCTGAATGCCTTAGGATACCTTGGACAATGTCACAGCTCTAGGTAGAATGTGCAATGTCTCCATGTCTTAGATGGACATCGGACAATGTCACAGCTCTAGGTATAATGTGCAATGTCTCAATGCTTAAGGGGACCTTGGACAATGGCACAGCTCTAGGTAAAATGTGCAATGTCTCCATGTCTTAGGGGACCTGGGACAATGTCACAGCTCTAGGTACCATGTTTAATGTCACCATGTCTTAGGAGTCCTTGGACAATGTCACAGCTCTCGGGACCCTGTGTAATGCCTACATGTCTTAGGGGACCGTGGACAATGTTTCAGCTGTAGGTACCATGTGTAATGCCTACATGTCGTAGGGGACCTTGGACAATGTCACAGCTCCAGGACCCATGTGTAATGCGTACATGTCTTAGGGGACCTTGGACATTGTCACAGCTCTAGGTACCATGTGTAACGTCTACATGTCTTTGGGAACCTTAGACAATGTCACAGCTCTCGGTACCATGTGTAATGCCTACATGTCAGAGGAGCCCTCGGACAATGTCACAGCTCTAGGGACCATGTGTAATGCCTACATGTCTTAGGGGACCTTTGACAATGCCACAGCTATATGTACCATGTGTAATGCCTACTTGTCTTAGGGGACCTTAGACAATGTCACAGCTCTAGGTATCATATGTAATGTCTACATGTCAAAGGGGACCTTGGACAATGCCACAGCTCTAGGTACCATATGTAATGCCTACATACCGTAGGGCACATTGGACAATGTCACAGCTCTCAGTACCATGTGTAATGCCTGCATGTCTTAGGGGACCTTGGACAAGGCCACAGCTATATGTACCATGTGTAATGCCTGCATGTCGGAGGGGACCTTGGACAAGGCCACAGCTGTAGGTACCATGTGTAACGTCTACATGTCGTAGGGGACATTGGACAATGTCACAGCTCTAGGTACCATGTGTAATGTCTACATGTCATAGGGGACCTTGGACAATGTCACAGCTCTAGGTACCATGTGTAATGCCTACATGTCTTAGGGGACCTTTGACAATGTCACAGCTCTAGGTATTATATGTAATGTCTACATGTCTTAGGAGACCTTGGATAATGTCACAGCTCTATGTATTATATGTAATGACTGCAGGTCTTAGGGGACCTTGGATAATGTCACAGCTCTAGCTATTATATGTAATGACTGCATGTCTTAGGGGACCTTTGACAATGTCACAGCTCTAGGTATTGTATATAATGACTGCATGTTTTAGGAGACCTTGGATAATGTCACAGCTCTAGGTATTATATTTAATGCCTGCATGTCTTAGGGGACCTTGGACAATATCACAGCTCTATGTATCATATGTAATGTTTACATGTTTTAGGGGATATTGGATAATGTATAATTTGTACATGTCTTTGGCTGCTTAACTTTGCTCCGATTTATCATGTTTACCCAGGAATTGCTTTCAACATGTCTGATAGTACTTATAACAAAGTCAAAGATTGTATTGTTTAGAATGTTCGCTTGTGTATCATGTTTTACCTAGGAATTATTATCTGCATGTCTATGATGCCAACTTGACAATTGTACATATTAGGTGATGCTAACGACAATGCCACATGTCATCAGCGCTGGACATAGGTTTTCTTTTTTAACACAACGGCATTGTTGGTTATTGCATTATCGTACGAATGTTGTATTGCATACCGCTGCATGAGGCGTTTGTATGTGGCGTTTACACTTTAATTTGGTCTTTTATAAGATTTATATATAACTATTCTTAAAAGAAGAAAATATTACTCATATGTACATGAAAAAAGTTTGTTGTGTTTGTTAATATGTTATATGTTAAATGAAATGGCAACTGTTAGCTGGTTAATCTCTTAGTATGAGGGTTTACTGGTTACATATTCTGTTTAACCCTTAGTATGGGGGTTTATTGGTTACATATTCTGTTAAACCCTTAGTATGAGGGTTTACTGGTTACATATTCTCTTTACCCCATAGTTTGAGGGTTTACTGGTCACATATTATGATCAACCCTTAGTATGAAAGTTAACTGGTTACATATTCTGTTTACCCCTAAGTATGAGGGTTTACTGGTTACATATTCTGTTCAACCCTAAGAATGAGGGTTAACTGGTTACATATTCTGTTTAACCCTTAGTATGGGGGTTTATTGGTTACATATTCTGTTTAACCCTTAGTATGGGGGTTTATTGGTTACATATTCTGTTTACCCCTTAGTATGAGGGTTTACTTGTTACATATTCTCTTTACCCCATAGTTTGAGGGTTTACTGGTCACATATTATGATCAACCCTTAGTATGAAAGTTAACTGGTTACATATTCTGTTTACCCCTAAGTATGAGGGTTTACTGGTTACATATTCTGTTCAACCATTAGTATGAAAGTTAACTGGTTACATATTCTGTTTACCCCTAAGTATGAGGGTTTACTGGTCACATATTCTGTTTAACCCTTAGTATGGGGGTTATCTGGTTATATATTCTGTTTAACCCTTAGTATGAGGGCTTACTGGTTACACATACTGTTTAACCCTTAGTATGGGGGTTATCTGGTTATATATTCTGTTTAACCCTTAGTATGAGGGCTTACTGGTTACACATACTGTTTAACCCTTAGTATGGGGGTTATCTGCTTATATATTCTGTTTATCCCTTAGTATGAGGGTTTACTGGTTACATATTATGTTTACCCCTAAGTATGAGGGTTAACTGGTTACATATTCTGTTGACCCCTTAGTATGAGGGTTAACTGGTTACATATTCTGTTTACCCCTAGGTATGAGGGTTAACTGGTTACATATTCTTTTTACCCTTTAGTATGAGGGTTTACTGGTTACATATTCTGTTTACCCTTTAGTATGAGGGTTAACTGGTTACATATTCTGTAACATGACCGGACATAATTATTTAGCCTTCTTAGCTCCCTTTTAAGACTTTTCTTATTAGACGGAAAACACTGGCCATTGTCATGCGTAGTCTCAGATAAGTTATCATTAATGTTAGGGTTTTTTTCCGATTTCAGTGGAGAAGTATTATTTTTGCAATATTGCAATAGAGTATTATATGATATAACAATACAGTACATATCTGATTTGCTAATTTAGAGGTTACTTATAGTTTAATGTTGTAACGGCCGTCCCAGTTGTTCAAACAATCCCAAAATTAGTTGAATGCTCCCGTTAAAACATGTTTGAGGTATGTGTAAATCATACATGACTAAGATTTGGATCAAAGGTGCTTATGCAATATCAATATTTGTATGACTATTTCGCAGCAAGATTCTTCCAAACGCTACACAATTAATAGATATACACGATTATAAATTTAAGATAAACAAAATGTAATGTAGCCCACTAATTATGGACCTTGACATTCCGTTCACAACAGCATTTGATCCTGTCACGTACCATTTGGGCAGACTTTATTCTTGAAAATGTTCATTGTACTTTAACCCTACTGATAAAAATGCTGTTCACCAAACAACAACGTGATTTCCAATGAAGTGTCTTTCTCAGAAAACTCTTCATTCAAGTACTAGTGAAAAGTTGAGCGAAAGAGGTACTTAAATCTCGTTTAAGTGTCAGATAGATAGCAAGCATACAGTGTTGCCTCTTTTCCTGTTAGTGAAATTGGTCATATATATATTTAGTGACATATACAAATTTTACATTGTTGAACACAATACGATTTGTAATAAAATTACTCACACTTTCTTTTTAAATCCAACTGCAAATTGTAATTATAAAATAGTAGCTTCATAAAATTGTACCATTGGGAAATCAGAAAATTAAACAATACGGCAAAAAGGGGAAATTTTAGCATTTTATGTGATGTATTTATATCACATCATTTTAACATTCATTTAGCAAAACCATGCTTATTTGGTTGCAATAGTGTAATTGTACATAAAACATTCGACAGTGTTGCATATAATGATATTATGAAAATGATAAATATAACACATATATACGAAGTGTCTGTATACACTTGAACATTGATTTTTGTTCAATTTTGCATATTGTCGTTGGTTTGAATCGATAACAGATTTATTATGTCATAATGGAATTACATTTACAAGCTAATGTGTGTAACACTTAAAAGCGGTGAATATTGGAATGTGGCCTTATCTGACTGTACACCGTGATTACATGAAGATTGATGGGATTGGGGAAGGAAGTGGGAGGTGGGGCGGGTCTAACCGGCTGGCCACAGCCTCAGGCTGCAGTGGAGATGGGTGGGGATTAGAGCTTTATTGACCATTGACAGTGCAATCCATGTGCATAAAGGGTGGCCAATTATTTTACGACCTCTACCTTTATGACACATATTGTTTTATACTAAACTTATCAAGTGTCAAGCTGTGATCTCACAGTATGGTGTTATCTTTGATGTGTTGGGGGAATATAAAGAAAGCCATTTCCAATGCCTTTAATACTCGGTCAAAAAGACTCTAAACTATGATAATATAAGCAAACACTTAACAGTATTTAGGAATTTTATTTAGGAATTTAATGTAAAAATAATGTAATGTTGTTCTAAAACCGAACTCAGTATTGATGCAACGTTAACACTGATAAACATTCTAAACGTTTTAACGTTTGTGTACATAACCGCATATTGAGCAAAAGCTTGTCTTGATACAGATGTTAACATAATGTTTGTTTGAGGTAATTTTAGATAGCATGATGCCTGGCCAAACTAAATTAAATGTTTTATTTAATGATTGATTGTAAGTTATTATATATATATATATATATATGTGTGTGTGTGTGTGTGTGTGTGTGTGTGTGTGTGTGTGTGTGTGTGTGTGTGTGTGTGTGTGTGTGTGTGTGTGTGTGTGTATTTATTCATGTCCCCATTTAACCACATTGGTAAAGACCACAATAGACACCCGATTTGAACAAGCTATTTCTTATACAGACGCGTCCCCGTTTATCTTTAGTTTTTTTTCCAAAAGTCATACACACAACTAGCCACGAGGTCACCGTTTATGCGTAGTATTTTAAACATTTATACACACATGTGTCCACCGTTAGGTCTTCCTTTATACGTCATATTTTAAACAATTACACAGCAGCAGAATCTGAGTAGTACCAGGAAACCACTTCATGATAAACAACTGGCAACGCATTAAAGTTCTATAGTAAGTGCGGATATAAAAGGATTTAGAAATACTTCACTACTATTTAAATCTACACATTTATAAATGAATTATATTATATCCTATACACTATATATTCAACTAAATTTGAAAATAAATGAAAGATCAATGTGCATTATGTCATTTATGCTTTATTGTACTTTTCATTGTAGATATAATTATATATGCACAATTCGTCTATTAATTTAGGTAGTTTATGAAATAAAAGCCCGTCCCTTATAATTAAACATGACCAATGTACATAAAATCGTTTTACACAGTTGCAAGAAGAATGGACGTGTTTGTGAAGATTAAATGAATATTTGCTGCATCTTTCTACTATATTGAACTCTTTACTTACACTTACATTTATTAGTTCAGACTGTTCCTAGTGTCTTAATCCAGGGATGTAAATTCTCGCCTGTGTCATAAATGTTACAAAAGTAAATGTCAGAATTAGTTATACAATGTATTTGTCTTACTCTGATAGTAAAACCAAGATTGATTTGATACTGCTATAGTTAAATTTCAACCAATGCCCATTTGAACTTACTTATTTATTTAAATAATATACAAGCCTAAATCAAGACAACGTTACGTACGCTTATTTTCGGTGAGTTAAATGCAAGGGTACATTATCGCCAATTCGTGCCATTAACTTATGATATATGTTAATGTAATCCGACAATATTGCAAGCAATACACAATAATGTTCAGTAATTTTGCATCGTCACTTTAACTTATTTCATAAATATGCTATATACTTGGAATTGTATTGTTAAATCATAGCGTGAAATATTAACGCGTAAGATAAATATTTCCCCTTTATTGCAGAATTTTTCTCAGAACATCTATATTAAAACATGATAACAAGCTAATTTCCAGAACAGCACGATGCATTTGTTACCTTTCTGCTGACACATGCTCTATAGTTATAAAACTCAGAACTATAATCACAAAATTGTTAAGGATTTACCATAAATTTAATTTACCTGAACAATTAAAAGCTAATACATAATATGTCTTAAATTTCCCTGAAGCATATTTAAAACTCTGTGAAGAAATGTTTGGTCACTTATTTAGTATTTTTTATTGCATATTTATAATGGCTTGTCACAGATATTTCGACGGAAACCTATATAACTGACTATTGTAACGGTGCTTCTTTTTGCTTTTTGATTATGGCTCACTGCATGGCCAGATATATATTTGTTTTATGTAATATAGTGCTACTTGCGAGCCAGTAAACATTTGAAACCTATACTGAGCATACAGTCAACCTTATCTAAGCAGTCTTATTTACCTTATTTTTTTAAAAAAACAGTTCTGTTGTCAATTTCTTCTAGATGGGCGTAGTAAAACAATTCAGGAAATATTTATGAAGGAACCATTTTACTTTTTGGATACAGGAATATCAATTATACTTTCTTAATATCTTGAATTACTATTGTAGCAAGTAGATAACAACAACAAAAACTACCACGAATAAAGCGCGTTGCTGACTGTACGCAGAATATGCAGCTGCGTACACATTGCCTCCATAAATGAAAACACAAAAAGATAAAATCTGCAGTTAGTATCTTACCCTCGTAGCGTAACATGTATATTTATTGCGGTCATCTTGTACCACTGCTAAATCAATTGACTTTCAGAAAGGATAATTTGTTTACTCTTATATAAGAACTTTTCAGATAATTCCGTTTTCAGGACGATCATACCCTACTATTATCTGGTGAAGGGATATAAACAGAGTTAGGACTGTTCGTTCGTCGATTAGTATTTTACTTTTCATGTTTCGTCAGAGATACAGTGGTTTAACATTTAACATGAACATTTATCTTTACATTTGTCTTTTCTGTTATGAAGACTTCCACATCGATAGGAGTGATGCTGCCAAATACAAATTAATTCCATGTGCAATTGTTTTCTATTGTTTCAGGCTGCAAAAGAGCAAAACTACTATTATTACAAGCTTTCGGGTTTAGAAAAATATATATGAGACTATTATCTGTAAGCATTTTGATTCCAGACTGCAGCTTAATCTTTACTTTGTAAGTCTTTCTTTAAAAGTAATTCAATTAAATGTACAACACGAATAGTCTTATGCATTAACATTGTGATTTGTCATGCCATTATTAGTCATAGCATATGTATTGTTAAAATGTCAATGAGGACGTTCACATGATAGGCTTTTAGGTCCAATAGACCAGATACACAAGTGTTTACTGCATTGTTTCCAAGTAACAATGTACTTGGAAGTATACTGACGAACTTTGCATAGCAGAAAAGGATGAACAATGACTTTCAAGTACTTTTTAACTTCCTCGTAATTTCGTCATTTCCGGTAAGGAGCGAGGATAGGTTTGTACATTGTTTACTTGTTTTCGTTAGTAAAGATCCGTGGTTTAATAATTTGGTGTAACATACAGAAGAAGACAGCCATTCATTTATATTCTTTTTCTCATAATCGTCTGTTAATAGAACTGACGACTGAGTTCAGTACCAAGACAATGTTCAAAGCAAAAGTTAAAAGTGCGGATCAAATTATCCCGAAATCAAAGACAAAATGGTATCAGCAATTTAGACTTTGTATTTATAGCAATGGCCGAAATTCAAACAGCCTTATCTTTAATCGCTAAAGTTTGCCCGGTTATTCTGGCAATATATAACATAAAATTATTTTGTCGGTAAATAGTACGAACTTATAATAATAGCACGTAGGTAGTATATACTGCCTGATAACTCCATGTCGGTAACTTATTTGGCCGTATTACTCCATGTCGGCAATGTATGCTGCCTAACAACTCCATAACGATAATGTATACGACCGAAAAACTCAGCATCGAGAAGAAATACGATCTGATGTGTCGGCACTTTATACGGCCTAGTAACTAAAATATCGGTAACTCTATGTCGGTAATTTATACGGTAAGTTTTGTACAATAACTCTATGTCGGATATTTATTCGGCCTTATAACTCCATTTTTGTGTCGGTAATCTAAATCTCATTGTCGGTAATTTATATGACCGGCTATTTATACGGTCTAATAACTCAGCATAAAGGGTTACAATCAACGTCCCCGATTGTTATGTAAGAATTATTGTGTGCGACCCCTTTTCGGTTTGGTAAAAATACACACTAATGTGCTCCAAGTATTTTATTGTAAAACTTACATCTTTTGAAAAGATAAGTAAATTATAATAAACGGATTATTTTAATCAAAATTATATAGTCAGGCAGGCAGAGATACAGACAGTCGGACAAACAGCCAGACATGCTTACAAGCATACAGTGGTGTTCAAATGAAACTAAAAATGAAACTTGTTCTAGTGTTTTTCTCTATATATGCAGAAGTCTCATTGTTTATGTCTGGACTTTAAAATAACAATATTTCTTGATTAATTATGAATAAAACTCATGTTGTTATAATTATCAAAAAGTATGTATACTTGTTATTTTCAATACGCACAACGGAGCATCGTTGCAGGTTTTAAGTTTGCTATCTACTTAATAGTTAAGTCAGTTTCCAGAAACTGGTTAATACAATCAGCGAAAGTAGAAAACACGAATTGGTCAAGTCATTTAGATGAGTCTGCTTTCATTGTGTTTTTATTCAAGCACGATCTAAATCTACTGAATTAGCTTTAGAAAAAAATACCCAATCAGGAAGGCATGCAGTAAAATCGACTATAATCATTTACTTCTCCGGCGTTTTTTTTTTCATAAATAGATTTTCAGTGGTTAATAATATACACATGCGTTCGCACCCATCAATTTACTTATTCCGTTGAAAAATATGTTGTTTTTGTCATAGCGATTTATCTGTTTTCGATTGTTTTTCTACATGAACATTTACTTTTACATTTAATTATTATATATCGGAAAATCCGATCTATTAGACTTTCTGGTGAGATCAAGACGTAATAAAACCAGTGCTAACCACATAGGCTCAAGTCCCGGTCGGGTGAGAAATTTAATGTGGGGAGGTCTCCCAGCTAATCTGTGGTGCGCCAGAGGTTCTACCCACGCATAAGTCTCCCCCACCAATAATTTGCTGAACGTCACCATAATTTAGATAGTGCAATGTAACAAAATGAAACAAAATACCATTTTGAATATCAGCAACGGTATTCTTGCAAGTTAATATGTTTTTAATGCATGACATCAATTAAAGACTTGTGTGATCATAGAGAGATTGCATGGAGTCATGCCAGCTGTAAAGTATGAGCATTATCCTTTTAAAACTAAGAAAACATATATTTTTATTAACACTTTACTTGCTAGAAACACCATTAGGGTGGGATATGCTTTATGTGAATAGGTTGAAGGGTGTTAAAGTGTTAATCTTATAAGTGAGCACCTATGGTCTAGTGTTTAAGACATTGGAATCCTTGACCAACCACATGATGATAAGAATGTTAATAACAGCTTCCTTACATATTTTGTTAATTTATGTCTATGCAATAAAACACAGCAGTCATATCGTTTTCATCTTGATGTATTGGCTGACCTATCTCTGTAACACTTTCCTGTTGTAAAGTGATCAGGAAATATGACAAACACAACTGGTGAAGGATCGTGAGATGTTGAATGCAGCAGATTATTCTGGTGCTGCTTATGATTTTGTAAACATACTGTAGTCGGAAACAGAAACTTGACGTTCCTTATCTGCTACTTAACATACGAACAAAACTTCCGTCATAACAACACACACCCATGTTGAATGTGGGAAGATCAACAACTTCAAGTGTCAAACAATATAAAATTGAAAGTCACGTGTTTATTATCAACGAACAAATCTCATTCCAAGAAATCATACAAAACCTGACTTATTGATTAAACAATGTAGTATCATCATATACATCAAGAACATTGTAAACAGGCATTAGTCAGTTTAACATCAATATCATAACTTATTACAAAATCTAAAAATGATCGCTTTTTTGTTAATGAAAGCAGATTAATTATTTCCGAAACAGGATATGGAATATTACTCAAGAAAAATCGCATAGATTTCGTATTTTTGTTGTATTAGGCTATTTTGAATAATCAGGTAGAATATATGTTGTCAAACATCAGTCATACTTTGTCAAACAACTCTCAAATATGAAGGTCCAATATATCGTAAGCATCACAAAAATCGGGAAATTACGTTTAACCCAGCTTTCAATATATCATTTCTTTTGGACAAACTTTATCATATTATCTGTTTTGATCTTGCACTCAAATTATTGAACATACGGTTATCATTCCATAGTCATCAACCCCGTTGACATAGGTGAATCTAATTAATAAACACATGCGTAAATAAAACATACTGTAGTTTTGAACATACGGCCAAGCATGTCGTCCATCTTGATATAATGTTTAACAAAAATAATATAACTGATATCCTCTGGAAACTTTGCGAAATCGTACCTTTGTAAACGAAACACTAACTATTTACAAAACAAAACAAAAGTGAATCACAGAAAATAAATGTCAATGTGACGTCCAAAAAAAGGGTGGGGCAGAGCGAAATGTTACGTGTGTAGGACTGTGCATTAAGTCCTGCACATGTGTCTGTAAATGTTTGAGAGGACTGCTGTTAAAAGATGTTAGCAGATTCGTTGGTTTTGAACGACTGGATCGTTATAACTACACCTGACTCAATGGACTTTGATGTTTATTACTTATCAAAGTCAGAAAATCACATCAGCATAAGAAGTGTGTATGAAATCGGGTGTGCAGGTGTGCAGTTGGTAGCAGCGTTGGCGAAACAAACAAACATGACTAGATATCTTGAGTAACTTAGAAACGTCAAAGGCATCACCATCAATGCGTTCGTACAGAAAGTGGATACTTTATCTTTAAGACCGTCAGAGGTAATCTGCCCTGTTCTGGTCGACATGTATGTATATTCGGCGTATAATTGCTTTGATTATACAATTGTCATTTTGCTTTTTACATAAAACAATTTGACTATTGACTTTAAATCTGTTAACTATTTTACTAGAATGATATCATGCTCCACTGTAACTTGTATATGAGTTCGCTGTGAGACATGCACAAGAAACAACAAAATACATCTAATTAGGAATCATCTATATACCTCATATATACATGTATTCACTGTCTTCCCTTACTTCCTGTCCAATTATTTTCTCTCTCTCTGTCTTTCTGTCTTTCTCCCCACTCTCTCTCTCCCTCACCCAATTCACTATTTTGTACTACGTTACCCTAACCTACGGGACCTCTTGTTACATCTGCTGCCTCTGTATTGTATAATGTTCTCCATGTTGTATACTTTGTATACCAGGAAGGAATAAAGATTTGTTCTGTTCTGTTCTGTTAGAAAGACAATCTACCGTGAACCTTATATCAACTCTTTAAACTAATAAAATAGTGCATACACAGATCACTCATAAAAGCAAACAAACCTTTCCATTATATGTTAAAAAGGCTCGGTTTATTTATAAGCGGAAGGACTCTCCACTTCAATTTTCTTAAAACAGGAAACAAGTTAAGGGCTACACCGCCAGAACGGAAACAAAGTAAACACATAGAATATTATGATAATATGAAACCATTAAACTAATACAATTTACATTTTATTATATATATGATTATGGTGTTAAACAAAATGAACCTTAGGTGTATAAAATTTTCAGTAGAAAAATAAAGATTATCTGCTGTAAGTAGAGTATTTCGTCATTATATTAATAACCAATGACAACTGAAGACTTTAATGATAGCGACGAATTAAACTGTAACGACCCATCAATGACCACGACCCATCAATGAGGAGTACGACCCATCAATGAGCACGACCCATCAATGAGCATGACCAATCAATGAACACGACGCATCAATGAACACGACCCATCTAATAACACGACCCATAAAATAAAACGACCCAATGAGCACGACCCATCAATGAGCACGACCCAACAATGAACACGACCCATCAATGAGCACGACCCATCAATGAGCACGACCCACCAATGAGCACGACCCTTCAATGAACACGACCCATCAATGAGCACGACCCATCACTGAGCACGACCCACCAATGAGCACGACCAATCAATGAACAAGACCCAACAATGAGCACGACCCTTCAATGAACAAGACCCAACAATGAGCACGACCCACCAATGAACACGACCCATCAATAAGCACGACCCACCAATGAGCACGACCAATCAATGAACAAGACCCAACAATGAGCACGACCCTTCAATGAACACGACCCATCAATGAGCACGACCCATCACTGAGCACGACCCACCAATGAGCACGACCAATCAATGAACAAGACCCAACAATGAGCACGACCCTTCAATGAACAAGACCCAACAATGAGCACGACCCACCAATGAACACGACCCATCAATGAGCACGACCCATCAATGAGCACGACCCACCAATGAGCACGACCAATCAATGAACAAGACCCAACAATGAGCACGACCCTTCAATGAACAAGACCCAACAATGAGCACGACCCACCAATGAACACGACCCATCAATGAGCACGACCCATCACTGAGCACGACCCACCAATGAGCACGACCAATCAATGAACAAGACCCAACAATGAGCACGACCAATCAATGAACACGACCCTTCAATGAACACGACCCATCAATGAACACGACCCATCAATGAACACGACCCGACCCATCAATGAACACGACCAATCAATGAACACGACCCATCAATGACCACCACAACCAATCAATGAACACGACCCATCAATGAACACGACCCATCAATGAACAAGACCCATCAATGAACACGACCAGACCCATCAATGAACACGACCCATCAATGAACACGACCCATCAATGAACACGACCCATCAATGAACACGACCCATCAATGAACACGACCCATCAATGAACACGACCCATCAATGAACACGACCAATCAAATAACACGACCAGACCCACCAATGAACACAACCAATCAATGAACACGACCCATCAATAAACACGACCCATCAATGAACACGGCCCATCAATAAACACAACCAATCAATGAACACGACCCATCAATAAACACGACCCATCAATGATCACGACCCATAAAAGAATAATGAGTGTTAATGACATAGTATTACTTGTTTAACTTGTTTCAATATTGTAATGTGTTAATATTAAAGCAATAATTCTAACATGTGCACTAAAGTATGCATTAAAATGGTTATGTTGTAAGTAACTTATTCAATATATTTTTATTATTATGGTTATTATTATTATTATTATTATTATTATTATTATTATTATTATTATTTTTATTTATTATTATTATTATTATAATTTTTATTATTATTATTATTATTATACCTCATAGGTAATTTTTATGTTCTTTATTACTTGCAATGCTTGTAATACAAGTTCAGTTAGTGCCAAAATAAAAAAATCTAAACAAAGTTGATTTGAATAAATATATTTAATTTTTTAATTTCAATCCCAGATTTTACATCTTTCTTCGTAAACAGTTTTTAATTAGATATACTATTGACACAAATAGTAAAATTAAAAGATGACGTCAATAAAAATGAGAGAGGAGACGGCAGAAGAACAATGAACATGACAAGAACAGTAACTGTATCGGCTAAAACCACTTATCAGCAGATTATATTATAGAGATCAGCATTAAATTGTTATGAGTCTGTTCATTGAATATGTAAATAAAACTGAGTCATAAGAAAAATATGTTTAAGAAATGAATATATAACATCAAAGATATGTTCACTATTAGAAGTTATCATCAACGTCAATGTCAACATCAGTTGACATCAGTTTCCGTTCATTATTCCAATCGTCTACCGAGTCAAGCATAAAGCCGACAAAGAATCCTTGTTCGTATTAGGGCAGAAAGATCGGGGCACACGAAGTCTAGAAAAAAAGGTATCAACCAACCTCGCCAAATTCTATGAGAAGCAGACATTGAAATACAAAGTTATATGCACCATATACACGAGGAATGAACTCAAACATTTTCTGGGCACAACTGTTTTTGGGGACATTGAAGCGGCCTGAGCGAGGAAAATGTATTGGCCAATGATAATACTGGACGGAATTACCGGAGGAATTTCTGCGACATTTTCTGGACATAAATGTCATTGCTATAGGCATTGTTTTCAAAATGTCGACATAAAACCGGATTCACAGATCCACAATTTGGATCCGACATTGACTGGCTGATTTTAAGGACACTTTCTTTAGTTTGACATTGAACAGTACAGTAATATATATTCTTTTTTTTAGATTTATTATAAAACAATGCCCGTCAGTCAAAACCACATTCCAATACCGACTATTATAAGAGAATGTTGTTACTAAAATAATACGTGCAGATTTGCAACAATGCACTGTCCACTTTGCCAAATACGCTTTAGCAGGGCTACAGTATAAACCGCCATATGAAGAACAAACATGGTGCACGGCAATGGCAGCATAACCAGTAAGGATATCTGCAGGTACAATAGGTACCGGGAGCTCTGTCAACACAGGAAGCTATCTGGAGATACTATAGGTACCGGGAGCTGTCATCACAGGGAGCTATCTGCAGACACTATAGGTACCGGGAGCTCTGTCAACACAGGGAGCTATCTGCAGACACTATAGGTACCGGGAGCTCTGTCAACACAGGGAGCTATCTGCAGACACTATAGGTACCGGGAGCTCTGTCAACACAGGGAGCTATCTGCAGACACTATAGGTACCGGGAGCTCTGTCAACACAGGGAGCTATCTGCAGACACTATAGGTACCGGGAGCTCTGTCAACACAGGGAGCTATCTGCAGACACTATAGGTACCGGGAGCTGTCATCACAGGGAGCTATCTGCAGACACTTTAGGTACCGGGAGCTGTCATCACAGGGAGCTCTCTGCAGACACAGTAGGTACCGGGAGCTCTGTCAACACAGGGAGCTATCTGCAGACACAGTAGGTACCGGGAGCTCTGTCAACACAGGAAGCTATCTAGAGACACTCTTGGTACCGGGAGCTCTGTCAACACAGGAAGCTATCTGGAGACACAATAGGTACCGGGAGCTCTGTCAACACAGGGAGCTATCTGCAGACACAATAGGTACCGGGAGCTCTGTCATCACAGGGAGCTATCTGCAGACACTATAGGTACCGGGAGCTGTCATCACAGGGAGCTATCTGCAGACACAGTAGGTACCGGGAGCTCTGTCAACACAGGGAGCTATCTGCAGACACTATAGGTACCGGGAGCTGTCATCACAGGGAGCTATCTGCAGACACAATAGGTACCGGGAGCTCTGTCAACACAGGGAGCTATCTGCAGACACTATAGGTACCGGGAGCTCTGTCAACACAGGGAGCTATCTGCAGACACAATAGGTACCGGGAGCTGTCATCACAGGGAGCTATCTGCAGACACAGTAGGTACCGGGAGCTCTGTCAACACAGGGAGCTATCTGCAGACACAGTAGGTACCGGGAGCTCTGTCAACACAGGAAGCTATCTAGAGACACTCTTGGTACCGGGAGCTCTGTCAACACAGGAAGCTATCTGGAGACACAATAGGTACCGGGAGCTCTGTCAACACAGGGAGCTATCTGCAGACACAATAGGTACCGGGAGCTCTGTCATCACAGGGAGCTATCTGCAGACACAATAGGTACCGGGAGCTGTCATCACAGGGAGCTATCTGCAGACGCAGTAGGTACCGGGAGCTGTCATCACAGGGAGCTATCTGCAGACGCAGTAGGTACCGGGAGCTCTGTCAACACAGGGAGCTATCTGCAGACACTATAGGTACCGGGAGCTGTCATCACAGGGAGCTATCTGCAGACACAATAGGTACCGGGAGCTCTGTCAACACAGGGAGCTATCTGCAGACACTATAGGTACCGGGAGCTCTGTCAACACAGGGAGCTATCTGCAGACACAATAGGTACCGGGAGCTCTGTCAACACAGGGATCTATCTGCAGACACAATAGGTACCGGGAGCTGTCATCACAGGGAGCTATCTGCAGACACAGTAGGTACCGGGTGCTCTGTCAACACAGGGAGCTATCTGCAGACACTATAGGTACCGGGAGCTCTGTCAACACAGGGAGCTATCTGCAGACACTATAGGTACCGGGAGCTCTGTCAACACAGGGAGCTATCTGCAGACACTATAGGTACCGGGAGCTCTGTCATCACAGGGAGCTATCTGCAGACACTATAGGTACCGGGAGCTCTGTCAACACAGGGAGCTATCTGCAGACACTATAGGTACCGGGAGCTGTCATCACAGGGAGCTATCTGCAGACACTATAGGTACCGGGAGCTGTCATCACAGGGAGCTATCTGCAGACACAGTAGGTACCGGGAGCTCTGTCAACACAGGGAGCTGTCTGCCGACACAGTAGGTACCGGGAGCTCTGTCAACACAGGAAGCTATCTAGAGACACTCTTGGTACCGGGAGCTCTGTCAACACAGGAAGCTATCTGGAGACACAATAGGTACCGGGAGCTCTGTCAACACAGGGAGCTATCTGCAGACACAATATGTACCGGGAGCTCTGTCATCACAGGGAGCTATCTGCAGACACTATAGGTACCGGGAGCTGTCATCACAGGGAGCTATCTGCAGACACTGTAGGTACCGGGAGCTCTGTCAACACAGGGAGCTATCTGCAGACACTATAGGTACCGGGAGCTCTGTTAACACAGGGAGCTATCTGCAGACACAATAGGTACCGGGATCTCTGTCAACACAGGGAGCTATCTGCAGACACAATAGGTACCGGGAGCTCTGTCAACACAGGGAGCTATCTACAGACACTATAGGTACCGGGAGCTCTGTCAACACAGGGAGCTATCTGCAGACACAATAGGTACCGGGAGCTCTGTCATCACAGGGAGCTATCTGCAGACACTATAGGTACCGGGAGCTGTCATCACAGGGAGCTGTCTAGAGACACAGTAGTTACCGGGAGCTCTGTCAACACAGGGAGCTCTGTCAACACAGGGAGTCTGCATCTCTTAGTTGTTCTCTATTCAGTGACACATCATTGGTTGAGGAAAGCCCATAAACAAACGTCGGGTTTAAACCATGGGCGTATCATATGTCAGCTGGACGACCGTTTCATATTAAAGTCCTCTACCGGTCGGGGCAACACTGTGAAATGGCTAGAACTCATAGGAGAAAAAGCTAAGACTAAAGAAGTCAACTTAAGGGAATAATATGGTGCATTAAAACAATATCTTATCTTTCTGTTTAAATACAAGTTCGAAGCACTTGAATTTTTACAGATACAAATTGTGATGAGCCAACCTTACAGCTACATTATTGTGTGCTGCCTAAAACTAAAATACTGAAACAAGGATATATTTACCGGAAATATATATATAGAATAAACTTTAGAATAGAACTTGCATGGAGTATATAATTGTCACTCTAGTGGCATTTAAGAACGCATATTATTCAAACCATTTATGTGAATTGCAACAACTTGATCCTTCTTCCTGTTTACTGTCTTTTGATTGGCCAGATCTGAATGGGTAACACTTGGTTTCTATGGACAATGTATTGCTTTGAAATTGAAACGCACCCACTTTTTAATACAAATCAAGTGTTGTATGACGTGGATGATAGGTTTTAAATGATTATAAGAGGTTCCAAGTAAATGGTACTTAAAACAATATTTACAACGTGATATCAACAAGTGGTGTATCGAGTTGACAATAGGATCTTATTAAGTGCGTCCTCTTCAATTATAAACGTTTCGTAGAAATAAATACCGTCTTAGATGAACTAAGTGATCTTATATATATATATACTATCACTTTATACGTAAATAATTTGCGACTAATTGAACATCAAACTAGAAAAAAAATAAAAATAAATAAGTAAACAAACAAACGAATAAACAAATCAATCAATCATTCTTATAGCTCCACTTGAGAAAATATAAACAGACAAAATACCTGTTTCACTGATGAAATTAGTTTTCAATGACGTCACTCATTTCTTTTAACGACGTCATACGAAATCTTAGAAAACATCAGCACGTGTGTATATTTTATTCAAATAGATCAGTTTTCTTTCAGTTCTCTGCCTCTGGAAATGGTAGGTTAGAGAAAAATCTATACACAATTGTTTCAAATTAATAGTTTGAAAGCATGAATAAAGTCTCACCCTAATACAAATCTTCTTGTATCACCATAATTGCAATATTAACCCGAAATAGTGTACCTCTGTTTTCCTCTGTGTTGATGATTATATTGGGATGAAAGTTAAAGAGTTAAATTTCAGAAGGGCACATCCATATAAGACCTCATCACCAACATATCGCCAAAAAGGACACAAACCTGAGGCGAAGCATGACATAACAGAAGCAAAATCATTAGACGGTTGCATAGGTAATGCCCGTTGGCAATAGGGCCGACCATGGTGATTGTATCAATTTTACAGCTCTAACTGCGCACTTCCTGCGAGGTTTAATTAACACAACAGTTAAAAGAAAACAAAACAAAAGGACAAACAAATCAAAATTTATGTTCATATGACAGATGTCAAACGTATCAATATCAATGTAGTTTATATATTATGTATATCATGTTGTAAATGAAATTGATTGCATTACTTAAACAAGTTTGAAAAACGGAGAAGTAAAGTGCTTGACTATTTGTAATTATTGTATCCTAGGCATATCTTAGAGCTAATTGGTGATATTATTTTGTTGAAGCAATTAACAAACACCAAATTTCCGTCTTTTCAAGATACGCTCATGAAAAAACCGGACGGATAACAATGTTTAACTTGATATTTCTTGCCTGCTACAATCCATAAAATAAAATACACAAGCATGGTTTTAAACGGGCGATAACTAATTGCAACCTGACATTCGTTATGTGTGCATCTCAATTTTCAATTAATTAAATTATTTTTTCTTTCCCAGTAGATTTTAGTTAAATGCGATTTACAAGCAGATGTTACTATTTTTATAACCGTTAAAAGAAACACATTTAGTGTATCACATTTACCGAAACCGATGTCGTGACAGAAATTGTAGCAACAATTGTAGCAACTTGCACGTGTTAACCATTCTGCATATTTTAGCATTTCAGTATAAATTCCCGAGACTGTGAACATTATTGTGTTAAATTTTCTTTGTGGACTATGCGATGCAATTGATTAAGTACTCAATGAAAGTGAGCCATAAATGGTCCAGTTGATGAGAAAGGCGGAAATTATAACTGATTACATCAATGTAAACATTTTAAAAATAAATCAGTAATATCTCTTATATATTACTTAAAAACAGCAACAATTTTCACATGTTTCTTTTTAATATGTTAAGCCAGTTTTGGGTTAATTATTGAAGTAAGATGGTGTCAAAGTTTATAACAATTATACTCTTAGTTTTCCCTTACTTCTTTTTTACTTCTACATACAACACTGAGACAAAGGCTAGTATGAGTTGTTACGACTTACCAGTCCACACTGCCGACTGACTGTTCAAAGGCGGTAACTGTCGGGTTTGCTCTTTTTTGTTAAATGACTCATCACAGATTTGTTCTTACTTTAACATTTGTCTTGCATGTGAATGCCTTTGTCCTGTACCTTTTCAAATGTTGGTATATGTTGCAATGCTCATAGGACTTTGTCACATATATTCTTATTAACATATAGTTTTATGATTCGCATCGTCTCCGGACAACTGAAATAATATTGGTGGGATGACAAACTCAATAAACATAAACATATACGATTCGCTTAATATCTTCCACATGTGAAGTTTGTGGAACATAAAATGTAAGCATATAGTCTTTATTTAGTTTTATATACTATTTTGGTATCAAATAAAAGTGCTGGCCATCCTTCACATGACACCCTCTTAGCATCCACTTTTAGGTGTAGTCAATGTTTAAGTATGCGCTGCAAGTATGTATTTACAACCGGATTCGTCAGTTTCCCGCAATAAGATTTAGGTTAAAGATAATGACATGTATTTGATTTCACAAATCGTATTACCCAGTTCTCGTGACAGAAACTTTTGAAGTAGTTTTTACCGGTATAAAATGGTTACATACTCTCTTTTTTCTCTCTATCTTTTTAGAAAATATGAAACCTATCACAACAATAGGAAAGCGAAATAAAATATGTTCACTTGCATAAGGATATCCGGATCAACGTGTTGAACTTTTTTATTCGATCATGTATGTTACATTTTTGGGTTGCTTACAAATATGAGCATGTTTATTATGGGTGTATAATTTTACACTGTTTTTCAAGGAATTCCATACAATTCTTGTACATTTATAATCTACTTGATATACATGTTTAAGGAATTCAAACAAATACTAATTTTTATTATACTGTTATAGTACCTTATTTGATGATTATAGTGTTTGGTCATTATAGTAGGAACTTTAAGTCAAAGTTGTCCTTTTTTTTTTACTTATTTTACATTTTTATTACCATTTAAGGCACAAACATTATCGTCCATGAGTACCATCAGTGAAGGTTACTTGCTTGATTTTGATGAAAATTGCTCTATCTTTGCCCCAGGTAAAACATACAACTGAATCGACAAACTACTTAGACAAACATGAAAAGAAAATGTTACACATCAAAATGATGTTTGTTGATTGTCTTGTTTAGTACAATAATTTAAACTGTTTACAACATAAGACATGTTTTATGTATTGTTAAAATAAATATTTGAAACCGAAAAACATTTTTATGGTCTTCCTTTTAATTTTGATAACTTTTAGACATGTGTTTAAGAAAATAGTTACTGTGTTCGAATATCAGCGGATATTTGAATGTTTAAGCGAGAAAGATTACTCTTTTAATTAATAAACAAATTAAAAAAAAATATTCAAAACTCGTGTACAAATTATTTTGTCAACTCCAGTCTACTGAACGTTTGACAAGGCAATTTAGGGCAAATGTTGCATAAAAGATTATTATACTATATCTCATTCCAAATAAAAGCAAATCAGTACCAAAATGTTTTGCCATTTGTCCAACCAATGCAAACAGTGCTTTAAATTTTAAAAAAAGCATAATTGCACACACATGGCACCAATTAGGTCAGGGGCAGGGTCAGAGTTATTAAAGTAGTAAGGAGAATCTTATTATTTCATGCTAGTTTTTACAATAAATAGCTTCATAACAGGTTTAAGGCGGTTTTACATCATAGTGTCTTTCTCACAGTCACCTATATTTGATTGTAAAAATCGAGTGTGTACGAACCAAGAAAGCAAACCGGGTGTATTTTCAGACAATAATATTTTATACTATGTAATTGCTGCTAACATTCTGTGGCATTCTGTAAATCATACAAAACACAAGTTTGTCAAAACGTTGTTCAGCTTATTATTGCCGATATGTTTCTAAGATTGGCACAGTCTCGTTTATAAGCATTTATATCATTATTTTGATGATGACCATGATCATTGTCACCGCCATCATCATCAGCATCATCATCAGCAACAGCAAGAGCATCATCAGCAGCAGCCGCAGCAGCAGCAACATTATGTCGCTATAATAATTATAATTTATTTTACACTGAAGTTTCCAATACGGAAACATACTTGGACAAGTTCCCAGATTAAAAAAAAACATATTGGACGAGATATGTACATTTCAGTATTGGACACCTTAGGGTAAAATGACCTTTTAATTCTATATCCATTGTGCTGTTATGAACTTAATCACTTGATTTTACTTCCGTTATTACTATTTTGGATGCATAAACAACACATACTTAAAAGACATCTTTGGATTTATACATAACAGAGATGTAAATCAAATAGTTTATTCAATGTCCATTTATGTCTTCTTCAGACAACATTCTGAACGATTTTTTGTGTGTCTGTGTCTGTTTACAATGGAACGCCGACGGAGGCTTTCGTTGTTTGTGCCGCTTGAATCGTACTATATTATTATATTTAATACGTTATTTTAAGTACTTGATGATACGTCGATTTCATCCAGATTCGTATTCGTTATCGTATGTTGTTTGTGTCATTTATTAGTTAAAAGAATTGGATATAGAATAATTAAACCTACGTTACACATCTTCGGCCATATCCAAAATAGAATATTTGTTTTTTTTTATCGCAAAATCTGTTATATAACATTTCCCTTTTTTCAGATTATTCTTTAAGTGCCGTACATAAAATTCCAGAGAAGAATGTTTAAAGATAAGAATGTTTCCATAATTTACGAAAAATTATTTAATTAAGCTATAAATATTATTTTTGCTTTAATGATAGGATATCCAAGTATATAAAGGTAACATGGCGTATAATGTCCGATCACTCCAATTTCCAATGCATGGAAGCAACCACGATTTATCTCCCTAATAACAAAACACAAACTTAGCAGCAATCTCCTTGTATAAACTTTATTGCCCTGGAAGTGTAGAAAAAAACAGGTGGGATATAAAAATTACTAAATTAACATGTGACTGAGTAGATGCGCTTTTTTGTTATTACAAAGACAATTTGAACATTTAAAAAAAATACACATGAGCTTATGAACAAATAATAAAACAAATATTAACTATCGACATGCCGTAGACAATATAAAACGATTAAACAAAAGCACACTATTACTAAAACCATGAATTAATCCATAGCATTCTTGTTTTGACACATACATGGTAGATTTAGTCGGATCTCTCATACTGTTCTCAAACATATACATTTAAGAGTATTTTACAAGGAAATCCAACATGGACACACTATTTGAGTAGATCTTGATTTCATGTTTTCCTAGTACCGTTGTAAGGGAGATAACCTAAGTAAGTGACTTTTATTTATTCTTAACTCATTGTATTTGTTATAATATGTTCTTGTTCATTTTTTCTATTCGTTTTTTTTTCGGTGATGTAATTGTTTCCGATGCGTAGAACTAAGATGAGTGGATTGAGAAATATATAAATCAAAATGTAAGATTAAAGTCCTGAAAGTGTGTTTATCGGGCTGTGCACAATTGAACGTAAAGGAAGCACATATCTAAGCCTCTATGGTAGAAGATTGATATATACTGTCCATGTGATTTCATGGTAACTTTACAACACAGATAACCGTCGTTAATATCTGTTGCTACATTTCTTTTTCATCACACCAGTCGGAAATATGCGTGAAATAGATAGATAGAGAGACAGATAGAAATATAAACAAAGAGAGAGAGAGAGAGAGAGAAACGGAGAGAGAGAGAGAGATAGAGAGAGAGAGAGAGAGAGAGAGAGAGAGAGCGGCAAAATGACATTAATAAAGAAAATGGGACAATTACATTATTCTTACATAAAGTGTATGAGCAGTAAACCAAATATGAGATATCGGCTGTATTGCGTACAAAATACTGACAAAAGAGTCCATATTGGTTGCAAATTAAGTTAAGTTAAGTAAGCAAGTTAAGTAATCTGAACTTTTGAGCCAAAACGAAGCATTTTAATGTATCCACATTTATTTACAGACGAACCTCCCTCCAAAACATAATAACAGAAAAGTTAGAACAGACCGTATAAGAATTACCTTTGATAATAAAAGTTCAAATTCCTCTAGACAAAGGCGCACAGAATGAGTAAAAACCTGACAAGAAACATAGAGACGAGATATTACACGCAACAAGAGAAAACACAATAAAAAAGTTCTTGCCTTGGAAACTCTATATCTCGTTTGCGGCTAGAATCTTTAACTGCATGACCTTGAGCATGTTGCAGGGCATTCTGTGAGAATAAAGAACGATAACTGTAACTAGGAGTATAGTCAGAGAACTGCTGGTGTGCGACAGGATCATCATTGAGATGTTCTGAATGCATTCAGTTTGTACTTAAAATTTCCTGTACGTCTGCCTCCTTCAATTTGACAACAAATAAATAATTGTGTATAAATAATTGTTAATCTAGAGACAACATTTTAACTCACAATTCACCTTATAGTGTGTGCCGATCGGAACAGTTGTGTTCAACCTTTATAATACAAAATTAACCAGGTACCTTGTTAAACTGCAGAGCTTCTGATTGGCAATTTGAACACACATTTCTGGTCTTGGTTTTCGGGTATTCATTCTGCTTTCCATCTTTCTAGTATTTACATTGTCCATTAAATATTCATTATTTGAGTATGTTATGATGACAGTTGGTATTCATTCATTTTATCTGTTGCTAGATGTATAAGAACATACAAAGCATACATTTGACTTGTTTGTTAAACATCGCAGACAAATATTACAAAGTAAAACATTGTATTATATTTGGAAGAATGGATTGTTCAGATTCTGAAACGCGACCGTTTGAACGTTTATGGGATTTTAAACAGTTACATTAATGACCACGCCTTTGTCTTTATATTAACAGAAACTAAAATGGAATATTTTAAATAAACTTAAACAACATGTTTAACTCGAAAATATTAATTGATGAATGTGTTGACACACGGGTGTATGTGAAAAGTGGTAAGATATACTTTATGATTAAAACTATATTGTGTATTTATTAAATTTATTCATTTGTTTTGTTATTTTCTGATATAACCCACTTGGCAGTTAATCCTTGATACATGATATGCTTTTTGAAGAATCTAGAATTTCATTATGAATAGTAAACCTTTAAACAGTTTATGCTATTGTGATTGTTAGATTGTTTATTTTTGGTGACGTTTTATATCCATTTTATGTAGCGTTCGTGTTTATATTTGCACGATTTTGTGCATGGTATTTCCGTTAAGTGGATTTACTAAATAAAGATTGCATTTCTACTTACAGGTGAAATAACAAATTACTCTTATTAAGTATTGCGTTGATTTGACAGTCTACACTATAATGAGGTTGCATTGTAACATACACTCTTACACACTGTTTCATCATGTCGTGTTCTTGCTGTGATTGCTCACATTATGCAACAACCTCAGGTCATAATTACCTTTGTACCAATAACCGTCTCTTTCCGGAGTCAATAATTCAATTAGATTTGCAGGATCAGACTACATACGACTAGCTGAGAACAACGAAGATGGTAACTTGTCTTTCTCAGGCCCTAACTCATTCTGTTTGAGCCTCCATAGTGGCGAACATTTCTGTTGGGGAGTTAACTTGCGATTTTGTGATGTATATCTATTATAAATAAGAATGTGACTATGTTACCATATATGTCTGACTGTAAAATGTCATATTAAGAATGGTATGTCAAACCGGAATAATCTTTTAAAAGAAACAAATCAATTACAAATATTTAGTCGGTGGTACTTTCTGTTGTTTCTGTATAAAATATGGCCATAAATAAATAATAAAATGACCAATATATATACAATTCTTATGACCGACGCAATTTATTGGATTATTATTATTGCTAGCACTTAAATGGCATAATGCCTGTAACTGCCCTAGGCAACCTAGGTGGAAGGGCTGTTCAATCAAGCAAATAATGAAAAGATTATTACATAATTTCTAACACTACAGAATACCTCGTTAAAATGTTACATACATGGTTAAAATTAATGTTATAATGAATTTTGGTCAGATACAATTCAAGTTTAATTATATTTTATACCATTTTTATTCTATGAAGTGAAATAACATACCCGAGCTGCGTAATTCATTTAGCATTGTGACCGATATATTTATTAGTTCTAACATAGGGATATACACCTCCACCATTGGCTGAAAGCTAGGATGGGTGAATAAAGACCTGAAAATACAACAATCGACCAACAGCAGGTCAAATGGAAGACAGACTATTTACACTGACGCTCCCCGTTTGCGAAAGGTATACGATTGCAAAATCACACGGTGGTAGTTTAAAAGTCGGCGACTCAGAACTGGACGCTTTTATATAAAATGGTACGACGCTGTTGACAAATCATACACAACCAGTTATAAGGTCATGGTATACTTTATATAGTTGTTTTTATACACATTTTTTTATTCCATCAAATGTATTTGTATTTATCATAAATAAAGGGTCTCTTTGATTGATACATATCTTTAAACCAAGTAAATTATCACCGTATATATCCGTATATGTAATTTAAATGAAACATTGGATTACAAAGTAGAGCGACGTAAAGCTTTATTAATATACGACTTTTAGTTATTATTATCCTGTACAATGTTTTGTTTGTAAACTGCATTGTTAAATTGATCTACAATGTTTGTACTTATTTACGTCACGTTAACATCATATGCTTACCAATGATTTGTCATTACAATAATCGTCGTTCCCACAGCAATACAATATTAAGCAATTTAAAATAGGCAATAACATATACAACATAATTTATAACAAGGCAATACAGTATAAGGCAATGCTTTAAAATAAAATGTCTTCATTGTTTCCATTTTTTAAAGCTACCTTAACTTATAACAAATATATGAGTATATATACAACATATACAACACTATATAATATGGGTTGAAAACAAAACAAAACTCCACCCTGTTGAACAGCGTCTGATTTGTTGTGAATCTTCTTACGTTTTTATTTTTAAATTTTGACGACGACTTGGTTACCAATCGATGTCATGGACGTCATCAGGTTTAGCGTTAACTTGTAATACAGTGTACAAAGAATACAATTAGATAATATAATGCATAGATAAAATATTTACGGAACGTGATTTGTAGAAAAAAAATCATTTACTATAGTGTAAAATACATAGCAAACAATTTAAGATATATAGAAATAAGGGTCAATGTTTAAACAATAAACAAATGTAAGATGCATAGCAAACAATTTAATATATATATAGAAATATGGGTCAATGTTAAAAAATAAATAAATAAATAAATGAATAAATAATGATAATAAACAAAACTTGAGTGTTCATACAATTTGGTATTAATGTCTGTAGTTTGTGCCTCCAGAAACCTTCATTAATTAGATGACATATGCCATTAGTGACATAATCTATTTGTTTAAATGATAAATATTGTTTTCATCAAAGTGAATTGCAACATTAGATGCAAATGCAGCATTAATAAAGTTCCGAATATAAAATCTGTTACTATACATTTCATAATAAGTTGACTAGCCTGACGGACATACTGAATATTGTACCTTCTACACGTTACGAGATTCACAACTTTAAAGCTATGAAAGGTTAACGTTAAATGGCTAGATAGATAAGCAGTCTGTAAATAAAACAGAACAAAAGTTACAATATTATATTTTACTTCATCTAAGCATATAGGTATGACATTGATATGCATAAGGTATGTTAACGAACAGTCCTGTGCATGTATAAGAATATATTTCTACAAGCCCTACATACGACCAACATAGTAAGAGAATGTGAATGTCAATATATTGACAGCATATATTCATATTATTATGATATAAATAAATACAGGACTTAAACGTTGTCTACATAAATGTTATGGTAAATAACTCGCTTATGACTTGACTTAAGAAAAGCTAATCTACGGTGTATCAAATGATGGAACATTCGGGAGCATTCAGAAAATTTAAGATATACACCACTCTAACAAAATACAAATTGTAATGTCAGTTAAGACAATTGTAAAACAAGATAATCTCAACTGTATCTATTCTAAATCGAATGGCATTTTATTTTGATGTTGACATTTGCATGTACAGATAAGTCGCAACATGTTTCCTATTTGTCACCAATAGCTATGCATAAAAGACTTATAAGGGAGTAAGACATTGCCAAACTAGTCTACACTTAGTCAATTCTTATGTAACAGACTCAATATGTTACTAAATCATCTTACTTATCTTTCCTCATCCTCGTCCGTCTTCTTCAACATTAAGTAGTCATTATTCTTTCTAACTATTATTAAGCATCTAATTGTTAATCTCATCTTCGATTTCTTATTACTAAATTGTACTTATGCCAATATAAAGTACATGTAGGTCAAACCTCATTATATCACAGTACATTAATTAATACGTATATCTCATCATATTGCATAACCCCTTATACTCTTGGTGTAGGTATACTGGGCCTTTTTTGTCCGAATTAACCTTTTACCTTTGCACCGGGGTGCCTGCGCACTACATTAAAAACATTCCTGGCGAGAGCCTCGTGTTTGTTTCTGTTGTCTTGACTAAGACCTTTTTGTGCCCTCTGCAGGTAACTGGTTGCAATATGAATTGTTAAAAACATATCATTATTTATTAATCTATACAATTAATTCCATTCTATTCTCATCTCCTCGTATTTTGTCATTTATTCTTATGAGCACTACATTAAAAACATTTCTGGCGAGAGCCTCGTGTTTGCTTCTGTTGTCTTGACTAAGACCTTTTTGTGCCTTCTGCAGGCCCCAAAAGCAGAACCAAAGAAAATGGTAACATTGGTGGCCAGTGTGTGGGACCTGACGAATTGTCACGTGGGTACTGTCCGTTCTGCACTTGGTTCTGACACTGGAGACGAGGGCCGAGATTGGTACGGTTTGGGCCGAGACTGGTACGGTTTGGGCCGTCTGAGTATGGTGCGGCTTGAGAGTAAAGTGGGGAACCAGCCAGTTGTAAACATTCAACGGCGCTTCATCAGCCAGAAACTTACATCGCGTTTTGCACTATTTTCGGCAGTCTTAGGAGCTGACAGTAAAGTATCTGCGTGATTATCATTAAATTAAACAAAGTCTTACTACAATACATAGCTATTAACATGGAATACATAAATATGTGCCTTAGTAAGAGAAAAACTGAACCGGAAGTGTGTGTGTGTGTGTTTATTTTCATATCAGCTGACAGTTGAATTAAGTTAAAGCAGACAACACCGAATTCTATTGCTGAAGTGGCACCGTGGACACCGCTACTGCTGTATAAGTATTCACATTAGATTATTCAACAGTTTTATGGTGTGAACTAAAGATTCACCAAGAGACTTGTGTTTCATTTATTTATTTTTTTTTATTGAAAGGTAACACTTGGTGTTTATCAGAACTGTGGAACACTACTGTTTATTGGTAGTTAATCAGTTTTAATAGTGATTTTGGTATCATAAATGATAGCAATTTGTAACCAGTTGAGTCTATATTTATTGTGAAGCAGGAAGATCTTACATTGTCAAATCTTTGTAAATTACTTGTTGATATAGACTTTTACACATGATGTTCCAGTCTATTTCCTTGTAAATATTGTTTTGTTGACTTGTGCAAGTTTTATGAACAGGAGTAAGATCTAAAAACAGAAAAGTTAATCTTATTCCTTGTAATTTTAAATGTTAATTATAGATCTATATTGAACTAGCGTATTTCATGTATTAAGGTTGAATAATAAGTTGTTTCGTGTTTTTTTCTCTAAATTCTAGGTTGCAGTTATTGTGTTTCAAGTTACCAGGGCCCATTCCATCCGAGCACCATCATTCCACTGAGAATTAACATCGTGGTAACTAACACCAGCTAAATTCACGTCATGATCATAACTGCACTGTAAACTACTTACCTATCTAATAAATTCTTTAAAATATAATTTATTGTGTTTACATTCTGTTGACCATTAAATTTAACTATAAGTATACATTGTTATCTTAATTAACTCTGTAAGTGCAGCATTAAAAATTAAATGTTAATAATAATATATAACATATATATTAAACAGGTTGGCTTTAAACTTAAGTAGAAACAGGATAAGATAAAATTTGTCAGGTATATTAAAAATACTATACGGTTGATATAGGAATTATCTGTTGACAAATAAAATATAAATCTTGTAGCAGAAGACAGTTAAACTTGCCATACACTCGTTTTACATTTCATTTTAACATGTGTATAGCAGCTCATCATTTTATCAGTCATCTCTGACAATTTATATGACACAGCATGAAGGCATCCAGACTGTGAATTGCGCATACCATTTCAAGAGTGAGGGTGGTGTTACAGGGAGGTAATCTTTGGGTATTGTTTTGGATTTTTTTTTCAGAATTTATTTTAATTATTGTACTAAAGCTTGACATCAAAACTATTCCTATTGGGTGTGGTTTGTTTGATTACCGTGGTATGCAAGTGATTATTACAGTGAAAAGTACATATTTTCCCAAACTGAGCAATTGAAACATCCAAATTATACAGATTTACATTTTTCAGAGGTTTGCAATTAGTTTTGTTCCATATTTGACTTAGAGTAAATTAGTTTCTTTTCTAATTCAATGTGGGTCATTTTGTGAGTGTAACCCTGCCTTGTTGATTTTCTTAATTAGTAATTAAGAAGTAAAATGAAAAATTAAGTTAAAAAGGTTTAGAAAGTGGAAATATTGTTGTTGTTTTCCTGTCTCTTGCTCTTCATAGTAGGATGGATATCACTGATATGACTGATCAAAAGGGTAATTTAGATTTCTTTATAGACCAGTTAGAAAAATCTGGGAAATATCACGTCTTAGCAGTATGCTCTTCTGTTGGTGAACCCTTTGAGGTTGCATCAGGATGAAATGCTCCACCAAAACATAAATCATTTGATAAGGACATTTTTTATGTCCCACTTCGTCCTTTACCACCTACATCGTATACCCCTTTAACAGCCCCTGATTCAGCGTCAGCTATATTGCCAAATTGTTCTTCTACACATAATCCTCCTCAAGGCTTGTCTTCTTTTTCATCTCTTGGCCAATTGTCGGTTAAAACTCCATATCTACCGCAATTTTCTGGACAGAATGAAGCTGGAGATGTTTCTTATGAGGTATGTAACCATGAGGTTATATGCTTATTTCGAGAGGGACTCTGTCCTGAAATTGCCATTCTTCAAGGCATCAGAAAGTCTTTAAAAGGTAAAGCAAGGTCTGTTCTTGCACTGTTCTTGCACATCTTGGGCATGGCATTTTCCCTTGGGATGTCTTTTCTGAGTTTTCTTGTTTTTGTCAGAAGTCATTTGGCCTCTCTTACTTCTTCCTCATCAGAGTCTCATTCCATTACTTCTTCTGTACCATCATAACAGCCAGTCGATATTGCCAGGCAAAATATCCTTATGATTGACCAGCTGAAAGGAATTACAGATCAGCTGGCACAATTCAACACCAGATTGACTGTCTAGAGAATGAAATAAAAGCAGCAGCAGCTAAAACAGCAGCATAATCAACAGCAGTCACAAAACAATCAAAGACAATTGCACAAGCACAAGCACAAGCAACAATCATACCCTCAACAACACCAACAACAGACACGAAACAATAAAGAACAACGACATTAGCAGCAGTCATACTTTCAACAACAACAAAACACACAACAGTCAGCTCCTTTAAACAGCAATCCGCCTTCCTCGCAGGGCCAATAGAAGGTGGAAATTCAGCTGCTAAGGGAGGCCCTCAAACAATTGAGATGGTTGGAAGTTCAAATGAAACAACTGTGTTACTAAATGACTTGCCCTGTCAAGCTCTGGTTGATAGTGGCTCAATGGTTACAACACTTTGTTCTTCATATTTCAGTTCATTGAAACCCTTACCAACTCTTCATCCATTGACAGATCTGTAAGTGGTCAGTGCAAATGATTCTGCTATTCCATACATTGGCTATGCAGTCCTAGAGATAGCTTTACCTACTGTTTCAGTACCTCCAGTTTCTGTTCCTATTCTTATAACCATGGATACGAAGTAATCAGATGCAGTCCCATTGATCATTGGTACAACTCTTCTTAGACAATTCTCCTCTTCGGCCGAGACGTTCACTTTTCCAGATAGTTGGCAGAAAGCATTTTGTTGTTTCTCAGTAGCAAGGACTGTAATAGTGAAATCAACTTGTCATAGGCCTATTGTTCTTCAGCCGTTTGAGTCTAGAACAGTATCTGGGATAGTCTACTGTCCTGGTGACATGTCAGTATGTGCCACTGAATGTTTAGACAATGGCTCACAGTTCAGTGTGTGTCCGAGGGTGGTTAGTGTAAGACCTGGAAATGGACACAGCAGGGTTCCTGTTCGAATTTGTAACATGTCAGCCTACGCTGTCTCTTTGAAGCCAAAGTCGCTTCTTTGCTCTTTGCAGCAGGAAGATGTTTTTCGTTCAATAGACATCAACTGTAAAGATCCCACTCCTTCAGATTCTTGTCAAGACCAAGCATTCCTTATAGAACTGGGAATCAACTTATCGGAATATGTGTTGAACCCTAGTCAGGTTTCTTCTGAAAAAGCTTTCTTTTAGGCCGGAAACACATTTTTTTCGACAGGTCCTACAGATTTAGGACGAGCATCTTCTGTCAAGCACAAAATTGAGCTAACAGATCAAAGGCCCTTTAAAGAACCATATAGGCTTATACCACCCGGAATGTACGAAGAAGATCGAGAGCATGTACAAGAAATGCTTAATGTTGGTGCTATTCGAGAGTGCACTCTCTGTTCTCTTCTAATGTTGTTCTTGTTCGGAAGAAAGATGGTTCTCTACGATTCTGCATCGACTTTCGGGAGTTGAACTCATGCACTGTAAAAGATGCCTACTCACTTCCTCGGATAGATGAAACTATTGCCCATCTTGCTGGTGCCAAATTCTTTTCAAAGTTGGATTTGCGCTCGGGGCATTGGCAAGTTGAGATGCATGAGCCAGACAAGCATAAGACAGCATTTTCTGGCGGGCCATACGGTTTCTTTGAGTGTAATAGGATGGCATTTGGCCTGACTAATTCACCGGCAACCTTCCAGAGACTGATGGAGCATACAATAGGAGAACTCAGCCTTCGTGAGTGCTTTATATATCTAGATGATATTATTGTCTTTTCTAGCACTTTTGAAGAGGATTTAGGCAGGTTAAGAAAGGTGTTTTCTCGTCTTGAAAAGGCTGGTCTTAAGCTCAGGGGTTCCAAGTGTGAATTCTTTCGTACCAGCACAACTTACCTGGGTCATGTTGTTAGTGAACGAGGTATTGAAGGATAAAGTAAGGGCGATAAAGTCCTGGCCCGTTCCTTCATCTTTGAAAGTGTTGAGAAGTTTCCTAGGCTTTGCAGGGTATTATAGACGGTTTATTGCTGGATTTGCTCAGATAGCTAAACCTGTTAATGATCTATTTGTTGGAAATCCTACTGGGAAGAGGAAGTCTTCCAAACCACCAACTCATTGGTGTTGGGGTCCTATGCAACAAGAAGCCTTTGTTTCTCTTGTTGACAAACTTTCAAACACGCCTGTCCTGGGTTATGGCAGACTTTCCAAAACCCTTTATTCTTAGCACTGATATTTCTGGCTCTGGCTTGGGTGCTGTCCTTTACCAGCTTCAAGAGGGGGAGGAGAGGGTGATCGCATATGCTAGCAGAGGACTTCGGACTGCAGAGCGCAACTATCCAGCGCATTAACTAGAATTCCTTGCGCTGAAATGGGCTGTCAACGACAAGTTTAAAGATTATCTCTATGGCAATGAGTTTCAGGTCCGTACGGACAACAATCCCTTGACTTATGTCTTGACGACTGCCAAGTTGGATGCAACTTCTCATCGTTGGCTTCATTCTCTAGCTGGATTTTCTTTCAGTCTGAAGTACAAGAGTGGAAGGACAAACATAGATGCCGACACTCTGTCCAGGTTACCTTCAAATCGGGATGCAGAGACGGTTCTGTTTACTGATGTTGTGAAGGCTGTTTGTCATGCTGGTATCGTTTGTTCTGAACATTTTGCTCCAATTGAGTGTGTTTCCTTCTCTCAGCAAGTTCTCAACCCGGCAGCTGCTGCAGAGGTTCCTCAGGGCACAGATTTGACTTGGACAGACTGGCAGGTAGAGCAGAGTAAAGATCCTGTTATTGCTCGAGTTTTTTTCTCTTCTAAAGGAGTCGCGTGTTTGAATTCGAGGCCAACTTGCTTCAGAATCTTCACCAGTTAGAGAGCTTCTTCGTGAACGCAACTGTGTGTTTCTGCGGGATGGTATCCTGTACCGTCATGGGAAAGTTGCTAGTCAGGCAATAGATCAGTTGATTGCTCCAGAACACTTCCGTGATCTTATTTTGGAAGGTTTGCATGATGATGCTGGGCATCAAGAACGAGAAAGAACTTTCTCTTTGATAATTTCTAGATTCTTTTGGCCTGGTTTAGAGAAAGATATTGGCAAAAAGGTCCAAGAATGTCCTAGGTGTATTTGTCCGAAACACCTGAGCGGAATGCTGCTAGGTTGGTTCCTATCGAGAGTTCTTATCCTCTAGAAATCCTCTGTTTGGACTTTCTGACTCTTGGTATGTCAACAGGCGGTTTCGAACACCTCTTGATTGTTACTGATCATTTCACCCGTTATGCTCTGGTAATCCCAATTGTTATTGTTCACTATGAGTTCCCGGCTCGACTTCACAGCGACCAGGGACACAACTTTGAAAGCTTTGTTCTATCGCCGGCATAGAGTAAAGTCGGACTAGTCCCTACCATCCACAAGGAAATGGAATGGCAGAAAGGTTAAATAGGACCTTAATAAATATGATTGGGACTCTGGAGGATAAAAAGAAACTGGACTGGCGCTCTCACATTTCTTCATTATTACACGCATACAATTGTACTAGACATGATAGTACGGGGTTCTGTCCCTATAACCTAATGTTTGGTCGCCATCATCGTCAGGCAATTGATGCGTTTCTGGGGATCGAACCTAGCCCCACGAAGAAGAAAGACCAGACCTATGTACAAGGGCTGAAGGAGCGGTTGCACTATGCCTACTGGACAGCTACACTTGTGGCACAGAAGCAGGCCAGAAAAGGGAAGTCCTTGTATGACAAGAAGGTCATGGATGTCAAATTGTAGGTGGGAGACCGGGTTTTAGTAAGAAACCTGGGGCTGAAGGGACCGCACAGTGCATGTCGTCATAGAACAACCCGATTTGTTTATTCCGGTGTTTCGTGTGAAGAGGGAACATGGTCGAGGGTCCATTCTCACTCTTAACCGAAACCTTCTACTTCCATGTCTGGGACTTCCTTGCATTTGCCGTCCTTCTTCCACCTCTCCTCTTTCTCAGAAACTTGATCCTCTTGCTCCTACCTTTGTGCCAAGAAGATCTCATTGACTTCAGAATCAGAGTTCTGGTAGCCAGCGGTAAATTCTCTGATTAAACCGTATATATCATACTTCTTGCCACCAGCTTGCATGTAAATACCCTTCTTTTGTCTGTTAATATGCATGTGTTTTCTGTATAAAGTGTTATCTTTACACAATGTTCTCTAGGTAATTGACCCTGACCTGCTTTACTGATCAGATTTTAGGCTAACAATGTGTGTCGAGGATAATGTGTTTTGTTATCATCAAGTCTAAGTTTTGTTGTTGTTGTTGTTTTGCAGTATATCGCTACCTACTTTTGCTTCAAACTTGGGGTGAAGTTTGTAATGTATGTACTTGAAGTGAGATAAGAATTATGCCAGTCTTAAATGAATTTGTAAAAAGTTGGATATACTCGTCTTAATTTATTTTGGCACATTTTATTGTTTTGCTTTAGTATCTTAAGGATACCAAGTCTCATTAATTTACAGAGTTAACTGGGTTCTGTCAATTTACTAATGTTTTTTTCTAAAAGAACAATGCTGTGGACCATTTGTATGTAATCATTAGCTTGCTGACCAGGCCTGGGAACTTTTCATGCTTAAACTGGTAACTTATTTTGTTTTTACTTGAGTCGGTTTATGGTGCTTAATCTTTAGCAGGTTTAGTGATTACTTCCCTGATCATTGCCGTCCTTTGCTGAATGGCATGTTCATTGTGCATCTTTAGAAATAAAGTGTACAGCATGATAATATAATTTCATAACTAGCATTAGGGAAAGTACCCTGTTATAAAACTGTTTTTACCTCACGTTGTGTTTGACAGAAATGTTGGGGCAACATTTTATAAAGAGGGGAAGAATGTAACAGACTCAATATGTTACTAAATCATCTTACTTATCTTTCCTCATCCTCATCCGTCTTCTTCAACATTTAGTAGTCATTATTCTTTCTAACTACTATTAAGCATCTAATTGTTAATCTCATTTTCAAATTCTAATTACTAAATTTTACTTATGCCAATATAAAGTACATGTAGGTCAAACCTCATTATATCACAGTACATTAATTAATACGTATATCTCATCATATTGCATAACCCCTTATACTTTTGGTGTAGGTATACTGGACCTTTTTTGTCCGAATTAACCTTTCACCTTTGCACCGGGGCGTCTGCGCACTACATTAAAAACATTCCTGGCGAGAGCCTCGTGTTTGTTTCTGTTGTCTCGACTAAGACCTTTTTGTGCCTTCTGCAGGTAACTGGTTGCAATATGAATTGTTAAAATATATCCTTATTCATTACTCTATGCAACTAATTCCATGTTTATCCTCATATCCTCGTATTTTGTCATTTATTCTTCACCTTTGCATCGGGGCGCCTGCGCACTACATTAAAAAGATTCTTGGCGACAGCCTCGTGTTTGCTTCTGTTGTCTTGACTAAGACCATTTTGTGCCTTCTGCAGACCCCAAAAACAGAACTAAATAAAAGGGTAACACTTATATAAACATTTATACATGTTGTAGTTGCTTCCCTTTAGTTTGTTTACTGTGTCATAATCTTTTTTAATTTAATAACTTTTTAACACATTTAATTGGTAGATTTTTGCAATAATAATTCAAAAGGGTAGTTTTGGCAAACTTAAATCTTAATATAGTTTTGAAGTTTTGAGATATGAACTATCCCTTGTCAGTTGAATGTTAAAACATGAAGGGAAGTAATGTTTGTCATTTTTAACAAAATTAACAAATAGTTTAGCATCTGTGGTAAATATTGGGTTAACTTGTAAATTGATTCAAGATATCGAGTCATAAATGCATATAATGCATACAACAGTTTTGTATTGACTTCATCTCCGATAGAAAGGATATTAATTTACAGCAATTTAAAAATCTAATATTGTTAAATGTTCAATCCTAATGTGAATACATACGTACCATAACAACAATGAAACGAAACTAATGTGTAATCTAAAGTCGTGTGTAAGTTCAGAATCCTGAATGTAAATAAGACATTTTATATTAAAATATTTAGAAAAAGTTAACATATTGCAACCATTATTCTTGTCTTGATTGTATGTTAAACTTGCCTTTTCATAAATAAATTAATTTCAACTCAGAGCACTTGAAGTGCAAACCTGCTGAAGTTAAGCAAGGACCTTTAACATATTCGTTATTTTTCAATGTTTAATGTTTGTTTGTGTTTTTATTTTTTGTTGTTTTTCTTTTTTAATCATCTCATGTCCTGTATAAAGTAACCCTTTGGAAATATAAGCAATTTTTTAAATTTATGAAACTGTTTAACAACTCACAAATTCATAACAGATGTCACCCCGACTCTTTAAATAGAATAAAAATACT
>CM017570.1:45048629-45124805 GCA_007844125.1 Sinonovacula constricta
TATATATATATATATATATATATATATATAGGTATATGTATCATAGTGTACTACGTCCGATTACTCCATTATCCAATGTATTATAGCAACCACGACTTATCGCCCTTAAATAGCAATTGTATTAACAGTAATATCTTTGTTTAAACTTCTAAGACAAAGAAAACAAACACACGGTATCTGTGCAAACCTAATCTAAATCACAAACGCTTATATTAATTGGTTAGCAACTTTATTACTTTTGATGTGTAATGTGTAAAAACATGCAAAAGATTTGAAAACCTCAAGTATATGTAACGCTTCCTAAAACTATATTATTCGCACCTGCAATATAACTACATTCAATTACGATAATAAAGACACGGTTGTTGACCTTACTGATTGGCTGGCATTTGACATTCAAATGCGACTAATTAACACACAGTTTTGCCTTCGATAATTGCTTTATTCCGAGCCTCAATCGTAGCGAATGTCGATGTTCAGAAAGGGGATAGTTTTAGTTTTCAGGAAGAGGAGGTGCGTAGATATAAAAATAGGTTGTACTGTTATGGGCCTTCCTCTCTGCTCCTTCCAGGGCTACTATGACTATTTAACGATGTAAGAAGGCTAAGCTCTTGCCAGGAATCTCTTCTAGTGTGTTTTTTTCTGCCCATGGCCGAAGATGATGCGAACTCAACCTCACGCGTCCTAAAGAACTAATATTCGCACCACTCCCTGCCCTGCCAGTTTAGCTCAATGTGACCAAGCGGTCTTAGGGGAGATGTTGTTTGACAATGTTGACGGACGCTTGAAACCGACGATGAACAATCACAATAGCTCACCATGAGCATACACTCAGCTGAGCTGAAAAAGACAAATGCATAGTAAATTACATAACGATAACCGTGTATTAACCTGTCTCTAACAAATTAAGAACAACGATATCTAAATATTGCTGACATTATCTAAACTGCTAACAACTATAAATAACTTGGTCAAAGACATATTATGAAAAAAAAGAGAAATAATTATACCAAATAAAATTAACTAATTCAAAAAGGGACAATCCTCCCCACTTAAGTATGGAAATCACTCAATAGTGTTAGTATCGGTTAAATTAAATGCATGACTGGTAATTATGAATACAGGCAAGTATACCAACTAACATATAGATTTGTGGTTATTAAGTCCAAGGCTATGAGTGATGTAATAAAAAAGATATAAACGATTTTTAAAACCCATTGATTTAGTTCTACAAATTAGCACTAATGAACTATCTCACCTTACCATACCATATAGCATCACCTTAACTGAGCCTGGTTTACAAGTTTGACCAAACCATATTGTGTTTTTAGAATACAAAATATGTTCAGTCTTAACTTACCTATTTTAGCCGTATAAAGCCGAACTCACTTGTTCATTTTTTGTAGCGGTATTTATAGTCTTTTATTAAATTCATTTTTATGTTGACGATAGCGAGAGCGACCTTGGGTATCGGAAAAACTAAAAATGTGAAAAAGGTGATATGCTTGGTCTCATTTAAAGGAGTAATTATTCTATAATGAAACGTATGAAAAATAAACAGTTGGTATACCACCGGACTCCAGAGCAGGAGGTCGTGTCGTGGGTTCAAACCCTATCCTGGATAAATGCTTATTGCACATAGGTTCACAACAATATGACTTACATTGATACTGTTTAATTCAAACATGGTACATGGAAGTTGTAAACTATTATGTGAAGCAGAATGACGAAACATATTTTTGAGACTAAACCAAACTCTCTTCCATCCAATAATAATCTACCATTTAATAATGTAGGTGGGGTAATGAAATTACAACGAGTTTGAAATTAGTAATCCAATATAATTCCAAGTGAGTCCGATATGACAAAATGAACCTGGTGTCCAAAAACACAATAAGCAGGAAAGGACGAGCATTAAAACACTGGGGGAAGCCGTTTTAAAAGTAATACAATAGATCCATCCTCCCCCCAAACCACCACCCCTCCCCCCCCCCAAACAAAACAAACAACAAAAAAAAAACCCAAAAACAACAACAACACACACAACAACAAAAACAACACAAAAAAACAACAACAACAAACAAAAACAACTGTATATTGCCGGACCCACCAACTTGGAGACTCTTTAATTAACTAAGGGAGGGTAACATGCTACAATCCGGTTTATCTTTTGAAGCTAATATGTACATATCTACCTTTTTAACTGCCACTTTAAAACTATCTAGAACATAATATGTATGTTTAATATAGTGTTCACAGAAATGACAGCTATGCAGGCTTCAGATAAAAAAAAAAGCCGTCTCTACGTAATAACGGCTTCCCCAGCTCCTGATCGTGTTTGCATCAAAGGTGCACCGGAAGGGCATCAGTCGGTGGCCAAATAATTGGGGACGTATTCCACTCTACTTTCTGTCTCTTACAAATCAACGATAAACCGCACTCCGAAAGAACAATACTCTTTTACAAATAAATTATATCTTTGAGAACAAGAAAGGTAAATTATTGGCCGACTACACTAATACAAATTTAGAACATTTTTATCTGACTTACTCTTAAAGGAACGGGCACAATCATTTGTAATTGTGTAATTGTCAAAATTATACCTGTCACCTTTTTATCTCTTTTCCCGGCTATCGTGTTGTCGATGTCTAGACTCTGATGAAAGGATGTCGAATTATTATTTAAAAAGGTATTTATGAAAGTTACAATACTCTTGTTCTCTCTATTTTATGGCATATGTTATATGAAGCATACACTCATAAACACGCGAAGTGACCAATGATGTAAAACCCGTGAAATGGCCAGATGGCATGTGTTCAGTGTCACATCAGGTATTAAGGACGGTAATCGCGGAAGGACTCCTTCTATAATTAGAATAATTAGTGTGTTTGTTTACCTAGTCGTTACTCATCACATCGACGAGCTAACAAGACGACCAGTCAACGAGGACAACGACCAATCTCCATCGAGCAGACGACGCGGATGCAGATCAACACCTCTAACGACCATGACGGATGTATACCAATTGACATTGACCGTATGGCGAACAAGTGATGTGTGCTTGTAAACGACAACAGAGACTTACAACACTGTATTGCTTTTATTGCTTTATTATTGTATTCATAACATGTTTTGTATGTATGTATGCCAATATCTAATCATTACTGTGGGGGGGACGACAATGCTAATACTTACTAGTCGATAATGACAGATGATAGTTTTAGGGATAGGGATCGACATAGGAATGACAAGTGTACGCACGCAACCGACACGTAGCATACTAGGACGGTTCGGACACATTTATGACTAGTTAACAAGACTTATGAATGGGCGACATTAATGAGGACTTACTCACTTCATAGTATGTCGAGGTCAGGATAGAATACTTAAAGGGGAAGTGAATCGACTTTAAGGAACTGTCTTACACTTATACTTGATAGACTTTGGAAAAATTAAAATTTATTTAATTTTCTGTTAAATAAGGGGCGTATATAACACTACAGCTGTCCACTACAGCTGTCATGAGGGCAGTACTGTCAAGAGGTCAAGTACTTAAAAACCACGACGCTATCACGAAATACAAGGTAAAGGGGAACCTCACGTAGAGGACATATGTCTGGAAATATGTATAGGAAAAAGAATATATGACAAAGTCCTATGAGTATTGCAACATATACCAAACTCCGAAAAGGCACAGAACAAAGGTATTTCACATGCAAGCCAGCGAAAAGTAAGAACACACTTGTGATGAGTCATTTAAGGGAAAGAGCAACCCGACAGTTACCGCCTTGGAACGGTCAGTCGGCAATATGGACCAACCGGGTGCTTAAACCGGTTTTACAGAGTCACCACTGTAGTCAAAGTAGATTGACATGGTCCAACTACTTCAAAGAAAAACAAATTTAGTGCTCCTTGTTAGTTGTCAATAATGACCGATGGTGCCTTACAATACAGTTTTCAATGCCCACAATCCCAACTTCCACCTCTGCGTATATATACTAAAACCAAACGACGTACATTTGCCGCCCTCATACGCATTGATTCGACTGGCCAAGGACTTGCACACATTTCGTGGTTGGAAAATTGTTGGATACAGAGAAAATACTAGATAAGTTACTTTGTATTATTGTACTGATGTATTTTACTACTCTGTTATAGACATTGTAATATTGGGTATTATAATAACGTAACAACTTTGTACTAGTTCTACATAGATTTTAGATTAGCTAAATAATGCTGATTGCTAATTAAGAGATTTATTTATAATTATCATAGAATCTAATGGTTGATGAAGGTTGTTTTGCTATGAACCTAAATAGACGATCATAATAAGTTGCTGTGCTGTAACTGATAGAAGGATTACGTCGTAATTATGTATTGATTGTAATATATGTTTAGGTTTATTTGGATAACCTTGTTTGCTAATTATCTCAAATAGAGGAGAATTGCGCACGCACGAATTTATAATGTTAAACATCACTAGCCGAGTGATACGGCAATTAAAGGTACACTCTGTATATTATATTACGTTTGTTAATTAACTATGAATTGATACTACTTATAGATATTTGATTTGATAATTTAATTTGAACATCGTAATGTATTTATCACATAGTAGATATTAGATATTAATGATTATAATGTAATCGAGCGTTGTTTTAGGTTTTTGTTTCTACCTTCGTAGTTAACCAATTATAAGTCTTAAAGAATCGCTAAAGTTACGACCCTGAATAGAAAATCAAGTCGCGGAAAAATTAATAATTAAACACAACGTATTGAGAACTAATTGAAGACGTACACAAATCTAACCACTATACGATTATGCGCAAAGGCCACCTTCGTAGCCGATTGGAGAAGTAACCTTAAATTAAACGGTACTTATAATTTAAATAAGTAAGCTAATCAAACCCTAAAAGGGGCTTTTGGGGCTACAGTCAATTTTCACTGCGTTACCTCCCTTTCGCGAAGAGTTTTAATATACGCTAACTGTAGCATGTACTTTCGATTGAGCAATTTATGATAATAAACATTCCAAAAATAAACGAAGATATTGTTTCCGGAAACTGGAGACGATAAATGTCACGCAACACTCATTGATTGATACATCTGCTGAAGAGGCTGGTATACAATACATGGATTAAATATTGTAGTATAATTAATGAAATAAAGGGGTATCCGATTGTTTGCCTATATCAAATGCATGTAAACTATATCTCACCGCAGATTCGGAGAATTTGGGCATACTTTCTGCATAAACACTTACTTTAGTCTGAGAAAAAGACGAGTTTGAACTTAAAATATATTATTAGACAGCACTAACCGCGAAACAAGTCACTCTATATGTTTTCTCTCCAAATCTAATAGCACGATAGTGGTCTCTGTTCAAAATATACATCGATGTCCAAGCGGATAAACCCGGTTGACGATATAAAGATGATCTCAAAAGTATATAGTCACGTGTTTTTCTAAGTTTAAAAATAGCTATCTCTGCAGCGTGGATTAGATTGGAATTTCTTGTTTTCAGTGACGAGTGAGGATTTATACTTGATTGTTCACACATACCTAGGGAATAATGAACAACGTGTTGCAGGACCTTTTCAGGTCACAATGACATAACTGGTTAATGGAGAAAAGAAATTTGGTCCAAATTGTTGAATACTGTGGCGTAACGGGAGCATAGTAGAAACGAAACATCAACCGATGATTACAATTTTATTAATGAAAGTTACATTTTACAATCTAACAACAGTGAGGCGTTAATACCTCTCTCTAACGCGTCCACATCCACTCTCGGTCTCGTCCAGATCCACACTACTCTTTCGCCCCGCGACCCAAAAATATTTCCCGTGCATCGTAGTATATTTCCTTATTCTGATTATATTCTTATTTCTTCTTTAAGTTAACCCTTGCACTTAGCTTAATTAAACAGCACGATGTCTTTAAACTAACCAATTATAACTTATTATCATTTAACTGAAAACTAATTAATATGGCAACTAACTTTAAGTAGTGTGTCTGCTGCAAAGTACTATTTTAAGCAGGTATTTATTGTACAATAAATCATATCAAACGTGTTTCGGCTAGACTAAAGAACATTACAACATACATAAAATTCAGGTCACCAGCTGCAATAGCTCAGGTGGTAGAGCGTCGGCTGCAGATCGGGGGGGGGGGGGGGGGGGGGGGGGGGTCGTGGCTTCAACCTTGGCAGGGTCAAACCAAAGACTTTAAAGTTTGTAGTAGTGGCTTCCCTGCTAACGCACGGGGCTAAGGGGACAGCATTACGCCCTGACTCGTCGTTGTCAGTATAATGGATCGGCCGGGTCAAAGCAAAAGACTTTAAAGTTGGTAGTAGTGGCTTCCCTCCTAACGGCTCGGGGATAAGGGGACAGCATTATGCCTGACTCATCGGTGTCAATATAACTGACCGGCCGGGTCAAACCAAAGCCTTCAAAGTTGGCAGTAGTGGCTTCCCTTCCTAACGCTCGGGTTAAGGGGACAGCATTATGCCTGACTCATCGGTGTCAATATAATGGACCGGCCGGGTCAAACCAAAGACTTTAAAGTTGGTAGTAATGGCTTCCCTCCTAACGCTCGGGGATAAGGGGACTTCATTACGCCTGACTCGACAGTGTCTGTCAGCACCTTATAAGTGTCCCTGTACTATAATGATAGAAATGTCACTGCACAGTATCGGCAAAAATGCCAGCAAAGCCCATCCCACCCCAAAGCATACCAATTTAAATGCTAAACATCCTTTTTCTCCATAGTGGTACCAAAATCTTCCTTAAATATTTTTTCTACAAATGGCACCCACAGTGCATATTTCCAGACATGCGGACCTGGTAGCGCAATCAGTAGAGCCTCGGCTTCAGGTAGAGGAGGCCCCGAGTTCGAACATACCAAAGTCGTAAAAAATGATAGTGGTATAGCCACCTTGCTTACGCTTAAGCAAATTTAAGGGTCTTTCCACGACTGGTTGGCCAGGTGTTAGGATAATTTGACTGGGTGTGGTATCATGCCAGGTGTTCATGGCATGGTATACACAGTGAAGGCAGCACTATATCTGCTTCGAGTGGACACCGTCTCCAGATAACTGAAATACTGTTGGTGGGATGACTTGCAATGACATATTTAAATCTTCTCTAGCAAAACATGACAGGTAGTTATTACAGAAAGCAAGTTAGTGTAAAAAAATCAAAGGCCAAATAATGACGTAAATGTTATAATCCAAATGGGAGACAGTCTATTTTTACTGGAATTTCAGCATGAGCGGTATAAATAACAAGAAAAAAATAATGGTCCTAAGAAATTTAAATAAATAGTTCCATTGCCTCTTATAGACAAATTAGGAAACTGTTTTGAATGATTGCAGGAGTGTGCAGGGTCGTTATGTCAGAAGTTTGGCTGGCAGGAGTGTTTTGTGACAGGACCGCGACAAATAAAGATGAACAAAAAACACTCTGCAAACTAGGCTGCCGTGTATATACATGCATTGCATGTTTGTCTTTGTTGTGCTAGGAAAATGAGTTCCTCATAACAATGGAGACAACTCTGCCTTAATACTGTGATAGCTGGCTGTTATTTCACATACATTTTGATACAGATGAGTAATTGTGATGATGATGATGTAATGATGTAATCAATAATGATTAGCATGAAGTTTGGTCAAACAAAGTAAGGATGAATGTATTGATGGTTAGGATGATGTCTTCAGGCCATAATAATGTCGAAGCACCATAACCCAACCACCCACCACTCTGCCACCCCTCCACACTGCCACCATTACTGCCTCCCTACCACTCTCCACCATCCCACCACCCACTTCTGCCACCGTACCACCACCCACCACTCTGCCACCTTACCACCAACCACTCTGCCACTCCACCACCACCAACCACTCTGCCACCCCTCCACACTGTAACCCTTTACTGTCACCCTACCACTCTCCACCATCCCACCACCCACTTTTGCCAACCTACCACTACCCACCACTCTGCCACATTACCACCAACCACTCTGCCACCCCTCCACACTGTAACCCTATACTGCCTACCTACCACTCTCCACCATCCCACCACCCACTTCTGCCACCCTACCACCACCCACCACTCTGCCACTCCACCACCAATTACTCTGCCACTCCACCACCACCAATCACTCTGCCACCCCACCACTCTGCCACCCCTAAACTCTGCCACCCTACCACTGCCCACCACTCTGCCAACACACCACTGCCACCCCCCCCCACTACTCTGCCACCCACCACTCTGCTACCTTACCACCACCCACTTATGCCACCCTACCACCACCCAACACGCTGCCACCTAACACCACCACCACACTCGCCACTCCACAACCACCAATCACTCTGCCACCCACCACTCTGCCATCCAACCACACTGCCATCCTACCACTGCCCACCACTCTGCCAACCCACCAGTGCCACCCCACCACCACCCACTTCTCCTCCACCCACCACTTTGCTACCTTACCGACAACCACTCTGCCACCCCACCACCACCCCACTACTCTGCCAACACACCACTCTGCCACCCACCACCGCCCACTACTCTGCCACCCCAATACCACCCCACTACCACCCCGCTACTCTGCCACCCACCACTCTGTCACCCCACTACCACCCCACCACCACCCACTACTCTCCACCACCACTACCACTCACCACCACCCACTACGCTGCCAACCACACCACTGCACCCACCACCACAAACCACTCTGCCTCACCAACTACCAACCCCACCCCCTGCCACCCCAAAAACACATTGCCACCCCCACTACCACCCACCCCACTGCCACCCACCACCACCACTGCCACCCTACGACTGCGACCTCACTACCCACCCCACCACCCCACGAATCCCCACCCACCACTGCCACACACCACCACCATTATCACCACCACTCTGCCCCCACCTCCTCTGCCACCCCACTACCACCCATCACTCTGCCACCCTACCACCCACCACTGCAACCACTGCCACCCTACCACCACCTAGCACTGCCACCCTACCACCACCCTCCACTCTGCCACCTACAACTCTGTCACTCTACCACCCACCACCCTTTGCTTTGCAAAAGTTGTAAAACGGCATCTGCATGAGTAAATGGGTTAATAAAAGCAATTAAAAATGGTAACGATGATGTTTTTATGAGCATGTTAACAATTTGTCAGGTCAGAACTTAACCTCTGAGTGTATACTGTCCAGGAATATAGATGAACTATTGAAATACCCAGCATATAAGAAGATGGTGGATGAAGTGAAGCTGAATCGTGTAGGTGCTAAATCGTCAGATGGCGATGAGCTTGCCCCAGGTAAGGAATTGATTTTTGATTAATTGTTAAATTGATGATAATGAAAATTATAAGTGGAATAAGAATAATAATGTGGAGGCACCTGTAACATACGACCGCACGCATACATACATGTACATACATCGTGGAGGCACACGTAATAAACGCCCTCAACCACCCATACATGTACAAACATCCACGGAGGCACATGCAATACACGTACTTAAACACACATACATGTACAAACAATCACGGAGGCACGTGTAATACACGTACTCAAACACCCATACATGTACACACATATCCACGGACGCACATGTAATACACGTACTCAAACACACATACATGTACAAACATCCACGGAGGCACATGTAATACACGTACTCAAACACACATACATGTACAAAACATCCACGGAGGCACATGAAATACACGTACTCAAACACACATACATGTACAAACATCCAGGGAGGCCCATGTAATACAGGTACTCAAACACACATACATGTACAAACATCCACGGAGGCCCATGTAATATACGTACTCAAACACACATACATGTACAAACATCCACGGAGGCCCATGTAATACACGTACTCAAAGACACCTACATGTACACACATCCACGGAGGCACATGTAATACACGTACTAAAACAAACATCCAGGGAGGCAAATGTAATATACGTACTCAAACACACATACATGTACAAACATCCAGGGAGGCACATGTAATACACGTACTCAAACACACATACATGTACAAACATCCACGGAGGCATATGTAATACACGTACTCAAACATACATACATGTACAAACATCCAGGGTGGTCCATTTAATACACGTACTCAAACACACATACATGTACACACATCCAGGGAGGTCCATGTAATACACATATTAAAACACACACACATATACAAACATCCAGGGAGGCACATGTAATACACGTACTCAAACGCACATGTACAAACATCAGGGCGGGACATGCAATACACGTACTCAAACACACATGTACAAACATCAGGGCGGGACATGCAATACACGTACTCAAACACACATGTACAAACATCCAGGGAGACCCATGTAATACACGTACTCAAACATACATACATGTACAAACATCCAGGGAGGCACATGTAATAAACGTACTCAGACATAAATACATGTACAAACAACCAGGGAGGCACATGTAATACACGGACCCAATCACAAATACATGTTCAAACAACCAGGGAGGCACATGTAATACACGTAATCAAAGACACATACAGGTACAAACATCCACGGAGGCACATGCAGGACACGTACTCAAGTACGCATACATGTGCACATCCACGGACGAACATGTAAGATACGTACTCAAGTACGCATACATGCTCACATCCACGGACGAACATGTAAGATACGTACTCAAGTACGCATACATGTTCACACATCAACGGACGAACATGTAAGACACTTACTCAAGTACGCATACATGTACACACATCCACGGACGAACATGTAAGATACGTACTCAAGTACGCATACACGTACACATCCACGGACGAACATGTAAGACACGTACTCAAGTACGCATACATGCACACACATCCACGGACGAACATGTAAGACACTTACTCAAGTACGCATACATGTACACACATCCACGGACGAACATGTAAGATACGTACTCAAGTACGCATACACGTACACACATCCACGGACGAACATGTAAGATACGTACTCAAGTACGCATACATGTACACATCCACGGACGAACATGTAAGACACGTACTCAAGTACGCATACATGTACACATTCAAGGACGAACATGTAAGATACGTACTCAAGTACGCATACATGTTCACATCCACAGACGAACATGTAAGACACGTACTCAAGTACGCATACATGTACACACATCCACGGACGAACATGTAAGATACGTACTCAAGTACGCATACGTGTTCACATCCACGGACGAACATGTAAGACACGTACTCAGGTACGCATACATGTACACACATCCACGGACGAACATGTAAGGTACGTACTCAAGTACGCATACATGTACACATCCACGGACGAACATTAAGATACGTACTCAAGTACGCATACATGTACACATCCACGGACAAACATGTAAAATACGTACTCAAGTACGCATACATGTACACATCCACGGACGAACATGTAAGATACGTACTCAAGTACGCATACATGAACAAATCCACGGACAAACATGTAAAATACGTACTCAAGTACGCATACATGTACACATCCACGGACGAACATGTAAGCCACGTACTCAAGTACGCATACATGTACACACATCCACGGACGAACATGTAATCCACGTTCTCAATTACGCATATATGTACACATCCAATCCACGGACGAACATGTAAGACACGTACTCAAGTACGCATACATGTACACATCCACGGATGAACATGTAAGACGTAATCCAGTACGCATACATGTACATACATCCACGGACAAACATGTAAGATACCTACTCAAGTACGCATACATGTACACATCCACGGACAAACATGTAAGATACGTACTCAAGTACGCATACATGTACACACATCCACGGACGAACGTGTAAGACGTAATCCAGTACGCATACATGTACACACATCCACGGACAAACATGTAAGATACGTACTCAAGTACGCATACATGTACACACATCCACGGACGAACGTGTAAGATGCGTAATCAAGTACGCATACAGGTACACATCCACGGACGAACATGTTAGACACGAACTTAAGTACGCATACATGTACACACATCCACGGACGAACGTGTAAGACACGTACTCAAGTACGCATACATGTACACACATCCACGGACGAACATGTAAGACACGTACTCAAGTACGCATACATGTACACATCCACGGACGAACATGTAAGCCACGTACTCAAGTACGCATACATGTACACACATCCACGGATGAACATGTAAGACACGTAGTCAAGTACGCATACATGTACACACATCCACGGACGAACATGTAAGCCACGTACTCATCTACACATATATGTACACATCCAATCCACGGACGAACATGTAATACACGTACTCAAGTACGCATACATGTACACATCCACGGACGAACATGTAAGACGTAATCCAGTACGCATACATGTACACACATCCACGGACAAACATGTAAGATACGTACTCAAGTACGCATAGATGTACACATCCACGGACAAACATGTAAGATACGTACTCAAGTATGCATACATGTACACATCCACGGACAAACATGTACAATACGTACTCAAGTACGCATACATGTACACATCCACGGACAAACATGTAAGGTACGTACTTAAGTAGGCATACATGTACACACATCCGCGGACAAACATGTAAGATACGTACTCAAGTACGCTTACATGTACACATCCACGGACAAACATGTAAGATACTTACTCAAGTACGCATACATGTACGCACCCACGGACAGACATGTAAGATACGTACTCAAGTACGCATACATGTACACACATCCGCGGACAAACATGTAAGATACGTACTCAAGTACGCATACATGTACACACATCCACGGACAAACATGTATGATACGTACTCAAGTACGCATACATGTACACACATCCACGGACAAACATGTATGATACGTACTCAAGTACGCATACATGTACACATCCACGGACAGACATGTAAAATACGTACTCAAGTACGCATACATGTACACACATCCAGGGAGACCCATGTGAGACACACATGTACACACATGCACGGGCGCCAATGTAAAAAAAACATGGACAGTGAGATACAAAGACCCTCCATTATTTATTCAATTATTGGTTTTAGCAGCCAAACTAATCACTTTATATGTGTATTGTTTTTCAATAGCTTTTAAATCAGCGACCAGCTTTTAAATCGTACGCAATGCATTTTTGTCATGGTTGGAAAAGTGACGGGAAGGTTTGCGCCAGAATTAAAACAAATGACGGGAGTGGGGTTCGTCCGGGTACGACAAAATACGGTGATGATGGCTTCTCTCGGCCTTTTCGAATAGCGGGAGGTGTTTTCTTGTTGTGGAGGGTTTTGTTTTTATGTATATTACTTATTTATTTTTTCTACAGCTAATGCTTTAACTGTAATTTCATTAATAAATGCTATTTACGTAACGTTAAAAAGGCAACGTATATTTCTCTGGGTACAACCATTATAACCTGTCACTATTCACCCCGATCCCGCCTCCAACCAAAGCAGTAAGCGGAAAATCCTTCTCAGCTTCCTGTGTTAAAAAGTGTATTAACAAGCAGACAAAAGGTCATAGGTATATAATCAGATATGTTTGTCTTGAACAGATCCACTTTCACTTTAGTCGGCTTGCAGATCAGGAGGTCGTGGGTTCGAACCCCGGCCGGGTCATACCAAAGACTTTAAAGTTGGTAGTAGTGGCTTCCCTCCTAACGCTCGGGGCTACGGAGACAGCATTACGGCTGACTCGTCGATGTCAGTATAATGGACCGGCCGGGTTCAGTCCCTGGGCACCTCATAAGTGCCCCTGTGCTGTAATGATAGAAAAAGTATCGGCAAAATGCCGGCTAATCCCATCCCTCATCCCACTTTCACTTTGCTTGAGACTGGAAACAATGGCATCCAATAGTCAACAGACTTCCAATACAGGAGAAAGATGCTTAGAAATTGGTTCAACCCCGAGTGGTAACGTCGAGGATAGAATTGTTGATGACATCAAAAGAAAGTTCTTTATTGCAGAATGTCAGGAAATGCAAGATATTCAGAAAGCCGTGGAAGAGTTTCTATGGAAGATATGTGACGTTTTTGATAGGTGTCAACTTCCCTTTTGGGTCAGAGATATAATTCAAGGAGGGAGTGTACCTGAAAATACACGGTTGTAGGATTTCGAAAAAACGACCACCCACCATGGCAAGGAATGTTCAATCAATATGTGTTCGAATCCCTACGTCGAATTCGACTATCTGGCCATTATGTCTCATGACGGCATGCAACTTCCTGCAAACGAAAGGCATTGTCCAGGATTTAAACAAGACATTGACAATACAAGATCTCGTTTTGATGGACATTTTGATGTTTTTCGAAGAGAAGGCAATGTCCCATTTGAAAGTGTAAGTGCGCCGAAGCTGCTGAACCATTTTACGAGTTGTGTTGGGCACATAATTAAGAAGTGGCAATATGAGCAAACATCTACGACCCCAGTGGCTCCGCCCACAGCAAACAATAATGATGAAATAACCGATTTCTTCAAACTGTTCGGGAATAGGCAACCGGTTCCTCAATCCTTGTATTTTGGACCTGCAAGTCAGGGCTGTACGTTGATGCAGTCATTTGCATATCCACGTTAAGGTATAAACTACGTCTCGACATGTCAGTATGACATTAACAACGTCGAACCTTTCGAAGGAGTTGTCCACACCCCATCTGGAAGTTTGTCCCTGGACCAACGGCAACCACTGACGTATTTTACGCTCAGATTCAACTGGGCAAGCAAAGTTTACTTTCTGCGACCTCCGAATATCTGCGGTCTGTCTGAATCGAAGGAATTTGACAATTTCAGCGTCCATGTGGATTTCTTACCCGCATTCAAGTTCTTTGAGAGAAATGATGTGGTTGGCTTTGAAGAGGAGTATGGCGTTGACGAAGGCGATGACGATGACGATGATGATGACGATGATGATGATGATGATGATGATGGTGGTGTTGTCAGATTCCTCGTGCCTAAAATATGTCAAGCCAAGCATGGGTGCTGTTGGAAGGTATCCACGATGATTGAAGAAATAAATATGATCGCAGCAGCATCAGATGTTTTCTTGGACTCGTACAAATTTCTGAAGTTTTTTCTAAACGTATTTACGAAGAATCAAAACGCCGGATGGGACCTGACAAGTTACATGTTAAAATCGATACTACTGTATCATCGTTCGTACAAACAATGTCCTCCCCAGTCTGAATCAGTCAAGGACTGCCTCCACAGAATGTTATCGATAACATCATTTTGTTATGAACAAGACTTCATACCAAATTTCTTCAACAAACGCAACCTACTTAAACGTTATAATATCGATATGGGTTGAGAAAAACATATGGTGGAAAGATTGAAATTGTCAATCGTGTCCTCAGAAATACCGACTCAATTTTCAAAGAAGATTGTTCTCTAAGAAAAGTAATAACATGCATCAATACTAGTTTAGAATGGCATGATACACTGCACAGGCATATTCAGGGACACAAGTTGGACGCCCGGATTCGTTCCGATGTTATCGAGCGGGATTGGGACAGGCTAACGTTTGCCAGGAACGATGAAAAAACAATTCACGAGTTGATCGCGGAGAATATCTATTCACCAATAATGTGCGTCATTGTCTGAGTTTGACAGAAGCTTCTACCAACCATTACCAAACTGGTCAATCTATTTTTGTCCAATGGCGTATTTCCAACATACTGGAAACAGGCGGTCGTTAGACCCCTTCTTAAAAAGTCTGGTTTAGAGTTACAATTGTCAAACTACAGGCCTGTCAGTAACTTTTATTTCAAAACTAATAGAAATAGCTGCGCTATTCAGACTAAATAGTCATGTCGATACCCATAATGTGTTACCAAACAATGAATCAGCATATAGACGTCATCATTCATGTGAGACTGCTTTACTCAGACTTGTCAATGATCTCCTAGATGGTATGGAGAAACAAGAGGTGCCCGCTTTAATAGCAATTGATCTTAGTGCAGCGTTCGACACCGTGGGCCACAAAATTCTACTCGACGTGTTACACAGTCAGTACGGAGTAATTGGTTTTAATACTTAGGATATTTTACACGACTGATTTCTTTAATTAAATTTGTTGTGTTTATTTGTCGTTCATTTGCCTAGTATATGTGATTTTCTATATAAATGTATGTAATCTTATTGTTCTACTGTGCAGCTCCATTGAATATGTATATAGAAATAGGTGTTAAATTAAATAAAACAATTGCAGTTTCAGACTATTCAGCTAAGTTCATAATAATCATCAATAATTAGTTTTAAAACTTTAAGATACAAGACAGAAATAAGTGCAGTAAAAAAACGTTTATTTCATGTAAATATAACTCCCTGTATAATATACCCGGACACAGTGTGTTGTACTCCACACACAGAACAGCAATGTAGAAATAGCATTTGATTTGTAAGTTGCAAAAAAAAAAAATGTTTAAAAAGTTGATTTGTGTGGCATTGCTGCTTAAAAAGTTTATATACAGAATCAGACAAACACATTATGGAATACAAAACGCTGTATCCGGTCGCGATCAATTAGAAGTATTCGACATGGAATTATCTTAGTCATACAACTTAAACAAACTCACACCTTTGTCAACTGACATGGACGATTCAATGGACGTCGTTGCAACTTTTCTGTGGACACATAGAGTGCTTGCAAACATTATTATTCAGACGTTTTGTATATAAAAAACGTTGCTGAATCCTTAGTAGATTTACAGTAATATGTCAACATTTTTCGGTATGATAATACAATAATAATTGTTTACGTGATGAGGACAATATCACAATTGTTTGAGGACAGTTTCTTATAACACAGTTTTTATTAGATTTTATTTTGGCAAAGGCAAATCCAGAAGACTATTTAATGACATTATAGTCGGCTGGCAAATCGGGAGGTCGAGGGTTCAAACCCCTGCCGGGTCAAACCAAATACTTTACAATTGGTAGTAGTGACTTCCCTCCTAACACTCGGGGCTAAGGGGACAGCATTACGCCTGTCTCGTTTTTATTTAAATATAAAAATATAGCCTTTTTATAGCCGCCCATTAATTCAACTTATATAGAAATGTTGTGAAACGAGCGTTGATATGGATTTTATTTCAGACATTATGCCAAATCGCCTATTAACAATATATTCATCTTTAACATTTATCTCCCTTATACACAGCATAAATGATACATACATGTACTTACAATGTGCATTTACTATACTGAACTTTATACACATGTTCGCATGATTGGTAAAGAGTTTAAAAACTAATATTTCCTGTTTTGTATATTATCATTAAACTGTAAATACATCCCATGTTTATCATTTCGCTTTCGCATAAACGATGTTAAGAACAATTCAATATAAAGTATTTATTGTTTCATCAAACTGCTAATAATTGCCCGCTTGTGCCGTTTCATGTTGTTGTTTGTGTTGTTGTATTTTTCGTTCTTCTAGGGTTGCACGGTAGAAACACAATGATAAAATCTGGAATGTATTCCATTTCATATTTGCATTTTATAATAACGATTCCAGTTTGATATAACGAGTATGTGTGCATTTACGATAGGGAATGTGTTTGTGGGTGCGTTTGACTGAGTGTTTGACCGTGAATCTGTTTGCGTGGGCGGGTAGGGAAATAGGATGTGTGTGCGTTTGTGAGTGTGCGTGCGTGGGCGGGTGGAGGAGTGTGTATATGTGTGTATGTGTGTGTGTGTGTTTGTGTGTGTGTGTTTGTGTGTGTGTTTGTGTTTGTTTGTCATCATGTTGATAATAGAAGACAATTAACGTGCTACTCAGCTGGCATATATTGAGGTAATGTTGTTTTTTCTGAACTCGAATGTTTTACATGACAATGCAATGACATATATTCACTTTTAACAAAAAATGTGTTAATTTAAGTATGTTAAAAGTGGTTTGATGACACAGGCATATAATTTACTTCTTTACGGAGAAAAGAGATTTTGTGTATGCACATATAAATGGTGTAGGTTAATATACGCAGAGTGCAACTATATATTAGTATTGTATATATGTATGTAAATATTGATCATATAATGGATGGAAGTTCAAAGTGCAAATACTCAATTGTATGAGGTTTAACATGACGACAGTGTCACGCTTGATCTTAATGCGTTTCCAGTTGCTCTCCGTTTTAATGACTAAGGCTGTTTTGACATTACTGCTTAAAATATGTTCTACTCTTTGATCTGTTCAAATTCCTGCTTATAATCAACATTATGTCCATAATACATACATGGTATACTGTGATCTGTACACATGTCCGGTCATAATCGACATTATGTCCATAATACATACATGGTATTCTGTGATCTGTACACATGTCCGGTCATAATCGACATTATGTCCATAATACATACATGGTATACTGTGATCTGTACACATGTCTGGTCATAATCAATATTATGTCCATAATACATACATGGTATTCTGTGATCTGTACACATGTCCGGTCATAATCGACATTATGTCCATAATACATACATGGTATACTGTGAACTGTACACATGTCTGGTCATAATCAACATTATGTCCATAATACATACATGGTATACTGTGATCTGTACACATGTCTGGTCATAATCGACATTATGTCCATAATACATACATGGTATACTGTGATCTGTACACATGTCTTGTCATAATCAACATTATGTCCATAATACATACATGGTATACTGTGATAAATACACATGTCTGGTCATAATCAATATTATGTCCATAATACATACATGGTATTCTGTGATCTGTGCACATGTCCGGTCATAATCAATATTATGTCCACAATGCATACATGGTATTCTGTGATCCGTACATACGTCTGGCTGTAATCGATAGTATGACATCTTTTTCTGGTTAATGAGATGATCGTCATGAATATAGCTGCATGCTTATAATTACTGCTAATTCATCCTTTTTAACTATGCTATAAAGAGCATCCGTAGGACGGCGGTTATATGTCACTACATTATTAATTCTTCATATATCGCTTATATGAGAATATATGGTAGCACACATATTTTATCAACATATTACATGTCACAAGGGGGCGCCCGTGGGGTAGTGGTAGAGTCGTCGACTTGTAACTCCTCTGAGTGCTTGGCCATCTGCCGCTAAGGTGTGAGACCGGTGGATGGCGAAGGATTTACTGCTGGAATGTCTTCAACGTGATCAGTGTGAATGTTTTATCCTCTGCCTGGCTGTGTAAATCCTGGTGTTATCTGCTTGTACACGTAATGTGTATTGGAGCTTTACTGTGGGATATATTGCAATTTGACACTTCGGTTATTTCTATATTTAATTAGATATGTAATTGCTTTTATGCGTGATCAATTAACATAACAAAGTTAAAATATGAAATGTCGTGGGAGAGAGGGGTGGTGGGGGTGGGGGGAAAGGTGTTGTGAGGGGAGGCGATGTCGTAAAACAACAAGTCATACTTGATGCACACGAGGTTATATTACTGACATTGGCTAGACAGACTCACATTCCTTCTTTTGATAAAACTCATTGCAGCTTGAGATTGTGTCCAGCCAGTCCATCGCAACTTACAGTCGCCGTCACATTACATTGTCACTTACACTATGTCATTAATACTGAACTATTGTGTCCACCCAGTTCGTCGCAACTTACAGTCGCCAGCACATTACATTGCCACTTACACTATGTCATTAATACTGAACTATTGTGTCCACCCAGTCCGTCCCAACTAACAGTCGCCGTCACATTACATTGTCACTTACACTATGTCATTAATACTGAACTGTTGTGTCCAGCCAGTCCGTCCCAACTTACAGTCGCCGTCACATTACATTGCCACTTACACTATGTCATTAATACTGAACTATTGTGTCCAGCCAGTCCGTCCCAACTAACAGTCGCCAGCACATTACATTGCCACTTACACTATGTCATTAATACTGAACTATTGTGTCCACCCAGTCCGTCCCAACTAACCGTCGCCGTCACATTACATTGCCACTTACAATATGTCATTAATACTGAACTGTTGTGTCCACCCAGTCCGTCCCAACTTACAGTCGCCAGCACATTACATTGCCACTTACACTATGTCATTAATACTGAACTATTGTGTCCAGCCAGTCCGTCCCAACTAACAGTCGCCAGCACATTACATTGCCACTTACACTATGTCATTAATACTGAACTATTGTGTCCACCCAGTCCGTCCCAACTAACAGTCGCCGTCACATTACATTGCCACTTACAATATGTCATTAATACTGAACTATTGTGTCCAGCCAGTCCGTCCCAACTAACAGTCGCCAGCACATTACATTGCCACTTACACTATGTCATTAATACTGAACTATTGTGTCCAGCCAGTCCGTCCCAACTAACAGTCGCCAGCACATTACATTGCCACTTACAATATGTCATTAATACTGAACTATTGTGTCCACCCAGTCCGTCCCAACTAACAGTCGCCAGCACATTACATTGCCACTTACAATATGTCATTAATACTGAACTATTGTGTCCACCCAGTCCGTCCCAACTTACAGTCGCCAGCACATTACATTGCCACTTACAATATGTCATTAATACTGAACTATTGTGTCCACCCAGTCCGTCCCAACTAACAGTCGCCGTCACATTACATTGCCACTTACAATATGTCATTAATACTGAACTGTTGTGTCCACCCAGTCCGTCCCAACTTACAGTCGTCAGTACATTACATTGCCACTTACACTATGTCATTAATACTGAACTATTGTGTCCACCCAGTCCGTCCCAACTTACAGTCTTCATTACATTACATTGTCACTTACACTATGTCATTAATACTGAACTGTTGTGTCCACCCAGTCCGTCCCAACTAACAGTCGCCAGCACATTACATTGTCACTTACACTATGTCATTAATACTGAACTGTTGTGTCCACCCAGTCCGTCCCAACTTACAGTTGCCAGTACATTACATTGCCACTTACACTATGTCATTAATACTGAACTGTTGTGTCCACCCAGTCCGTCCCAACTTACAGTCGCCAGCACATTACATTGCCACTTACACTATGTCATTAATACTGAACTATTGTGTCCACCCAGTTCGTCCCAACTTACAGTCGCCGTCACATTACATTGTCACTTACAATATGTCATTAATACTGAACTATTGTGTCCACCCAGTCCGTCCCAACTTACAGTCGCCAGCACATTACATTGCCACTTACACTATGTCATTAATACTGAACTATTGTGTCCAGCCAGTCCGTCCCAACTGACAGTCGCCGTCACATTACATTGCCACTTACAATATGTCATTAATACTGAACTTTTGCAATTTTAAATTAAATAAGATATTCCTAGGTAAATGTCTTGTAGCAATCTTATATTTCATTTTCTTGTTTACTTAACAATATTTGCATAAAATGTGCATTGCCTCTATAAGATACATTATTGGATTAATTGTTCATTAATTCAAATGAATTATTTTATGTGTTGAATATATAGGGTTTGTTAGTAACATCTGAACGTGTGTCAAAATACCGATTGTATATCTCAATATTTGCTATATAATACCAGAACTTATCGATTGACGTTGTATTCATTTAAGGTACATACCACATATGTGATGATATTGTAATGTAGTTAGGTTCTGACTATGTGTATTAATAATGTTGAAATTCAATTTCTTTAATGAATTTACGGTGCATATATTCTGACTGTATCAATAATCGTTATGAAAAATTAAAGCTACCTGTTTATACTATTGTGGATCGTTTTATATTTTAATGACCAGTTTATGTAAAATATTGTGTATGACCAATGGCACATTAATGTGCTGATATGTCAATAAAGGTTGTATTGTAACAAATTCTTAAATTGCCTGAATAGTAGTCATATATATAAATATATACTAAGGAAAAAAAAAACACAACTACCTATCTATACTTAATACATTTATTAAGTAAGTAGCGCTGCAAGTGCAGCACGTGCATTTCGAAATTCTGTTTCTGGTGGCTCTGTGCATGCTTTTCTTGGACACTGTTAAAGCGTATCATGTTCCCTAGCAATTGTGACTCATATTTTAGCAGAGGTTTTGTACCGTTCAAACAAAATAAACTTTATTTGTATTGACTAAAAAGTTGCGTTTCTTTTTTCCCCTAGTATATGTAACGTTAGTTATTTAAAATTTAAAAACATGTAAGATGTAAGTTGAAAAGCAATAAAGGTTATATTGTATATAATAATATTGTATCGACGTTAGTCCCTTACCAAAACTTCTAACTGCATATTGCTTTTAATACTCAGAACCTGGTTCTACCAGTAAAGTGCTCACTCGAGTATATTGAAGCCTGCTAAGACCACATTCCCATTTCCAGAGTATATACAGGTGCTGACTAGGGTTGTTCTATCGCAGTGACAAACACCTTAAGAAATAACAAGGTAAATGATTTATGTTAATTATTTTATTACAAATATAACAAAAACAAGAATATGATGCTGTCATATAAATTATCGTTTTTAGTTTGTACATGTTCACATTATTGGATAAAGTTAATAAATATTTCGGATGTATTTGGTAAACTCGAGCGATAGATTAGAACCCCGAAATAGACCTAATAATGTTAGTCCCTTACCAAGACTTCTAACTGCATATTGCATTTAATACTCAAAACCTGGTTCTACTTGTAAAGTGCTCAATCGAAATGGAACTTTTTCCTAGTCGACTTAAAATAAATAGGCTTAAAACTTAACTAAAATTATAATTTGTCTGACGTTTCTAAAGCATTGACTACCTTTATTACCGACCTGAATGTCAATAAGATATCTGACTCCATGACTTTGATTCTATGACATTACCTTGATAAGTTTTTCACTTTCTCAGTCTATACACCCTGCTGACCTATCAGGTCTACAAACAGAGATCAAATACTCCTAACCGATAAAAGTGAGTTGATATATCCATCAACCTTAAAAATAAGGTCAGTAGAAGTGAAAGTGATAATACATACGTAGAACTAATCTCTGTTCGAATTTAACCAACGTTCCAATGTAGAAAATACAATACAGTACAAGGTGTGGAACGTAGTGATGTGTTTGATCACAGGTACAGTAAGTGAGATGGCTTACAGTGCAGGTAAATGACTTGAAAAACGTGTTTTTTATGTTATTTTATTTTTCTTTTCTTTAGTCGCACAGTCACGTAGAAAATCATAGCGTTAACTATTCAATGTAGAACATAGCGAATTGTTTAACGTAGGCATTGTCAGCAAGGATGGCGTTAATTTCAGGTAAAAATAGTTAACTAATGCGAGGTTTAGTGAGAATCCTTTGGAACCGGACAGACACGATTGTGTTATGATTTTAATTTATGAACCAACTGCAAACAAATGGACAGTCTCCACATTAGGGAAGATTCCTTATCTTGGCAGCCATCTTTGATGGCAACTTTAAGCAATTTTAAATAAATTGTATAGAAGCGTAAATTTTATTTTCTTTTAATTTCTTCATTTGTGGTAAAAAAAAAAGTTATACAACACCGGAAAGCTCTTAAAATTCATACTTTTAGAATACAATATTTTTAAAATTGAAAAAAAGCACAAAGAATTATTACACAGAAAAAAAAGTTATTGGCTCATCCCAAACAAAATGAACAGTGTATCTTTTTTTGGTTGTATTTTTCTAGTTTTGATATTTAAAATACTTCATAAAAGCAGTTAACTTATATATAAAATTTAGTAAAATAAACTGAAAAATAAAAGCATAGTAGTGAGTTTAATACAGCACATATTTCCCAATTTCAGCCTGCATTAGCTTCTGCCTTCAAAGATGGCTGCCTTAAACTGTCTTATCAGTGCCTATGACATCACATGAAAACTATCTATAGTACGCAAATATATCGGATTACACATAACAGATATGACAAAAATTGACATAGACATTTAAAATGAATAAAATAAAAGTAATCAGAATGTTGCGTTAAGTAACGTTTTCTTTTCGAGTTGACATCAAATCATTACGTTTCGATTTGTATTCTCCGTAAAGAATCAAAATTTAGTTCAAATTGACCAAATAATGGATAACTTCTTTCGTCAGTATGCAAGTTCAGACACAGAAATCGACCTAAATGCTAATTACTATTTACAATGGCAAAAGACAAAGCGTAATAAAGAAATTGGGAGAAATTATTAGCATGTTAAGGATAACTAACATAATAGTTCTTCTTCTTTTTTAGTAAAATAAGTTTTACTTTACTTTCCAGCATTTTGTCTAACTTCAGACAAATGGCACTATCAATTTCAATACATAAAACAAAAACATGGATATTATGTAAATACTATGTGAATTGGAAATTTTCCATTTCAGGATGTGTATTATCTACATTATAAGTGAATCGGAGTGACAACAATGGCATCCAATTGCACAAAATCCACCCAGACAGAGGACCGTTTATTGACCGCAGAGGAAGCACTCCAAGAATACAGAAAGTATTAGGGTAGTCAGAAGCCGATGCATTATTCAAAGTCATTGGTCGGTCCCGATTCCCCCCCCCCCCAGTATAATTTAATGTAAAACACCTCCATTTATTCATTTGCATAATAGTTTCGGCATTATTCGAAGACAGTTTTTCTCACCAACGTTCAGTTCTAATGCTATCTCCAAAGCCCGATCGCGTCACCAGTGTATTGTTACTAGTCAAACTGCGAAGAGATGTTACGCTCGTAACATCGATGTATGGTTTCGTTAATTGGTTGTATGACGTTGTTGACTGCGTAAAACGTGTCGATTAGTTTGACAGTCACATCTGATGTATAATCAATTAAGCAGGGTGACAATCCAATTTAAGATTGACTTGTAATCTCTTTGTCTCACAGCGGTATTTCAAAGTGTTAGGATGGGTAGGTATAAATGCTGACCGAGATCGTCATCTCAATTAAAAAACATAGCTGGTGAAATTTTAACTGAGCAATCTGAAGAAGGGACCTGCAACTGTGGGACACACAGACTAACATGTTCACGTATATATGTGACAGTGGTTTATACATAGAATCATACATTTTTATTTTTTTTTTATTTTGAAAATACAGAAATATAAATCACGACGTTTATTCTTTTTAAACAAAAAACATATGTTTCACTGTTCAAAGTATTATGGTATATACATTGATATTTGCACATTACCGCACATAATTACTTAATTCAAACGGCGGACTAGTTGGACAAATTTGTAAGTGAAAGTAATTTGGATTATTCTAACCCCATGCATTATTCGAAGTAAATCGGCGGACCCGACGACTTCGAATTACCGAAGTCCGACTCTATTTGTAGTACACAAACAAAAAATTGCAAAAAAGCAACTACAAACAAATGGTATTTCGACACATGATCAACTTGGTGTAAATATCAAGACACACATGCGTTTGACAGCTTATTAACTTGTGATGTTAGTGTGTATTATATGGTGAATTGTAATAAAATATTGACACTTTTGTGTAAAACATCGACGTAATTCATCAGGTTGTGTTGTGGAAAAACAATGCAATTAAACATTTTTATACAAGATTTAACTTGTCTAATGAAATATGCACATCTACGGTGAATCTATTAGGTTGTGTATACGTTGGTGTTTTGGCTAACACAAGGGTAAAGAAAGTGTATTTACACTTTTGAACATTTGTGTTGTTATTATCACTTACAAAGTAAATGTGTGCAATTGCATTCTTGACCTTGAGACAAAACTGGTCAGTCAATGCGAAGACAGCTGGAAATGGATTTTATTGGAGATTAATTGGGACATACATGGAGGTTAATTGGAGAATCATTGTCAAATATGAATGAGTGACGATAGTTTACTGTTGTTCAAGTATATTTACTTACTAATAAATCCTATTTTGGAACTTGTTTATGTGATAAAATAGGTAAAGTAAATTGTAGCATGTGAAGGCTACAATGTTAAAATGCTTATTGAATTGTCATCATGACACATATTGTAAGCCAGTTTATATTTGATTACTATGACCATTGTAAATAAACACAGGCGACACAACTTAGGGATAGCAAAATTCATTCACTGAAGAAATCGGAAGTTCTGATATTTTTGTCCGAACGTTCGATCGTTCGAACCAAGTTTATAGATTCTACAAAACAAAGCTTATGTGGTTAACTTAAAACTATGAACAATTGTACAGAATAAGTGCAAAGTGTTTAGCTGTAACATCTGAATGTTCCAATGTATGGAAAATTTATTTCTCGGTATACAGTATTACTTTCTCTGTAATAAGTTTTAGAGTTAAAACAAAGTTCATTCTGACAATCTTGTCGGTATACCATTTGTTTCCTCTAATGTTGAAAAGCATTTCTTTTTAAGATAACATACACATTGATATTGACACAATATGAGAAGAAAATCCATTATTAAAGCAAATCAATTAAGGTTATAAAGCATGGAAAGTTTCACAATACCGGTTTAGAAAATCCAGTGACCATAGTGGAGTTCATGCTTTTGGACATCAATATTCGTCGCAATGTATTCATTTAGGTGTGATAAAATCAAAACAGTACATGGGGGAAAGATACTGACAGATACGCGACCATTGTTTGTCGTCAGAAAAACACGTGATTATAAAGTTCTTATTAATCTTATTGTCTAGTGTTTAGGATAAGTTTGTTTAGTAAACTTAATCAAATTACATTTTAGAATTCGTTAGATATACAAATGGCACTGCATCTTCATTAGAAATAACAAAAACAGTTATCTTTGTCGTTTGGATGACGTCATCATCACGGACATATACAAATGCCGCTTTTGTAGGCTGCCATTGACGTATACGTAGATATGTTTTAAATGTATATTTGTAATACCCTATACTTAAATAAAATATGAATACGTATTTACTTTGATTGTGTTTTCTTTGCGGCATGATTTACACACCTAGTGTTCTGCTGTTAATTGTTTAATGATGGCCGTCCGTGGCCGAACATCAAGCGCCCTACGTATGTACAATACACTAGTCAGGCATTTATCTTTTCATTTACTGTTATAATTGAAGGAAGTAAATGTTTCGCATATAGATGAACACAAAACAATCATTAACATGCCAAGTACAATTATATAACAAATGTAATCCTTTTGACATATAGACGGACAGAAGACACTTATTAACCGGTTAACAATAGTTATATATTACGAATGTAAATGTTTGACATACATATAGGCGGAAAACCGTCATTAAACTTGTCAACTACATCGTTTTTCCTCCGGGTTTCAGTAGTAATTTCTTTCAAGATCAACTATATGCAGTAAGGTGAAAGAAATTATTGAAACATATTGATTAGTGAAATTATTATGAAGGATGAATCAAATTTCATTTTCCTTGATTATCAGCTGATAAGGTTGTTTGGCCCTGATGGTTGACGTTGTATGTTTGAAACACACATACAGTATGTTTAAATCTGTATAGCATTTTTAAATAGTAAATGATGATTGTTTTATTTCGAATGATTTCTTCCAAGTTAATAACAATGTATTTTTAAAAAATGAACACTGTCGACAATCTTTGGGACAGAATCTTTAAACAGTTATTGATAAGTGACTGGATGAAATTATTCATAATTTGAAGGATATGATATTTAAAGAGTTTTTTATGGTTGACTGCTTGCACATATTCAAAATCTGGGAGACAGAACAGTCTTAAAAAAATTGTTGATCAGTGACCGAATGCACATATTCACAATCGGAGGGACAGATCCTTTAAACGGTTATTGATCAGTGACTGAATGCATATGTTCACAATCTAAGGAACAGGTCCTTAAAAAAAAACTAAAGATCAGTGACTGAATGCACGTATTCACAATCTGAGGAACAGGACCTTTAAACAGCTATTGATCAGTGACTAAGTGCATGTGTTCACAATCTAAGTGACAGTGTAGTTAGACAACTACTGATCAGTTACTGAATGCACGTATACACAATCTGAGGTACAGGACCTTTTGACAGTTATTTTACTGACTGAATGCACGTGTGTGTTCACAATCGGAGGAACAGGGCCTTTAAACAACTACTGATCAGTGACTGACTGCATGTGTTCACATTCGGAGAAACAGGATATTTTTTTTCATTTCTTGCACCTGAGAGAACGTACGACGTTAGATTAGTTAGTTTGATTACTGACTGACTGAATGCAGATATTTATACAAGTTAAATTTTCTACAAAACTTGCAATTTTATAATGTAAAGACCTTTAAACAGTTATTGATCAGTGACTGAATTCATGTATTCACAATCCGTGGAACAGGCGCTTAAAACACGTATTAATAATTATCTGAATTTATGTCTTCACAATCGAAGGGACATGAACATTAAGCAGTTACTGATTAGTGGCTGAATGGACATATTCACAATCAGATGGAAAGGACCTTTAAACAGTTATTGATCAATGTATGAATGCATGTTTTCACAATGTGAGAGACAGTGGCTTTATACAGATATTGATCAATGCCTGAATGCACGTATGCACTGTTTAAGGGACATCACCTTTTGACACTTATTGATTACTGACTGAATGGAAGTATTAATACAACTTACATATTTGAAACAACTGTTCTGCAAACCTTGCAATTTTAAAACTTTGGTACTACATATCTATATTATTTGCGACTGCAATTGTTAAGTCGTGTGTACCTTAGTGAGTTATGTGTATAGGTAAACTATTTTGAACATTTTTTAAATTCAGAGGGGAATACCCAGTTAACCGATAAGTAGAGTTGGCAGTGTTTACGATGTTAACATTGTTCAGTTCATGTGTGGCACACACATTTCGACAAAGAACGAGGTACGTGCAGAGGATTTTATATACGGAGAAAAAGACAGACAACATTTTCAGATGGCAAATAAACCAGAGAACCGTTCGGATATGCAGGTCTGATCATTTATATGCTAATTTCTTTCTTCAAAATTTCGTAAAATCTTACATAAATGACCATACAACTAGTGAAGCAGTTTCTTTAAAGACAAATAATATAGCTCAGTACAGGTCTGTTTGAAAACCAAGGCTTTATAGTTTTTTCTGCTTGTAGGGACACGTCTTTGTTTGTAGTTTAAAACATATTTTATTCATTTAAACATACACGATACTTATTTATCTTAAATGAGCATATGTTTATATTTAAAGTTATGTTGTTTTTAATGTATGTATTATGGGAACATCATGTATATACCCATGTTGGTCACTTTTGTCGACTGTTCGTTCCAAGGCAGTAACTGTTGGGTTAACTCTTATGTTTAATAATTTATCGCTTACTTGTTCATATTTTTACATTTGGCTTGCATGTGAATATCTTTGTCATGTGCCTTTTTTGAAATTTTGTCATATTTCCTAATATAAACATTATAAGCGTGGTAGTTATATTATACTTTTCAATCTCTTGTAAACTGCGCATATCGAGATATATTTTGCATACACATGTTTTTGTTATCTAATATATATATACTGGGCGAACTTTTACGTGAATTGGGGATTGAACTGGAATTAGTGTATTGCGTAGAAAATGCAGGTAAGAGTTGCAGGTTTAACCCAAATATTCTGAACTGAAACCACGTTACACATGTTTATTAGTAACTATTTATAAATTTATAGTATTTCAGCTGCGATTTTGGCATAACGGAATACTCAGTAAAATAATCTTTAACTTACACAGAAATTCTAAAATGGACAAGAATACGCATCGGTATACATATCATCATCATCATTATCATCATCATCATCATCATCATCATCATCATCATCATCATCATCATCATCATCATCATCATCATCACCATCATCATCATCATCATCATGAATGTATTATACACATTATTTGTAATGGCTCAGATTTCTCACGAAACCTGCAATCATCTTTCTTTGAAGTAGCTTGTAATACGTGTGAAACAAGTAGCTTGTCACTATGAACATGTTTTAGTCACAGGCTAAAGCCACAGACATCTTATTTCGGTCGTTAATTGAATCTCAGGCTGACATTTATTGCCAACCGTCATTCTATGCGAACTTATTCAAATATTATGTGTAAGCTTGGGTAAATATGTAAATACATTTTACCTGTGCATGAGCATCATGTTTGGTGTGTTGGGTTTTAGGTAAGTTATAACAATACACAAGTATGCACCCACTTCCTTCTTTTCATTTTTATTTCTTATTTTTTAAACTATATGTCGACGTTGACAGAACAATATAAATAAATCAAAACATGGGTGATTGTGATTGATGTTCATTTATGTGCAATTAAACATTCATATTTATATATTTATTGCTTGCAGTGGAACCCCAACCCACCCTTCCCACGGGGCACACACAAATAACCAATATAGGTAATAGTCGAGACTGACAACAATGGCCTCAAATATACCAGACGACACCCAATCAAATGACGATTCGTTGTCTAGTGAGTCTCGCACTAGAAGAACCGTCGAAGACAAAATATATGAAGAACTAAAAAAATGCGTATTTCATAGATGTCAACTGTCAGGAAATGTTAGACCTAAGAGGGGCTGTTGAGAAATATCTAACCAAGCTGCGTAAAGCGAATGAATTTCAACGTCTTCCATTTAGAATAGAAAAAACTCGTGCAAGGCGGAAGTATGGCTGAGAATACGCGGTTGTGGCAATGTGATCGCGTGATCCAAAATCCGCCATCGGACGCTTCAGAACCAGACTATTTTGTCGAATTCGACTATCTTGCAATAATGTCTGGCAAAGAGATGGAGTTCGTGAATCAGGAATACTGTCCGGGTTTTATTCAAGTATTGAACAAAAACAAAACAAAACAACTAAAAACATTAGAAGCCAATCTTGTTCATGACGAGAATTTCGTTGATGTATATTCACTGGCACTCATATTCAGATTAACGGTTTTTGACATAATTGACACATGGAATACTCAAGGACCTAGTCTATCATCGAAGGCCGGTACACACGAGATACTGGAGACAGCTACACTGTCACATGACCCTAGTTATTGGAAGGAGGTTTTAAATAACGAGTTTCTCAGAGCCTCTCAAAGAATAATATACACTAAATCAGGAAGTCTGTTACATTTGAGGGTAGGTGGAACCAAATTCGACTCCAGACTCAGTAGTAGCCATTTCAAGTTCGTCTGGGTGAGAAAGGTTCACCATCAAGAATCATCGAACAACTCTGGAGGTTTCTCTGACTGTGCATTTAAAGTTGATGTAGATTTTCTTCCTGCATATGAGTTTGAGTGTGACTCTTTTCAAGAGGAACACGCACATATGTTTAAGTCTATAGAAAACTTTAATACACAAAACCAGATGTCAGAGGGACCTTCACATGTAAGATATATTGTGCCAAAAAGATGTCATAAAGAAAAGCATAGATTCTGTTGGAAGGTGTCTACGATGTTGCTCGAACAGGCACTGATCAAGCGGTCTAGTGAGATACATTTGGATTCCTACAAGTTGCTTAAGTTTTTTATTCTTGATTCAAGGTTTGGGTCGATCATTACAAGTTATATGCTGAAGACAGTGTTCCTGCTTCATTTAAAAGAATGTGCCTCCTCTGAAGGGTCCGTTAAAGGCTGCCTCCACGCTATGTTACACAGTTTGTCCAAAATGTGTATGGATGGTTGCATACCACATTTCTTTTATGATTCACATAACCTTCTTACAAAAAGTATAAAACTGTGTCGCATCTGTCAAAACCCGTGTAAACTTTTGGAGGGCGTCACTATAATAATTACCGAGATAAAACTTTTACTCACCAATGCGGATAGCGTTTTTAAGGATGGCTGGACTCTTGAAACATTATCGACAGAACTTAATGATATGTACAGACGTAGAATAGAAAGGAATCAGGGAACAGTGGATAAAACGAGGGTGGATGCAAAATGAATACATAACATGTGGTGTTGCTAAATCTAACTTGTATCAAACCACAGATCAAAAATGGGCAAACAGATCGCCAAATACCTAAACAAACTTATTTTTGTAAGGAGGTCATCATACAAAGTCTCTTTAGAAACGTGTATGGTGATAGATCCATGCTGTTTGTTTTAATTTAGTAAGATGTACAATTATGCATTATTATCCCACTCTTAACCATAAACCATAAGCATTATTTATCTTTTCAACATTTCATTCGTTCCAAATGTTAGTATAAAAAATTCCAACAGAATATAGAATTGAAAGCGTGTGTCGCTATCAAAGTCGTTTGGGTATTTTTAATGTTGATGGGGTATACTCTGTCGTTTTGTTCCAAATGGTACATGCTGCAGAATATCATTACGCTAAAAGTATTGTCAATGTCATATAAATGGGAAAAACACAACACTAGACATAGTGTGTTATTATAGACACAGTGTGCTATTATACACATAGTGTGTAATTATAGACGGTGTGAATGTCACTCTAATTTGTTCATAGTGATATTATAATGTACTTATATCCCCACTGTGGATGCATTTTTTTGCAATGATACAATGGTAATATTATTGAAGCGTTTGTTTTGAGGATTCCTTTCGATAGTATTTATTTGCTTTTAGCAAGTGGATTGTTTATTATCACAAATGTAGCTTTAAAATTATTGTATTGAACATCTTAAACTCAATGATAACATTGGATATGCCGTTGTCACCAGTCTTTGTGAGAAAGTGTGTCATTTGACAGCCGCTTCAGCATCCTTGTCGGCCCTTTCTTGCCTCTTCAAAATCCCAGTCGGCCCCTTTTCGCCCAGTCGGCCCTTTCTTGCAAACCTCTTCAAAATCCCAGTCGACCCCTTTTCGCCCAGTCGGCCATTTCTTGCAAACCTCTTCAAAATCCCAGTCGGCCCCTTTTCGCCCAGTTGGCCTTGTCTTGCCTGACGCTTCATTACCACATTCGGCCATCTCATGCCGTGTCTTTACTGCCGATAGTATATATACACTATTTTGCCAATCAATTATAATGCTATAAACTAACAAGAAATAGCCAGTATGTGAGACATCCAAGGCGCCGTAGAGAGCATGCGCTTTAAACAAGAAGACTATTCTAGAAACTAAACACTCTCTTACATTGTCGATTAATTTCTAAAACATTTGACAGTAACGAGCCATAACTCTAATGGGAAGTAGAATATTTGCTACCTTAATTGTTTCCCCTGTTTTCTATTTACAAAATGTATTGTTAACATCGGTATACACGGCTTCTTTAGTTAAACAATAATTCGCCAAACATCTGCGAATTCCTATAAATGCCGGCTACTTTTTTAAATTGCAAGCTTTACATTATTGTTGCTAGTTACAATGTAAAAAAACAAAAACGGAATACTCATTTCATTTCTCTGAAAAAGTCTCACAGATCAACTGCGATTTCCTGTTTTTGCCAGCTAAACTATCGTCTCCATAATAAATCATTCCATAGTAGGTACCGCTCTTCAGAGCTGCGCCAATAATTTAGACGAATGTCTCCTTTTATGTGTCCGTTTAATACCAAAAATCATACCAAATAAAGCAGATTTTTTATTCTTGCATCAAGGCCAGGACCAGATTCAGTCTGGCTCATTATCAACCAACGTTAGAGTATAATTATAATGACTTATAAGTGTAACACTTTCCTAACAACAACTATGCTTTTCGTGAGTGTAAAATAATAAAAATCATCCGCCGTACGTAGACTGTGTTAAATCGTGTCTGCGTTCTTTTAACTACGTTGTTATCGTTAATAATTTTTTATCTTTAAACAAATTTGAAGATGTTTGCTATATGTGTATAGTAATGTTTACCTTATTGTGAAGATAAAATGGACGTTCATGCTTATCAGCAAACATTTTTGCAGATTTTGTATGTTGTCTATTTATGATGCGATCAATAGTATGCCTAATACTATTGTCACGTCTAAGCTCCTACTTTTGAAAACATGTTATAATATTATGACCTATACAAACTTGTTTGCAGTTGATGGCTATAATGTAAACATTTGTAAATTTAAAAATCCCGACTCGTTATTTTCTTCTGATATCGTTTTATATACACAAACCTTGCGTTCAAACTCAAAATATACAATCTCTTTACACTCTGTAAACAGTAAGACATACATAAATTGTAGAATAGAATATTTTTGTATCTAGTTGTATTGTATTTACACTACATTGATTATCATGCAAAACATTTGACTTCTTGTCATAGTAGATGGGCTTTTCAGATATTTATTTTACAAGAAGATAGTCTATTGATGATGCATGCTATCTTTCATTGACAAAACGCTATTGTTGATGAAAATTGCTTGTCAAATTATCCCTGTATTATTGAAACGATGTCCATGTTAATTTGAATATTTCAAAAAAACCTATATATATGTTTTATAATCGTTGAGGAATTTAGTATTAGTTGCAACCTGTTAAAACCATGATCGTAATCGCTTACTCCACAACACCCACACCACCATCAACCACATAATTTAAGAGGAGACCTGTTATGTTGTTTTCTCATTTGGAACTTTTAGGTTACCGAGACTTTTATCGCTTGTATATATTGATATGTTGATGGTTTATTGTATAACTAATTACTTTGTCTGTGTTTTAGTTCAGTTTATCAGTTTAAACTCCCGATGCATATGCCTACTGCTAGTTGTCTCACATTGATTCGATATTTCTATTTACCCTGTTTGTTTGATATAAAAACCTTCAGGATGTGCGAGGTTGGAGCGCTCCACAAACCAGGTTTAAGCACCCTTTGTCGGTCCTTTTGCCGACTGACTATTTCAAGGTGATAACTGCGGTTGCTTTTTCTTTTTGTGTGTTATGTCTCGTGTCTGTGTTTATATCACATTTACATTTACCCTGTTTGCCTTTGTCTAGATTTAAATATATTTGGTAATTCTTATAGTACATTTTCTTACTGACCTAGTTTTTTTACTTAATATTAACTTAGTATTGCCAAGATTAAGTAGTGGTCCTTCTGGTGAAGGAACATACCTTTAGGCCAAACTTACTTTGTATAAGGTATTCCTTCATCAATGATGCTGGATGTTGCCATAGTAACATGAGTAATTGATGAATTTAATATTTGTATTTTCCTTATCTAAGTTTTCTGGTTATTGCTAAGTGAAAAAGGAGGGAATTCGATTATATTGCTATTGCTCTTTCATTGTTTAGCAAGTGGTTAATCTTGGTATCGTATTTATCTTTAGTAATTAACTACTAAATTAATTGCATAATTCGTTGGTTGTATGTTTGTTGATTGTAATTTATATTTATAGAACAACCCATATACAAACATACACATACCTCAATTTTGTCTACGAAATTATGTTAGATGTTCGTTTTGCGACTGCTACTAGGTATAAAAGGAATGAGATTGTACATTGCTGTTTATATTTTATGAGATATATTGTGTTTAACTAGACAAATTTAATACGACAAACTTGAATTTTAAACATTGTAATAGATAAATATCAACATGTAAAACTTTCTTAATGTATTATAGTTTTTTTTATTTATTTATTCTTTTTTTAAACTGCTATTCATTTTATTTTTAAACTGCTATTTTCTGATTTCACTGTTTATCCATTTATAGTTTTCAGAACAGTAAGACGTGCAACAAGATTTTATTTCATTATATATGTTTTGATAAATAACTACAGTGAATGCAATCTACACAAATATGTTACCTACGTGTATCGTACATGTAACCTAGTGACCTATATGCAACCTATATGTAACATATTCGTGACCTAAGTGTAATCTATATGAAACAAATATGTGACCTATGTGTAACCTATATGTAACATATATGTGACCTATGCATAACCAATATGTAACATAGCTGTGACCTATGTGTAACATATATGTAGCATATCTGTGACGTATGTGTAACATATATGTAACATATCTGTGACCTATGTGTAACCTATATGTAACATATATGTGAACTATGTGTAACCTATATGTAACATATCTGTGACCTATGTGCAACCTATATGTAACATATATGTGAACTATGTGTAACCTATATGTAACATATCTGTGACTTATGTGCAACCTATATGTAACCTATATGTAATATATATGTCACCAATGTGTAACCTGTATGTAACATATCTGTGACCTATGCATAACCAATATGTAACATATCTGTGACCTATGTGTAACCTATATGTAACATATATATGATGTATGCTAACCTCTATGAAACATATCTGTGACATATGTGTAACCAATATGCAACATATCTGTGACCTATGTGTAACCTACATGTAACATATATATGTGACCTATGTATAACCAATATGTAACATATATGTGACCTATGTATAACCAATATGTAACATATCTGTGACCTATGTATAACCTATATGTAACATATATGTGAACTATGTGTAACCTATATGTAACATATCTGTGACTTATGTGCAACCTATATGTAACCTATATGTAATATATATGTCACAAATGTGTAACCTGTATGTAACATATCTGTGACCTATGGATAACCAATATGTAACACATCTGTGACCTATGTGTAACCTATATGTAACATATATATGATGTATGCTAACCTCTATGAAACATATCTGTGACATATGTATAACCAATATGCAACATATCTGTGACCTATGTGTAACCAATATGTAACATATATGTGTAATCTATATGTAACATGTCTGTGACCTATGTGTAACCTATATGTAACATACATGTGACCTATGTATAACCTATATGTTACATATCTGTGACCTATGTGTAACTGATATGTGGCATATATGTGACCTATGTGTAACCTATATGTAACATATCTGTGACCTATGTGTAACATTTATGCAACATATCTGTGACCTATGTGTACCCTATATGAAACAAATATGTGACCTATGTATGAACTATATGTAACAAATATGCGACCTATGTGTAACCCATATGTTACATACCTGTGACCTATGTGTAACCTATATGTAATATATATGTGACCTATGTGTAACCTATATGCAACATATCTTTGACCTATGTGTAACCAATATGTAACATATATGTGTAATCTATAGGTAACATATCTGTAACCTATGTGTAACCTATATGTAATATATCTGTGACCTATTTATAACCTATATGTAACATATGTGTGACCTATGTGTAACTGATATGTGGCATTTATGTGACCTATGTGTAACCTATATGTAACATATATGTGACCTATGTGTAACCTATATGTAACATATCTGTGACCTATGTGTAACATTTATGCAACATATCTGTGACCTATGTGTGCCCTAATTGAAACAAATATGTGACCTATGTATGAACTATATGTAACAAATATGTGACCTATTCGTAACCCATATGTTACATACCTGTGACCTATGTGTAACCTATATGTAATATATTTGTGACCTATGTGTAACCTATATGTAATATATCTGTGACCTATGTGTAACCTATATGTAACATATCTGTGAATTATGTGTAAACTATGTGTAACCTATCTTTGACCTATATGTAACCTATATACATATATATACATGTTGCATTTAGCAATGCCAGAAAGTATTTACTATTATGAATATGTCTGAATATAAAGTTATAAAGACATATCATCTAAGAAAAGTTAATGTTAGGACCACAATGTAAACGGTGTTAGTATTAAAACTTTGGCACTTAATTAAACGCCTGCACGATGACAAAGACAAAGACACATAATTGTATGAAAGGAATTTATGGTAAAAATGAACATTTTGAATTACCTTTCAGTATGATAATTGCTTGCAGACCATGCACTGTGTAAAATCATGTTCATTGTTTGTTTTCATTTAATACTGTATTGTATTTTTGGAATATTGTATTTTTATTTAAAAAAAAGAATCGTCAACTGTTATGGCGTACAGTGTATTTTCTAAACGATTAAAGCAATGTTAAGTAAAGTAAAAACAAGATTCTTGTACTCAATCTCAATCGACTGAATACAAACAAATTGAGTGAACAATCAGATTAAACATCTAAACCATTTATGACTGATTATATAATAAACAGACGCAAAACCAATGCGCAATAAATGTGCAAGAAACTATTGAGGCGTTGCGTTCAAAGGGCATAACTCCTTCATCTATATAAACTAATGTTTATCATTTATAAGCACCATATTCCTTTTTTATTTTTCTCCAAAGAACTTTTGAACTAACAAACTATTTTTTAATTGTAGATATGAGTTAAACGGTGGAGAGTATCTTTCGTAAAAAACTAGTTTCGATTATAGGAGTATAGTTAAATGCAATTGATATGACATATTATTGTACGAAACATTTCTCTAAAATAAAGAACAATGACTTGAAGATCTCTTGTTATATCGATGTGTGACATCAGGTTGATGAAATTTGACATGCTACATTATACTGATTACGGACTGGTTGGTCAGACTGAGGAAAGTCTATGGCCCGAAGCGCAGCTGAGGGTCTTATACCTTCCGAGGTCTGACCAACCAGTCCGTAAACTTGCATATTGCCCTCAAGGCCATGTTTTTTTTGTGTGTGTTATATTATACCGAATCTAAATCCTTTCATCCCTTTTGTTGCTGTCATTTTTACTATAATTTGCTTTCAAATAATAATTGTCTTTGCTCATTGAGTGACATATCTCATACCCTAGTAGGATTTTTATTATTATTTTCAAGCGATGCAGCAAAAACTCATGCTCTTCTTTTAATATTCCATTTTTGTAAATCTAAACAAATATTAAATGTTACTAGGCAAAAGACTCGGACTTTAAGAATTTCGTTAGTGTAGGTTTCAAAGGAAGAATCGTGGCCTTTTACTGCTAGATATGTTCGGAAGAGATTCACTGAGTGTTTTGTTGCGGCTTTGGTGTTTTTTTTAATCCTTAGATTCGCTGCGTTTCACTAAATCTGTCTCCGATAAAGAGGCGAATCGCTTAGCCATTTTGACAGTATCGTCTGTTTGTTTTGTAAAATTCGCAAGTTGCGTTTAAAAAGTCAAACAAACTGGATGACGTCATAAACAGTCTGTATAGGAATTATGGACGAGCTAGCTGGTCTGAATGCGATTTATGGACTGGATGACGTCATATTAAATATAGAAGGGCGTATATATATATATACATATCGCTGATCCCAGGTTTCACAGCAAATCTCTGTAAACGGAAGTCTAAGAACTGCTATGTTTACAATCATATCCCGAGCTTATTGTAATTACAAATTACTAGTTCGGGTTATTATGGTCAATGTTAAATTATGGTTTACGTTAAGTAAGTTGAACTATAGTTAAGTTAAAAGTGGCCAAAGGTTCAGACACATTGCCAATTCTGTTTCACGCAGTGTCAAGTCATTGCACTTAACAAAACAATGTTCATTCATCCGCCTTTAGCTTTTGTTGAATAAACACAATAAAATATCGTTCTATATGATCATTTGATAATCCATTTCAGCATTAGCTAAATGTCAGATTTCTTTTATGGAAGTTTGAGGCGCTACTGGCATACGGTTCAACAACAACAATACGACTGTTTAAATCATAACTTAAGATCCCTGTTTATTTAGGAAAGAGATTTTAAGTTTACGAAATGTAACGCCAATATATCAAGGTTTCTCAATCAGATACGTGTTAATCACAAAGACTGTGGGCGTAGATTCACTGGGCGTAAGATTACGCAAACTTAACATTTAGTTCCATTCTAACACGTTCTAAAAGTAAGTTTGACTTAAAAGGGACACCAATGTGCACTACAATTTACGCAATGTTTTTTAGATTACTTCCCTGTTCTATTTCGCCCCTCGTACTTCCTGGTTAAATTTTTTCTAAAAGAATATAATCAAACGATAAAATTGCTTATTTTATTTATATTTTTTATCACAGTATGGACATTATGTTATAAGGAACGTCAAATTTAACTAAATGACAAAATCGTTATTTTCAAAGACTGGTACAGTTTCAGGTGGCGGTCATGTGAACGAAATAAACAACGTTTCACAATATGTCAGTCACTGTTCTGTTTAGGAGCACATCGAGTGCACAGGTAGTTTTTATTTGGAAGGCATATTGACAGTGTTTGTGCTGTTCGAGATGTTTCCGGTAAACTTATACAAAATCACACTGTGTTCCTTCACGTTGACACCGACCGTGTTGAACAGAATGGGTTGGGAAAAACAGAGGAGATTAATAACTCTGGGTTTGATGCTTAGTTGTTTTTCTCTCAGTTTCCCTATGGTTAATACAAGGTCCCGGTGCCTTCCTTAACGCTTTCGCACATCCTCTGAGAGCTTTACATAAACATTAAGGCTGTTTTTATTCCTGTGTCCTCTAACTTAGCTCCGTTTTAAAACACTTTCTAATACAGCTTTGTAGACACATATGCACATAAATAGTTACATGTGTACCTATGACTCAAACCAGCCCGTTTTCGCAATGTGGACATGAAATCAGAAAGATTGGTAATATCCAAGGCCTAGCTGCATACTATGGCTTACTGTCAGTTTACAAGGGTCGTACAGGTTCCTTAAATAAATAAAAAGGATTTTTACTACAAAAGAATGCATGGGGCAATTTTGGTTTCCGGTTTAAACATTGATGTTCTCTATGTAGTCGATGTCGTGATACACCTTGTCAGCTTCATTGTAAGCCCTCTTGATGTATTGTCTCCACTTGGCATTAGTCATTTTAACAACATTTTTTCTCATGGTCGGCAGTCCTTCTTTTTCCTCTCCGCAGAGACTGTGTAATTACGTCAAATGACACCTTGTGTTGTAGTGATTTCGGTGTTGCTTCCCTGAAAACACCGGAGTTATAAAGTTTGGTCAAATCTTCAATGGGATCTTTGTACACATACTGGCCTCGCCTTTTCACATCAGAGTCATCACCAAGAGCTCAGCACCATGTTAGATGCCTGGAAATACTCGTCTCTCAAGTTGATTATTCGGCCGATTTGGAGAGAAGTCAGATGTCCGTTGATGCCCAACAATGAGGAATTCTGGCCATATTTGGTTTGAGCTGATGCATAGAAGTGTTTAAAGAAAGGAATCGAGCTCAACTATTGGCATCCACCCGAATGGTATATGGTAGTAACCGGCTTCTACCATCCAGTCTTAAAAATAAGTAATAAGCAGTGTTATGTATCGTGCTGAATTATGTAGTTCTGCAATTTTTATTTTATTTTTTAAGGCTTAAATACATGTCTAAATACGTTTTGTTAGTGCTGGCATCTTGATATCACTGTAATGAAATAATATTTATGCATGCTTCTGAAGCCTAGTTCCTCCAAAATTGTAATTTTATAATTCTATATCAAGTACACATTTTTATGTGTTAAAGTAAAATCACTGCAACTGTTCTGTTTTTTAATTTCCTAATTTCAGTAAGCATACAAAATTAAATTTAGCCTATGTTTAAATCTAAATTGAGTTTGTATATAGAATTGTATTTATTTTGTTTAACTTTTAAGTTTGTATACTGATTTTATACGAATGATAACTAATTCAAGTAAATTGCATCTTCAAACAATTGGTTGTCATAATTGTATACGCACTTTTACCAGAAATAGTTGGTATACACAATGACTTAACTTGTAACGTCTGGAAAATTGGAAATGAGAGTTTTTAAATAACAAAATAGTTTCCTGAAACTATGTTATTAAGGCAAGAAGGAACGGTGTCATGTTGAGGACTTAAGCTCCGCTTTTTTTCATCGGAGGAGTAGCAGAAAAAAAACAACACTTGGTTGAACGGCAGTCACCTTGCAGACATATACATATCTTGACATTCAGGAGATAATTAACCATGAAATCTAAGGTATTGATTAATGTTAGAATATGTTTGTTTTAACTCATTACACACTAATATTTGAATCAATGTGTTGCACCACATGAATCAGATGGTTGAGTTACCATGGAAAGACATCCGATTATAGTGTATACACAATGTATGTGAAACCATATGTAAATTAAAGTTCATAAAAGTAGGATGTATTTAACTTGTTTAAATTAATAAATATTACCTATGGTTCATTTTGAACGCTCATGGATGTTAGAGGGACCTGTTTAAGAAAATTTGGTAACATTTAGAAAGAATGTATATGCCGTTAACCAAACGGTTTATTGTGTTTAGGGGCAAGGATCGCTAGTGACGTCTTAACCGGAGATGTAGTGGTGCTTCTTGCTGGAAGTTATCTACGGTGTATGCAGCTTTTTGGTGGAGATAGTATTTGTATGGGTAGAACCATCGGCGCACCGCAAGTCAGCTGGAAGACCTTCCCAGGTAAAGTCTATCGCCCCGAACGGGACACGAACGCTCGCGATAAGAGGCTAAGCAGCCAGAATAGTTACAAATCGGCGACTCTACAATACTCCAGGGGCGCTTTATATCATTGTTTTGACGTTTTCAAGTGTACTTGAATGTCCGGAAATGAACGGATGACATTTGCAGGAAAGCCATATAAAGTATCGTTTTTCTGAGTTTCTATACAACTTATCTTTCCTGTTTTGATTCAGTGTACTAGTACTGAACAGATAGTTATAGTTACACAATACACGTCGTAAGCGTCCATATGCCCGACCGAACACAAGTCATCTCGGAGTCCCAGCGCAAAAAATACAGTCGTACATTTAACGATCAACTGTTGACCAACACATGATTACATTATCTCAGGAAACGTCACAAAGCTAATTTTCTGCAGGTTGTCTGCACCATAAGTTAACGTTGCAAAATCCTTTTTTATCAATAAATGAAACCATTTATAAAATAAATAGAACCACTTGCGGATGTGCGCATACTGGCCGCTGGCTAGGTAGCATAATCTTTTTTAAGTAACACTGCACCGTCGCTTCATCGCAGATAGCTCCACTCCCTAATAAAAATACAGTACAGTTGACAGATTAAATAAAGGCCGCAAAATTTTTTAAAACAGGAAGTGAAATTACAACATTTCAAATCAATCTACGATCACAGGTGGCAGTGGCATGAGTAAGGTAACAGCCGCATGCGGGAACGATCAGCGTCTGCTTGGTACACCCTCCCATCCAATTAAGTAGCCCCGCCTGTATTGTTAGCATGACGTGATCAAGGCGCTTGAAATTCTTCAGTAAACCTTAAATGTGTGTGTTAGACCATGACTCGACATCTTCGTGTACCTTGTAAACAAAGAGAAACATCTCGTCGAGAGCAGATAAAGTCGTAGGTAAAGCAACGGCGATTAACATCAGCACGAAAACGGGTAGCGAAAGTAATGATTGTATTAAAAACACAAATACCGACGTCTTCCGAAAGTGAAACGTCTAGCGAATCTTTGGTGGAGGAAGAACCAAGACTTATGTCTGGGCAGAACCACCGGTGCACTGCATCTTAGCTGGCAAACCTCCCAAAATGAAGGTTTTCGTTTCGACTGTGACTCGAAGCTACGCGGTAAGGGACTCTGAAGTTTCATGTCAGCGACTTTAACTGCTTGGCACCGTGCGCCTCCTTAAATAAGGCTTAACTGATATTTGCATTCGATTAACATGGTTTCAGTTAACCGTCCTGAACATGTAACTTGCTGTTAAAACTTAACAGTATCTTAATATTTACGTTTATATACAGATTAACAGAAGTAGATAAATAGGCAAATAAAGGAATATATAAAAGAAAAAAGGAATGTTGCCTTCCTATAGGTCTATTCCTGGCCTTTGATTGACAATATCATATTTCAATGTGTGTGTCATTTTCTGCACTTTGTAGTTGTTTACTATATTAAGTACTTTAATTTAACATACCACGTGTAATGGGTTATATATTCACCTTTGCAATACAGACAATGTTATTTGTCAACCCTGCCTTATGTGTTGGCGTTGGGGGCAATTGTCGCAAAATGTTACTGCAGGCTTTCGTTCTTAAGGGTTTATGTCCGAATGCTATTACATATATCTTCACTAGTATATATTAAGCATGCATTACATTTTAATATACTTGTATTAGTCACAAGGTTTTGTAGGACACACATACATAATGACATCCGGTGGCAGCAATTTGGATGTTAACACACGGGTTGATTTCTACCTGCACAATAATATGTAATTCTTGTGTCAAATGTGCAGAACATATCCATAAACAAGCCTCACAGCCGATGTTTAATGTATATGTTGATACAAATAATCGATAAACTTAGGTCGTTAACATGAGTTGCAAACTATTTATAAAACCAAAGCATTAACTTATGTCTGTTCCAGGTATGAAGTCACGTGTGATCGATTGTTGCCAAGATGGCGCGTTTATATTTTCTTATGTTCACACGACCTTGCTTTAAGTCATATTATTACCATAAACAAAGTGTGCATTTTTTATTAATGTGAGCACTATGTGTTGTTACGAAATGTATAAGTAAACCATTGTAATTACATCCGAATCAGGTAACTTGAAGATATGAAATAGCGATACCTGTGACTATTTATACGTGAGCCTTTTACGGAGGATTTTATAAACATTTACATGTTCTGATGAGAAGTGTAACTTGGTGACCACATTATATCTTCACAAAATTACAAGAACAGTTATCGCTTGGTTCATGTCCGTATTTATCCGTTACAAACAAAACTGATCACCGATGATTAAGACATTCCTGCCTTGATATTTATTATATAATTGATATATAAAGGATATAGATTGTAAAATATAATCGCTATATCACAGTTAAGTACAATCCTGTGAAGTATATTTTTCTGTATATTTGTGTATGAGTGTCTGTTAAAGTGTCTGTATTGCATTTATGTTAATGAATTTTCAAACTATCCCTTTAACTTTACGTTTCAAAATGTCTCTTTAACTTTACTCTTCAAACTATCCCTTTAACTTTTCTTTTCAAACTATCCCTTTAACTTACTTTTCAAACTATCCTTTTATTTTTTATTTTCAAAATACCCCTTTTAATTACTTTTCAAACTGTCCCTTTAACTTTACTATTCAAACTACCCCCTTAACTTACGTTTTAAAGTATCCCTTTAACTTACTTTTCAATCTTTCTCTTTAACTTACTTTTCAAACTGTCCTTTTAACTTTTCTTTTCAAACTGTCCCTTTAACTTCTTTTTTGAAACTGTCCTTTAACTTACTTTTCAAACTATCCCTTTAAGTTACTTTTTAAACATTCCCTTTAACTTCTCTTTTCAAACTTTTCCTTTAACTTACATGTCAAACTATCCCTTTAACTTCTCTTTTCAAACTCTCCCTTTAAATTTTTTCAAACTCTCCCTTTAACTTTTCTTTTCAAACTGTCCCTATAACTTCTCCTTTCAAACTTTTCCTTTTAATTGACTTGTCAAACTATCCCTTTTAACTTCTCTTTTCTAACTATCCCTTTAAGTTTTCTTTTCAAACTGTCCCTATAACTTCTCTTTTCAAACTTTTCCTTTTAATTGACTTGTCAAACTGTCCCTTTAACTTACTTTTAAAAAATCCCTTAACTTATTTTTCAATCTATGGCTTTAAATACTTATGCGTCATCGTGAATATGCATGACACTAACACCAACCATAATTAACTGCGCTGTGGTAGCACCTTTGTACGAGAACAGTACCGACTTGACTATGGCCATGGCGAGAGCCAACCATTACGTTAAGCAGATGTTTAAACCGCTGTGTGTGTCATTTCAGTAACAACCCTTAAATACAAAGAGGCCCAAAAGTCCAAATTAAGAACCCATAGAGAGCTGTTGCTATTGCTACTACTACTACTACTACTACTACTACTACTACTACTACTACTACTACTACTACTACTACTACTACTACTACTACTATTACTACTACTACTTATAATAATAATAATAATAATAATAATAATAATAATAATAATAATAATAATAAAAATAATAATAATAATAATAAAAATAATAATAATAATAATAATAATAATAATAATAATAAAAATAAATGATAGATAAGAAGGCCCCGGATTGAGCATTTAACTTGCATGTATTTATAGCCTTTACTCTGTGGCAACAAATAATATGTTCTGCATGAGTACCTGTCTTGCATAGGCGTACCTGTCTAGCATTTAGCAATGATCAAATCCTCTTTTAAATGGCTGGATTCATGGATCGAAAGTAAGTAATACAATGTGTTTAAATTTAAGTTTAAACTAGCATTTATATTTTAAACGTTCAGATTTTGTATACAATCTTTAAAGATTTACGAAGGAGTGTTGTCGGTTTATTTGGTATATTTGCCTCTAATTAGATTCATTTGTCAACATTTCTACGGTGCAGTAAATGCTGATATGTGTATTATTATGGTTTCTTACGTTTACCACATTTACCCTTCTCTACATATAAGGAAAACAACTTCCACCTTAACACAGCAGGACTACCGCAATATTAAGCAAGTAATACTAAATCGTATTAATGATTTAAGCTGTAATTATTATGTTTTGGATTGTTGGATTTTAATATTTTACTGTTTATTTATTACATTTTCATACAACGGGTTAAATAACACCTGTTTACATGTAACCTGTCATTTCGCATGATAATTATGTTTAATCAAGCTTGAAACTGTTTTGACACGAGTCACGATGTTTTCATATTAAGAACTAAATATTCCTTTTCTGTCTGCCTTAGCTGTTTAATTTGTGCTCCGGATAAATAGTTTCTATTAGTCTAATGATCGTATTGATTATATATAAATAAATACTGACGGACATTTTAATGACGATGCTATCACTGACCATCTTAATATTAAGGTATTTAAAGTTACATAGATCGCGGATCAGTATAGACAGAACTGTTACAGGTCAACACTGCTTGTAATAAATAACCAAGAACAAGCTGTTCGCATTGAAAATGTCGTTCGGCAAAAGAACCGATTAAGGTGCTTAAATCTGGTTTGTGTAGCGTTCCCCTTGCACTTTCTGAAGGTTTTCACAAACAGTGTAAATAAAAAAAAATATCCCATCAAAGTGAGACAATTTACAGCAAACACCTGCATCGGAAGTTAAACAGATAAATGAGGGCCATAAAAACAATAAATATTTGTATATAGTTGTATTATAACGAACTATTAATGTACAATATAATGCCATATTTACTTAAACAGCACAGACAAAGAACGACTTCACAACCCACACTAGTATCTATGCTGTAGCAACAAAAAATAGCAACACTCTCTTAACAAATGGTTTTGCTGTTTCCTTCCTTCCTTGTATGTTTGTTTTACTTCAAAGATTAAATTAACATTTTTCTTACAGTTGTTTAGAGAGTGAAACAATATTTAGCTTTATTTAGCAATAATTGTTGCCGAGACTGACCACGATTGCATCAGATAGTCAACAATTGCTCCCTCTATTTTGTAGGCCATCAACACATGAGTCGAAAACCGAAGATCAACTTTTAGAGGTAATTGAGGCAAAGACCTTTATTAACGTTGGTCATCCGGAAATAAAAGCTATTAAAGAGGCCGTGGAGAAATTTCTGCGGAAAATCTGTCAAGTCGAATATCTGAAAGCATTCGGAATTGAAGATATAGTACCAAATGGAAGCGTGCCGGAAAATGCGCGGCTGTGGGGTTTCATGGATAATGAGCCCTTTGTTGAATTTGACTATCTCGCCGTTATGTCTCAAAGTGGCATGGATTTTGAAGATTGCTGGATTTGTCCTGGTTTTAAACATGTAAGAGCCAAAACAGGGCATCGTTTTAAAAGAAAACTATATTTTGATAAAGAGAAGGATCGTGGAGCTTTAGACTCATCTGCCTTTTTGATTTCCTTTCAGAAATGTCTTATGACAATACTTGCAGCAAGTAAAGCTACTAAGAATGAATATATTAACCTTCAAGTGTCCAGATCAGCCAATGACAACTCGCATAAGAGGTCCGGTGGTGACTTCAGTCACTTTGGCGATTCTGGTGAAACAACTGATTTTGATACAATATGCACAAACTTTGGAAATCTTATCCTGGACCTTTCTTACCCGCTGAAACGCTTTACTCTTAAATTCACCTGGACAAGCTGGAGAAACCTTGTACAACCTCCTATTGTCAGTAAAATATTGGGCGCAAATGAATTCAACGTATATGTGGATTTTTTACCAGCGTTTATGTTTCGGAATAACGATGACGACGACGATGATGATGATGATAGTGTCACATGTATCGTGCCACTGAAGTGCCAGGAGAATAACCGTACCTTATGTTGGAAGGAATCTACGTTTTTAAAAGAACGCGAAATGATCTTAAGCGCTTCTGCATTGCATCTGAAGGCTTACAAATTGTTGAAGTTTTTTCTTATCACCAAAGAACGAGTTGTATGGAAACCTACAAGTTACATGATGAAGACAGTGTTCCTTTACCACCTTCAGGACCACAAATGCCGTCTTTTTGGTGGGTCAGTCAAAGAGTGTCTTCACGCAATGTTGAAAAGAATGTCAAAAATGTGTTATAACAAGTGCATAACTAATTTCTTTAACCAACGCAATCTTATAGACCTTACATATTGTACTGCTAATAAAATAACTGATGTCGGTAATATAATTGCCACTTTCGAACATGTGCTCAGTAATGCGGACTCTTAATTCAAGAATGGCTATTCTCTGCAGAAGTTGATTATTTTAATTAGTGGACAATACAGCATACCCAGAAATACGGGCTGTAATGCGGTCAGTAACTTTAATGAAGAGAGTTGTCTAATAGAGGTGCTTGGGGTGAAATGTGAAAAACCAGACGTACCCTGCACTATGGGCACTGACATCCATGTGGTGTCCGTAGTGAACACTTGTGAACAAGAAACAGTACGAGAATGTTTTCGAAAACAACCACAAAACAAATATTGTATTATTCTTTAAGCATAATCGACAGAAACAACCAAGGCAGGTAGTATCATTTGGAATACCTTGATCTATTCCGTTATTTTAACTATCCTTTTGGGGTTTATAGTTACATATTGTGTTCACGTATTTAAACACGTTAAATCTAAATTATGAGATATGTTGATGTCAAAGTTTGCATACAATTTATAATTTATACATTGAATCTGGTACGGCAATCTAGTTACTTTTCATAATTATGTAAAGCCTCGGCCATTATTTATGACATGTAGAAGTTTATACAGGTAGAGTTTGATGAGATTTTAGGATACTATGATTAAATTGTCAATGAACATTGACGTAAATTGAATCACTGTTTTATGGAACTGAAACCATTTTAGTTCAGAAGCACACATGCAGAACGTGTTTGCAATCTGTGTGATAAGGAAAAGTTGTAATTTTGCCGAGATGACTTTAGTTATTCCAGGGTGTGAGTTAAATCTCAATTATGGATGTATGCAATATTTTCTGAGTCTTTAATATGCCATCGATTTCAGAAAAATGACCACCCGTTATGGACTTATTTATAGAAACTGTTGTATATAAATGTGATTGTCTAAATTGTATGTGTGTTTTATTACTGATCATTATAAGCATTATCGCATGAGTGGTTGGCGTATTATGTTTGTTTTTGAGACATTTTAGACACTCTTGACATATGTTTCTATACTGACTTAAACAATAATAGTATTTATATAGCGACCATGTGGTAGGTCAGTGGTGCTACCCAGACATCTATAATATTTATATATCGGTCATGTGGTAGGTCAGTGGTTTTAGGTCTATTCTTGTATCTGTTATACTTATAAAACGGTAATGTGGTAAGTCAGTTGTGCTACTAAGACGTCAGCAGTATTTATTTATCCAAAATGTGGTAGGTCATTGATGCTACTAACACATCAGTAATATTTATATAGCCACGATGTGGAAAGTCAGAAGTGCTACTACTACTCAGTAGTATTTATATAGCCACGATGTGATAGGTCCGTGGTTCTGTCCAGACATATTCCTGTAATCCTTCATTTTCTATGATAGACTGAAACTATTGCAATACTGATTGTTGTTGTTTTCTTAACTTCTAACCAGTTATAAGTCTCAAATCCCATTACAATCGAGTTAGTTTCTGTTAATACGAATATCTTTGTTTTTTATTGAAATTTCTGTAAGACTGTTGTAAAAATTAAAAGACTTTGTAGCTGGAAGTTGTTTCCCCATTCTCATGTTTTTATCCGTGTTTTTTTTTAATTTTAATTGAAATTAGCATTCATTTAATTGTTTGTATAATAACACGATACAATAGTCACAAACCTTTGTTCTGTATCTTGCGTATGTATCACTGTGATCGTTTTGGGGGCGGTGTCACTTACGATAGCGTCCTGAATTATGAGAAAGTTACACAAAGGATTTACTCAGCTTTACTTTTCTCGGCGAATATTCACGCCTGGGTAATAGCGTAAAAAAGATGGGTATTTCCCAGGGTTTTTCTTTAACAAATCTCAACTCGAAAACTAAACGCAACAATTGATACAAACAATGGTTTTGTTTAGAACATACATGATATATTTAGCAACGATATGGATTTTAACAGTGGCTTTTACAAACAGGGAATCCAAGTTGGAAAACATATAATAAATCTCGAATTGGAAAAGTAATTAAGAACCCACAACATAATCAAGAGACATGAAAACATGGCATAATTAATGGGTAGTTTATGACTTAGTGATATAATAATGTTCTGACAATATGCACTAAATGCACAAAAAAAGCTTACTCACCTCCTGCTGTGACTGTTCTTAAACGACCTTCAAGTCTCGACCGATTTTTTACGGGGGTTTTCTTTGAGGAATTCCCCGTCAATGATTTTGGGAATGCTAACGTAGCAAAATGCTCAAACATTTCTGAATTCAGTATTCGACTAGTTAAAGTTTTAACTCTAAGCTGGACACATGATTGTGGCAGTTACCGTCACAGGATGATGTCCGAAGTGAACCATCCAAAAAAGGGTGAATAGCAACATGGACTGACAGGGAAACAAAAGGCTACAGGTGAGTTCTAAATTACTAAATATTGTTAAATAAAAACAGACGTTCTTCTAAAATGATAAATCTGATTTTATTTGTGATGGCATTATTTTTTATAATTTTACTTTGTTTTAAAAACTTAAATTGTATGCTTCCCAAGTTGTGCCTAGGATGTATAACAATAATGATGATGATAATAATAATAATAATAATAATAATAATAATAATAATAATAATAATAACAATAATAACAATAATAATAGTAATCATAACACAAAGAAGAAAAAGTATTTAATTAATTAATTAATTATCATTATCATCATTATTATTATAATTATTATTACTATTATTGTTATTATTCTGACATTTAGCAGATTTAGATTACCAAGGCGTTGGCAATTCATTTTTAAAGAAAAGCATATTTTCCGTGAAATATTTAATTTGTTCATTTCTTTCTTCAAGAATTCTATAAAATATAACATGAATAGGTCACCATAAAACTAGCGAAGTAGTTTCTTTCAAGAAAAATATACTAGCCCAGAGCAGGTCTTTTTGAAAAACAAGGTTATATAGAATATAGAAATCCGCTTGTATAGATATGTTATATGTCATGACACGTCTTTGCTTGGAGTTTAAAAAACATGTCATATTCATTTAAAACATACACGATACTTATTTAGATTAAAATGAGCATATGTTTATATTTAAAGTTACTTTAACATTTGGCTTTAATGTGAATACCTTTGTCGTGTGCCTTTTCAAATTTTGGAATATGTTGTAGAATATCTTTGTCGTGAGCCTTTTCAAATTTTGGAATATGTTGCAATGCTCATAAGACTCATATTTATTAGTATAAACATTATAGCTGTGGCGGATATTGTGATTGGCCATGTAACACCAGCAGTCCATTCTTTTGTCAACTGCGCATATCGATATATATTTTGCATACACGTTTGTCGACTATTCGTTCCAATACAGTAACTGTTTGGTTAACTCTTATGTCTAATGATTTATCGCTTACTTGTTCATACTTTTACATTTGGCTTGCATGTGAATACCTTTGTCATGTGCCTTTTCAAATTTTAGAACATGTTGCAATGCTCATAAGACTTTGTCATATTTCCTAATTTAAACATTATAAGCGTGGCAGGTATATTATACTTTTCAATCTCTTGTCAACCTCGCATATCGAGATATATTTTGCATACACATGATTTTGTTATCATTATTGTAAGTTGTAGCCATTGTATATTATATATATGCTAGGCGAACTTTTACGTGAAGTGGGGGTTGAATAAAAATTAGTGTATTGCGTAGAAAATGCAGGTACGAGTCGCAGGTTTAATCTAAATATTCTGAACCGAAACCATTTTATAAATGTATATAAGTAACTATACATAAAGTGGTGGTTTTTTAGCTGCGAGTTGTTGGCATAAGGAAATATGCAGGGAAATACCCTTCTAATTTATACAAATTCAAAAATGTACAAATATACGTATCCGTATATAGATCATCATCAACATCAACATCAAAATTATCATCATCGTCGTCGTCGTCGTCATCATCATCATCATTATCATCATGAATGTTTTATACAAATTATTTGAAGTAATGACTCAAATGTCTCACGCCACCAGCAATTATCTTTCTTTGAAGTGGCATGTAATACGTGAGAAACAAGTAGCTTGTCACCATGAAAATGTGTCACAGGCTAAAGCCACGGACATTTTATTTCAGGCCTTAATTGAAAGTCAGGCTGACATTTATTGCCAACCGTTTCTCTATGAGAACTTATTCAAATATTATTTGTTAGCTTGGATATATATGTAAATACAGTCTATCTGTTTATGAGCATTATGTTTGGTGTGTTGTGTTTTAGTTACATTGCACCAATACACAAGTATGCACCCACTTCCTTCTTTTCATTTTCATTTCTTATTTTGTTATTATATGTCGACGTTGACAGAACAAAATTACAAAGTCAAAACATGAGTGATTGTGATTGTTTTTCATTTATATGCAATTAAACATTCATATTTATATATTTATTCCTTGCAGAGGAACCCCACCCCACCCATCCCACGCGACACACACACATAACCAATATAGGTAATAGTCGAGACTGACAACAATGGCCTCAAATATACCAGACGACACCCAATCAAATGACGATTCGTTGTCTAGTGAGTCTCGCTCTAAAAAAACCGTCGAAGATAAAACATTTGATGAACTAAAAAAGGCGTATTTCATAGATGTCAACTGTCAGGAAATGTTAGACCTAAGAGGGGCTGTTGAGGAATATCTAACCAAGCTGAGTGAAGCGAATGAATTTCAACGTTTGCCGTTTAGAATAAAAAAACTCGTGCAAGGCGGAAGTATGGCTGAGAATACGCGGTTGTGGCAATTTCATCGCCTGATCAAAAATCCTCCATCGGATGCTTCAGAACCAGAATATGTTGTCGAATTCGACTATCTTGCAATTATGTCTGGCAATGAGATGGCGTTTGTGAATCAGGAATGATGTCCGGGTTTTATACAAGTATTGGACAAAAACAAAACAAAACAAGTACAAACATTAGAAACCAATCTTGCTCATGACGAGAATTTCGTTGATGTATATTCACTGGCAGTCTTTTTCAGTTTTACAGTTTTTGATATAATTGACAAATGGGATGTTCAAGGACAAAGTCTTTCATCGAAGGCCGGTGCACACGAGATACTGGCGACACCTACACTGTCACATGACCCTAGTTATTGGAAGGAGGTGTTAAGTAACGAGTATCTCAGAGCCTCTCAAAGAATAATAGACACTAAATCAGGACGTCTTTTACATTTGAGGGAAGATGGAACAAAATATGACCGCAGGCTCAGTAGTAGTCATTTCAAGTTCGTCTGGGTGAGAAAGGTTCAACCGCAAGATTCTTCGAAAAACTTTGGAGGTTTCGGTGACTGTGCATTTAAAGTTGATGTAGATTTTCTACCTGCATATGAGTATGACTGTGACTCCTTTCACAAGGAACATGTACGTGTGTTTAAGTCGATAGAACACTTTCATTCACAAGACAAGATGCCAGAGGGACTTTCACATGTAAGATATATTGTGCCAAAATGTCATAAAGAAAAGCATAGATTCTGTTGGAAGGTGTCTACAATGTTGTTAGAACAGGCACTGATCAAGTGGTCTTGTGAGATACATTTGGATGCCTACAAGTTGCTTAAGTTTTTTTATGCTCGATTCAAGGTGTGTGTCGTTCATAACAAGTTATATGCTGAAGACAGTGTTCCTGCTTCATTTAAAAGAATGTGCCTCATCTGAAGAGTCCATTAAAGGCTGCCTCCACGCTATGTTACACAGTTTGTCCAAAATGTGTATGGATGGTTGTATACCACATTTCCTTTATGATTCACATAATCTACTTACAAGAAAGATAAAAAAGTGTCGTACCTGTCAAAATTCGTGTACATGTTTGGAGGTCGTCAGTATGTTTATTAACGAGATACAATTTATACTCACCAATGCAGATATCGTTTTTAAGCATGGCTGGTCTCTTGAAACATTATCGACAGAACTTAATGATATGCACCGACGTAGAATAGAAAGGAATCAGGGAAAAGTGGATAAAACGAAGGTGGATGTAAAATAAATACATAACATGTGGTGTTTCTCAATATAACTGTATCAAACAACAGATCCAAAAGATGCAAACATTTTGCCAAATTTAAGGAGGTCATTATACAACGTCCCTTTAAAAACGCGTCTGGTGAGATATCCATACTGTTTGTTTTACTTAAGTAAGATGTACAATTGGGCATAATTTGCCAACTCTTAACCATAAACCATAAGCAATATGTATCTTTTCAACATTTCATTCGTTCCGAGTGTTAATATAAAACATTCTATAATGTATTGAAAATATGTATTGCAATTAGAGTTGTTTGTTTATTTTCAATGTTGATCGGATACACTCTGTCGTTTTGTTCTAAATAGTACATGCTGTAGAATATCATTATGCTAAAAGTATTGTCGATGTCATATAAATGGGGAAAACACAACTCTAGAATTGTATACGTTATAAGCACTATCATTGTATTTTGAACAAAGCTCACAGGCGGACGATAATGAAGCAAAATACGCGGTCATGGCTTTTGCTGTACATTCCCTTGACTGATAGACATGCTTTACAATACTCCTGTACACATGTTGTTCTATTATAGACATAGTGTGTTATTATAGACATAGTGTGTTATTATAGACATATTGTTCTATTATAGACATAGTGTGTTATTATAGACATAGTGTGCTATTATAGACATCGTGTGCTATTATAGACGATGTGATTGTCATTCTTATTTGTTCATATTATAATGTACTTATGTCTATTGTATTTTTACAATGGAACAATGGTATTGTTATAGCAGCGTTTGTTTTGAGGATTCCTTTCGATAGTATTGTTTGTTGTTGCTTTAAGCCAGTGGATCGTTTATTATCACAAATGTAGCTTTAATTTTTTGTATAACATTTTACATGCCGTCGTCACCAACCTAGTTGAAAAAGTATGTTATTTGACAGATGCCAACTGCCTCAACACTCCAGTCGGCCCTTCCTTGTGTAACCAGGGTGTGTTTGTGTTTTTGTGTTGTATCTGTCCGTACATTTTATGTTGTCCGTGTACATCGTTCTACCCTGTGGCGTCTTGTGTATAAGTACCGTTAAAGTGTCATGTCCAGTGAGTGAGCTGATTCTAAACCTGTTTTACTAGTGTGTGAGCAGTTTTTACTAACAATAATTTTCCCGCTTTTCTTTATCCCTTTCCTCTACCAATTCATTCCCTGACAGAACTTCACACTAGAAGGAACACTTTCATACCCACATCAAATCTTTTACAAGATTTAGTAATAAGTTGGCTGGTATGTAAATATATATTTATTTATTTTAGTGATCTATTGTAATTTGTATTGAATAATTCTTATAACTTTTGCCATATTGAATTGTTGTATTGTAATGAATTATCGAATCTTTATATTTTTAAATGCTAGAAGTTATTGATTATCCTATTTGTTAATTTCAGGTTAAAAACTATACCCTATAATAAAGAACTCTTACACCTACCAAGATTTGGTTATTCGACATTACCAAAGAGAGGTTACATTTGGCGCCCAACGTGGTATTAGGGTTTGGCCAGCCAGCTTCACTTTTTTCTGAAGATCAGCGTTCAACGTTTTTGTTCCGTCCTGTAAGCGACGATCAACGACGGGCCCCGAAGGAGACGTCTGGAGGTGCCGGCATTTGATTCATATTCGGGAAAAGTGTTTTGTTTTCTTTATTTAGCTCTAAGTGCTAGCCAGTGTTTTTTTATAATACCGGTAACGTGTTATTATAAATCTGTGCACAGTGTTTTAACTTATTTGTTCATCGCGATCATCACTGTGTTAACGTTTGTACCACGCGCGGATCTACATCTAATATTCTCCAAGAACTTTCAGCGCTGGATTTGTGACATTTTCATAAGTGATCATGTTTTATTATGTTATTTGTGTTAAATTTGTGTATGTACTGTGGATTTTGATGATATGTGTAAGTACAAAACATTTGTATTGTTATTTGTATCTATTTTTTTACTGTACGTAATTTTTATTTTTCGCGTACAGCTTTCGCTACAGTATATTTATTTTTTTCTCTACGTAACTTCCGGTCTAGATTTTTGACAATCAATTTTTTTATAACGGTAAGTTTTCTGTGTTTTGGATATCTTTTGATTATCTTAAGTACAATTTTGCATTTTAAAGTAATTATATTTCATTAGATAAACATATTTCTGATTGATTTAAACTGGATTTCGAGTACTTATTCAGTAGAGTTAGAAATATTGTATATCTTAAATTTTTCACGTGTAATCGTAAGTAGTTCTACTTTCACTTTCACATCTACGCTTTACATCAGTTTTGAAACAACGCATTGTTATTTGTTTGTTACTTTCATTATACTGAAATCTGTATTAATAATTTTTTCTACGTTTCCCTTAATCAATATTCAAGTTTGTATTAATTTGTTTATATTTGTTGAATTTTGAATTTTGTCAAATACAGACAATCAGTTTCATTTCACGTCCCAGCCACACTCTTTACATTTTCATTTATATTTCCTCATTTATCTCTCATAACTTCTTCTTTTTACTCAAACCCCTACTAATTTATATGTTTTTGTATTGCATGGTGTGAGTGTATTGATATTTGTTTTTCTGTGCCACATTGTGTTTAATGTTATATGTATCATATGGGGGTCTCTAGTATGTTTGTTTACATTGCTGTGTTATGCTTTTAAGAAATTTATAGCTGGCAGTGCTAAATAGTATGTTTGCATTCATTGCTTAGTTTTGAAAGGAACCACATAGTTTTTCATTCATATATTTGTTTTCAGCTCTGTTCTGAATTTGAAACATAGTTTTCCGATAAGCTGCTATTTCATTTCAGGCTCCTGAAATTTTGTTGTACTTTTTGTATAATACAGAGTAACATTTAATTCTTTTTCAGCTATTTACCACCAAGTTTGATGCATTAACATCAATTACCATCAAATATTGCAAAATAATACAGTTGTTAATTACTTTGCCATATTTTCAGCTGACAGGGGGAGAATACACCTATATTTATGTATAAACTGTTATAATTTTACAGCTTTCCCCAAGAACATACCACTTAACAGATTATATATATTTTTGGTAAGTGTTACATGGCATATTGAATAGTTTATGTGAACACATTATGTGAGCACATTATATCATTTTGTATATCATTACTTTTATAGCTGGACTAAGTATTTGATAGCTTTCATTTGAGGATTTCAACTCCAAAAAGGTATATACTTTTGAGTGTTTATATATTTGCTTACAGGTTGGCATAAAGTCAACACCATCATTTGTTATAATGGCTTCACAAAATCTCACCATGGAGTCTATTATGGCTGAAATAAGCAGAAAAATATGACCTTATACCTAAAGAAGAATCCAGCAATGAAGGTGATAAGGGCATGCATTCACGCATTATTAAAGCAATGAGGGAGTCAAAAACCCCTGCTCCTACTGCTACCTCTACACCCATTGCTCAGCCATCCTTTACATACCCCCCCCCCCCTGTTAACACCAGTTTGCCTAAACTGCCATCATTTTCTGGTAATGAACCCTTACCAAAGGGAGAGGTTAATTATATGGTTTGGAGGAATGAGGTTAAGTGTTTATCTTCATCTGGAGACTGGACCTCCTCCCAGCAACTTCAAGCTTTACGAAGTTCGCTGCGTGGCACTGCACGCCTCATGATTGTCTCTCTAGGTCAGTCTGTTTCTTTGAGTGGTATCTTGACAAAACTCGATGCAATGTTTTCAGATGCGTTTTCTAAAGAAGAACTATTGTCTGACTTCTTTAATGCAGTGCAACAACCAGATGAAACTGTAACTCTTTTTGCTTGTCTATTAGGGACTTTGTTACAGACTATAATTGACAAGGGAGAACTTCCGCTTGGAGCTAGGGATGACCTACTTAAGCTTAGATTCTGGGCTGGTCTTTCCTCCCTCTCTCTCAAAGCACAGACAAGACATAAATATGCCCTCAGGGGGAAAAAAAATGAGACAGAACCCATTTCAGTTCGAAAGTATCTACGTGAGTGGAACAGACTCTCACTTCGAAATGGTGTTTTGTATCGGTCCGCTACCATCGACGATCAACCTGTAGTCCAGCTTGTTGTTCCATCTTCCCTCAGAACTATAGCTTTTAAAGGCATACACACAGATATTGGTCATCCTGGAAAGGATAAATCTGTGTGGCTTGCAAGACAGAGATTTTACTGGCCTGGTCTCGAAGCAGATATTTGCAAGCGAGTTGAAACATGCCTTCGTTGTGTGTGTAGAAAGACGCCAATCAGACCTCGTGCTGAACTTTTTCCTGTTGTCACAACTCGTCCTATGCAACTTGTTTGCATGGATTTCCTCAAAGTTGATATCTCTAAAGGCGGTTATGAGGACATATTGGTAATCACCGACCATTTTACGCGGTATGCCAAAGCAGTTCCTTGTAAGAGAACATCAGCTGTGGCAACAGCAAAGGCGCTGTTTGACAACTTCATTGTAAACTTCTCTTTTCCTGAGCAGCTTCACAGTGACCAAGGCAGAAATTTTGACTGCAAACTTATTCACGAGCTGTGTAACCTGGCAAATGTCACAAAGTCCAGGACCACCCCTTACCACCCGTCTGGCAACGGAAGTTGTGAGCGCTTTAATCGCACTCTGTTGAAGATGTTGGGGACCCTGGAGGAGGATCAGAAAGCTGACTGGAGATCATTTATTGGGCCTCTTGTTCAGGCTTACAATGCTACTCGAAATGATTCCACTGGATACTCGCCTCACTTTCTAATGTTTGGTTGGCATGCACGTCTTCCAGTGGACAGCTACCCGAGAACAGATCCCAATGGCTTTTGTGCCAAAGATTATCCCTCATACGTAGCTAAACTGCGAGAACGTATGCAGTATGCTTACAAAGTGGCAAGTGCCAATGCAGGGGACAGAGCTGCCTACAATAAAAAGGCATATGACCGTAAAGTCATACAAACAACTCTTTGAAGGAGGGTGACACTGTACTTATCAGGAAAGTTGGTTTAAAAGGCCGTTGTAAATTGGCTGATAACTGGGAACCTCATCCCTATGTTATTATTTCTGTTGATCCTGATATTGCTGTGTACCGTGTTTGCCTGCAGGATGGGTCTGGCCCAGTCAAAACCCTTCATAGGAATATGATCCTTCCATTTACGACTTCAGACCCTGATCCTGTCGCTATTCCTAAACCTGTACCCAAACCTAGAAGGCGACAGCCACCAACTAGAACCACTCCGGTTCCAGAACCTAGTTCTGAGTCAGATACTGACTCCAGCTCTGGAGAGAGTGGGAGGTATATAATACCTCAAAGAAGAATGAGAACCACTCTACTGGAGAGAAATATATATCCCTCTCCAATTCCGAGAGTACACCCTTTGTCAGTAGATGCTAGGCGGGGTTCGAGCCCTAATGTTACTTTGAGCCAACAGCACTCTGACAGCACTCAGGCAAGTTATTCCCTTCCTAGTGCAACTGCTAGGTCTCTGTCTGTAGAATCTCCTTCGGTTTCTGTGCAGATACCTGCAAGTAGACCAACCGCTGCTCCTCGGTCAGCTCGACCCGTCAGGGTTAGACGCCCACCAGACCGGTTTGGAGAGTGGGTTTCTTGACGTTGAGTCACTGATTCTACTCTAGTAACCACTAAAGGAAAGAAACTTACTTAAGGCTGCCAGTATAGTTATCATTATTACCATATCCTGTTACCTATCAGCATGCTTGTGCATATTGCCAGTTACAGTTTAACTGAAAATAGTTTTCAGTGTGTGCCTTTATTTATTACATTTATTCTTTACAGAATAATTTTGTGTTTGTCAATTTTAACTAGCATTGCTTGTTTTCATAGAATAAAGGATGATGTATAATGATTATATTATTTACAGGTTGGCAGTCTGTGAAGTTTAAAGTGGTGAATACAATTTAAGATTTTTTAATTGGATAATTTATTTAAGCTATCATGTTGTATTGAGCTTTATTTTAGTTTGTGTATTTTAGTTTTAGGAACAGGTTACTTGAAACTTGCCCAATGTAATGCCATTCATTTTTCTTTATGCTATTTATATGTATTGAATTTTCATTATTTCAGGCCAAATAATAGTGGTCAACATTAGTACTCACATTTCATTATATTGTTTTACAATATGTTGAATGGTACAAGTAGAAATATGTAATTGTAAATATTTATTTATTGCATTGTTTTCTTTCTATGCCTAAAAAGTTAAAATTCTTATGGTTGAAGGGAGACAATCAAAGTAAACAAATTTGCAGAATATTTAATTTTTACTAGGTTACCTTCCTTGGTCATATGAATGACAACGTGTTATATGTACATGTACTTTAGCATTGGTCAGCACTTCATCAATGCAGTTTTATATTTTAATTCGAGGACGAATTCCTTTAGAGCAGGGGAGTATGTAACCAGGGTGTGTTTGTGTTTTTGTGTTGTATCTGTCCGTACATTTCATGTTGTCCGTGTACATCGTTCTACCCTGTGGCGTCTTGTGTATAAGTACCGTTAAAGTGTCATGTCCAGTGAGTGAGCTGATTCTAAACCTGTTTTACTAGTGTGTGAGCAGTTTTAACTAACAATAATTTTCCCGCTTTTCTTTATCCCTTTCCTCTACCAATTCATTCCCTGACAGAACTTCACACTAGAAGGAACACTTTCATACCCACATCAAATCTTTTACAAGATTTAGTAATAAGTTGGCTGGTATGTAAATATATATTTATTTATTTTAGTGATCTATTGTAATTTGTATTGAATAATTCTTATAACTTTTGCAATATTGAATTGTTGTATTGTAATGAATTATCGAATCTTTATATTTTTAAATGCTAGAAGTTATTGATTATCCTATTTGTTAATTTCAGGTTAAAAAACTATACCCTATAATAAAGAACTCTAACACCTACCAAGATTTGGTTATTCGACATTACCAAAGAGAGGTTACACTTGCAAACCTCTTCAAAATCCCAGTCGGCCCCTTTTATCTTACCGCTTCAACACTACTCCATTCGCTTTCTCGCCTGCTATTTCAACACCACCCTAGTCGGCCTTGTCTCCACTGCTGCTTCAACAGCCCAGTAATCTTCCTCGCCTGCCCTTTCAACACCACCCTAGTCGGCCTTGTCTCCACTTCCGCTTCAACAGCCCAGTAATCTTCCTCGCTTACCCTTTCAACACCACCCTAGTCGTTCTTGTCTGCCATGCCGCTTCAACAGCCCAGTAATCTTGCTCGCCTGTCCTTTCAACACCATCCTAGTCGGTCTTGTCTTGCCTGACGCTGCAACACCTCTGTTGGCCATCCAATGCCGTATTTGTGTCTGTATGTGTTTAAATATAGTCAGAATTGTGTCAACTGTTAATGATAATGGAAGCCTATACATTTGAGTGCTAGTTAAATATTGGTTTATGACTTTACCTTTAGAAGATTTCATATTTTCCTAAACAAGTACATTGCCCACGTTGCACACTTGTCGTTTATGGCTACATATATAATATTATACTTCACAACACATGCAATTATGTTTATTGTTTCTGTTGGTATTGTTTGTTGTGGGTCGACATTTGTGTTCCTGCTAGCATAGAAAATTAAATCAAAGACTAAACAACTATCACTGCCGTCCACCGACATTATATTTACACTATATTGCCAATCTATTATATCACTATAAACTAACAAGAAATAGCTAGGATGTGATACATCCAAGGCGTCGTAGAGAGCATGCGCTTTAGAAAAGAAGACTATTCAAGGAACTAAGCACTCTCTTACACTGTCGATTAATTACTAAAACATTTGACAGTAACGAACCATAACTCTGATGCTACTTTTTTGTTTACCTTGTTCTCTATTAACAAGCTGTATTGTTTACATCGGAATACACGGTTTCTTTTGTTAAACAATACTTCGCCAAACAGCTGCGAATTCCTATAAATACCGGCTACTTTTTTTTTTAATTGCAAGCTTCACATTATTGTTGCAAGCTACAGTGTAAAAAAAACAAAAACGGAATACTCATTATATTTCTCTGAAAAAGTCTAACAGATCAACTGCGATTTCCTGTTTTTGCCAGCTACACTATCGTCCCCATAAAAAATTATGCCATAATAGCTACCGCTCTCCAGAGCTGCGCCAATAATTTATGTGTTCGTTAATTACCAAAAATCCTACCAACTAAAGCAGTTATTTTATTTTTGCATCAGGCCAGGACCAGATTCATTCTGGCACATTATCAACCGACGTTAGAGTATACTTGTGACTTATAAGAGTAACACTTTCCTAACAACAACTATGCTTCTCGTGAGCGTAAAATAATTAAAATAATTAAAACCATCCACCGTCCGTAGACTGTGTTAAATCGTTTTCCCGTTCTTTTAATTGCAGGGTTATCGTTATTGTTTTTCTTCAAACAAATTTAAAGATGGTTGCTATCTGTGTACAGTTATGTTTACTTATTGTGAAAATAAAATGGCATTTATGCTTAGCTGTTGCCGGTTTTGTATGTTGTCTATTTATGATGCGATCAGTAGCATGCCTAATACTATTGACACGTCTAAGGTCCTACTTTAGAAAACATGCTTTAATTTTAGGGCCTGTACAAACTTGTTTGCAGTTTATGGGTTTAATGTAAACATTTGTAAATTTAAATATCCCAATTCGTTTTTTTCTTCTGATATCGTTTTATATACACAAACCTTGCTTTCAAACACGAAAGATACAATCTCTTTACATTCTGCAAGCAGTAAGACATACATAAGTTATAGAATAGAATATTGTTGTATCTAGTTGTATCGTATTTACACTACATTGATTATTATGCAAAACATTTGACTTCTATTCATAGAAGATGGGCTTTTCAGATATTTTAACATGAATATAATATATTGATTATGCTTGCTATCTTTCAGTGACAAAACGCTTTTGTTGATGTAATTGCTTGTCAAATTATCCCTGTATTATTAAAATGATGTCCATGTTAAGTTTAATATTTCCAAAACCTATAAACATGTTTTATAATCGTTGAGGAATTTATTGTTAATTGCAACCGGTAAAAACCATGATCGTAATCGCTACTCCACAACACCTACACCACCATCAACCACACCATCACCAACCACACCACCATCAACCACACCACTATCAACCACACAGCCATCAACCACACCACCATCAGCCACATCATTTAGGAGGAGACCTGTTATTTTGTTTTCTCATTTGGAACTTTTAGGTCACCGAGGATTTTATCGCTTGTATATATTGATATGTTCATAGTTCATTGTATTACTACTTTTTTTGTTTGTATATTAGTTCATTTTATTAGTTTTCACTCCCGATGCCTGTGCTTACTGCTAGTTGTCTCACCTTGATTCCATATTTTTATTGTTTGTTTGTTATTAAAACCTTCAGTATGTGCGAGGTTGGTGCACTCCAAAAAACAGGTTTAAGCACCCTAATCGGTATTTTTGCCGACTAACAATTCCAAGGTAATAACTGCTGTTGTTGCTGTTTGGTTTTTGTGTGTTAAGTCTTGTGTCTGTGTATATCACTTTTATATTTTGCCCTGTTTGCTTTTGTCTAGATGTACTTTAGATTTAAATATATGTGGTAATTCTTATAGGGCATTTTCTTACTGACCTATTGTTTTTAAAATAATATTAACTTAGTATTACCAAGATTACGTAGTGGTGCTTATGATTAAGGCACATACTTTTAGGTCGAACTTACTTAGTATGAGGTATTCCTTCATCAATGATGGATTGATGTTGCCATAGTAACATGAGTAATTGAGGAATTTAATATTTGTATTTCCCTTATCAGAGTTTTCTGGATATCGCTAAGTGAAAAAGTAAGAAATTCGAGTACGTGTATATTGCTATTTAGCTTTCATTGTTTAGCAAGTGGTTAATCTTGGTACTGTATAGATCTCTCGTAAATATTAGTTGTATGTTTGTCAATTGTAATTTATACTTATAAAACAACCAAACAAACATACACATAACTCAATGTTGTTTTTGAAATTATGTTAGATGTTCGTTTTGGTAACATATAGGAACGAACTAATTGATGTTAGTAACCAATAAGGTTCAATGAGTTGATGTTGATAAAATATAAGGCCCAATGAGTTGGTAACATATAACAATCAATTAATCGATAACAGGGAGACAGATAAGGTCCAATGTGTAGTTGATAACATATGAGAATCAATGAATTGATAAAAGTAACATTTAAGTCCCAATGTGTCGATAACAGTAACATATGAGGTCCAATGTGTTCTTGTTAGTAGCAAGGCTGAATACATACAACATATAAGGCTAAATGAATTGATAGCAGTAACATATAATGCCTATTAGGAATAAAAGAAATGAGATCGAATATTGTTGTTTTATTTCATGATATATATATCGTGTTTAATTATACAAATTAAATACGACAACTTGAAATTTAAAACATTGAAACAGATGATATACACAAGATAAACATATAAACAAACTTTCTTAATGTATTAGATTTTTTTCGTTATTTATTTTATTTTTAAACTGCTTTTCTCTGATTTCATTGTTTATCCATATATAGTTTTCAGAACAATAAGACGCGCAACAATATTTAATTTCATTATCTATTAATTGTTTAATATAATGTTAATTGCGTTTAGCTACAGTAATTGCAATCTGTACAAATATGTTACCATTGTGTATCATATATGTAACCTATATGTAACCTGAGTGTAACCTATGTGTATCATATACATGTACATTTATATGTGAACTATGTGTAACCTATATGTAACATATATGTGACCTATGTGTAACCTATATGTTACATATATGTGACCTATGTGTATCCTATATGTAATATATCTGTGACCTATATGTAACATATATGTTAGCTATGTGTAACCTATATGTAGCATATCTGTGACGTATGCGTAACCTTTATGTAACATATCTGTGACCTTTGTGTAACCTATATGTAACATATATGTGACCTATGTGTAACCTATATGTAACATATATGTCTCCTATGTGTAACCTATATGTAACATATATGTGACCTATGTGTAACATATATACATATAAACATCTAGCAATAGTTGCATCTAGCAATACCAGAAAGCTTTTATTATTATTTCTGAATATATAGTTATAAAGACATATCATCTAAGAAAAGTTTATGTTAGGACCACAATGTCAACGGTGCTAGTATTTAAACTTTGCTGTTTTGTATTCTTTTTGTAGTAAAGTATTGAAATTAGAAATTAGAAGTTGTGTTTTAGGAACTTAACATAATAACAAGCAGGATAACAAAGACAAAGAACATAACAGTATGGAAGGCATTTATGGTTTAAAAGAACATTTTGATTTATATTTCAGTATGGTAATTCCATGCAGAACATGTACTGTGTAAAGAAATTACCAGCATTCATGTTCTTTGTTTGATTACATTTAATACGAAATATTGTATTTTTAATTTAAAAAAAAAATCTCCAACTGTTATGGCGTATAATGTATTTTCTAAACGATTAAAGCAATGTTAAGTAAAGTAAAAACAAGATTCTTGTACTCAATCTCAACCGACTGAATACAAACAAATTGAGCGAACAATCAGATTAAACATCTAAACCATTTATGATCGATTATATAATAAACAGACGCAAAACCATTGTGCAATAAATGTGCAATAAATGAAACTATTGAGGCGTTGCGTTCAAGGGGCATAACTCCTTCATCTATAAACGAACTATCTTTATTATTTATCTGCACCATATACCGTTTTTATTTTTCTCCAAGCCACTTTTGAACTAACAAACTATTTTTATAATTGTAAATATGAATTAAACAGTGAACAGTATCTTTCTTAATGAACTGGTTTCGAATGTTATAGGGGTATAGTTAAATGCAATTGATGTTATATATTATAGTGCGAAATATTTCTCTAAAATAAAGAACATTAACTTGAAGATTTGTTGCTATATCGATGTGTGACATCAGGTTGATGAGATTTGACAGGCTAAATTATACTGATTACACCATTTTTGTGTTTGACATCATGCATCTCAAAATTCTCAGAATAATTAGTAATTTGGTTTTCTTAGGTTAAAAATAACTGTGCATCGTGTTTGTAATAACGGGTCCGTTGCTATTTTTCAAAATACAATTCATAGTTTTTTTATCAGAAGTTTTCAAAATAGTTGTACTTGATTCCTTTAAGTAGCGGGCGTTTGAGGACAGAAAGAAAACTATTTTGCGGATTCTACAAATTATTGATTATTTGTACAGCAGCTATTAACTGTATGATTAAGCTAATGCGTGTAAAGAACACAGTTTTAATGTTATTTTGGAGAGCTTCGGGGCGTGGTTTTATCATAAACCCACGGATAGGTAGATTTATAATAATTATTAATGGCTATATTAATTATATGAATACCTTACTTAAGAGCAGTTTACAAAATTATAATAAATTATATTATAAGTTATAAAAATAAATATAAAAAATAATACAATAACTTAAATAACTATTCATGTCACGTAATTTCTCAAACGAAGGTTCGTATGTCATCAGTTTAAAACTTTGTTTACTTTTATTTGCAAACATTTTATTTGTAAGACTTAAACAATGTTCCTATATTGTTAGTTCTGGCTTCTCAAAATCTCAGAAGTAATGTCATTTGGTGTTCTTAGGTTAATAATAACTATGCACCGTGTTTGTAATGACGGGTCCTGTGTTACTTTTCCAAAGTAAATTCTTAGTTGTTTTTTTTTATCAGAAGTTTTCCAAATGGTTATACTTGATTCTTTTAAGTAGCAGACGTTTGGTGACAGAAAGAACTGTTTTGCCTATTCTACAAATGATTGAGTATTTGTTCATCAGCTATTAACTGTGTGATTAAGCTAAACGAGTACTAAACACAGTTTCAATGTTATTTTGGAGAGCTTCGGGGCGAAGTCTGATCATAAACTTATGGATAGGTAGATTTATTTTAATATTAATGGCTATATTGACAATATGAACACCTTACTTACGAGAATTGAACAAAATTATAATTTATCAATAGCACAGTAACTTAAATAATTATTCATGTAACTTTATGTTTCAAACGAAGGTACGTATGTCATCAGTTTGAAACTTTGTATATATATATGTATGTATAAAGTATTATTCAATGCTTTACTTGCCGTCTTTGTCACGTAGATAAAGCACAGCAAGTACGAAGTTGTGGCCCTTTAAGGATCTAACACTTATTTCAGTAGATTCGCTGATCCCAGGTTTCACAGAGGAAAATGTGTGTTTTAACAAGGCAATCACTTCCTAACGTAAATGCTAGCAAAACTAGGCAAAATGCTCAAATCTCTGTCAACGGATGTCTGATAACTGATATGTTTACAATTATATCCCGAGCTTATTATAACCTCAACTTATTAGTTCGGGTTATTATGGTCAATGTTGATTTATGGTTAACGTAAAATGAGTGCAACTATAGTACGTTAAAAGGGGCACTCGGTGTGAAAACATTGTACTTAATAAGGCATTGTTCTTTCATCCGCCTTTAGCTTTTGTTGAATAAACACAATAAAACATCGTTCTATATGATCATTTGATAATCCATTTCAGCATTAGCTAAATGTCAGATCTCTTGTATGGAAGTTTGAGGCGCTACTGGCCGTACGTTCAACAACAACAATACGACTGTTTAAATCATAACTTAAGATCCCTGTTTATTTAGAAAGTAGATATTAAGTTTACGAAATGTAACGCCTATACATCAAGGTTTCTCAATCAGATACGTGTTAATCTTATCACGAAGGCTGTAGTCGTAGTTTCACTGGGCGTAAGATTACGCAAACTTAACATTTAATTCCATTCTAACACGTTCTAAAAGTAAGTTTGACTTAAAAGGGACACCAATGTGCACTACAATTTACGCAATGTTTTTAGGTTAATTCCCTGTTCTATTTCGTCCCTCGTACTTCCTGGTTATAATTTTTCTAAAGGAATATAAACAACCGATAAAATTGCTTATTTTATTTTTTATTTTTTATCACAGTATGGAAATTAAGTTATAAGTAACGTCAAATTTAACTAAATGACAAAATCGTTATTTTCAAAGACTGGTACAGTTTCAGGTGGCGGTCATGTGAACGAAATGAACAACGTTTCACAATATGTCAGTCACTGTTCTTTTTTATGAGCACATTGAGTGCACGGATAGTTTTTATTTGGAAGGCATATTGACAGTGTTTGTGCTGTTTGAGATGTTTCCGGTAAACATATACAAGATCACACTGTGTTCCTTCACGTTGACACCGACCGTGTTGAACAGATTGGGTGGGGAAAAACAGAGGAGATTAATAACTCTGGGTGTGATGCTGTGTTGTATTTCTGTCAGTTTCCCTATGGTGAATACAAGGTACCGGTGCCTTCCTTAACGCTATCGCACATCCCCTGAAAACTTTACATAAACAGTAAGGCTGTTTTCATTCCTGTGACCTCTAACTTAGCTCTGTTTGAAAACACCTTCTAATGCAGCTTTTTACACACATATGCACATAAATAGTTTAATGTGTAACTATGACTCAAACCAGCCTGTTGTGGCAATGTGAACATGACATCAAAAAGATTGGTAATATTCAAGGCCTAGCTGCATACTATGGCTTGCTGTCAGTTTACAAGGGTCGTATTGGTTCTTTAAAAAATAAAAAGGAATTTTTACTACAAAAGATTGCATGGGGTAATTTTGGTTTCCGGTTTCAAACATTGATGTTCTCTATGTAATCGATGCCGTGATGAGTCTTGTCAGCTTCGTTGTAAGCCCTCTTGATGTATTGTCTCCACTTGGCAATAATCATTTTAACAACATTTTTTCTCATGGTCGGAAATCATTCTTTTCCTCTCTGCACAGGCTGTGTAACACCTTGTGTTGTAGTGTTTCCGGTGTTGCTTCGCCGAAAACACTGGAGTTATAAAGTTTGATCAAATCCTCTTCTTCAATGGGATCTTTGTACACATACTGGCCTATCCATTTCACAACAAAGTCATCACCAAGAGCTTAGCACCATGTTAGATGCCTGGAATTTCTCGCTTCTCAAGTTGATTATTGGGCCGATTTGGAGAGAAGTCAGATGTCCGTTGATGCCCACCAATGAGTAATTCTGGCCATATTTGGTTTGAGCTGATGCATAGAAGTGTGTAAAGAAGGGAATAGAGCTCAACAATTGGCATCCACGCGTGGCATCCACGCGAATGGTGTATGGTGGTAGCCGGCTTCTACCATCCAGTCTAAAAAATAAGTAATAAACAGTGTTATGTATCGTGCTGAATTGAGTAGCTCCGCAAACATTTTATTTGTAAGGCTTAAAAATATATATCTGGCATCTTGACACCACTGTAATGAAATAATATTTCTGTATGCTTCTGAAGCCTAGTTCCTCCAAAATTGTAATTTGTAATTCTATATCAAGTACACATTTTCATGTGCTAAAGTAAAATCACTGCAACTGTTCTGTTTATTAATTTCCTAAATTCAGTAAGCATACAAATTCAAATTTAGCCTATGTTTATATTTAAATTAAGTTTGTATTTAGAATTGTATTTGTTTTGTTTAACGTTTCAGTTTGTATACTGATTTTATACGAATGATACCTAATTCAAGTAAATTGCATGTTAGCAAGCAAAAATGTTAACATGAAAAACATCAAAATATTCAAACAATTGGTTGTCATAATTGTATACGCACTTTTACATGAAACCAGAAATAGTTGGTATACACAATGACTTAGCGTGCTTCCTGGTAATTTCTGGACACATGGAAATGACAGTTTTTAGGGACCTTCTGACTTTGGGTTTTCACATCTGGTAGAACTTACAATTTAGTTTATTAACACTAAAGATCTCGATTGTCGCATTCTGCCAGGAATATGTGAAGGCTTCAAAGATTATTTACCTGAAATGTTACATGCCGGCGCAAGCCTTTCTCTCCGAATGTAGTTTTGGTGAGCTAGAAGGATTACACCTTCGCTTTTGCATCGACTTTAGAAAGCTGAATTCTCAAACAGTCTCCGAAGCAATTTTTCCCTAGTAACGACTCTGTCGGCTGGCTCGCAGGTTCGAGTTACTAAATTGGATCTCAGCTAAGGTATTGACAGGTTGTCATCAAAGAGTCAGACAAGCAAAAACGCCATTTAATGTTAGTCGGCTTGGGTTTTAACAATGTTATATAATGACACTTGGGTTAAGTAATGCGCAACATTTCAGCATATGATTACATATTGCTTGAGAAAGCTTCATTTGCGTCAGAACATTACTTACTAAGATGACATCATTATCGTGTGTAGGATTATTTACGAAAGAGGGCTGTTGTTCATACATTTGATGACATACTTATATGATAATATTTTTAAAGTTCAAACTAATAACAACCACTAACATATGTGCTGCAAAGTTAAAAGCGACATCTCGTCGTTGGTTTGCAACTCGTTCTGCCTACAATTTCTCTCTGCAATAATGTTTGTTAAAACTCGTGTCCAGAAACGTCTGCATTGTGTTTTTAGAAAGAGTCTGTGTCATTTTTTTGTCTATGCACAAGCAGTACTGACGAAGAACCAGACGGCTGACATCTTATTGACAACTTTGTCTAAATTATGGCTTCCCAAGTCGCCTCCATAGTGACCAGAGTTATATTTTGATGATCAGATAATAAAAGACGTATGTCGCATTGCTAACATTAAAAATATTGCACCCCAGTCATTAACCAGATACTTTTAAACTTGCTGGGTCCATTTGAGAAAGATCAAACGATCAATTGGAATGGATATGTAGTCCTACATGTACATTCCTATAACTCTATGAGACAAAACTTTTGGATAAACTAGCCACTTATGTTTGGGCGACAACTCTAACAGGCAATATATGCTTTCGTTTGCATTTAGCCTGATGCCTTTCCCGGCCCGAAATCACGTCTGAGTATGTCAAGGGTCTCAAGAGTTTGTTGTTTGCATACCGATTTACCAGCAAAGTGGCACGTTAATGCCATTAAAAGAGATCTGACTAAAGGGTACGCAATATTCGAATCGAGCCAGGTGATCGAGTTCAGGTGAGGAATGAAGGCCTTGAGGGAAAGGCAAGTTGGTAAACATGTGGGACTATGATGACCTTGTTGATGCATCCCAACCAAATGCTGACATTCCTTTCTTCTATGTAAAACCGGAACATTGGGAAGGTGGGCCACAGCCAAACCATTTAAGCAGGCATGTGTACTGGCCACTTTTGTTCATTAGTACGTAATATTGAGTTGAAGGTCTTATTTGTTCTGGAAGGTATGCTATTCAATCAAGAGGGAACGGTGTCATGTTGAGGACTTAAGCTCCGCCTTTTGTTCATCGGAGGAGTAGCAGAAAAAACACACTAGGTTGAAGGGCAGTCACCTTGCAGACAAATACATATTTTTAGGCGATATTCAGGAGATAATTAACCACGAAATCTGAGGTAATGTGGCAAAATGGCACACATTTAGGCCCCTGCGGAACCCCATACATAGCACTTTTATAGACCATTCGGGGGACTCTAGCACCGGGACCGCAAGTCCTAGGCCGAAACGGTTTTCGTTAGAGGCCAAAATCGCGCACATTTAGGCCCCTGCGGAACCCGATATATAGCACTCCTATAGACCCTACGGGGCCTCTAGCACCGGAACAAGAAGGCCTAGGCCGAAACGGTTTTCAGCAGCAGGTTCTACCTGATTGGTCCTAGATTCGTGCCAAGTTTCAGCTCCATGGCGCCATAAAAGGGGCCAAAATGGCGCACATTAAACCCCTGCTAAACCCTATACATAACACTCCTATAGACCCTTCGGGGGCCCCTAGCACCGGAACCGAAAGTCCTAGGCCTAAACGGTTTTCGGTGCCAGATTCTGCACGAAAGGCCCTAGATTCGTGCCAAGTTTCAGCTCCATGGGGCCATAAAAGGGGGCAATATGGCGCACATTTGGGCCCCTGCGGAACCCCATACAAAGCACTCCTAAAGACCCTCCGGTGGCCCCTAGCACCGGAACCGAAAGTCCTAGGCCGAAACGGTTTTCGGTGCCAGGTTTTTCTCGATTTGCCCTAGATTCGTGCCAAGGTTCAGCTTCATGGGGCCATAAAAGGGGCCAAAATGGCGCACATTTTTGCCCCTGCTTAACCCCAGAAATGGCACTTCTATAGACAATTCGGGGGCCGCTAGCACCGGAACCGCAAGGCCTAGGCAAACACGGTCTTCGGTGCCAGGTTCTGCCCAATGGGCCCTAAATTCGTGCCAAGTTTCAGCTAAATGGAGCCATAAAAAGGGCCAAAATGACGCACATTTAAGCCCCTGCGGAACCCGATACATACCACTCCTATAGACCCTGTGGAACCCCGTACATAGCACTCCTATAGACCCTACGGGGGCTTCTAGCACCGGAAACGCAAGTCCTAGGCCGAAACAGTTTTGGGTGCCAGGTTCTGCCCGATGGGCCCTAGATTCGTGCTAAGTTTCAGCTTCATGGGGCCATAAAAGGGGCCAAAATGGCGCACATTTAAGCCCCTGCAGAAATCCATACATAGCACTCCTATAGACCATTCGGAGGCCTCTAGCACCGGAACCGGAAGTCCTAGGCCTAAACAATTTTCGTGCCAGATTCTACCCGATGGGCCCTAGATTCGTGCCAAGTTTCAGCTTCGTGGGGTCATAAAAGGGGCCAAAATGGCGCACATTTAAGCCCCTGCGGAACCCCATACATAGCACTTCAATAGACAATTCGGGGGACTCTTGCACCGGGACCGCAAGTCCTAGGCAAAAACGGTTTTCGGTGCCAGGTTCTGCCCGATTGGTCCTAGATTCGTGCAAAGTTTCAGCTCCATGGTGCCATAAAAGGGGCCAAAACGGCGCACCGTAAATGGCGCACATTTAAGCCCCTGCGGAACCCTATACAGAGCACTCCTAAAGACCCTTCGGGGGCCTCTAGCACCGTAACCGGAAGTCCTAGGCTGAAACGGTTTTCGGTGCCAGGTTTTCCCCGATAGGCCCTAGATTCGTGCGAAGGATCAGCTCTATGGGGCCATAAAAGGGCTTAAAATGGCGCACATTTAACCCCCTTCGGAACCCCATTCATAGAACTCCTAAAGACCATTCGGGGGCCTCTTGCACCGTAACAGGAATTGCTAGGCCGAAACGGTTTTCGGTGCCAGGTTTTGCCCGATGGGCCCTAGATTCGTGCCAAGTTTCAGATCCATGGGGCCATAAAATGGGCCAAAATGGCACACATTTAGGCCTCTGACGAACCCCATACATAGCACTCCTATAGACCTTACTGGGGCCTCTAGCACCGGAACCGGAAGTCCTATGCCAAAACGGTTATCGGTGCAAGGTTCTGCCCGATGGGCCCTAGATTCGTGCCAAGTTTCAGCTCCATGGGGCCATAAAAGGGGCCAACATGGCACACATTTAAGCCCCTGTGTAACCCCGTACATAGCACTCCTATAGACCATACGGGGGCCTCTAGCACCGGAACCGCAAGTCCTAGGCCGAAACGGTTTTGGGTGCCAGGTTCTGCCCGATGGGCCCTAGATTCGTGCCAAGTTTCAGCTTCATGGGGTCATAAAAGGGGCCAAAATGGCGCACATTTAGGCCCCTGCGGAACCCCATACATAGCACTTCTATAGACAATTCGGGGGACGCTAGCATCGGGACCGGATGCCCTAGGCCGAAACGGTTTTCTGTGCCAGATTCTGCTGGATAGGCCCTAGATTCATGCCAAGATTCAGCTCCATGGGACCATAAAAGAGGCCAAAATCGCGCACATTTAGGCCCCTGCGGAACCCGATACATTGCACTCCTATAGACCCTACGGGGGCCTCTAGCACCGGAACCAGAAGGCCTAGGCCGAAACGGTTTTCGGCAGCAGGTTCTACCTGATTGGTCCTAGATTCGTGCCAAGTTTCAGCTCCATGGTGCCATAAAAGGGGCCAAAATGGCGCACATTAATCCCCTGCGAAACCCTATACATAACACTCCTATAGACCGTTCGGGGGACCCTAGCACCGGAACCGAAAGTCCTAGGCCTAAACGGTTTTCGGTGCCAGGTTCTGCCCGATGAGCCCTAAATTCGTGCCAAGTTTCAGCTCCATGGGGCCATAAAAGTGGCCAAAATGACGCACATTTAAGCCCCTGCGGAGCCCCGTACATACCACTCCTATAGACCCTACGGGGGAATCTAGCACCGTAACTGGAAGGCCTAAGCGGAAACGGTTTTCTGTGCCAGGTTTTGCCCGATAGGCCCTAGATTCGTGCGAAGTTTCAGCTCTATGGGGCCATGAAAGGGGTTAAAATTGCGCACATTTAAGCCCCTGTGGAACCCCATTCATAGAACTCCTAAAGACCCTTCGGGGGCCTCTTGCACCGTAACAGGAAGTCCTAGGCCGAAACGGTTTTCGGTGCCAGGTTTTGCCCGATGGGCCCTAGATTCGTGCCAAGTTTCAGATTCATGGGGCCATAAAATGGGCCAAAAAGGCGCACATTTAGGCCTCTGCGGAACCCCATACATAGCACTCCTATAGACCGTACGGGGGCCTCTAGCACCGGGACCGCAAGTCCTAGGCAAAAACGGTTTTAGGTGCCAGGTTCTGCCCGATTTGTCCTAGATTCGTGCCAAGTTTCAGCTCCATGGCGCCATAAAAGGGGCCAAAATGGCGCACATTTAGGCCCCTGCGGAACCCCGTACCTAGCACTCCTAAAGAGACTACGGGGGTCTGTAGCACAGTAACCGGAAGACCTAGGCTAAAACGGTTTTCTGTGCCAGGTTCTGCCCGATTGGTCCTAGATTCGTGCCAAGTTTCTGATCGATGGGCCCATAAAAGGGGCCAAATGGCGCACATTTACGCCCCTGCAGAACCCAGCAAATAACACTTCTATAGACATTACGGGGGCACCTAGCACCGTTAGCGGAAGTCCTAGGCCGAGACGGTTTTCGGTGCCCGGTTCTTCCCGATTGGCCCTAGAGTCGTGTTTCAGCTCCATGGGGCCATAAAAGGGGCCAAAATGGCGCAAATTTAGGCCCCTGCGGAAGCCCATGCATAGCACTCCTATAGACCATACGGGGGCTTCTAGCACCGGAACCGGAAGGTCTAAGCCGAAACGGTTTTCGGTGCCAGGTCCTATCGGATGGGCCCTAGATTCGTGCAAAGTTTCAGCTCCATGGGGCCATAAAACTGGCTAAAATGGCGCACATTTTTGCCCCTGCGGAACCCCATACATAGCACTCCTAAAGAGACTACGGGGGTCTGTAGCACCGTAACCGGAAGACCTAGGCTAAAACGGTTTTCTGTGCCAGGTTCTGCCCGATTGGTCCTAGATTCGAGCCAAGTTTCAGCTTCATGGGGCCATAAAAGAGGCAAAAATGGCGCACATTTAAGCCCCTGCGGAACCCCATACATAGCACTTCTATAGACAATTCGGGGGCCTCTAGCACCGGAACCGCAAGTCCTAGGCAAAAACGGTTTTCGGTGCCAGCTTCTGCCCGATGGGCCCTAAATTCGTGCCAAGATTCAGCTCCATGGGGACATAAAAGGGGCCAAAATGGCGCACATTTAGGCCCCAGCGGAACCCCATACATAACACTCTA
>CM017570.1:45132576-45316308 GCA_007844125.1 Sinonovacula constricta
TCATTTATTCTTCACCTTTGCACCGGGGCGCCTGCGCACTACATTAAAAAGATTCATGGCGACAGCCTCGTGTTTGCTTCTGTTGTCTTGACTAAGACCATTTTGTGCCTTCTGCAGACCCCAAAAGCAGAACTAAATAAAAGGGTAACACTTATATAAACATTTATACATGTTGTAGTTGCTTCCCTTTAGTTTGTTTACTGTGTCATAATCTTTTTTAATTTAATAAATTTTTAACACATTTGATGGGTAGATTTTCGCAATAATAATTCAAAAGGGTAGTTTTGGCAAACTTAAATCTTAATATAGTTTTGAAGTTTTGAGATATGAACTATCCCTTGTCAGTTGAATGTTAAAACATGATTGATTCAAGATATCGAGTCATAAATGCATATAATGCATACAACAGTTTTGTATTGACTTCGTCTCCGATAGAAAGGATATTAATTTACAGCAATTTAAAAATCGAATATTGTTAAATGTTCAATCCTAATGTGAATACATACCTACCATAACAACAATGAAACGAAACTAATGTGTGCATCTAAAGTCGTGTGTAAGTTCAGAATCCTGAATGTAAATAAGACATTTTATATTAAAATATTTAGAAAAAGTTAACATATTTCAACCATAATTCTTGTCTTAATTGTATGTTAAACTTGCCTTTTCATAAATAAATTAATTTCAACTCAGAGTACTTGAAGTGCAAACCTGCTGAAGTTAAGCAAGGACCTTTAACATATTCGTTATTGTTTAATGTTTAATGTTTGTCTGTGTTTTTATTTTTTGTTATTTTTCTTTTTTAATCATCTCATGTCCTGTATAAAGTAACCCTTTGGAAAGATGTCACCCGACTCTTTAAATAGAATAAACATACTTTAAAGGAAGGCAATTTAATACGATGTGTGTAAGAACTCATTGAAATAGCAAGACTAGATGAAGTGTCTTTGTAAATAAATCCATGATATTATTCGAGCCAGATTTTTCAGTAATTCATTACAGTTTCAGTTAAGTATATAATGGATCACTTAATATTTTATTATAGAATTGGTAACATACTAAATAAATTGTATATACAACTGTAAAATTTATGAATATCTAGACTAGAAAAGTTTACTCGTGAAATTGATAGAATCAGTTTCTTTTCCTCTATAATTCCAATTTTTTAGGACCGATTCTTGAATATTTTCTAACAAAATCTGTAATATTTTACATGCATACCATATAACATTGTATTATAAAACTTGTGAATGTATGTAAAATCAAATAAACAGGTCGCATAAGCAATTTAAAAGAAGAAAACAATACTGCAACTTAAGTTAAGTTATATTGAAATTCACAACATGAACAATTGTTGGGTGTTAATGCGGCCAGACTTAGGCTTAACATAATTAAAAAAAAATGATGTCTCCAACAATAAATTATTTACTTTACTTTATGAAATTCGCTTACTATCAACAATATAAAACGTTGTGTATTTCATTCAGAAAAGCTTTTGACTAGCAATAAATTACTAAAGCGACATGGTCAAAGCTGGTGAAATTTGCATTTTATTTTACTTTTGTTATACAAGTCCAATTGTTAAACAATTTCACTTTTAGATCAATAGTGACGCAATTATTTGAATTTATATGAAATGCAGATCTTGTGTTTCTATAATAAGCTAGGACAGAGGCGCTATAAAACCAGAATTGGACAAGAAATTGAACACAATAAGAAAAATATGTATAGTAAAATGACAATAGCAGTGCTGCTTTTTAATGCACGATCACAAAATATTGTTTGTATCCATATATTACACACTTATTACACCAGCATTCTCGTAAAGTGTGTTATTTATACAATGCCACCTTGATGATGCTCATTGTGATATACAACTTATATTCTATAATTGTACAACTCTAACTTTATTTTGACTGTCTACTACGTATCATCATTATGATATTACAAATTTCAGCAATTCAGGGGATACATTTTTTTCCAAATAATATCTTCATTTGCATTAATTGAATAGTGCTTTTGTTGCTTCACGGACACGTTTCATAGCACGATGTGAGAGTTTAATAATTTCATTTCCTCATGTATTATTTGTAACTTTAAGGAAAATAGCGGTAATGTATTTTAAGAAGCGAGATTGTCTTCCATTTATTAATGTGATTAGTGTCTTGCATAAGTATGAACGCACTACAATCCTAGTATGTAGACATACGTGAACGCTACATTAGGCAGTCAATATACATAAAGATATCTATTTTTTAAATGTAACAATACTGAATTGCTAATTAAATTACACAGTTTGATATTAAATTGTGCTCGATGTGTATAAATATGTTGAAATATGAATAAAATAGGTTTTGACCCTATATAATTTCTATGTGTGTCTCTGTCTGTATGTCTGTCTGCCTTTCTGTCTGTCTGTCTGTCTGTCTGTCTGTCTGACAGCGTACCCGTTTGTCTTTCTGTTTGTCCTTGTGTGTCTTTCTCTGTGTATCTATTTTTCTCGTTCTTTCATGTTCGCATTACAAAACACATACATCTGAATATTACCCGCTTATATACACGACATTTAATGAATTCAGGCAATACACATAGCCAAGTGTTTATGTACATATAAAACCATTCATCTGCCCTCAACCATGTGAGATCAGATATTTCACCTAGCCTGTTTTTCTTTTGTGTTTACTGTTTGTTTGTTGTTGTTTTTTTTTTTGTTTATTTGTTTTACTTTGGTTTTGTTTTGATTTTGTAACTCTGTGTGTGTGTGTGTGTGTGTGTGTGTGTGTGTGTGTGTGTGTGTGTGTGTTCGGTAAAATTGTGTGACTTTGCATAACAGTATGTATGCAATAAGACCATGTTGAATCAGAAGATAAAGCGAACTTCGTGACACAATAAATATTATGAAAACACACGCACAATAATGTAATGTAGTATCGTTAATATAGCGTTTTAGATTTCAGACGACTATTGTTTTGCGTTTTGTTGGAGTTTAATTACAAAGCTTAAATATAGCGCCCATTTCTCTATATCCACTAAGACTTTACCCCCTGTCTTGATATGCCATACAGACTATTACACATTATTCACAATGAACCTTTGTCCTATTTTGGACAATATTTAGGAATTTTATCAATATATCTTACTTTGTGTGTACACCAATCCTGACCCTCCTCCTCCTCCTTCTCATCATCACCACCTTCATTATACTCCTCGTCCTCCTCCTCTTCACTTTTATTATAATCCTCGTCCTCGGCCTCAACATCACCTTCATTATACGCCTCGTCGTCCTCCTCCTCCCCCCTTATCGTAACCTTTATTATACTCCTCGTCCTCCTCCTCCTCCTCATCACCTTCATTACAATCCTCGTCCTCCTCCTCATCATCACCTTCAGTATACGCCTCGTCCTCCTCATCACCTTTATTATACTCCTCGTCGTCCTCCTCCTCCTCACCTTCATTATACTCCTCTTCCTCCTCATCATCACCTGCATTGTACTCCTCGTCCTCCTCATCACCTGCATTATACTCCTCGTCCTCCTCCTCATCATCACCTTTATTATACTCCTCGTCCTCCTCCTTATCATCACCTTCAGTATACGCCTCGTCGTCTTCTCCCCCCTTATAATCACCTTTATTATACTCCTCTTCCTCCTCCTCCTCCTCCTCCTCATCATCTTTATTATACTCCTCATCCTCCTCCTCATCATCATCATCTACTTTATTATACACCTCGTCCTCCTCCTTATCATCACCTTCAGTATACGCCTCGTCCTCCTCATCACCTTTATTATACTCCTCGTCCTCCTCCTCCTTATCACTTTCATTATACTCCTCTTCCTCCTCCTCATCACCTGCATTGTACTCCTCGTCCTTCTCATCACTTGCATTGTACTCCTCGCCCTCCTCATCACCTGCATTATACTCCTCGTCCTCCTCCTCATCATCACCTTTATTATACTCCTCGTCCTCCTCCTTATCATCACCTTCAGTATACGCCTCGTCGTCTTCTCCCCCCTTATAATCACCTTTATTATACTCCTCTTCCTCCTCCTCCTCCTCCTCATCTTTATTATACTCCTCATCCTCCTCCTCCTCATCATCATCTACTTTATTATACACCTCGTCCTCCTCCTTATCATCACCTTCAGTATACGCCTCGTCCTCCTCATCACCTTTATTATACTCCTCGTCCTCCTCCTCCTTATCACTTTCATTATACTCCTCTTCCTCCTCCTCATCACCTGCATTGTACTCCTCGTCCTCCTCATCACTTGCATTGTACTCCTCGCCCTCCTCCATCCTCATTACCTTCATTATACTCCTCGTCCTCCTCCTCATCACCTGCATTGTACTCCTCGTTCTCCTCATCACCTGCATTATACTCCTCGTCCTCCTCATCACCTGCATTGTACTCCTCGTCCTCCTCATCACCTGCATTATACTCCTCGTCCTCCTCATCACCTGCATTATACTCCTCGTCCTCCTCATCACCTGCATTGTACTCCTCGTCCTCCTCATCACCTGCATTATACTCCTCGTCCTCCTCATCACCTGCATTGTACTCCTCCTCCATCCTCATTACCTTCATTATACTCCTCGTCCTCCTCCTCATCACCTGCATTGTACTCCTCGTCCTCCTCATCACCTGCATTGTACTCCTCGTCCTCCTCATCACCTGCATTGTACTCCTCGTCCTGCTCATCACCTGCATTGTACTCCTCGTCCTCCTCATCACCTGCATTGTACTCCTCGTCCTCCTCATCACCTGCATTGTACTCCTCGTCCTCCTCATCACCTGCATTATACTCCTCGTCCTTCTCCTCATCATCACCATCATTAACATCATCGTCATCATCATCACCATTAACAGTATAAAATATCTTCCTCATACTACATCTTAGTGGGACGATAAACCCAATAAACAAATCATACTACATCATGACAACTTGTAGCAAAAGCATTGCAATATATTCTTCCTTCTTTTCTTCTTCTTCTTCTTTTCTCCGTCTTCTTCTTTTTTGCCATCATTTAACATCATTTATATCGTCATATTCCTTGTCTTCGGCGCCGTATGACCTATCAAGTGTCGGTGTGCCGTAAAATCCAAAAACAACAACAACAACATTCCTTGTCATCATCATTAACATCAACGTTTTATCATCATCAGCAGCATCAAATAAATGCCGTTTGGAGAAAAAAGACTAACATTATGCTACGCACCATGATAATGCCTATAAAAAAATAACAGTTAATGTTACTCACTAAAGCATTTAAAGAAACTATGTAAGACAATTCCTTAAATTTTTAAAACTTGAAGAAAGTGTATTTGATTGGAAACGAAAAATAAGTAATTAGTGTATTCCTTTTGGATAAGACTTTTAAACTCTATCATATGATTTCAAAGTATATATATATATAGGTATATGTATCATAGTGTACTACGTCCGATTACTCCTTTATCCAATGTATTATAGCATCCACGACTTATCGCCCTTAAATAGCAATTGTATTAACAGTAATATCTTTGTTTAAACTTCTAAAACAAAAACAAAAACACACGGTATTTGTGCAAACTTTGAAACACATATCGCTAATCTAAATCACATACGCTTATATTAATAGGTTAGCAACTATATTACTTTTGATGTGCAATGTGTTAAAACAAGCAGAAGATTTGAAAACCTCAAGTATATGTAACGCTTCCTAAAACTATATTATTCGCATCTGCAACATAACTACCTTCAATTACGATAATAAAGACACGGTTGTTTACCTTACTGATTGTCTGGCATTATGACATTCAAATGCGACTAATAAACATACAGTTTTGCCTTCTTTAATTGCTTTATTCCGAGCCTCATTCGTAGCGAAAGTCGATGTTCAGAAAGGGGATAGTTTTAGTTTTCAGGAAGAGGAGGTGCGTAGATATAAAAATAGGTTGTACTGTTATGGGCCTTCCTCTCTGCTCATTCCAGGGCTACTATGACTATTTAACGATGTAAGAAGGCTAAGCTCTTGCCGGGAATCTCTTCTAGTTTGTTTTTTTTCTGCCCATGGCCGACGATCATGTGAACTCAACCTCACGCGGCGTAAAGAACTAATATTCGCACCACTCCCAGCCTTACTCAGTCTAGCTCAGTGTGACCAAGCGGTCTTAGGGGAGATGTTGTTTGACAACGTTGACGGACGCTTGAAACCGACGATGAACAATCACAATAGCTCACCATGAACATACACTCAGCTGAGCTGAAAAAGACAAATGCATAGTAAATTATATAACTTTAACCGTGTATTAACCTGTCTCTAACAAATTAAGAACAGCGATATCTAAATATTGCTGACATTATCTAAACTGCTAACAATTATAAATAACTTCAGCTTGGTCAAAGACATATTATGAAAATAAAAAGATGAATAATTATACCAGGGACACTCCTCCCCACTAAAGTATGGAAATCGCTCAATAGTGTTAGTATCTGTTAAATAAAATGCATGACTGGTAATTATAAATACAGGCAAGTTTACCAACCAACATATAGATTTGTGGTTATTAAGTCCAAGGCGATGAGTGATGTAATACAAAAGATAGAAACGATTATTAAAACCCATTGATTCAGTTCTACAAATAAGCAATCGCTAATCACATTTGCTTGCTATCCTTTTACCAGTCCTACAAATAACTAATGAACTATCTCACCCTACCATACCATAAAGCATCACCTTAACTGAGCCTGGTTTACAAGTTTGACCAAATCATATTGTGTTTTTAGAATACAAAATATGTTCAGTCTTAACTTACCTATTTAAGCCGAATAAAGTCGAACTCACTTGTTCATTTTTTGTAGCGGTATTTATAGTCTTTTATTAAATTCATTTTTATGTTGACGATAGCGAGAACGACCTTGCGTATCGAAAAAAAAAAAAACTAAAATTGTGAAAAAGGTGATATGCTTGGTTTCATTTAAAGGCGTAATTATTCTATATGAAACGTATGAAAAATAAACACAATCTGAATGGTCAATGTAAACTACGATTTGTCTTATTTATAGTGTTGTGCATATATTTTCCGTAGAGCTATCATACAGGGTAGCTCAGTTGGTAGACGACCGGACTCCAGAGCAGGAGGTCGTGGGTTCAAACCCCATCCTGGATAAATGCTTATTGCACCTTGGTTCACAACAATATGACTACCATTGATACTGTTTAATTCAAACATGGTACATGGAAGTTGTAAACCTTTTATGTGAAGCAGAATGACGAAACATATTTTTGAGACTATGTGAACCAAACTCTCTTCCATCCAATAATAATCTACCATTTAATAATGTGGGTGGGGTAATGAAAATTATCACGAGTTTGAAATTAGTAATCCAATATAATTCCAAGTGAGTCTGATATGACAAAATGAACCTGTTGTCCAAATACACAATAAGCAGGAAAAGACGAGCATTAAAACACTGGGCGCAGCCGTTTTAAAAGTAATACAGTAGATCCAACCTCCCCCAACCCCACCACCCCTTCCGCCCCCCCCCCCCCCCCCCCCAAAAAAAAAATCACACAAAAAAAAAAAACACAAATAAAACACACACAACAAACAAACAAACAAAAACAATTGCCTATTGCCGCTATTGCCGGACCCACCAACTTGGAGACTCTTTAATTAACTAAGGGAGGGTAACATGCTACATTCCGGTTTATCTTTTGAAGCTAATATGCACATATCTTCCTTTTTTACTATAACTTTAAAAATATCTAGAACATAATATGTATGTTTAATATAGTGTTCACAAAAATGACAGCTATGCAGGCTTCAGATAAAAAAACCGTCTCTACGTAATAACGACTTTCCGAGCTCCTGATCGTGTTTACATCAAAGGGGCACCAGAAGGGCATCAGTCGGTGGCCAATTAATTGCGGGCGTATTCCACTCTACTTTCTGTCTCTTACAAATCAACGATAAACCGCTCTCCGAAAGAACAATACTCTTTCACAAATAAATTATATCTTTGAGAACAAGAAAGGTAAATTATTGGCCGACTACACTAATACAAATTTAGAACATTTTTATCTGACTTACTCTTAAAGGAACGGGCACAATCATTTGTAATTGTGTAATTGTCAAAATTATACCTGTCACCTTTTTATCTCTTTTCCCGGCTATCGTGTTGTCGATGTCTAGACTCTGATGAAGATGAAAGGATGTCGAATTATTATTTAAAAAGGTATTTATGAAAGTTACAATACTCTTGTTCTCTCTATTTTATGGCATATGTTATATGAAGCATACACTCATAAACACGCGAAGTGACCAATGATGTAAAACCCGTGAAATGGCCAGATGGCATGTGTTCAGTGTCACATCAGGTATTAAGGACGGTAATCGCGGAAGGACTCCTTCTATAATTAGAATAATTAGTGTGTTAAGTTTACCTAGTCGTTACTCATCACATCACGACGAGCTAACAAGACGACCAGTCAACGAGGACAACGACCAATCTCCATCGAGCAGACGACGCGGATGCAGATCAACACCTCTAACGACCATGACGGATGTATACCACTTGACATTGACCGTATGGCGAACAAGTGATGTGTGCTTGTATACGACAACAGAGACTTACAACACTGTTATTGCTTTTATTACTTTATTATTGTATTCATAACATGTTTTGTATGTATGTATGCCAATATCTAATCATTACTGTGGGGGGACGACATGCTAATACTTACTAGTCGATAATGACAAACGATAGTTTTAGGGATAGGGATCGACATAGGAATGACAAGTGTACGCACGCACCGACACTTAGCATACTAGGACGGTTCGGATATATTTATGACTAGTTAACAAGACGTATGAATGGGCGACATTAATGAGGACTTACTCACTTCATAGTATGTCGAGGTCAGGATAGAATACTTAAAGGGGAAGTGAATCGACTTTAATGAACTGTCTTACACTTATACTTGATAGACTTTGGAAAATTAAAATTTATTTAATTTTCTTTTAAATAAGGTTCGTATGCAACACTACAGCTGTCCACTACAGCTGTCATGAGGGCAGTACTGTCAAGAGGTCAAGTACTTAAAATCCACGACGCTATCACGAAATTCAAGATAAAGGGGAACCTCACGTAGAGGACATATGTATGGAAATATGTATAGGAAAAAGAATATATGACAAAGTCCTATGAGTATTGCAACATATACCAAACTCCGAAAAGGCACAGAACAAAGGTATTTCACATGCAAGCCAAGCGAAAAGTAAGAACACACTTGTGATGAGTCATTTAAGGGAAAGAGCAAACCCGACAGTTACCGCCTTGGAACGGTCAGTCGGCAATATGGACCAACCGGGGTGCTTAAACCGGTTTTACAGAGTCACACTGTAGTCAAAGTAGATTGACATGGTCCAACTTCAAAGAAAAACAAATTAGTGCTCCTTGTTAGTTGTCAATAATGACCGATGGTGCTTACAATACAGTTTTCAATGCCCACAATCCCAACTTCCACCTCTGCGTATATATACTAAAACCAAACGACGTACATTTGCCACCCTCATACGCATTGATTCGACTGGCCAAGGACTTGCACACATTTCGTGGTTGGGAAAATTGTTGGATACAGAGAAATACTAGATAAGTTACTTTGTATTATTGTACTGATGTATTTTACTACTCTGTTATAGACATTGTAATATTTGGTATTATAATAACGTAACAACTTTGTACTAGTTCTACATAGATTTTAGATTAGCTAAATAATGCTGATTGCTAATTAAGAGATTTATTTATAATTATCATAGAATCTAATGGTTTGATGAAAGGTTGTTTTGCTATGAACCTAAATAGACGATCATAATAAGTTGCTGTTCTGTAACTGATAGAAGGATTACGTCGTAATTATGTATTGATTGTAATCATATGTTTAGGTTTATTTGGATAACCTTGTTTGCTAATTATCTCAAATAGAGGAGAATTGCCGCACGAATTTATAATGTTAAACATCACTAGCCGAGTGATACGGCAATTAAAGGTACACTCTGTATATTATATTACGTTTGTTAATTAACTATGAATTGATACTACTTATAGATATTTGATTTGATAATTTAATTTGAACATCGTAATGTATTTATCACATAGTAGATATTAGATATTAATGATTATAATGTAATCGAGCGTTGTTTTAGGTTTTTGTTTCTACCTTCGTAGTTAACCAATTATAAGTCTTAAAGAATCGCTAAAGTTACGACCCTGAATAGAAAATCAAGTCGCGGAAAAATTAATAATTAAACACAACGTATTGAGAACTAATTGAAGACGTACACAAATCTAACCACTATACGATTATGCGCAAAGGCCACCTTCGTAGCCGATTGGAGAAGTAACCTTAAATTAAACGGTACTTATAATTTAAATAAGTAAGCTAATCAAACCCTAAAAGGGGCTTTTGGGGCTACAGTCAATTTTCACTGCGTTACCTCCCTTTCGCGAAGAGTTTTTAATATACGCTAACTGTAGCATGTACTTTCGATTGAGCAATTTATGATAATAAACATTCCAAAATAAACGAAGATATTGTTTCCGGAAACTGGAGACGATAAATGTCACGCAACACTCATTGATTGATACATCTGCTGAAGAGCTGGTATACAATACATGGATTAAATATTGTGGTATGATTAATGAAATAAAGGGGTATCCGATTGTTTGCCTATATCAAATGCATGTAACTATATCTCACCGCAGATTCGGAGAGTTTGGGCATAATTTCTGCATAAACACTTACTTTAGTCTGAGAAAAGACGAGTTTGAACTTAAAATATATTATTAGACAGCACTAACCGCGAAACAAGTCACTCTATATGTTTTCTCTCCAAATCTAATAGCACGATAGTGGTCTCTGTTCAAAATATACATCGATGTCCAAGCGGATAAACCCGGTTGACGATATAAAGATGATCTCAAAAGTATATAGTCACGTGTTTTTCTAAGTTTAAAAATAGCTATCTCTGCAGCGTGGATTAGATTGGAATTTCTTGTTTTCAGTGACGAGTGAGGATTTATACTTGATTGTTCACACATACCTAGGGAATAATGAATAACGTGTTGCAGGACCTTTTCAGGTCACAATGACATAACTGGTTAATGGAGAAAAGAAATTTGGTCCAAATTGTCGAATACTGTGGCGTTACGGGGCCCCACAGTAGAAACGCAACATCATCCCATGATTACAATTTTATTAATGAAAGTTACATTTTACAATCTAACAACAGTGAGGCGTGAATACCTCTCTCTAACGCATATCGTCCACTCTCGGTCTCGTCCACATCCACTCTCGGTCTCGTCCAGATCCACACTACTCATTCGAACCGCGACCCCAAAATATATACTCTACTCCATCTGCGCATCCCCTTTGCTAATTGCACTGCCTACGCCTATCATTTCTGATATTAGTATTAATAAAAGCTAAAAATAGTACTTTTATTGCTAATCGTATCTTCTGACCAGTGCTGTGTCCCATGATTTCTTCTTATGTTTTGACGTATGAATTAACCACTGACCTGGATCGTGCCTCTTTATTACTATTTTACTATTTTCCCGTGCATCGTAGTATATTTCCTTGTTTTGTATATTATTCTTATTTCTTCTTTAAGTTAACCCTTGCACTTAGCTTAATTAAACGGCACGATGTCTTTAACTAACCAATTATAACTAATTATTATTTAACTGAAAACTAATTAATATGGCAACCACCTTTAAGTAGTGTGTCTGCTGCAAAGTACTATTTTAGCAGGTATTTATTGTACAATAAATCATATCAAACGTGTTTCAGCTAGACTAAAGAACATTACACTATACATAAACTTCCGGTCACCAGCTGCAATAGCTCAGGTGGTAGAACGTCAGCTGCAGATCGGGGGGTCGTGGCTTCAAACCTTGGCAGGGTCAAACCAAAGACTTTAAAGTTGGTAGTAGTGGCTTCCCTCCTAACGCTCGGGAATAAGGGGACAGCATTACGCCTGACTCGTCGTTATCAGTATAATGGACCGGCCGGGTCAAACCAAAGACTTTAAAGTTGGTAGTAGTGGCTTCCCTCCTAACGCTCGGGGCTAAGGGGACTTCATTACGCCTGACTCGTCGTTGTCAGTATAATGGACCGGCCGGGTCAAACCAAAGACTTTAAAGTTGGTAGTAGTGGCTTCCCTCCTAACGCTCGGGGCTAAGGGGACAACAATACGCCTGACTCGTCGTTGTCAGTATAATGGACCGGCCGAGTAAAACCAAAGACTTTAAAGTCGGTAGTAGTGGGTTCCCTCCTAACGCTCGGGAATAAGGGGACTTCATTACGCCTGACTCGACAGTGTCAGTCAGCAACTTATAAGTGCCCCTGTACTATAATGATAGAAATGTCACTGCACAGTATCGGTAAAAATGCCAGCAAATCCCATCCCATCCCCAAGCATACCATTTTAAATGCTAAATATCCTTCTTCTCCATAGTGTACCAAAATCTTCCTTAAATATATTTTTCTACAAATGTCACCCACAGTTCATATTTCCAGACATCCGGACCTGGTAGCGCAATCAGTAGAGCATCGGCTTCAGAAGCCCCGGGTTCGAACATACCAAAGTCGTAAAAATGATAGTGGTATAGCCACCTTGCTTACGCTTAAGCAAATTTAAGGGTCTTTCCACGACTGGTTGGCCAGGTGTTAGGATAATTTGACTGGGTGTGGTATCATGCCAGGTGTTCATGGCATGGTATACACAGTGAAGGCAGCACTATATCTGCTTCAAGTGGACACCGTCTCCAGATAACTGAAATACTGTTGGTGGGATGACTTGTAATGGCATATTTAAATCTTCTCTAGCAAAACATGACAGGTAGTTATTACAGACAGCAAGTTAGTGTAAAAAATCAAAGGCCAAATAATGACGTAAATGTTAAAATCCAAATGGGAGGCAGTCTATTATTACTGGAATTTCAGCATTAGCGGTATAAATAACAAAAAAAAATTAATGGTCCTAAGAAATTTAAATTAAATACTTCCATTGCCTCTTATAGACAATTAGGAAACTGTTTTGAATGATTGCAGGCGTGTGCAGGGTCGTTATGTCAGAAGTTTGGCTGGCAGGAGTGTTTGTGACAGGACCGCGACAAATAAAGATGAACAAGAAACACTCTGCAAACTAGGCTGCCGTGTGTATACATGCACTGCATGTTTGTCTTTGTTGTGCTAGGAAAATGTGTTCCTCATAACAATGGAGAAAACTATGCCTTAATACTGTGATAGCTGGCTGTTATTTCACATACATTTTGATACAGATGAGTATTGTGATGATGATGATGATGTAATGGTGTAATCAATAATGATTAGCATGAAGTTTGGTCAAACAAAGTAAGGATGAATGTATTGATGGTTAGGATGATGTCTTCAGGCCATAATAATGTCGAAGCACCATAACCCAACCACCCACCACTCTGCCACCCCTCCACACTGCCACCATTTACTGCCTCCCTACCACTCTCCACCATCCCACCACCCACTTCTGCCACCGTACCACCACCCACCACTCTGCCACCTTACCACCAACCACTCTGCCACTCCACCACCACCAACCACTCTGCCACCCCTCCACACTGTAACCCTTTACTGCCACCCTACCACTCTCCACCATCCCACCACCAACTTTTGCCACCCTACCACCACCCACCACTCTGCCACATTACCACCAACCACTCTGCCACCCCTCCACACTGTAACCCTATACTGCCTACCTACCACTCTCCACCATCCCACCACCCACTTCTGCCACCCTACCATCACCCACCACTCTGCCACTCCACCACCAATTACTCTGCCACTCCACCACCACCAATCACTCTGCCACCCCACCACTCTGCCACCCCTAAAATCTGCCACCCTACCACTGCCCACCACTCTGCCAACACACCACTGCCACCCAACCACCACCCACTACTCTGCCACCCACCACTCTGCTACCTTACCACCACCCACTTATGCCACCCTACCACCACCCAACACGCTGCCACCTAACCACCAACCACTCTGCCACTCCACAACCACCAATCACTATGCCACCCCACCACTCTGCCACCCAACCACACTGCCATCCTACCACTGCCCACCACTCTACCAATCCACCAGTGCCACCCCACCACCACCCACTTCTCTGCCACCCACCACTTTGCTACCTTACCGACAACCACTCTGCCACCCCACCACCCACTACTCTGCCACACACCACTCTGCCACCCACCACCACCCACTACTCTGCCACCCCAATACCACCCCACTACCACCCGCTACTCTGCCACCCACCACTCTGTCACCCCACTACCACCCCACCACCACCCACTACTCTGCCACCCCACTACCACCACACCACCACCCACTACTCTGCCAACACACCACTGCCACCCCACCACCACAAACCACTCTGCCTCACCACTACCACCCCAACCCCTGCCACCCCAAAAACAACATTGCCACCCCACTACCACCCACCCCACTGCCACCCCACCACCCACCACTGCCACCCTACGACTGCTACCCTACTACCACCCACCACGCCACGAATCCCCACCCACCACTGCCACCCCACCACCCCATTATCACCACCACTCTGCCACACACCTCTCTGCCACCCCACTACCACCCATCACTCTGCCACCCTACCACCCACCACTGCAACCACTGCCACCCTACCACCACCTAGCACTGCCACCCTACCACTACCCTCCACTCAGCCACCTACAACTCTGTCACTCTACCACCCACCACCCTTTGCTTTGCTACGGACGCACATGTTATACACGTACTCAAACACACATACATGTACAAACATCCACGGAGGCCCATGTAATATACGTACTCAAACACACATACATGTACAAACATCCAGGGAGGCCCATGTAATACAGGTACTCAAACACACCTACATGTACAAACAACCAGGGAGGCACATGTAATACACGGACCCAAACACAAATACATGTTCAAACAACCAGGGAGGCACATGTAATACACGTACTCAAAGACACATACAGGTACAAACATCCACGGAGGCACATGCAAGACACGTACTCAAGTACGCATACATGTGCACATCCACGGACGAACATGTAAGCCACGTACTCAAGTACGCATACATGTACACATCCAATCCACGGACAACATGTCAGACACGTACTCAAGTACGCATACATGTACACATCCAATCCACGGACGAACATGTAAGACACGTACTCAAGTACGCATACATGTGCACATCCACGGACGAACATGTAAGCCACGTACTCAAGTACGCATACATGTACACATCCAATCCACGGACGAACATGTAAGACACGTACTCAAGTACGCATACATGTACACATCCACGGACGAACATGTAAGACGTAATCCAGTACGCATACATGTACACACATCCACGGACAAACATGTAAGATACGTACTCAAGTACGCATACATGTACACATCCACTGACAAACATGTAAGATACGTACTCAAGTACGCATACATGTACACATCCACGGACAAACATGTGAAATACGTACTCAAGTACGCATACATATACACATCCACGGACAAACATGTAAGATACGTACTCAAGTACGCATACATGTACACACATCCGCGGACAAACATGTAAGAAACGTACTCAAGTACGCATACATGTACACATCCACGGACAAACATGTAAGATGCGTACTCAAGTACGCATACATGTACACACCCACGGACAGACATGTAAGATACGTACTCAAGTACGCATACATGTACACACATCCGCGGACAAACATGTATGATACGTACTCAAGTACGCATACATGTACACATCCACGGACAGACATGTATGATACGTACTCAAGTACGCATACATGTACACACATCCGCGGACAAACATGTATGATACGTACTCAAGTACGCATACATGTACACACATCCGCGGACAAACATGTATGATACGTACTCAAGTACGCATACATGTACACATCCACGGACAAACATGTATGATACGTACTCAAGTACGCATACATGTACACATCCACGGACAGACATGTAAGATACGTACTCAAGTACGCATACATGTACACACATCCAGGGAGACCCATGTGAGACACACATGTACACATGTCCACGGGCGCCAATGTAAAACATGGACAGTGAGACACAAACACCCTCCATTATTTATTGAATTATTGGTTTTACCAGCCAAAGTAATCACTTTATATGTGTATTGTTTTTCAATAGCTTTTAAATCAGCGACCAGCTTTTAAATCGTACGCAATGCATTTTTGTCATGGTTGGAAAAGTGACGGGAAGGTTTGCGCCAGAATTAAAACAAATGACGGGAGTGGGGTTCGTCCGGGTACAATCTCATTAAAATCAGCTCCAGTATTACGCGTAATAGGATCTGATGACTTCCCATTACGGTTCACCTCAAATTGACCTTTTCAGTAGCCAATGAAATTCTCGGCAACAAAATCTTGTGGTATACTGCGAGCAACGTTCTACACGCTATAAATTTAATGGTAAAGGGTCGCGTTTAACTCGTGATTGCATGCAATCTACAGACATTCTTAAACTTAACTTTACATATTTCAAAAGAGACATATATAACCTCTACAAATATGTATAAACCATCCAACAAAAAGAAGTTTTGAACTAGAAATCCTTATTTTAGTAACACTGGTAAATACATTCACAACTCGCTCGCTGCAATTGTCATGGCGGATAACGAAAGCGTTTTCGCAGTGGGTTGCGTTGAAAATCCTTTCGTATTCTACTTAAAAATGGAATTATGAAATGTTATGGTAGATACCGATAGATAAATTGTTGATAGATAAATTGTTGATTGAACAAAATGTGTAAAAATTAATGCATGCCAATAGAAAGGATGGCTGATACAGCGGTTTAAAAAGTGGTATGTGTTGACTGCTGTATCGGGAAGGATTCTATAGTAGTTTTGAAAGGAGCGATTGCATTGGTCGAAATACGGGCACTTGTCTATGCATACTCAATTACACAAAGGTCATTTTGACACGACCTCTTATGCGATGTAGTCAGATCCTAATCACGGACAGTAGATGAGGGAAATTAGGATATGATTTTAATGAGATTGGTCCGGGTACGACAAAATACGGTGATGATGGCTTCTCTCGGCCTTTCCGAATAGCGGGAGGTGTTTTCTTGTTGTGGAGGGTTTTGTTTTTATGTATATTACTTATTTATTTTTTCTACAGCTAATGCTTTAACTGTAATTTCATTAATAAATGCTATTTACGTAACGTTTAAAAGGCAACGTATATTTCTCTGGGTACAACCATTATAACCTATCACTATTCACCCCGATCCCGCCTCCAACCAAAGCAGTAAGCGGAAAATCCTTCTCAGCTTCCTGTGTTAAAAAGTGTATTAACAAGCAGACAAAAGGTCATAGGTATATAATCAGATATGTTTGTCTTGAACAGATCCACTTTCACTTTAGTCGGCTTGCGGATCAGGAGGTCGTGGGTTCGAACCCCTGCCGGGTCAAACCAAAGACTTTAAAATTGGTAGTAGTGACTTCCCTCCTAACGCTCGGGGCTAAGGGGACAGCATTACGCCTGACTCGTTTTTATTTAAATATAAAAAATATAGCCTTTTTATAGCCGCCCATTAATTTAACTTATATAGAAATGTTGTGAAACGAGCGTTGATATGGATTTTATTTCCGACATTATGCCAAATCGCCTATTAACAATATATTCATCATTAACATTTATCTCCCTTATACACAACATAAATGATACGTACATGTACTTACAATGTGCATTTACTATACTGAACTTTATACACATGTTTTGCTTTTCGCGTTCGCATGATTGGTAAAGAGTTTAAAAACTAATATTTCATGTTTTGTATATTATCATTAAACTGTAAATACATCCCATGTTTATCATTTCGCATAAACGATGTTAAGAACAATTCAATATAAAGTATTTATTGTCTCATCAAACTGCAAATAATTGCCCGCTTGTGCCGTTTCATGTTGTTGTTTGTGTTGTTGTATTTTTCGTTCTTCTAGGGTTGCACGGTAGAAACACAATGATAAAATCTGGAATGTATTCCATTTCATATTTGCATTTTATAATAACGATTCCAGTTTGCTATAACGAGTATGTGTGCATTTACGATAGGGAATGTGTTTGTGGGTGCGTTTGACTGAGTGTTTGACCGTAAATCTGTTTGCATGGGCGGGTAGGGAAATAGGATGTGTGTGCGTTTGTGAGTGTGCGTGCGTAGGCGGGTGGAGGAGTGTGTGTATGTGTGTGTGTGTGTGTGCGTGTGTGTGTGTGTGTTTGTGTGCGTGTTTGTGTTTGTTTGTCATCATGTTAATAATAGAAGACAATTAACGTGCTACCCAGCTGGCATATATTGAGGTAATGTTTTTTTTTTTCTGAACTCGAATGTTTTACATGACAATACAGTGGCATGTACTCACTTTCACAAAAAATGTGTTAATTTAAGTATGTTAAAAGTGGTTTGATGACACAGGCATATAATTTACTTCTTTACGGAGAAAAGAGAGTGTGTGTATGCATGTATAAATGTTATAGGTTAATATACGCAGAGTGCAACTATATATAAGTATTGTATATATGTATGTAAATATTGATCATATAATGGATGGAAGTTCAAACGGCAAATACTCAATTGTATGAGGTAACATGACGACAGTGTCACGCTTGATCTTAATGCGTTTCCAGTTGCTCTCCGTTTTAATGACTAAGGCTGTTTTGACATTACTGCTTAAAATATGTTCTACTCTTTGATCTGTTCAAATTCCTGCTTATAATCAACATTATGTCCATAATACATACATGGTATACTGTGGTCTGTACACATGTCCGGTCATAATCGACATTATGTCCATAATACATACTAGGTATTCTGTGATCTGTACACATGTCCGGTCATAATCGACATTATGTCCATAATACATACATGGTATACTGTGATCTGTACACATGTCTGGTCATAATCAACATTATGTCCATAATACATACATGGTATACTGTGATCTGTACACATGTCCGGTCATAATCGACATTATGTCCATAATACATACATGGTATACTGTGATCTGTACACATGTCTGGTCATAATCAACATTATGTCCATAATACATACTAGGTATTCTGTGATCTGTACACATGTCCGGTCATAATCGACATTATGTCCATAATACATAGATGGTATACTGTGATCTGTACACATGTCCGGTCATAATCGACATTATGTCCATAATACATACTAGGTATACTGTGATCTGTACACATGTCCGGTCATAATCAACATTATGTCCATAATACATACATGGTATACTGTGATCTGTACACATGTCCGGTCACAATCGACATTATGTCCATAATACATAGATGGTATACTGTGATCTGTACACATGTCTGGTCATAATCAATATTGTGTCGATAATACATAGATGGTATACTGTGATCTGTACACATGTCCGGTCATAATCGACATTATGTCCATAATACATACATGGTATACTGTGATCTGTACACATGTCCGGTCATAATCAACATTATGTCCATAATACATACATGGTATATTGTGATCTGTACACATGTCTGGTCATAATCAACATTATGTCCATAATACATACATGGTATACTGTGATCTGTACACATGTCCGGTCATAATCGACATTATGTCCATAATACATACATGGTATACTGTGATCTGTACACATGTCCGGTCATAATCAACATTATGTCCATAATACATACATGGTATATTGTGATCTGTACACATGTCTGGTCATAATCAACATTATGTCCATAATACATACATGGTATACTGTGATCTGTACACATGTCTGGTCATAATCAACATTATGTCCATAATACATACATGGTATACTGTGATCTGTACACATGTCTGGTCATAATCAACATTATGTCCATAATACATACATGGTATACTGTGATCTGTACACATGTCCGGTCATAATCGACATTATGTCCATAATACATACTAGGTATACTGTGATCTGTACACATGTCTGGTCATAATCAACATTATGTCCATAATACATACATGGTATATTGTGATCTGTACACATGTCCGGTCACAATCAACATTATGTCCATAATACATACTAGGTATTCTGTGATCTGTACACATGTCCGGTCATAATCGACATTATGTCCATAATACATAGATGGTATACTGTGATCTGTACACATGTCCGGTCATAATCGACATTATGTCCATAATACATACTAGGTATTCTGTGATCTGTACACATGTCCGGTCATAATCAACATTATGTCCATAATACATACATGGTATACTGTGATCTGTACACATGTCCGGTCACAATCGACATTATGTCCATAATACATAGATGGTATACTGTGATCTGTACACATGTCTGGTCATAATCAATATTGTGTCGATAATACATAGATGGTATACTGTGATCTGTACACATGTCCGGTCATAATCGACATTATGTCCATAATACATACATGGTATACTGTGATCTGTACACATGTCCGGTCATAATCAACATTATGTCCATAATACATACATGGTATATTGTGATCTGTACACATGTCTGGTCATAATCAACATTATGTCCATAATACATACATGGTATACTGTGATCTGTACACATGTCCGGTCATAATCGACATTATGTCCATAATACATACATGGTATACTGTGATCTGTACACATGTCCGGTCATAATCAACATTATGTCCATAATACATACATGGTATATTGTGATCTGTACACATGTCTGGTCATAATCAACATTATGTCCATAATACATACATGGTATACTGTGATCTGTACACATGTCTGGTCATAATCAACATTATGTCCATAATACATACATGGTATACTGTGATCTGTACACATGTCTGGTCATAATCAACATTATGTCCATAATACATACATGGTATACTGTGATCTGTACACATGTCCGGTCATAATCGACATTATGTCCATAATACATACTAGGTATACTGTGATCTGTACACATGTCTGGTCATAATCAACATTATGTCCATAATACATACATGGTATATTGTGATCTGTACACATGTCCGGTCACAATCAACATTATGTCCATAATACATACATGGTATACTGTGATCTGTACACATGTCCGGTCATAATCGACATTATGTCCATAATACATACATGGTATACTGTGATCTGTACACATGTCCGGTCATAATCAACATTATGTCCATAATACATACATGGTATATTGTGATCTGTACACATGTCCGGTCACAATCAACATTATGTCCATAATACATACATGGTATACTGTGATCTGTACACATGTCTGGTCATAATCGACATTATATCCATAATACATACATGGTATACTGTGATCTGTACACATGTCCGGTCATAATCAACATTATGTCCATAATACATACATGGTATACTGTGATCTGTACACATGTCCGGTCATAATCGACATTATGTCCATAATACATACATGGTATACTGTGATCTGTACACATGTCCGGTCACAATCAACATTATGTCCATAATACATACATGGTATACTGTGATCTGTACACATGTCCGGTCACAATCAACATTATGTCCATAATACATACATGGTATACTGTGATCTGTACACATGTCTGGTCATAATCGACATTATGTCCATAATACATACATGGTATACTGTGATCTGTACACATGTCTTGTCATAATCGACATTATGTCCATAATACATACATGGTATACTGTGATCTGTACACATGTCCGGTCATAATCGACATTATGTCCATAATACATACATGGTATACTGTGATCTGTACACATGTCTTGTCATAATCGACATTATGTCCATAATACATACATGGTATATTGTGATCTGTACACATGTCTTGTCATAATCGACATTATGTCCATAATACATACATGGTATACTGTGATCTGTACACATGTCTTGTCATAATCGACATTATGTCCATAATACATACATGGTATACTGTGATCTGTACACATGTCTTGTCATAATCGACATTATGTCCATAATACATACATGGTATACTGTGATCTGTACACATGTCTTGTCATAATCGACATTATGTCCATAATACATACATGGTATACTGTGATCTGTACACATGTCCGGTCATAATCGACATTATGTCCATAATACATACATGGTATACTGTGATCTGTACACATGTCTGGTCATAATCGACATTATGTCCATAATACATACATGGTATTCTGTGATCTGTACACATGTCTGGTCATAATCGACATTATGTCCATAATACATACTAGGTATTCTGTGATCTGTACACATGTCCGGTCATAATCAATATTATGTACATAATACATACATGGTATTCTGTGATCCGTACATACGTCTGGCTGTAATCGATAGTATGACATCCTTTTCTGGTTAATGAGATGATTGTCATGAATATAGCTGCATGCATACAATTACTGCTAATTCATCCAGTAAATTGTATACTTTTTAACTATGCTATAAAGAGCATCCGTAGGACGGCGGTTATATGTCAACACATTAATGATTCTTCATATATCGCTTATATGAAATTATATGGTATCACACATATTTTATCAACATATTACATGTCACAAGGGGGCGCCCGTGGGGTAGTGGTAGAGTCGTCGACTTGTAACTCCTCTGAGTGCTTGGCCATCTGCCGCTAAGGTGTGAGACCGGTGGATGGCGAAGGATTTACTGCTGGAATGTCTTCAACGTGATCAGTGTGAATGTTTTATCCGCTGCCTGGCTGTGTAAATCCTGGTGTTATCTGCTTGTACACGTAATGTGTATTGGAGCTTTACTGTGTGATAAATTGCAATTTGACACTTTGGTTATTTCTATATTAATTAGATATGTAATTGCTTTTATGCGTGATCAATTAACATTACAAAGTTGAAAATATGAAATGTCGTGGGAGAGAGGGGTGGTGGGGGTGGGGGGAAAGGGGTTGTGAGGGGGGGGGCGATGTCGTAAAACAACAAGTCATACTTGATGCACATGAGGTTATATCACTGACATTGGCTAGACAAACTCAAATTCCTTCTTTTACTAAAACTCATTGCAGCTTGAGATTGTGTCCAGCCAGTCCATCGCAACTAACAGTCGCCAGCACATTACATTGCCACTTACACTATGTCATTAATACTGAACTTTTGCAATTTTAAATTAATTAACATATACCTAGGTAATTGTCTTGTAGCAATCTTATATTTCATTTTCTTGTTTACTTAACAATTCTTGCATACAATGTACCTTTCTATAAGATACATTATTGGATTAATTGTTCATTAATTCAAATGAATTATTTTATGTGTTGAATATATAGTGTTTGTTAGTAACATCTGAACGTGTGTCAAAATACCGATTGTATATCTCAGTATTTGCTATATAATACCTGAACTTATCGATTGACGTAGTATTCATTTAAGGTACATACCACATATGTGATGATATTGTAATGTAGTAAGGTTCTGATAATGTGTCTTAATAATGTTGCAATTCAATTTCTTAAATGAATTTACGGTGCATATATTCTGACTGTATCAATTATCGTTATGAAAAATTAAAGTTACCTGTTTATAGTATTGTGGATCGTTTTATATTCTAATGACTAGTTTATGTAAAATATTGTGTATGACCAATGGCACATTAATGTGCTGATAGGTCAATAAAGGTTGTATTGTAACAAATTCTTAAATTGCCTGAATATATACCATATATATAAACACATACTAAGGAAAAAAAGAAACGCAACTACCGATCTATACTTAATTATTTCATTAAGTTAGTAGCGCTGCAAGTGCAGCACGTGCATTTCGAAATTCTGTTTCTGTTGGCTCTGTGCATGCTTTTCTCGGACACTGTTAAAGCGTATCATATTCCCTAGCAATTGTGACTCATATTTAAGCAGAATTTTTGTACCGTTAAAACAAAATAAATTTTATTTGTATTGACTAAAAAGTTGCGTTTCTTTTTTCCCCTAATATATGTAACGTTAGTTATTTAAAATTTAATAACATGTTAGATGTAAGTTGAAAAAAATAAAGGTTGTATTGTATATAGAAGCCTGCTAAGACCACATTCCCATTTCCAGTGTATATACAGGTGCTGGGTAGGGTTGTTCTATCGCAGTGACAAACACATTAAGAAATAACAAAGTAAATGCATTATGTTAATAATTTTATTACAAATATAACAATAACAAGAATATGGTGTTGTCATATACATTATCGCTTTTAGTTTGTACATGTTCAAATTATTGGATAAAGTTAATAAATATTTCGGATGTATTTGGTTAACTCGATCGATAGATTAGAACCCCGAAATAGACCTAATAATGTTAGTCCCTTACCAAGACTTTTAACTGCATATTGCTTTTAATACTCAAAACATAGTTCTACCAGTATAGTGCTCAATCGAAATGGTACTTTTTCCCAGTCGACTTAAAATAAATAGGCTGAAAACTTAATTAAATTATAATTTGTCTGACGTTTCTAAAGCACTGACTACCTTTAATACCACCCTGAATGTCAATAAGATATCGGACTCCATGACGTTACCTTGATAAGTTTTTCACTTTCTCAGTCTATACACCCTGCTGACCTCTCAGGTCTACAAACAGTGATCAAATACTCCTAACCGATAAAATTGAGTTGATATATTCATCAACCTTAAAAATAAGGTCAGTAGAAGTGAAAGTGATAATACATGCATAGAACTAATCTCTGTTCGAATTTAACCAACGTTCCAATGTAGAAAATACAATACAGTACAAGGTGTGGAACGTAGTGATGTGTTTGATCACAGGTACAGTGAGTGAGATGGCTTACAGTGCAGGTAAGTAACTGGAAAAACGTGATTTTTGTTTCTTTTCTTTTTTTTCTTTTTTCTTTCTTTTTCTTTTGTTTAGTCGCACAGTCACGTAGAACATCATAGAGTTAACTATTCAAGGTAGAAATTTAAAATAAAATAAAATAAAAGTCATCAGAATTTTGCGTTATGTAACGTTTTCTTTTCGATTCGACATCGATTCATTACGTTTAGATTTGTATTCTCCGTAAAGAATCAAAATTAAGTTCAAATTGGCCAAATAACGGATAACTCTTCAAGTATGCAAGTTCAGACACAGAAATCAACCGTAATGAGCCTTTTGCAAGAATATCCGATAGTGTATTTTTTACTTTTATAACGTCAGAGCTTTGCGTACTGTTAAATATTTTCAAGGTTCACATTTAGAAATGTCATCATTATAACAGCCTTCTGCGATCAGAGGATGGCCACGTATAGATGTCAAACACGCGATCCAAAGTATGTCGAGATCAAAATGACAAGTTAAGCTGTTGTCCTAGAATACAACTACCAAAGCGGCTGATACTACTATATTTGCATTCTATACCTCTAATGTAGTAAATAATAATGACGAGTGCCGCAATAGCTCAGCTGGTAGAGCGTCGGCTTGCGGATCGGGTCGTGGGTTCAAACCGGGTCAAACCAAAGACTTTAAAGTTGGTAGTAGTGGCTTCCCTCCTAACGATCGGGACTGAGGGGACAGCATTAGGCCTGACTCGTCAATGTCAGTATAATGGACCGGCCGGGTTCAGTCCCTGGGCACCTCATAAGTTCCCCTGTGCTATAATGATAGAAATGTCGCTGCACAGTATCGGTAAAAATGCCGGCATATCCAAATCCATCCTATAATGATGAGGATTTGGATGATAATTATAATGATGAATATGACGATGGGGATGACGATGCTGCTGCTGATGATGGTGAAGATGAAGATGTTTCTGATGATGGTGATGATGATGATGATGATGATGATGATGTTCCTGATGATGGTGATGGTGATGATGATGATGATAATGATGATGTTGATAATGATGATGATGATGATGATGATGATAATGATGATGATGTTCCTGATGATGATGTTTCTGATGATGATGATGATGATGATGATGTTGATAATTATGATGATGACGATGATGATTATGATGATGGTGATAATGACGATGAAGAAGAAGATGATGATGTTCATGATGATGATGATGGTGATGATGTTATTATAACAGTAATGATGATGATGATTATGATGGTGATGAAGATGATGATAAAAAAGTTGTTGTTGATGATTATGATTATTATTATTATTATTATTATTATTATTATGAAGATTATAATAAAGTTGATAATGATGATCGTGATGATGATGATGATGATGATGATGAAGATGATGATGAAGAAGTTGATGATGATGATGATGATGATTATGATGATGATGATGATGATGATGATAACGATGATGGTGCTAATTATGATATAAAAGTGCTGAAAATTGTACTTTCAGGTTCACACGTTAGAGTTCTTGTTTGCATCCTTGTTTGTAGTGGACTGATTACTGAAGGTAAGTTCAGTGAGGTGTCTAGTTTAAATTCGGGTACCGGTCCATACACGCTGCTCGGTCTGCCGTGAGGTGTCTAGTTTAAATTCGGGTACCAGTCCATACACGCTGCTCGGTCTGCCGTGAGGTGTCTAGTTTAATTTCGGGTACCAGTCCATACACGCTGCTCGGTCTGCCGTGAGGTGTCTAGTTTAAATTCGGGTACCAGTCCATACACGCTTCTCGGTCTGCCGTGAGGTGTCTAGTTTAAATTCGGGTACCAGTCCATACACGCTGGTCGGTCTGCCGTGAGGTGTCTAGTTTAAATTCGGGTACCGGTCCATATACGCTGCTCGGTCTGCCGTGAGGTGTCTAGTTTAAATTCGGGTACCGGTCCATACACGCTGCTCGGTCTGCCGTGAGGTGTCTAGTTTAAATTCGGGTACCGGTCCATACACGCTGCTCGGTCTGCCGTGAGGTGTCTAGTTTAAATTCGGGTACCGGTCCATACACGCTCCTCGGTCTGCTTGAGAAGTCTAGTTTAAATTCGGGTACCGGTCCATACACGCTCCTCGGTCTGCCGTGAGGTGTCTAGTTTAAAATCGGGTACCAGTCCAAACACGCTGCTCGGTCTGCCGTGAGGAGTCTAGTTTAAATTCGGGTACCAGTCCATACACGCTCCTCGGTCTGCCGTGAGGTGTCTAGTTTAAATTCGGGTACCAGTCCATACATGCTGCTCGGTCTGCCGTGAGGTGTCTAGTTTAAATTCGGGTACCAGTCCATACACGCTGCTCGGTCTGCCGTGAGGTGTCTAGTTTAAATTCGGGTACCAGTCCATACACGCTGCTCGGTCTGCCGTGAGGTGTCTAGTTTTAATTCGGGTACCGGTCCATACACGCTGCTCGGTCTGCCACAATATGCGGTACACACGGTATGGTGATAATTGAATATACACAGGCTGTTAATAGTAATTTACCTATGTTAAAATATAAAGCTTTTTTAATATTCTCTTGTTGAAATACAAAACTGATAAATACTATATATTTATATGAAATTATTTACAATTAGTTTTGGTATTTTATGACTGTAATTTTAAGCAAAACGAAAATCATGTTTCTGTTTGGCATTTGACATAATTACGATTAGTATTTACAAGATAAAATACAGGAAATACAGTTATACATTAAACCGACTGTAATACTAAGGTATAGATCTGATATCGGTATGTTATTACTTATTTCGTAAAGAATAGACATTGCAACCCAGTTATCTTAAGAGTAGTGAAAACTAAACTTAACCGAATTAAAATAATGACCTGGTTTGAAATTAATTATATCATCTTAGTTTTCGAACAATTTGAGGTCATAATTATTGTTTTAAATTTTACAATTGTTATAAAAAATACTATAATTTATAAAAAAAATGTCAACAAGTGAAAACAAAACTGTCTCTGTCAGTGTTTCTATTTTTAGTAACAAGTTTCACTTGTCTGGTCGGACATGATGCGCCGAATGTTCGTGATATAACTAGAGTGCGAAAATGTGGGCCTCATGAGGTAAGGTATCTACAGAACTTAAAACCATAATATTATCATAGTTGATCATGTAGTTGGTGCAAAACTATTCAAAACAAGAAATATATGGTGCAGAAGACAGACCACAATTATAGCGATTGGTCCTTCATTGAGCCCGACTTTAATCGAAATGTACCGATAAGCACTAACGGAAGTCTTTCAAAAACTATCAAAGCGCTCAAAGTGCTATTTGAACGGTGTAAGTTGGATTGTGTACGCGATAAAAGGTGTTTACTTAATTGAAAAAGTAAAAAAAAAAATCCTTGATAAATGAAAGAAGGAAAGTCTTCAGCTGCAAATTCTATCTCTTCTGAAAGTATAGATTAAACATTTGGGTCAGAAGTTACAACACAACTACTAAATATCCGATAATACAAAACAACTATATATGTTCATAGAACAAAGTTTAACCGTTCTGAGGAAATATTGCTGTAAATTATATTGTAAATATAAATTTAAAATGTGTTCTTAAGAGGTTTTGCACCACACTACAAATAGTTACAGTTCGTTGTAACATGGCTTTGGATATAAGTGTACAACCTCAAATGATTTTATCGAGGATTTGCTGTTATATTAACCACAAATATGCAATATTCGTACTAACGGGGTGTTGCTGTTATACTAATCACAAATATGCAATATTCGTACTAACGGGGTGTTGTTGTCATATTTACCACAAATATGCAATATCCTCCTTAAGGGGTTGTTACTGTTATATTTGCTACAAATATACAATATTCGTACTAACGAGGTGTTGCTGTTATATTAACCACAAATATGGAATATTCGTACTAACTGGGTGTTGCTGTTATATTTACCACAAATATGCAATATTCGTACTAACAAGGTGTTGCTGTTTTATATACCACAAATATGCAATATTCATACTAACGGGGTGTTGCTGTTATATTTACCACAAATATGCAGTATTCGTACGAACGAGGTGTTGCTGTTTTATTTACCACAAATATGGAATATTCGTACTAACGAGGTGCTGCTGTTATATTTACCACAAATATGGAATATTCGTACTAACGGGGTGTTGTTGTTATATTTACCACAAATATGCAATATTCGTTCAAACGGGGTGCTGCTGTTATATTTACCACACATATGCAGTATTCGTACTAACGGGATGTTGTTGTTATATTTACCACAAATATGCAATATTCGTTCAAACGGGGTGTTGCTGTTATATTTACCACAAATATGGAATATTCGTACTAACGGGGTGTTGCTGTTATAATTACCACAAATATGCATTATTCATACTAACGAAGTTTTGCTGTTATATTTAAGTCCTGCTTCCTTGATGCCTACCTGACACCCTCGGGATTCCTCCGTTACGAGGCGGGATGCCGAGACAAACGGGTAAGTGTCTAAAATTGATTCTCGAGTGCTTGTTATCTCCCTTTGAAAAATTGATATCACTTACTGACCTCCAACTCGCCCTTGTGGAGAGGTCAGGGACGTTTTATCATATTTACTTTCTTCAACTGATATCGGCTGATTGTCTTGCGCAAAGGGTGTCGTAATACTTATTTAAATGCAGTCCATCAGTATATATGCTCAACAGTAACGTTTCTTAGTATGCGCAAACGCGTAATTTCTCTTGCGTGTTGCTTTTACTATTATTGTAAACATCTTGCCATCTGAAGTTGTTGTTTTGATTTTTCCAAATGGCAAACAGCATGGACGATTGCGTCAATAAACTTTGAAACTTTCTTTCATAATTAACACTATTCTATAAACATAAATTAATTATAAATTTCCATAAAATTTGCTGAGTTCACTTGCTCTACTTTGTACAACGATCAGCCATTTTGTTGTCGTAAATAAATTAGTATACACATAATCATAAAGCTCGGACAAATTCTATAACAGACCTATATAGTAACACCGGTACATGTTTCGTGCAGATTTAACACCCCCTATGGTCATTATAGCGACGTATTAGATAAAATGCATAATAATAAAATATTTGTCAAGCAAATGGTGGAGTCAGCCGGGTGTTGCCTCCTGAATAAGCTTTGAGACAAAGATGTTTTGTATTGTTTTGTTTTTGAAATACATTGCAGCGACCATTTATGATCATAATAGCAACGTCCAGCATTTTAGTGGAGGAAGGCCCCAGACAAATGTCTGGGTAGAACAATTGGCACACTGCAAGTCAGCTGGAAGACCTTCTCACTTTAAGTCCTTTGCCCCTATTGAGACTCGAATCCACGTGGTGAGAGGCTAAACAGTCAGAGGAATTACAAATCGGCGACCCTACCACTACGCAGACATCCATGTGAGAAATGATTCAGTCAGTGTAACTATCTATTCGTAACGCGCCACCCTATATATGTGTCTTAAAGAATAGCTAACGAAATTAACATTTATCAATTTGGTTATCAAAATGTCTGATATTTCTGTCTTTGTCTGCAGCAATGCGGCAGTTCCACAGTCAGTGGTTTACAATATGTTGTCTGTAGTGAGTGCTGCGATGGCAACCTCTGCCAGCCCTCACTGTGTGGGAACTCCGGTAAGTACATAATAGGAAACAGATCATTATCATCATCATCATCATCATCATCATCATCATCATCATCATCATCATCATCATCATAACCATCATCATCATCATCATTATGATCATGATCATAACCATCATCATCATCATCATCATCATTATGATCATGATTACAACCATCATTATCATCGCCGTCATCATCAGTATCATCATACAATCATCGACATTTTAAACGCGATCATCATCAGCTTTGTCGTCAACGTCCTTGTCCTTCTTACCAGCATTGCAGACATTAGAACCGGCAAATTTTACTTTTCTAATATCACAAAGCAAAAATATATATAAAATATAGTAAAAAAAACACACGATGTACTACTTTACCCTCAGGATACCCCGCGGACGGAGGCCCCGTGTGCTTCCAATGTCTTTATCCCCTCAACGGACCACAAAGTTGTGATGTTATCAAAGAGTGCAGTCGTGATGATGTAAGTACGAGACCTTATTACTTTAAGTAATAGTATTTAAAGTAGTGTGTTTCTTGTCTAAGTAGCCTTTAGATTAAACGGACAATTTTACATTTCCAGCCTGCTTCGGAATCCTCAAAATGGCTGCCTCTATTCCCGTACTTTCTGTGTTGTTTACAATCAGCCTCAATAAGTTCCCCGCGGTACAAGCAGACGACTCCATTATACCGCGTTGAGTTTTATTACACTTGCTTACTTGTTTTTTCACAGTTTCGTCTTATTACTATTTTACCGTCTCTACGCTAAAGACTTTCAACAGGCACAAAGATTAACTTTAAGAACGAAGACATATCGCTACATGTTTTCCAGCGTACGTCTGCTGCGACACGCCGGACCTGGTAGCGCAGTCGGTAGAGCGTTGGCACCAGGTACGGGAGGCCCCAGGTTCTATCCCGAGCCGCGACATACCAAAGTCGTTAAAATGGTAGTGGTATAGCTCCCTTGCTAACGCTCAAGCAAATATAAGGGTAGTTCCACGACTGGTTGGCCCGGTGTCAGGATAATGTGACTGGGTGTGGTATCATGCCAGGTGTTCACCGCATTGCTATAAACAGTGAAGGCAGCACCGTCTCCAGATAACTGAAATACTGTTGGAGGGACGATAGACCCAATAAACAAACAAACAAACATCATTTAACCATAGTTTAATTAAGGATTAATATGGGTGGAACTGTTTCAGATAAACCCAACAAACAAACAAATCTTTGCTGCAGCACTTACCACCCTTAATATATATATAAGAACTATTCCTTCATCAAAGCCATTCATTCAGTAATGCTACTGTTTTCTTCCGCGTTGACAAAATGTTAACTTTTAATTTTATTTTTACATAATTTTATTTGCAATAACAGCAACAGTCACCATCATTTAACTTAAGTATTGTTGCAGCTATGACACCAATTAATCCGCCTACGAACTACTTTTTGATGCGGCGTTGGTCGGTGCAGAAAGTAAACACAGCACGATCCCTATATGCTGTCGAGCGAAAAATAATGTTAACGACGTTGGGGATGCAGTATGGCTTGCGGATGCAGAATGGCTTAGTTTTATGATGGCATAAAGTTGCTAAGTAAAAATTACAGATTATTTTCCGTAGAAAAACATTTAAACCATTTATACGTTAATAACGATCATGTTATTGATCCTAGCCATGTTTTATATATTGATAGTGATTTGTTTGTAGTTTATGGAATCTTATTTTAAATCGTCTTGTACTGTGCAACAGGTGTGCGGAATGAACATGACAGACGATGGCAGATTTGAGATAAAATGCTTACCCAAAAGTGTGAGTACCAATTCAGGACTCATAAAGACATTTGATTATATTTTTCAATCTTAAAATTTAAAGTAACAAATGTTAATATTTTTTAAGATTCTCATATGTAATTAGTAAGTATATATTTATATCAGTCAGTTAAGATTTCAACATCGTCTTAAATAGCCTATATAAATTATCATTTTATTATGCAAGTCCCTACTTTCGTCATAACTTATCAAAGAAAACGGCAGCGCTTGGACATTTTTTTCCAAATCAGTTTTCTTTTCATTGTTTGCATTTGAAAAACCCATCAGATATTGCTAGGTTAAAGCTCTTTAAAACCGGTTGAAGCATTCCAGTCTGACTATATTGCCGCCTGACCGTTCCAAGGCGGTAACTGTTTGCTCTTTTTTTAAATGACTCATCAGATTTGTTCTTACTTTTATATTTGGCTTGCATGTAAATACCTTCGTCTTGTGCCTCTTCAAATGGTTGTATATGTTGCAATGCTCATAGGACTTTGTCATGTATATTCTTATTAAGGACCGGCCTCAATAGCTCAGGTGGTAGAGCGTCGGCTTGCGGATCGGGAGGTATTAGGTTCGAACCCCGGCCGGTCAAACCAAAGACCTGAAAGTTGGTAGTAGTGGCTTCCCTCCTAACGCTCGTGGATAAGGGGAAAGCATTACGTCTGACTGGTCGGTGTCAGTATAATGGACCGGCCGGGTTCAGTCCCTGGGCACCCCATAAGTGCCCCTGTGCTATAATGATAGAAATGTCGCTGCGCAGTATCGGTAAAAATGCCGGCAAATTTCATCCCTCCCCTCGTATTAAGGACGAAAACATAGCTTAGGTGGGGGCACAAAATCTCAAAGAATCTTCACACATATCAGGGCATGCTTCTCTTACTGATATTCTCACGTAAATGTCATTTTTCATGAAACAACACGCTACATATATTCGATTAGTTGGCTGCAGTGAATGTATTGGTTAAATTGTAATCCTAAACCAATGTGTGTGGCTGTTTAAAAAAAACTGGTAAAGCTGTTAACCATATAGATCTACATTTTATTCTTCCCATCGTCGGTAAGTTATTGGCAATGTCGAATGCGTATACAGACATTTGACAGGAACAGTTAAATAGTCGCTTATAATGACATCATATATAGCGTTTTATGACGTCACAACTCTTTATGACGTCATAACTCATTAAATATTAAAGGTTTGTGAGGACAACGTGCGGACCAGCCAGTGTGCTTTGTGCTGCAACACAACTGTTTGTAACGACCACTGCAGTGAGTAACCATGGCAACGCCTCATACTGATTAGTTCGTTCATTGTTGTTTTTTGTTTTGTTGCTGTTGTTTTTACATTGTCCTTTTAATAAATTTAAATTAATTTTCCTAAATACAAATAAGTTATGATTTTTTTTTAATATATGTATATACATAGGATATTAATATTGAACACATGTCGTTTTTATCGTCAGTGCTTGTTTCGCTAAGTCTTGACTCAGGTGAATGCTATTTTCTCTTAAGTTTTTTTGTACTCAGATTTTTTTAGCTTTTATTATTAAAAAATGTACGTAACTTTATTACGCCGTTCTGTGTTATGTATTATATTTTCCAGACAGATTTGTGGTACATATATAATCTTCTGAAAATCTATTATTGTTATTATAATAATTATAATTTATTATTATTATTATTATTATTATTATTACTGGTATTTTTATTATTATTATTATTATTATTATTATTATTACTGGTATTATTATTATTATTATTATTATTATTATTACTGATATTATTTTTATTAGTATTATTATTGTTGTTGTTGTTGTTATTTAAATGTTTTATATCTGAGATAGCTTCTTATATCGCATTCATAGAGTCATAGAGAATATAATTGTCCTCGGACATGTGTCGTTCAAAATTAATTTAAATAGAAATATCAGTGTTTCATTACATTCCTTCGAATACTTTCTGACCTTAGTTATTATGACAAATATCTAAAAATGATTTAATGGTTCTTAATGAATACAATCTTTGGCACGTCATCCTTTAGATAAGAAGTGTGAAGACGATCCAAAGTGCCAACAATCTACCTCACTGTTGCAACTAGTTGGGAAAGACGTCTGTACCTCCGAGTTAAAGACATTTTGTAACGCAACGTGTGGATTATGTCCAAACATTACGTCGCCGATTACGACAAAAATGACGTCATCAACGCCGATAACGTCACCAACAACGCCGATAACGTCACCAACAACTCTGATGACGTCGAAAACATCTCTGTTGACAACACAGTCAACGCTAATGACGTCAACAACAACGCCTACTCCGACGACTTCAAAAACGACTCCAACAACTTCACTTGCCACAACTCCGTCTAGCACTGTCCACGTACCCACGAAAGTAACATCGACATTTTTGTCAACGACACACAGTAAGGAACCTTTATAAGATTGTATCATTATAAGAAATACATAGACACACATCATTATAAGAAATACATAGACACACATCATTATGAGAAATACATAGACACACATCATTATAAGAAATACATAGACACACATCATTATAAGAAATACATAGACATACATCATTATGAGAAATACATAGACATACATCATAATAAGAAATACATAGACATACATCATTATGAGAAATACATAGACACACATCATTATGAGAAATACATAGACACACATCATTATAAGAAATACATAGACACACATCATTATAAGAAATACATAGACATACATCATTATAAGAAATACATAGACATACATCATTATGAGAAATACATAGACACACATCATTATAAGAAATACATAGACATACATCATTATAAGAAATACATAGACATACATCATTATGAGAAATACATAGACATACATCATTATAAGAAATACATAGACACACATCATTATAAGAAATACATAGACATACATCATTATGAGAAATACATAGACATACATCATAATAAGAAATACATAGACATACATCATTATGAGAAATACATAGACACACATCATTATAAGAAATACATAGACACACATCATTATAAGAAATACATAGACATACATCATTATAAGAAATACATAGACATACATCATTATGAGAAATACATAGACACACATCATTATAAGAAATACATAGACATACATCATTATAAGAAATACATAGACATACATCATTATGAGAAATACATAGACATACATCATTATGAGAAATACATAGACATACATCATTATGAGAAATACATAGACATACATCATTATAAGAAATACATAGACATACATCATTATAAGAAATACATAGACACACATCATTATAAGAAATACATAGACACACATCATTATGAGAAATACATAGACATACATCATTATGAGAAATACATAGACATACATCATTATAAGAAATACATAGACACACATCATTATAAGAAATACATAGACATACATCATTATAAGAAATACATAGACACACATCATTATAAGAAATACATAGACATACATCATTATGAGAAATACATAGACATACATCATTATGAGAAATACATAGACATACATCATTATGAGAAATACATAGACATACATCATTATGAGAAATACATAGACACACATCATTATAAGAAATACATAGACACACATCATTATAAGAAATACATAGACACACATCATTATGAGAAATACATAGACATACATCATTATGAGAAATACATAGACATACATCATTATAAGAAATACATAGACATACATCATTATAAGAAATACATAGACACACATCATTATAAGAAATACATAGACACACATCATTATAAGAAATACATAGACACACATCATTATGAGAAATACATAGACACACATCATTATAAGAAATACATAGACACACATCATTATAAGAAATACATAGACACACATCATTATAAGAAATACATAGACACACATCACTATGAGAAATACATAGACATACATCATTACAAGAAATACATAGACACACATCATTATAAGAAATACATAGACACACATCATTATAAGAAATACATAGACACACATCATTATAAGAAATACATAGACACACATCATTATGAGAAATACATAGACACACATCATTATAAGAAATACATAGACATACATCATTATAAGAAATACATAGACACACATCATTATGAGAAATACATAGACACACATCATTATAAGAAATACATAGACATACATCATTATAAGAAATACATAGACACACATCATTATAAGAAATACATAGACACACATCACTATGAGAAATACATAGACATACATCATTATAAGAAATACATAGACACACATCATTATAAGAAATACATAGACACACATCATTATGAGAAATACATAGACATACATCATTATGAGAAATACATAGACATACATCATTATAAGAAATACATAGACACACATCATTATAAGAAATACATAGACACACATCATTATAAGAAATACATAGACACACATCATTATAAGAAATACATAGACACACATCATTATAAGAAATACATAGACATACATCATTATAAGAAATACATAGACACACATCATTATGAGAAATACATAGACACACATCATTATAAGAAATACATAGACACACATCATTATAAGAAATACATAGACACACATCATTATGAGAAATACATAGACACACATCATTATAAGAAATACATAGACACACATCATTATAAGAAATACATAGACATACATCATTATAAGAAATACATAGACACACATCATTATGAGAAATACATAGACACACATCATTATGAGAAATACATAGACATACATCATTATAAGAAATACATAGACATACATCATTATAAGAAATACATAGACACACATCATTATAAGAAATACATAGACACACATCATTATGAGAAATACATAGACACACATCATTATGAGAAATACATAGACATACATCATTATGAGAAATACATAGACATACATCATTATGAGAAATACATAGACATACATCATTATAAGAAATACATAGACACACATCATTATAAGAAATACATAGACACACATCATTATGAGAAATACATAGACACACATCATTATAAGAAATACATAGACACACATCATTATAAGAAATACATAGACACACATCATTATGAGAAATACATAGACACACATCATTATAAGAAATACATAGACATACATCATTATAAGAAATACATAGACATACATCATTATGAGAAATACATAGACACACATCATTATGAGAAATACATAGACACACATCATTATAAGAAATACATAGACACACATCATTATAAGAAATACATAGACACACATCATTATAAGAAATACATAGACATACATCATTATAAGAAATACATAGACATACATCATTATGAGAAATACATAGACACACATCATTATAAGAAATACATAGACACACATCATTATAAGAAAAGCATAGACACATATCATTTTAGAAATACATAGACACACATCATTATGAGAAATACATAGACATACATCATTATGAGAAATACATAGACATACATCATTATAAGAAATACATAGACATACATCATTATAAGAAATACATAGACACACATCATTATAAGAAATACATAGACACACATCATTATGAGAAATACATAGACATACATCATTATGAGAAATACATAGACATACATCATTATGAGAAATACATAGACACACATCATTATAAGAAATACATAGACACACATCATTATGAGAAATACATAGACACACATCATTATGAGAAATACATAGACATACATCATTATAAGAAATACATAGACATACATCATTATAAGAAATACATAGACATACATCATTATAAGAAATACATAGACATACATCATTATAAGAAATACATAGACATACATCATTATAAGAAATACATAGACATACATCATTATAAGAAATACATAGACACACATCATTATGAGAAATACATAGACACACATCATTATAAGAAATACATAGACACACATCATCATGAGAAATACATAGACATACATCATTATAAGAAATACATAGACACACATCATTATAAGAAATACATAGACACACATCATTATGAGAAATACATAGACACACATCATTATGAGAAATACATAGACATACATCATTATAAGAAATACATAGACATACATCATTATAAGAAATACATAGACATACATCATTATAAGAAATACATAGACACACATCATTATGAGAAATACATAGACACACATCATTATAAGAAATACATAGACACACATCATCATGAGAAATACATAGACATACATCATTATAAGAAATACATAGACACACATCATTATAAGAAATACATAGACACACATCATTATGAGAAATACATAGACACACATCATCATGAGAAATACATAGACATACATCATTATAAGAAATACATAGACATACATCATTATGAGAAATACATAGACACACATCATTATAAGAAATACATAGACATACATCATTATGAGAAATACATAGACATACATCATTATAAGAAATACATAGACACACATCATTATAAGAAATACATAGACACACATCATTATAAGAAATACATAGACACACATCATTATAAGAAATACATAGACACACATCATTATAAGAAATACATAGACATACATCATTATAAGAAATACATAGACACACATCATTATAAGAAATACATAGACACACATCATTATAAGAAATACATAGACACACATCATTATAAGAAATACATAGACATACATCATTATAAGAAATACATAGACACACATCATTATAAGAAATACATAGACACACATCATTATAAGAAATACATAGACACACATCATCATGAGAAATACATAGACATACATCATTATAAGAAATACATAGACATACATCATTATAAGAAATACATAGACATACATCATTATAAGAAATACATAGACATACATCATTATAAGAAATACATAGACATACATCATTATAAGAAATACATAGACATACATCATTATAAGAAATACATAGACACACATCATTATGAGAAATACATAGACACACATCATTATAAGAAATACATAGACATACATCATTATAAGAAATACATAGACATACATCATTATAAGAAATACATAGACACACATCATTATAAGAAATACATAGACATACATCATTATAAGAAATACATAGACATACATCATTATAAGAAATACATAGACACACATCATTATGAGAAATACATAGACACACATCATTATAAGAAATACATAGACATACATCATTATAAGAAATACATAGACATACATCATTATAAGAAATACATAGACATACATCATTATAAGAAATACATAGACACACATCATTATGAGAAATACATAGACACACATCATTATGAGAAATACATAGACATACATCATTATAAGAAATACATAGACACACATCATTATAAGAAATACATAGACACACATCATTATGAGAAATACATAGACACACATCATTATAAGAAATACATAGACATACATCATTATAAGAAATACATAGACATACATCATTATAAGAAATACATAGACATACATCATTATGAGAAATACATAGACATACATCATTATAAGAAATACATAGACACACATCATTATGAGAAATACATAGACATACATCATTATAAGAAATACATAGACACACATCATTATAAGAAATACATAGACACACATCATTATAAGAAATACAAAGACACACATCATTATGAGAAATACATAGACATACATCATTATGAGAAATACATAGACATACATCATTATGAGAAATACATAGACACACATCATTATAAGAAATACATAGACATACATCATTATAAGAAATACATAGACATACATCATTATAAGAAATACATAGACATACATCATTATGAGAAATACATAGACACACATCATTATAAGAAATACATAGACACACATCATTATAAGAAATACATAGACATACATCATTATGAGAAATACATAGACACACATCATTATAAGAAATACATAGACATACATCATTATGAGAAATACATAGACATACATCATTATGAGAAATACATAGACACACATCATTATAAGAAATACATAGACACACATCATTATGAGAAATACATAGACATACATCATTATGAGAAATACATAGACACACATCATTATAAGAAATACATAGACACACATCATTATAAGAAATACATAGACATACATCATTATAAGAAATACATAGACACACATCATTATAAGAAATACATAGACACACATCATTATAAGAAATACATAGACACACATCATTATAAGAAATACATAGACATACATCATTATGAGAAATACATAGACACACATCATTATGAGAAATACATAGACATACATCATTATGAGAAATACATAGACATACATCATTATGAGAAATACATAGACATACATCATTATAAGAAATACAAAGACACACATCATTATGAGAAATACATAGACATACATCATTATGAGAAATACATAGACACACATCATTATAAGAAATACATAGACATACATCATTATAAGAAATACAAAGACACACATCATTATAAGAAATACATAGACATACATCATTATGAGAAATACATAGACACACATCATTATAAGAAATACATAGACATACATCATTATGAGAAATACATAGACACACATCATTATAAGAAATACATAGACATACATCATTATGAGAAATACATAGACATACATCATTATGAGAAATACATAGACATACATCATTATAAGAAATACATAGACACACATCATTATAAGAAATACATAGACATACATCATTATAAGAAATACATAGACACACATCATTATAAGAAATACATAGACACACATCATTATAAGAAATACATAGACACACATCATTATAAGAAATACATAGACACACATCATTATAAGAAATACATAGACATACATCATTATAAGAAATACATAGACACACATCATTATAAGAAATACATAGACACACATCATTATAAGAAATACATAGACATACATCATTATAAGAAATACATAGACACACATCATTATGAGAAATACATAGACACACATCATTATAAGAAATACATAGACACACATCATTATAAGAAATACATAGACATACATCATTATAAGAAATACATAGACACACATCATTATGAGAAATACATAGACACACATCATTATAAGAAATACATAGACACACATCATTATAAGAAATACATAGACACACATCATTATAAGAAATACATAGACACACATCATTATGAGAAATACATAAACACACATCATTATAAGAAATACATAGACACACATCATTATAAGAAATACATAGACACACATCATTATAAGAAATACATAGACACACATCATTATGGGAAATACATAGACACACATCAATATAAGAAATACATAGACACACATCATTATAAGAAATACATAGACACACATCATTATAAGAAATACATAGACACACATCATTATGAGAAATACATAGACACACATCATTATAAGAAATACATAGACACACATCATTATAAGAAATACATAGACACACATCATTATAAGAAATACATAGACACACATCATTATAAGAAATACATAGACACACATCATTATAAGAAATACATAGACACACATCATTATAAGAAATACATAGACACACATCATTATAAGAAATACATAGACACACATCATTATAAGAAATACATAGACACACATCATTATAAGAAATACATAGACATACATCATTATAAGAAATACATAGACACACATCATTATGAGAAATACATAGACACACATCATTATAAGAAATACATAGACATACATCATTATAAGAAATACATAGACACACATCATTATAAGAAATACATAGACACACATCATTATAAGAAATACATAGACACACATCATTATGAGAAATACATAGACACACATCATTATAAGAAATACATAGACATACATCATTATGAGAAATACATAGACACACATCATTATAAGAAATACATAGACACACATCATTATAAGAAATACATAGACACACATCATTATAAGAAATACATAGACACACATCATTATAAGAAATACATAGACACACATCATTATGAGAAATACATAGACATACATCATTATAAGAAATACATAGACACACATCATTATAAGAAATACATAGACACACATCATTATAAGAAATACATAGACACACATCATTATGAGAAATACATAGACACACATCATTATAAGAAATACATAGACATACATCATTATGAGAAATACATAGACACACATCATTATGAGAAATACATAGACACACATCATTATAAGAAATACATAGACATACATCATTATAAGAAATACATAGACACACATCATTATAAGAAATACATAGACACACATCATTATGAGAAATACATAGACACACATCATTATAAGAAATACATAGACATACATCATTATGAGAAATACATAGACACACATCATTATAAGAAATACATAGACACACATCATTATAAGAAATACATAGACACACATCATTATAAGAAATACATAGACACACATCATTATAAGAAATACATAGACACACATCATTATGAGAAATACATAGACATACATCATTATAAGAAATACATAGACACACATCATTATAAGAAATACATAGACACACATCATTATAAGAAATACATAGACATACATCATTATAAGAAATACATAGACACACATCATTATGAGAAATACATAGACACACATCATTATGAGAAATACATAGACACACATCATTATAAGAAATACATAGACATACATCATTATAAGAAATACATAGACACACATCATTATAAGAAATACATAGACATACATCATTATAAGAAATACATAGACATACATCATTATGAGAAATACATAGACACACATCATTATAAGAAATACATAGACACACATCATTATAAGAAATACATAGACACACATCATTATAAGAAATACATAGACACACATCATTATAAGAAATACATAGACACACATCATTATGAGAAATACATAGACACACATCATTATAAGAAATACATAGACACACATCATTATAAGAAATACATAGACATACATCATTATAAGAAATACATAGACACACATCATTATAAGAAATACATAGACACACATCATTATGAGAAATACATAGACATACATCATTATAAGAAATACATAGACACACATCATTATAAGAAATACATAGACATACATCATTATGAGAAATACATAGACACACATCATTATAAGAAATACATAGACACACATCATTATAAGAAATACATAGACATACATCATTATAAGAAATACATAGACACACATCATTATGAGAAATACATAGACACACATCATTATAAGAAATACATAGACACACATCATTATGAGAAATACATAGACACACATCATTATAAGAAATACATAGACATACATCATTATGAGAAATACATAGACACACATCATTATAAGAAATACATAGACATACATCATTATAAGAAATACATAGACACACATCATTATAAGAAATACATAGACACACATCACTATAAGAAATACATAGACACACATCATTATAAGAAATACATAGACATACATCATTATGAGAAATACATAGACACACATCATTATAAGAAATACATAGACACACATCATTATAAGAAATACATAGACACACATCATTATGAGAAATACATAGACATACATCATTATAAGAAATACATAGACACACATCATTATAAGAAATACATAGACACACATCATTATAAGAAATACATAGACATACATCATTATGAGAAATACATAGACACACATCATTATAAGAAATACATAGACACACATCATTATAAGAAATACATAGACACACATCATTATAAGAAATACATAGACACACATCATTATAAGAAATACATAGACACACATCATTATAAGAAATACATAGACACACATCATTATAAGAAATACATAGACATACATCATTATAAGAAATACATAGACACACATCATTATAAGAAATACATAGACACACATCATTATAAGAAATACATAGACACACATCATTATAAGAAATACATAGACACACATCATTATAAGAAATACATACTCGTACAAGTTTAAATTTCTAAGCTACTTTCTTGACGAAAATTAATAAGTATAAATGATTCATTGAATAACTCAACATGTTATATTAACTACAAGAAGTTATATTTTAGCAAAATCGAAGTTATATTAAAACAACGTATGTGGTCACAGAATGCATACCCGCCCCAATGTTGTTTTTTTAATGTATTTTTTTTTTTATTTACTTAGATGATACCATCATTTATTTGTTTTCTGCTTTCGACACATATTTACATATTTCCCTCATTTTAGTCATTTGTTGAGTGTGTTTTTTGTTTTGTTTCGTGAAATCAAGAAGTTTTATCCGCACCTTTTCTCATTTGAACCAAGAAATTCGTTATTTTTCTGACTTAAACAGAGATGACATTGTTTAACTTTAACAATAATCTTTAAATAATGTTTCCTCAACTAATCTAAGACAATATTTTCCTCGATTAGGTCAAAAAATTTGGTACGAGAATTTTAGTGGCCCTATATTAATAAACTTACTTTAGTTTCAATTTAAGATTTTCCAACATTTCAGGAGAGATAGATCTTAGTTTGAGAGAACATTTCATCCTCAAAACTCTTTCGTTGCAGGTTCTGGGCCCTCCTGTACATGTTCACAGAACGGCGACTGCAGGCCCGTTGTTAATTTTGGTTACATGTGCATCTGTCATCCGGGCTATACTGGGAACCACTGTAACCATGGTAATTTCTTAATTGATTCTTGCAGTGTATTTATATCCTTATAGATACTGGATAAAAACATCGTGCTGATGATATCCGCGGATTCACTGCAGTGTTTGTTGATGGTGTTATTTTTGTGGGGAGCTGGGTTTGGATATAGGGCTGGGTTGCAATGTAACTTGAGTTAACGTATCATTGGGTTGTATCTTTCCAGACATAAAGGTTCGTGACCTAAAGTTCTTTTATAAGTTTTTTCAGCGAAGATTTGATGTAAATGTCACCAAGTCAATGAGTTATACACGTTAAACCAGACTGAATGCATGTACATGTATATTGAAAAACACCTTTGATCCCTTTTGCCGACTGATTGTTCCAAGGCGGTAGCTGTTGAGTTTGCTTTTGTTTTTGTTTAATGGCTCATCACATGTTTGTTCTGACTTTTACATTTGGCTTGCATGCGAATATCTTTGCCCTGTGCCTTATCGGATGTTGGTATATGTCGCAATGCTCAAAGAACTTTGTCATATTTCCTCACAATGCCCGAAAAACTTTGGTTTGAACAATTCTTATTTGCAAATAATTGGTGAAATATGCTTCCACTCTTAAAACTAGCTTTCTAAGTTTGAACAATTCTTATTTGCAAATAATTGGTGAAATATGCTTCCACTCTAGCTTTCTAAGTTTGAACAATTCTTATTTGCAAATAATTGGTGAAATATGCTTCCACTCTTAAACCTAGCTTTCTAAGTTTGAAACAATTCTTATTTGCAAATAATTGGTGAAATATGCTTCCACTCTAGCTTTCTAAGTTTGAACAATTCTTATTTGCAAATAATTGGTGAAATATGCTTCCACTCTTAAAAAAACCTTTCTTGACAAATGTAAAAGAGGCAGAGCAAGCGTTATGAAGCCACAACTAGCGCTAACAGTAATACATGACATTTGGCCAGTTCTTCATCAAGAGGCCACATCCGTCAGCTGTTAAATCCTTGTTTAAGTCAAGACGTAATGCACGATCACTACAACTTCATAAGAGGTGAATCTTCAAACTCACAGCATACAAAACCGGACCTGGTAGCGCAATCGGTAGAGCGTCGGCTTCAGGTACGGGAGGCTCCGGGTTCGATCCCGGGCCGCGACATACGAAAGTCGTTAAAAATGGTAGTGGTGTAGTTCCCTTGCTAACGCTCAAGCAAATAAAAGGGTAGTTCCACGACTCGTTGGCCCGGTGTCAGAATAATGTGACTGGGAGTGGTATCATATACGAGTGTATTTATCATTTGCGAAATTGCCCGATCACGTTGTAAACGAGAGTGAGATTTAAGTGCTCTCGGCCTTGGTACTGCCAGTCTCTCTGTTAAATAGTGCATGTATTTTCTGGGCTTTTTTTTTTCAATGCCAACAGATAGATATTACAAAGACTTATCAGATTATCTCAGCGCAAGCGCGTCGATATTATATTAGTACTGTGTAAAATTACTTCTTATGTCTGTTTGATCATGTCTTCCATGGAAGGCTGATTTTCGAAGAAATCTGCAATCATATGCACATTCTTAGAAATAATATCATAAATTTTATATGTTTTTTTTCCCTACGAAGTGATTTTTTTGTAGGAGTATCGATATTTATTCCTAATTCAGATCTTATCCGGATCCCGATGCGTGTCGGATTACCACAGTTCAACTGCAGGAGTATATATGATAATTAGGGATGATACCTGTGTTATATTGATGTAATTGACGGAATTAAAATTTAAACAATTGACGTTTATGGAAGTAAATATGAATATTGTGCTTTTAGTATGATGCATAATAACGTTTCCAGAAAGATTCTGAGAGAATAAGCTAAAATACAGTTGTATTAAATAGTAAAGTTGTTGTTTAAAATATTTAACACAAAACACAATTCATTTAAGCCTATTTAAAATTCATTTATATATATTTATATATTTGTATATAGCATACACATATTTTTGTATAAAATATAAAGAGAAAGAGTGGGAGAGAGACAGAGAGAGCGGAGAGAGGAGACAGAGGAGACAGAGAGGAGAGAGAGAGGAGAGAGAGAGGGGGAAAGGAGAGAGGAGAGAGAGAGGAGATATAGAGGAAAGAGAGGAGAGAGAGAGAGAGAGGGGAGAGAAGAGAGAGAGATGAGAGAAAGAGGAGAGAGAGAGGAGAGAGAGAGGAGAGAGAGGGGACTGAGAGAGAGAGGGGGGGGGGGAGAGAGATAGATCATGCAGCGTGTGTTTACACGTGTCTTTTAAATCAACATATTTCCTCTTGCATTCTCTTCAGTTCTCAATGACTGCAATGACGTAGAGTTTTATTCCGTGTACCCTACAGTCGACAACATATATCATGTGATCGTCAAGAACGGCGACCAGCTACCCGACGGTCCGGAACTGAAAGTTGTCTGTAACAGATCGTTCCAACATGGCGGATGGACAGTAAGTATTAACCGTAACTCTTCGAAAGAACTCCCGAATTCAACCCAACGATGGATCGATCAGGTTTTAATTCGTTATTCGATTGTTCGAACGTTCGAGTAACTTTCGATAACATGCAATTCGAAGTTGTTGAACGCTGAAATGAAATATCGGTCAAAGATCATTTCTTCCGAATGTTTATTACATTTTTTCTTGATATCAATCAGACACTGTTTTATAGGTTGCCGTGTTCCAAATGTTTCAAACACAAGACACTGACGCACGTTGGAACCTTGTTGTTAGTTTGTTTGTCTGATTAATGGTCTTTTGATCACGTGATGCCGTAAACACCTGGCCCTTTTTCCACATCAATACCTAGTATCCTGACAGTGGGAGACATGAACACCTGGTATTATACCACACCCATACCTAGTATCCTGACAGAGGAGACATGAACACCTGGTATTATACCACACACATACCTAGTAACCTGACAGAGGGGGCATGAACACCTGGTATTATACCACACACATACCTAGTATCCTGACAGTGGGAGACATGAACACCTGGTATTATACCACACACATACCTAGTAACCTGACAGAGGGAGACATGAACACCTGGTATTATACCACACCCATACCTAGTATCCTGACAGTGGGAGACATGAACACCTGGTATTATACCACACCCATACCTAGTATCCTGACAGAGGAGACATGAACACCTGGTATTATACCACACCCATACCTAGTATCCTGACAGTGGGAGACATGAACACCTGGTATTATACAACACCCATACCTAGTATCCTGACAGAGGGGACATGAACACCTGGTATTATACCACACCCATGCCTAGTATCCTGACAGAGGAGACATGAACACCTGGTATTATACCATACCGATACCTAGTATCCTGACAGTGGGAGACATGAACACCTGGTATTATACCACACTCATACCTAGTAACCTGACAGAGGGGACATGAACACCTGGTATTATACCACACCCATACCTAGTAACCTGACAGTGGGAGACATGAACACCTGGTATTATACCACACTCATACCTAGTAACCTGACAGAGGGGACATGAACACCTGGTATTATACCACACCCATACCTAGTAACCTGACAGAGGAGACATTAACACCCGTTATTATACCACACCCATACCTAGTATCCTGACAGAGGAGACATGAACACCCGGTATTATACCACACCCATACCTAGTTACCTGACAGAGGAGACATTAACACCTGGTATTATACCACACCCATACCTAGTATCCTGACAGAGGAGACATGAACACCCGGTATTATACCACACCCATACCTAGTAACCTGACAGAGGGACATGAACACCCGGTATTATACCACACCCATACCTAGTAACCTGACAGAGGAGACATTAACACCTGGTATTATACCACACCCATACCTAGTATCCTGACAGAGGGGGACATGAACACCTGGTATTATACCACACCCATACCTAGTAACCTGACAGAGGAGACATGAACACCTGGTATTATACCACACCCATACCTAGTAACCTGACAGAGGGGACATGAACACCTGGTATTATACCACACTCATACCTAGTATCCTGACAGAGGGGACATGAACACCTGGTATTATACCACACCCATACCTAGTAACCTGACAGAGGGGGACATGAACACCTTGTATTATACCACACCCATACCTAGTATCCTGACATAGGGACATGAACATCTGGTATTATACCACACCCATACATAGTATCCTGACAGAGAAGACATGAACATCTGGTATTATACCACACCCATACCTAGTATCCTGACAGAGGAGACATGAACACCCGGTATTATACCACACCCATACCTAGTAACCTGACAGAGGAGACATTAACACCTGGTATTATACCACACCCATACCTAGTATCCTGACAGAGGAGACATGAACACCCGGTATTATACCACACCCATACCTAGTAACCTGACAGAGGAGACATTAACACCTGGTATTATACCACACCCATACCTAGTATCCTGACAGAGGAGACATGAACACCCGGTATTATACCACACCCATACCTAGTAACCTGACAGAGGAGACATGAACACCTGGTATTATACCACACCCATACCTAGTAACCTGACAGAGGGGACATGAACACCTGGTATTATGCCACACCTCATACCTAGTAATCCTGACAGAGGGGACATGAACATCTGGTATTATACCACACACCCATACATAGTATCCTGACAGAGGAGGGACATGAACACTGGTATTATACCACACCCATACCTAGTATCCTGACAGAGGAGGACATGAACACCCTGGTATTATACCACACCCATACATAGTAATCCTGACAGAGGAGACATGAACATCTGGTATTATACCACACACCCATACCTAGTATCCTGACAGAGGAGACATGACACCCGGTTATTATACCACAACCCATACCTAGTACCTGACAGAGGAGACATTAACACCTGGTATTATACCACACCCATACCTAGTATCCTGCAGAGGAGACATGAACACCGGTATTAATACCACACCCATACCTAGTAACCTGACAGAGGAGACATGAACACCTGGTATTATACCACAACCATACCTAGTAACCTGACAGAGGGGACATGAACACCTGGTATTATGCCAACACCCATACCTAGTATCCTGACAGAGGGGACATGAACACCTGGTATTATACCACACCCATACCTAGTAACCTGACAGAGGGGACATGAACACCTGGTATTATGCCACACCCATACCTAGTAACCTGACAGAGGGGACATGAACACCTGGTATTATACCACACCCATACCTAGTATCCTGACAGAGGGGACATGAACACCTGGTATTATGCCACACCCATACCTAGTATCCTGACAGAGGGGACATGAACACCTGGTATTATACCACACCCATACCTAGTAACCTGACAGAGGGGACATGAACACCTGGTATTATGCCACACCCATACCTAGTATCCTGACAGAGGGGACATGAACACCTGGTATTATACCACACCCATACCTAGTAACCTGACAGAGGGGACATGAACACCTGGTATTATGCCACACCCATACCTAGTAACCTGACAGAGGGGACATGAACACCTGGTATTATACCACACCCATACCTAGTATCCTGACAGAGGGACATGAACACCTGGTATTATACCACACCCATACCTAGTATCCTGACAGAGGGACATTAACACCTGGTATTATACCTACACCCATACCTAGTATCCTGACAGAGGGGACATGAACACCTGGTATTATACCACACCCATACCTAGTATCCTGACAGAGGGGACATGAACACCTGGTATTATACCACACCCATACCTAGTATCCTGACAGAGGGGACATGAACACCTGGTATTATACCACACTCATACCTAGTAATCCTGACAGAGGAGACATGAAACACCTGGTATTATGCCACACCCATACCTAGTAACCTGACAGAGGGACATGAACACTGGTATTATACCACACCCATACCTAGTATCCTGACAGAGGGACATGAACACCTGGTATTATACCAAACTCATACCCTAGTATCCTGACAGAGGAGGACATGAACACCTGGTATTATGCCACACCCATACCTAGTAACCTGACAGAGGAGACATGAACACCTGGTATTATGCCACACCCATACCTAGTAACCTGACAGAGGAGACATGAACACCTGGTATTATGCCACACCCATACCTAGTATCCTGACACAGGGGACATGAATACCTGGTATTATGCCACACCCATACCTAGTAACCTGACAGAGGGACATGAACACCTGGTATTATGCCACACCCATACCTAGTATCCTGACAGAGGGACATGAACACCTGGTATTATACCACACCCATACCTAGTATCCTGACAGAGGGACATGAACACCTGGTATTATACCACACCCATACCTAGTATCCTGACAGAGGGACATGAACACCTGGTATTATACCACACCCATACCTAGTATCCTGACAGAGGGAGACATGAACACCTGGTATTATCCCACACCCATACCTAGTATCCTGACAGAGAGACATGAACACCTGGTATTATGCCACACCCATACCTAGTATCCTGACAGAGGAGACATGAACACCTGGTATTATACCACACCCATACCTAGTATCCTGACAGAGGGGACATGAACACCTGGTATTATACCACACCCATACCTAGTATCCTGACAGAGGGGACATGAACACCTGGTATTATGCCACACTCATACCTAGTATCCTGACAGAGGAGACATGAACACCTGGTATTATGCCACACTCATACCTAGTATCCTGACAGAGGAGACATGAACACCTGGTATTATGCCACACCCATACCTAGTATCCTGACAGAGGAGACATGAACACCTGGTATTATACCACACCCATACCTAGTATCCTGACAGAGGGGACATGAACACCTGGTATTATGCCACACCCATACCTAGTAACCTGACAGAGGGACATGAACACCTGGTATTATGCCACACCCATACCTAGTATCCTGACAGAGGGGACATGAACACCTGGTATTATGCCACACTCATACCTAGTATCCTGACAGAGGGACATGAACACCTGGTATTATCCACACATACCTAGTATCCTGACAGAGGAGACATGAACACCTGGTATTACCACACCCATACCTAGTATCCTGACAGAGGGGGACATGAACACCTGGTATTATGCCACACTCATACCTAGTATCCTGACAGAGGAGACATGAACACCTGGTATTATGCCACACTCATACCTAGTATCCTGACAGAGGAGACATGAACACCTGGTATTATGCCACACCCATACCTAGTAACCTGACAGAGGGACATGAACACCTGGTATTATGCCACACCCATACCTAGTATCCTGACAGAGGGGACATGAACTCCTGGTATTATGCCACACCCATACCTAGTATCCTGACAGAGGGGACATGAACACCTGGTATTATGCCACACCCATACCTAGTATCCTGACAGAGGGGACATGAACACCTGGTATTATGCCACACCCATACCTAGTATCCTGACAGAGGGGACATGAACACCTGGTATTATACCACACCCATGCCTAGTATCCTGACAGAGGAGACATGAACACCTGGTATTATACCATACCGATACCTAGTATCCTGACAGTGGGAGACATGAACACCTGGTATTATACCACACTCATACCTAGTAACCTGACAGAGGGGACATGAACACCTGGTATTATACCACACCCATACCTAGTAACCTGACAGTGGGAGACATGAACACCTGGTATTATACCACACTCATACCTAGTAACCTGACAGAGGGGACATGAACACCTGGTATTATACCACACCCATACCTAGTAACCTGACAGAGGAGACATTAACACCCGTTATTATACCACACCCATACCTAGTATCCTGACAGAGGAGACATGAACACCCGGTATTATACCACACCCATACCTAGTTACCTGACAGAGGAGACATTAACACCTGGTATTATACCACACCCATACCTAGTATCCTGACAGAGGAGACATGAACACCCGGTATTATACCACACCCATACCTAGTAACCTGACAGAGGGACATGAACACCCGGTATTATACCACACCCATACCTAGTAACCTGACAGAGGAGACATTAACACCTGGTATTATACCACACCCATACCTAGTATCCTGACAGAGGGGGACATGAACACCTGGTATTATACCACACCCATACCTAGTAACCTGACAGAGGAGACATGAACACCTGGTATTATACCACACCCATACCTAGTAACCTGACAGAGGGGACATGAACACCTGGTATTATACCACACTCATACCTAGTATCCTGACAGAGGGGACATGAACACCTGGTATTATACCACACCCATACCTAGTAACCTGACAGAGGGGGACATGAACACCTGGTATTATGCCACACCCATACCTAGTAACCTGACAGAGGGGACATGAACATCTGGTATTATACCACACCCATACATAGTATCCTGACAGAGGAGACATGAACATCTGGTATTATACCACACCCATACCTAGTATCCTGACAGAGGAGACATGAACACCCGGTATTATACCACACCCATACCTAGTAACCTGACAGAGGAGACATTAACACCTGGTATTATACCACACCCATACCTAGTATCCTGACAGAGGAGACATGAACACCCGGTATTATACCACACCCATACCTAGTAACCTGACAGAGGAGACATAAACACCTGGTATTATACCACACCCATACCTAGTATCCTGACAGAGGAGACATGAACACCCGGTATTATACCACACCCATACCTAGTAATCTGACAGAGGAGACATGAACTCCTGGTATTATACCACACCCATACCTAGTAACCTGACAGAGGGGACATGAACACCTGGTATTATACCACACCCATACCTAGTAACCTGACAGAGGGGACATGAACACCTGGTATTATACCACACTCATACCTAGTATCCTGACAGAGAGGACATGAACACCTGGTATTATACCACACCCATACCTAGTAACCTGACAGAGGGGGACATGAACACCTGGTATTATGCCACACCCATACCTAGTAACCTGACAGAGGGGACATGAACATCTGGTATTATACCACACCCATACATAGTATCCTGACAGAGGAGACATGAACATCTGGTATTATACCACACCCATACCTAGTATCCTGACAGAGGAGACATGAACACCCGGTATTATACCACACCCATACCTAGTAACCTGACAGAGGAGACATTAACACCTGGTATTATACTACACCCATACCTAGTATCCTGACAGAGGGGACATGAACACCTGGTATTATACCACACCCATACCTAGTAACCTGACAGAGGGACATGAACACCCGGTATTATGCCACACCCATACCTAGTAACCTGACAGAGGGACATGAACACCTGGTATTATATCACACCCATACCTAGTAACCTGACAGAGGGAAATGAACACCTGGTATTATACCACACCCATACCTAGTATCCTGACAGAGGGACATGAACACCTGGTATTATACACCACCCATACCTAGTATCCTGACAGAGGGACATGAACACCTGGTACTATACCACACCTATACCTAGTATCCTGACAGAGGGACATGAACATCTGGTATTATACCACACCCATACCTAGTATCCTGACAGAGGGACATGAACACCTGGTATTATATCACACCTATACCTAGTAACCTGACAGAGGGGACATGAACACCTGGTATTATACCACACCCATACCTAGTATCCTGACAGAGGAGACATGAACAACTGGTATTATACCACACCCATACCTAGTATCCTGACAGAGGGGACATGAACACCTGGTATTATACCACACTCATACCTAGTAACCTGACAGGGGACATGAACACCTGGTATTATACCACACCTATACCTAGTATCCTGACAGAGGGACATGAACACCTGGTATTATATCACACCCATACCTAGTAACCGGACAGAGGGGACATGAAGACCTGGTATTATACTACACCCATACCTAGTATCCTGACAGAGGGGACATGAACACCCGGTATTATACCACACCCATACCTAGTATCCTGACAGAGGGATATGAACACCTGGTATTATACCACACCCATACCTAGTAACCTGACAGAGGGGGTATGAACACCTGGTATTATACCACACCCATACCTAGTAACCTGACAGAGGGATATGAACACCTGGTATTATACCACACCCATACCTAGTATCCTGACAGAGGGACATGAACACCTGGTATTATATCACACCCATACCTAGTAACCTGACAGAGGGGACATGAAGACCTGGTATTATACTACACCCATACCTAGTAACCTGACAGAGGGGACATGAACACCTGGTATTATACCACACCCATACCTAGTATCCTGACAGAGGGGGACATGAACACCTGGTATTATACCACACCCATACCTAGTAACCTGACAGAGGGACATGAACACCTGGTATTATACCACACCCATACCTAGTATCCTGACAGAGGGGACATGAACACCTGGTATTATACCACACCCATACCTAGTAACCTGACAGAGGGGGTATGAACACCTGGTATTATACCACACTCATACCTAGTAACCTGACAGAGGGGACATGAACACCTGGTATTATACCACACCCATACCTAGTATCCTGACAGAGGGGACATGAACACCTGGTATTATGCCACACCCATACCTAGTATCCTGACAGAGGGGACATGAACTCCTGGTATTATACCACACCCATACCTAGTATCCTGACAGAGGGGACATGAACACCTTGGTATTATACCACACCCTATACCTAGTGTACCTGACAGAGGGGACAGAACACCTGGTATGATACCACACCCATACCCTAGTAATCCTGACAGAGGGAGACAATGACACCTGGTATTGATACCACAACCCATACCTAGTAACCTGGAACAGGGAGGGGACATGATGACACATGGTATTATACCACCACACCTATACCTAGTATCCTGAACAGATGGGACATGAAACACCTGGTATTAATACCACAGCCCATACCTAGGAACCTGACAGAGGGGACATGAACACCTGGTATTATGCCACACCCATACCTAGTACCTGACAGAGGGACATGAACACCTGGTATTATACCACACCTATACCTAGTATCCTGACAGAGGGGACATGAACACCTGGTATTATGCCACACCCATACCTAGTATCCTGACAGAGGGGACATGAACTCCTGGTATTATACCACACCCATACCTAGTATCCTGACAGAGGGACATGTAACACCTGGTATTATGCCACACCCATACCTAGTAACCTGACAGAGGGGACATGAACTCCTGGTATTATACCACACCCATACCTAGTATCCTGACAGAGGGGACATGAACACCTGGTATTATACCACACCCATACCTAGTAACCTGACAGAGGGGACATGAACACCTGGTATTATACCACACCCATACCTAGTATCCTGACAGAGGGGGACATGAACACCTGGTATTATACCACACTCATACCTAGTAACCTGACAGAGGGGACATGAACACCTGGTATTATACCACACCCATACCTAGTAACCTGACAGAGGGGACATGAACTCCTGGTATTATACCACACTCATACCTAGTAACCTGACAGTGGGGACATGAACACCTGATATTATACCACACCCATACCTAGTATCCTGACAGAGGAGACATGAACACCTGGTATTATACCACACCCATACCTAGTATCCTGACAGAGGAGACATGAACACCTGGTATTATACCACACCCATACCTAGTAACCTGACAGAGGGACATGAACTCCTGGTATTATACCACACCCATACCTAGTAACCTGACAGTGGGGACATGAACACCTGATATTATACCACACCCATACCTAGTATCCTGACAGAGGGGACATGAACACCTGGTATTATACCACACCCATACCTAGTATCCTGACAGAGGGGACATCAACACCTGGTATTATAACACACCCATACCTAGTATCCTGACAGAAGGACATGAACACCTGGTATTATACCACACCCATACCTAGTAAGCTGACAGAGGGGACATGAACACCTGGTATTATACCACACCCATACCTAGTGTCCTGACAGAGGGACATGAACACCTGGTATTATACCACACCCATACCTAGTATCCTGACAGAGGGGACATGCACACCTGGTATTATACCACACCCATACCTAGTATCCTGACATAGGGACATGAACACCTGGTATTATACCACACCCATACCTAGTAACCTGACAGAGGGGACATGAACACCTGGTATTATACCACACCCATACCTAGTATCCTGACAGAGGGACATGAACACCTGGTATTATACCACACCCATACCTAGTAACCTGACAGAGGGGACATGAACACCTGGTATTATACCACACCCATACCTAGTAACCTTACAGAGGGGACATGAACACCTGGTATTATACCACACCCATAGCTAGTATCCCGACAGAGGAGACATGAACACCTGGTATTATACCACACCCATACCTAGTATCCTGACAGAGGGAGACATGAACACCTGGTATTATACCACACCCATACCTAGTATCCTGACAGAGGGACATGAACACCTGGTATTATACCACACCTATACCTAGTATCCTGACAGTGGGGGCATACCTTATGGTCGTGTATAGTTCTACATACATGCTTTACATGCACGCGGTATATATTATCCCAATTATTACATTTTTGGTACGATTCTTTTTTAGATGATTCTAAGTCGTCAATTTCTGCTGGATTTTACGCGAGACTCCAACGATTATGCAGAAGGATTTGGATCTCAATTGACCGACCACGACGACTATTGGATTGGTAATGTACTATTTCTCACATCGGCAAACGGTGTTAGAGCACCATAGACGTAGAGATCGTGTCAGGGTGGCATATTGATGTCAAGCATTCATAACCATAATCATAATAAAAGCAAAAAATGTGCAAGTTTATGTCACGTGGGTCAACTGTACGCAAATTACTTTACACTTGTCTTAATTTAAAGAAGAATTAGCTAGCAATCAAAGTTAAGCTTCCAAAAATTCCCAAATCTTCTCTCGGAAGTACGATACTCAAACCCCGGGAAAGTAAACATGTTTTACTGAGTCGACGCAAATTTAAAAGAAATTGTGTCACACATTTTAAAACTCAATTTAAGATGGTATCAGGGAGTTGCTTTTTATTCACGTTCATGTAAATAAATAATAAAATAATAATTTAAAAAAACACTAAAAAAAACAACTCCATGACCGAACATCAGGGTTATGAAAGTCCGCAAAACAGACTTTCCCAATGTTCAGTGACCATTCCATATATAGGCGTCGCACCTCAGCGCGTCGCCAATAACATTTCAATAACTACTAGACAAATACATTTTTGTTTGCAAGCATGAATAGTTACAGCGTTGAACGGTCAGTCGGCGATAGGAAATGTCATTACAGAAAACAAACTAATGGCGAAGAAGATAAGAGAAAGTCGAAGCTCTCTGGTGATGTTTTGTTTAAAAAATCGTGTCTACGTAAAACTGCAGCAACTGCAAAAACAAAAAGAGGAAGCAGACAACAAGAAATATTTTAAAATAGTAGATAATCTGGTTCCCGGTAAATCTGGTTCCCAGCTTATCCGGTTCCCAGCATATCTGGTTCCTAGCAGAAATATGGTACCCAGCTTATCCGGTTCCCAGCATATCTGGTTCCTAGCAGAAATATGGTTCCCAGCAGATCTTGTTTCCAGCAAATCGGGTTCCCAACTATATCTGTTCCGAACTTGTCTTGTTCCTAGCAAATCTGTTTCCAAGAAAACCTGGTTTACTGCTTATCTTGTTCCCAGCATATCTGGTTAGCAGCAAATATCTGGTTCCCCGAAAATATAGTTCCCAGCGAATCTCGTTCCCAGCAGATCTGTTTCCCAGCAAATATGGTTCCCAGCAACTCTGATTCCAACCAATATTTGACTCCCAGCAAATGTCGTTCCCAGCATATCTCGTTCCCAGCAATATGAGGTTCCCATCAATATATGGCTCCAGCATATCTGATTCCCAGTATATCTGGTTCCCAACATATCTCGTTCCCAGCAATGTCTGGTTCGCAGTATGTCTGGTTCCCCGCAAATATGATTCCCAACAAATATGGTTCCCCGCATATCTTGTTCCCAGCATATCGAGTTCCTAACATATCTAGTTCCCAGCAATTTCTGGTTCCCAGCAAATATGGTTCCCAGCATTACTTGTTCCCAACAAATTTGGTTCCCAGCAATAATTGGCTACCAGAAAACATGGTTCCTTGCTTATCTTGTTCTAAGTAATATCTCGTTTACAGCAAATCTGTTTCCCAGCAAAACTTGCTCCCAGCATATCTTGTTCCCATCATATCTGGTTCCCAACAATATCTGCTTCGCAGCATATCTGGTTCCCTGTTTATATGGCTCCCAGAAATATTTCGTTCCCAGTATATCTGGTTCCCAGCAATGTCTGGTTCCCAGCATATCTTGATTTGAGCGCATGCTTTCTGCGTCGCAATAGGTCTCGCACATACGCCACCTTTTCTTGTACACATGTATTTCAGGCCTTGCTAAACTGTACGGTATGATGTCGGATGGGAGACGATATCAACTGTACGTGAGACTGTTAGGCGGGAGCGGACATGAATATTACCAGGTCTACCAGGACTTTACGATCGGCGCTTACAGTAGTTCGTTTACAATACACGTGGGAAACAACTATGGGACTGCAGGTATTGTAGACATACTATTATTACTACTACTACTACTACTACTACTACTACTACTACTACTACTACTACTACTGCTGCTGCTGCTGCTACTGCTACTACTACTGCTACTACTACTACTTCTACTACTACTACTACTACTACTACTTCTGCTGCTACTACTACTACTACTAATAATAATAATAACAGTAATAATAATAATAATAATATTAATAATAATAATAATAATTTAACTGTTGTTGTTGTTGTTGTTGTTGTTGTTGTTGTTGTTGTTGTTGTTGTTGTTGTTATTATTATTATTATTGTTATTATTTTTATTTTTTGTGTGACACTAGAGCATTCTGTAACAAATATATCGTAGATTTTATCACGGCAAAAAATCTTTGGTTATAGAGGCAAATAATTGATAGTGTTAGAATAAGTATTTTCTCGCACGTAAAACATATGCATTGGATATGCGATGTTTATTTAATCGTAGACCTTATTCATACTAATGTCGATGAGAATTTATGAACCGACTATAAAAATCAAACATGACATTCTTGGTTGTTGCCATTAAGTCAAACACGTGAACCGAGAATACTACACATAAGTTATAACCCCGTATAAATGTTTATGCCGTATAAATGTTTATGATGATCATGTATTTTTCAGGGGACGGCCTGTCAGCTTTAAATGGCAATGCTTTTATTACAAAACAATCTACAACGCAACAAAGCCACTGTGCTAACGATCGGTCGGCCGGCTGGTGGTATCCTTCCGATTGTGGAGGCACGTGTCTCACATGCAATGTCAAACCAAGCTCGATCATTGATTGCAGCGCAATGTTCTGGGACTCACGGAACATTGGAACTTGCAGGCCGCTCCGTCTGGCTCAGATGTTCTTCAAGCCCATGTAGATTGTGCATATTTAACATAGTCTACATAATTGGCGATGACTTCATTTCTGTCTTGATGTGTTTGGTAATAAAAACAAAAATGGTCAAAAGACAGATTGTCGCAGTCTCAGGCGCAAATGGAACAGAACCAAAAATCTAGTTCTAACAATTTTATATATTCTTTATATAAACCTCATCAAAATACGAATACGTGGTCAGATACACATATTAAATAAATAAATAACATTGTAACGTTGTTTTTCGTACATCGCCACTCTTACATTGAGATATGAGAGTCAAAAGATGTGTGTTTATTAATAAGATGTTATGTCACAAACACACAAATACACACTCACTGGTAAACGCGCCAACACACAAACACACACTCTCGGTGGTACACGCGCCCACACATAAACACACACGCGCACTGGTAAACGCGCCAACACACAAACACACACTCTCAGTGGTACACGCGCCCACACAAACACACACTCTCAGTGGTAAACGCGCCCACACACAAACACACACTCTCAGTGGTAAACGCGCCCACACATAAACACACACTCTCAGTGGTAAACGCGCCCACACATAAACACACACTCTCAGTGGTAAACGCGCCTACACACACACACTCTCAGTGGTAAACGCGCCCACACACAAACACACACTCTCAGTGGTAAACGCGCCCACACACAAACACACACTCTCAGTGGTACACGCGCCCACACAAACACACACTCTCAGTGGTAAACGCGCCCACACACAAACACACACTCTCAGTGGTAAACGCGCCCACACACAAACACACACTCTCACTGGTAAACGCACCCACACACAAACACACACTCTCAGTGGTAAACGCGCCCACACACAAACACACACTCTCAGTGGTAAACGCGCCCACACTCAAACACACACTCTCAGTGGTAAACGCGCCCACACACAAACACACACTCTCAGTGGTACACGTGCCCACACACAAACACACACTCTCACTGGTAAACGCGCCCACACACAAACACACACTCTCAGTGGTAAACGCGCCCACACACAAACACACACTCTCAGTGGTAAACGCGCCCACACACAAACACACACTCTCAGTGGTAAACGCGCCCACACACAAACACACACTCTCAGTGGTAAACGCGCCCACACACAAACACACACTCTCAGTGGTAAACGCGCCCACACACAAACACACACTCTCAGTGGTAAACGCGCCCACACATAAACACACACTCTCAGTGGTACACGCGCCCACACACAAACACACACTCTCAGGGGTAAACGCGCCCACACACAAACACACACTCTCAGTGGTAAACGCGCCCACACACAAACACACACTCTCAGTGGTAAACGCGCCCACACACAAACACACACTCTCAGTGGTAAACGCGCCCACACACAAACACACACTCTCAGTGGTAAATGCGCCCACACACAAACACACACTCTCAGTGGTAAACGCGCCCACACACAAACACACACTCTCAGTGGTAAACGCGCCCACACACAAACACACACACTCAGTGGTAAACGCGCCCACACACAAACACACACTCTCAGTGGTAAACGCGCCCACACACAAACACACACTCTCACTGGTAAACGCGCCCACACACAAACACACACTCTCAGTGGTACACGCGCCCACACACAAACACACACTCTCAGTGGTAAACGCGCCCACACACAAACACACACTCTCAGTGGTACACGCGCCCACACAAACACACACTCACTGGTAAACGCTTCCACACACAAACACACACACTCACTGGTAAACGCGCCCACACACAAACACACTCACTGGTAAACGCGCCCACACACAAACACACACACTCACTGGTAAACGCGCCCACACACAAACACACACTCTCAGTGGTAAACGCGCTCACAAATAATCACACACTCACTGGTAAACGCGCCCCCACATAAACACACACTGTCACAAGCAAACGCGCCCTCATACAAACACACACTGTCACTGGCAAACGTGCCCACACACACTCACTGATAAACGCGCCCAAACACTAACTTACTCGTAAACGCGGCCACACACACTCACTGATTAACGCGCCCACATGCAAACACACACTCACTGGTAAACGCGGCCACACACACTCACTGGTAAACGCGCAAACAAACACACGCACTGGTAAACGTGGCCACAATCAAACACATACAGGTGAACGCTCCCCCCACACACACACACACACTCACTGGTAAACGGGTCCACACACACAGTCACAGGTAAGAGAGTCCACACACAAACACACACAGGTGAACGCGCCCACACACAAACACACACCTTTAATGGTGAATGCGGCCACAAACACACACAGGTAATCGGATCCACACACACACACTAACTGGCAAACGGGTCCACACACAACACACACACAAACGCGCCCACACACACTCAATGGCAAACGCACCCACACACACGCTGGTAAAAGTGTCCACACACGCACACTCAGTGGTAAACGCGCACACACGCACTGATTAACACGCGCACCAACAAACATACACAACCACGCACGTGCACCCATATAAAACGTACACACGTACGCACGCGCGTCCACACACAGAAGCACACGACCAAACACACAACCACACATACACGCACACATACGATCACACACACATATTTGTTGCTACAATTTTTTTTCTCACCGTGTAAAAATAAAGCAAGGGTCACGATGAAGGTCCAGCGTTCAATTCCAAATCAGAACAAAACTGATATAGTAAATAAACACTTGGTTAATAAAAAATAAATTTTGTGGCATTTCTTTGTGTAACATGTACATGAACAATAAAGGAAACAACACACAGTAGGAAATTTTGCAGATCAAGGCTGCTCCTGTAGGACCTTTGCTATTTGCCAAGGTGTGGTCAATTCGTGGTTTGCCACGTTCAACACTAATTGGACTCCTTGCCAGAGAGCTTATATAGATAAAGACTACGTTGAAAAGGTCACACTTATTTGACTTCTTGCCAGAAAGCTAATATAGATAAAGACTACGTTGAAAAGCAATCTTAACAACTCGGCCATTTCCGTAACTTTCGGAAAATAACCTCGTAATCCATAGTAGTGATACAACCATCTATTTATAGATTCAGTGATATGGTCGGTTGTAATTCGGCTACCTAAGCGCGTTTGTTTAAATATGGCGACCTTCGATACCATGTAGAAAAACCTAAATTCATTAAAACACTCAAACAAACAATGAAAATCTCATGCTTACCTATTCTTCAGTGTTTATTTAGAATTTCGTATTTCATTGTTCATAGTGATCACGCAAGGTCACAATCAGGGACGGACTACTTTCTCTGCATATGATTCCCCATTCTCTCACCAGAAGGCGTGCTACACAAGTTTCGCTTGCACCTCTGTCAACGCCGGGAAAAGAAGTTCTCATACACGTGATATTCTATCGTCACATGTCGCAAAATAGTTCCCCGAAAATTTGGGTTAAAATATATCTTAAACATTGTTCTAAAAAAAATAAAAATACCCATTTTCATTTTAAGTAAAATATACAGAGATCAAAATAATCTCACGAGCATTTTATTCATTACTTATATTTTGTACAAGAATCTTGTACACCGGGCGTTGACAGAGGAGTAAGCGAAACTTGTGTAGCACGCCCTCTGGTGAGAGAATGATGATTCCCGAGGTCTATTTCCGAAGAAATCGCCGAGGGGTCCCGATTGCGTTGAAAAGGTCACACTTATTTGACTTCTTTACAGAGAACTTTATAAATAATACGTTGTAAGGATCTGGACACGGCGTGTTGTCTTTTCATTTTTGATAAGAAACAACAATTATTGAACATATTTAGAAATAAAATCCTGCATTAGACAATCTTGTCAGGGTAGTTATATTTGTTTCATGTTATATGTATGTCACACTACCAGAAAAAGTTACTCAACTTTTTCGATGTTATTTTATGATATTTAAAAGGAAAATAAACGCTGTTTAAATAGCAAATAATGTAGTAAAGACATGAATGTACAGTTAAATAAATGCCTTGTGTGAAATAATAACACAGTTTTGTCGTATTTTTCTGCGGTTTAGAGGTACAACATTTATACAATGTATAAAACAACAAGAATCGATATTGTAGTAATAAGCATACGGTCAATTATCTACGAAACAATACTGTCTTAAGTATTTTGTATCCAAGATGTCTTATCCATATTATTATTTGGTATTAATCATTTCTGTAGTGTGTTCTTATGACATGAACTTTTGACATGAATCTTTCTTTGTGTTGTTGGTTTTGTTGCTGCTGCTGTTGTTGTTCATATTGTTGTTGATCTTTCCATTTCTACTATTTTTTTATGATTTCTTTACTCTCTTTGTGTATGATGTAGCTAGCTTGTAAATTATTTCGATTTGCTAATAAACAACAATGAAGACATTATTTTGAGTGGCATCGTTTTTTTCATAAATTCGAAATGTTAGAAGGCATTGAAAGGTGGTAAATATGAAATAGTTAATAAAATATAAAATAAATACAAAAATAATGCAAGTTAAGTTCGTTTTGTATGAAAATGTTTAATAGAGGATCTGATATGAGTGTTCATAATTAGATACTGAAAATATTAAACGAGTTGGGAGATCTTGTCATTTTAGACAACGAGTTTAATATTTTCAGTATCTAATGAACACGAATATTAGATTCTATCTATCACATAACCAAAACATCAGCTGTATGAACAGACGGCCTTGACATGTGTAATTCGGTTAGAGAAAATCCGCACCAAAATAGTTCCATAAAAAGGAAATAGATTCTTTTATAACATGACTTAAATGTTATTTGTTTATTAATTGAAATTAAATTGGCCAACAAATAAATGAAACGGCGACAACAAAGCGATCAGGAAACATTGGCATATACGCCACGCATACTTAATGACGTCACAGTACGGTAACTAACTAGTGTGTTACCAAAAATAACGCATGAGTGTTACCTCACGTTCGCTCGGTAGGTTATGTTAGGCCCCGATCCAGAGCTTTTCAGTTGGGGGGATACGTTGGGGGGGGGGGGGGGGGGGGCAGTTCCGGAAAAAATGTTTTCTAAATGTCTAAGATGCGTTCTGATGTGCTTCTGGACAGAAGGTTACTCGGTTTGAATGGTTTTATTAAACTAACTCTGAAATTCTGAAAAGAAATGCGAAGACATAAACCTTAAGCAACATAACTTTGTTGTTGAAAACTGGTTCAAATTCTTCACAAAAATATGCCGAAACAGGCAAACACATACTTCCCTTTGAGTTGGATTATAAAATGCAGATTACATTTGTACCTTTATTTCCCATCGATCGTCGTTTGCTTATAATAGGAAGCAAAATAACAATACAAAAGTATTGCTGTCTTAGTTTGTCGGCAAAGAGTCATTGCAGTATCGACGGATTTTATGCTTAACAAACATACATTTGTATTGCCTGCATTGAGATTTCAGTTTGATGTTCGAGAACGTGATGTGCATAATTTTGATGTAGAACACTTATGGAAGTTACAGCATAAACTCGTCTTATAAAAATACCAGACTTTCCATTTGGAGCCTTCAAGTAATGGTGTGACAAAAACAGTATTGATTTGCAGATGGCTTTGTTAGATGTTGGCTCAAACGAAATATACTATCAGTAAATATTGCTGTACAAGAGCCAGATGACCTCGGGGGTCTGGGTAGCAGCAGGGTGGGGGTGGTGGCCTTAACTACTGCTCGGGCGGATAAGTATATAACAGTCTGGGGGCCTTCGATGCCCGTGATTATCTCTACACAGTCTACAAAATGTGTGCGATTAGGCAGAAATATAGCAGAGAAAAGTTATGGACGGGTCAACTGGGGTGAGAGGAGGAGGGCCAAGGTCCCCCTCGCACCCCCCCCCCCCCGCCCTCGTCACCCCTTCCCTCCCCCACCGGGTAAATCCGGGTCTGTTATGTGATAAATGCTTTGATATAACAAATGGATCTTCCTCAACCAACAGGCTGGACCTCCACGTAAACGACAAGAATACTGCCACCGAGATGTTCTTAAACCATCGACACATGTATATATCAATTTTGTTTGGGGCGACAAAGTAATAGTAAAAACACAATGTAATTGATTTATTTATTCAGTACACAATTCAATTAATTTGTTTTCATTAAACATCCTCATTACATATAGATAACTTCTGCCTTTTTCCCACTTCACGGTGTATTCAGTCATCACCACCGTAATAATCCAATACAACCCTTTAACTTGTTGGTGGGACGATAAACCCAATAAATAAACAATCCTTAACTGTATAAAAGTCAGTTGAAAGCAATGTCATATAACGGTTATTTGAGTGTAATAAACGACATCTTTCAATTGCCGCACACGCTTTGCGGCACAGGAAGCCTAAAACAGTTGGCATAACAAATCGACGAACACATGAAAAATCACAGTGTCGGAAAGATATACTCCAGAAGTGTTCAATGTACAACATGGACATGGTAACGTATGCAGAAAAACTACAGAACACAACAGTTCTCGTATGATCTTCCTTTCAAACATAAAATCCAAAATTAAAAAAACAACAACATCAACACCGCGCTCAAATAACATTGTTCTTGGCGATTTTAACATGCGTGGACAAGTTGTTTTATTATCATAACGTACTATCTTTTGAAGCCTTAAAGACAGACATTTTCTGTATAGAGTATCGTGTATTACGATGGAGTGATGTTGAAAATAAACGCAATTCAAAAGAATTGAAGAATAACATAAAATATTTTTTTTAAAAGTCCTATGATAATTAGCACAGATATTAAAATATGAACTGCTGTTAGAGAAGGGCATACAAATTAAATGTGAAAATGGCAAAAAAACAACAACACAGAGACAAGACATTACGCACAGAGAAAAAACAAACAGTTAACTGCCTTGGAACGGTCAGTCGGCACAAGGGCCGAAGTCGGCAAAGGGGTCGACTGAGATGCTTAAATTAAGTATGGAGAGCGCTTCAACCTAGCACTTCTTGAGGGTGATTTTCATAAACAAACCGTCTTAATAGTAATATCACATCGAAATGAGACAACTTAAAGCCATGCATGGGCAACATGGCGTTGTCATGAAAAATCCCTAAACAGGGCGAGTAGAAGAACTAGTTTCAGTCAAATGAGACAACTTACAACAGGGTGTGCCTATATTGGGAGTTGAAGTAGATAAAAAATTATATTGTATACAAGACATAATGATAGCAATTAGTTAAAACTTAAAAAATAGAGGTGACGGACAATATTAGCCGAGTCTTAGACTTCAGAGTGTCAGTGTCATTGCGGGAGGGCGCGGGGTATTGAACTGCATGATATATGCTTGAAAACAACACACGCAAAAGGTTAAAACATTACACATATGCGCTGCGGACATCTGTTTTATACTTAGATATGGAAAAATAACATATAGTGTAGGAAGGTGCGTTCTGACAACAATACAACGCGTTATGTTCACAACACTAGTCACATAATGCTCATGACGTCGGCTTTTTCCTGGATGACAATTGTGTTGTTGTTTTTTGTTGTTGTTTCTATATGTTTGCTGTTTTATTGTTGTTTTTTTTTTATTTTTGTTGTTGTTTTTCTTGTTTTTTTTTTTTTTTTTTTTTTTTTTTTTTTTTTTTTTTTGTTTTTTTTTGTTTTGTTTGTTTGTTTTTTTTTTTGGGGGGGGGGGCGTGTGTGCGGGCGTGTATGTGTGTGTATGTGTGTTTGATGTTGTTTGTTTTTGCTAAGGGCTGTCAACAGCACTAAAGTGAAACCTGCGAGTTAAGAGTTAACAAATGTTAATGCGTCTTCCTGTGTTTAGTGTCTATTTCCCTTACTGTCCTAAGTGTTCCAATATTTAAAAAAAATCTTCTTACTGAAAACGTTACAAAATAGGTCCAAAAAGATTGGAGAAAAACCTAGGCGGTGTGTGTAACATTGTAAACAGTCATCCTTTAATGAAGTAAGTTTGAATGTGCATTCATTTACATAGCTACTCTCTTTATCTGTTATCGTTACTATGGTAATTGCATAACCTTACATTGGTCAGGTACTTTGAATGTTAATGACTACAATAAGCCTTCATGAAAGAGCATTATATGTACATATATATGCCTCCGTATCATTGTAGATCTATGCATCCGCGTATGATAGTACATATATGTTACCCATACTACACTTAGCGTGTAGTGTACGCCGGGTTCTTATTATAACAAGTCTTGCCGTTCTGTGGTTGTGAATGTTTCTAATTTACATTTTGTCCATGTAGAGCTTATAAATACTGGTATTATATGGTGTGTTGTTTTTTCCCCAACAACTCTCCTTGTACTGATATACACTGTATGTGACCTTTAAAAAGAACAGTCAGTGTATAATAAATGTATTCGAGAATACAGTTGATATGAACGTGCAGTAAGCGTAGAAGGGGTTATGCTTGATTCAGTGCTGCGGTTGGTAGTTGATGGACTAGGCATATGGATGTTATGAGAATGTGAGTATAGTTTGATAGTCGTTTAGTGATGCTGATGATGTTTGTGATGCTGATGATGTTTGTGATGATGATGATGGTGATCATCATGATGATGATTGTGATGCTGCTGCTACTGCTGCTGATGCTGCTGATGATGATGATGAATAAAGTCATTTAGCTATGATGCTAATGTTTGTGATATTGATGATGATGATGATACGTGTATGGTGATGATGATGGTGGTGACCACCATTATGATGATTGTGATGCTACTGCTGCTGCTGCTGATGATGATGATGATGAATAAAGTCATTTTGCTATGATGCTGATGTTTGTGATGATGATGGTATTATGATCATGGTGATGCTGTTGTTGTTGTTCGAATAGAGTTTATCTGTCTGAACCTCTTTCTGTCAGTGAATATGTTTTATTTTGAAAGTCACAGATCTTGCCGTTTTCATTTTTAGCTAAATCAAATCAACTGTCGTACATGTAATTGTAACGTAAATCAACCCCCCCCCCCCCCCATTAATAATGTTGTTGGTTTATCTTTACGTGTTTTCTTTAGGTGATATTTTTATGATAAACACATACATGTGTGAATATGTTTACATTAAAGGTGGTACCCGACAGTTTGCCCATGTCAAATATGTCTCACATTATCTGACCACTGTTTGGGTTTATTTGTGCATAATTTTCTAAAACAAAATCATACTTCAGTCTTAGCTTAGACGATTATGAACAGTATCTCAATATTAGGGCAGTAAAACTCGTTAATCAGCTCAAAAGCGTGTATTCCTTTTAAATCGATTAATAAGAATGATTGGAATTACTACTAAAAATAGACATCGACGTCAGAGCAGATGACGTGGATGAGCTAAAACATAAATGGTCACGCGATCTTCCTAGTTTAAAAATAGCTAACTGTGCAGTGTGGCTCAGATTTGAAATACATTTTTAATGACGATTGTGGCGTTATGGTTCACCTTTCACGTAGGTTTAGGACATCAATACACAGCATTTTGTGAGATCTGTTCCAGTAACAATGATGCATTTGGTTGTTTAATGAAAATATGTTTGGTCCAAACTGTCGGATACAGCCTTTTAAAAGCAACGTTAAGAAACAACACACGCGACAAATGTTATTTCACTTACAGAATGAAGATCAAGGCGACAGAACCTATTCCACTAAACTCTGGATACGTAACTGGGGTAACCTTTCTCCACAATGGCGGTTTAGTGGTCTGCGACAGATACAAAAGATCACTTCGTCTATACGACTTCCAGTTTCGACCACAAGGGGAGCTCACTCTAGACGATGTTTGGGACGCTGCATCAGTAAGTCAGTCTGAAATCGCGGTTACCGTTCCTCATTTGAAGATTATACAATTTGTTACAATTGACTTGAGGTCGAAACTGAAAATTGGGCGAAAATTAAATGTTGGCAGACATTGTTTCGGTATAGACGTTGTTTGCGGCAGGATTTTTGTAACATGTCACGAAAATGGACTTGGCGGGGGTCACGTATTAATTTTGTCTATGGACGGCGAAATTCTCTCTCGGCCCGGAAGGAACGGAAACACATATTTGATGACGTCACCTAATTACGTCATCGTTGGAAAAGATCGAAATCATCTCTTTGTGACGGACTCTGAAAGCAACGTTATCACGTGTATGAACCTTCAGGGAGAGGTTCTTAGCCAATGGAAAATTGAAGGCTTGGATAGAACTAATGGTATCTCCTTGATAGATTTGAAAGATGGTTCCTCGATATTTATTATCTGTGGCAGGGGGTCTAATATGGTTATAAGCGTTGATAGCAGTGGGAGAAAGCTGGGTGAGCTATTTGGCGAAAAAGACGCTGTAACGGGACCGATGTGTGTGTCTCATCGGAACCAAGATGGCGCATGTGTTTTCGGCATGGTGGGAAATCGGAAACAGGGTGCGGTAAAGATTGTCTGGTTTGAAGACGAGAGTTAAAGGTGCGTTTTAAGTTACACTAACAATTGTTTCTTGACTGTTCTCTTCCGGAGGCCAGTATTTAAAACCACGTCGATGTGCGAAACTGAGACTCAATGGCACTTTCTGGCTACCGTAGAGCGATTGCACATACTTTTGAACAATGTAGTGTTCTTTGATTATCTTTATTGACTTATACTACGTATTTATAGTACAAGTAAAACTTTGTAATGTTACTATGCCACGTACTGTGACTGTTTTGTTTTGCCCTTTTATCACCTTCCTTTTTGTAACGTAGTTTCATATTCGCGTTTTGTGTAATAAGTTTTATGTTTTTTAATTAATATTTTAAATTATTAGTCTTAAATTGTCAATGTTCAGGACTTGCGCCTGCCTTATGTAGTCAGTATTGACTTTTGGCAGTACAAAGTTGAAGTAATGAATTTTCTCAATTTTATGGTTTCTTTGTTTAGAAAACGGAGGTGGGGGAGGGGGGGGGGCGGTTTTGTTTTTGTTTTGTTTTGCGTCATAAATCGTCATTGTACGATGTTTGGTTCAGGTTTGCCGTTGTCTGCATGGATAATAACACCTGTACTAATATCTGTGTATTATATAAAGCAATATTTTTTACACAAAATCAAACTTTTTTAATTTCATTAAAGCACTATTACCTTATTGTACACTTATATAAGTTATAAAAATAAGTTGGTTTAGTTTATAACGCCTTTTTCCCGTTTACCTGCTCTGTATTCACGATAGAGGGAGTAATTGTTTGTGCTATTATTAACTCCTCACACTCACCCCAACCCCGCGCCGATGGAATCGGGTAGAAGAAAGTGTTTGTGTTATTCTTACCCCCCCCCCCCCCCACACACACACGCCGATGGAATCGGTAGAAGAAAGTGTTTGTGTTATTCTTACCCCCCCCCCACACACACACACACACACGCCACTGGAATCGGTAGAAGAAAGTGTTTGTGTTATTCTTACCCCCCCCACACACACACACACACGCCGATGGAATCGGTAGAAGAAAGTGTTTTGTGTTTTCTTACCCCCCCCCCCCCCCCACACACACACGCCGATGGAATCGGTAGAAGAAAGTGTTTGTGTTATTCTTACCCCCCCCCCCACACACACACACACACACGCCGATGGAATCGGGTAGAAGATAGTGTTTGTGTTTATTCTTACCCCCACCCCCACACACACACACGCCGATGGAATCGGTAGAAGATAGTGTTTGTGTTATTCTTACCCCCCCCCCCCCCACACACACACACACACACACCCACACGCCGATGGAATCGGTAGGAGAAAGTGTTTGTGTTATTCTTACCCCCCCCCCCCCCCAACACACACACCCACACGCCGATGGATCGGTAGGAGATAGTGTTTGTGTTATTCTTCACCCCCCCCCCCCCCCCCCACACACACGCCGATGGATTCGGTAGGAGATAGTGTTTGTGTTATTCTTACCCCCCCCCCCCCCCCCCACACACACACACGCCGATGGATTCGGTAGGAAGATAGTGTTTGTGTTATTCTTCACCCCCCCCCCCCCCCCCAAACACACACACCCACACGCCGATGGAATCGGGTAGGAGATAGTGTTTGTGTTATTCTTCACCCCCCCCCCCCCACACACACACACGCCGATGGAATCGGGTAGGAGATAGTGTTTGTGTTATTCTTCACCCCCCCCCCCCCCCACACACACCCACCCACACGCCGATGGATTCGGTAGGAGATAGTGTTTGTGTTATTCTTAACCCCCCCCCCCCCCCCCCCCCCCCACACACACACACACACAACACACATAACCCACGCCGATGGAATCTTGTGGGAGATATTGTGAAATTGTTTGTGGGAAAGTTCAATGCCAAAAGCACCGAATATAAAATAATACAATGGTCGTAATTTCTAATATGACGGCGCACATGTATGTTTGTAGATTTTAAGGGCCATGGTTTGTGTTTAACTCTTAAAACGGGCAATTTGCCGACAATTTGAGTGTGAGCGTTTTAAGTAAAAATATTACTCTACCGTTCCCTATGGAACAATTTACAACATGGGATTTATTTTGTTGTTTTTGAAATACATCGCAGCAACCAGTTTTAGATGGTATTGCGTTTTAGTGTAGGAAATCTCCAAACAAATGTCCGGTTAGAACAACCAGCTCACAACGTCTTTTCTGAATTTCATATACTTTAAAGTCAATAATGACATTATAAAACATTTTGTTATCATGAGCGAATTATAATACGCTTTGTTTAACAAATGGTGATAGACTTTGGTAAAATATGAACAGAGATTTGTCCGGGTGTGCAAACTTATGAACAGAGCATTGTCCGGCCCTGCAATTGCAGCAAATCCACGAACTGAGCATTGTCCCCTGTGCAAATTTCACGAACGGAAAAATGTCCGGAAGACCTACCAACATTAAGGCATATACAAGTTATATTTACGACCGGCTTTTTAAATTAAAAGTTATATTGACCTTGAACTCATTGTAACTTAATTATTTCCTTGTTAAACTGAAGTTTCATTGCAATGGGATGCAGAGATGAGATTTGCCGGCATTTTTGCCGATACTGTGCAGCGACATTTCTATCATTATAGCACAGGGGAACTTATGAGGTGCCCAGGGACTGAACCCGGCCGGTCCATTATATTGACACCGACGAGTCAGAAGTACTGCTGTCCTCTTAGCCCCAAGCGTTAGGAGGCCACTACTACCAACTTTAAAGTCTTTGAACCCGCAGAGGTAACATTTTAATGCAAAGAAAAGAAACCAAACGAATGAATATAATTAATATTTCAATTCACAAATATAATAAACATTTTCCTCTGTATATACTTCATGCATCAATAAATGGTTGGTCACAACACACACACAAGAAATGTTAAGTTGTCAAGCAAAGAGACTTAAAAGAATCCTTAAAGACTCCCAAAAGGGAGATAACCTTGCAATAATTACAATTCAACATGTTAGAGTAATATCCCTTAAATGATTGGGTATTTGAGCCCGTCTGAACCTTATAAAGTAGAACCTTGTTGGGTAGAACCGGTACGCAGGTAACAATTACCTGGACCAATGAATAATACAGCAATAGCCTGGGGGTGGTGTTATGACATAATATCTGCAATGTTTGTTGTTTTTGTAAGTCTGATTAGTTAAAACAGTTTGTTTTTGTTTTCTTGTTTATTTTGCTGAAATGTCCAAGAATTGAAGTACACTGCATGCTCAATAAATAAAATGAAAAAAAAAAAACCTTGAAAAAACAACACAACAACATACAAACAAACACATGTATGGCAAAGCTTTTGCATAGATGTTGTAACTATTATGATACTAAGGTCAAATTCCCACTCAGAGGTGATTATTAAAGCGCCATATGTATAAGAATAAATGAAAAGCGTTGCTATGACTTTGATTCTGATATCACAGTTCAGTTGGAAGACCCACATTAAGTCCTGGGCCATGAATGGGACTCGAACCTACATGATCAGAGGCTAAGCAGTCTGAGGTGTTACCACTATGTCACGAGTGCCCTGCAAAATGTGAAAAATGCAAACTTGACCAAGTATAACAAAGCTTTCTTAACTAATAGGAAAATGATATAAAAAATGATGATAATTGTTCATTTTCATTTGATAATCCACTATATTGATATCAATGCCTGGCCTGAAATACACATTGGTCAACAATGCGACTTTAGAGATACCATGGCAACAGAAATTGTCATTATTTATAATCAGAAATATAAATCTCTTAACAAGTCAATTTTTTTTATATGCAGAATCTAAATTATTCAAACTAGCTTTCTATGCATTTAATTTGATCGTCCAAACGAACTAAACAAGTATTATTCTAGTAAAATTTACTTTTATATACAAAGGATAAACAATGTCTGGGGTTGTTTTTTTATTTAGCAATGAATTAATTTATTGCATAAAATAAATAAATACAATAAGAGAAGTTAATGTGATTTAAGTAACACAAAGAATTTTGTTGCTGTCATAATTACACTAATGGTATTGATGAAGCAGAATGTCCATTTTCTGGTCCAAATTGAGTCAAAAATTGTTTCTTTTTACATAAAATCAACAAAAAATTAGTTTTATAATAAAAAAATAAACAAAATCTGGTTAAAATACCACAATTACTTCCACAACATAAGACTGAAGAAATTACAACAAATGGACAGGTTTCATTCAGGATATATGGAAACACTTTAATACAGCTTACTGACAAAGTTTGTGTGCATGAGATCTACGTCAAGAGATACATGTTTACGATTTGGCAGAAGCATGTATATTCCTACTCAGGGATGGACCCAGAGGGGGATGTGGATGGGGGGATCCATACTCCCCTGCCCCAGCCCGCCACAAACCAGGTAAAAGAGTAGAGTTGTGAAAACACATACATGTAAGCATTAAAATACTAAGCTTTTAAAATAAATTTTGTCTGTTTACTGCTTATGTGGAAGTAAGGCAGGGTTGGAAAATTCTTGAAAAAGTTACTTTTCCTGTCAAACAAGCGAATTACATTTTTCACTCGTCCTACATGAAAAGTTACTTGTCCTATATTGAAGTTTAATTTTTTAACCAAAAAGCATTTGTAAAATGTAAAATAAACACAGGCTTTGTAGCAACTCTCTGTAATAAAGTAGGTCTACAATGCAAACAAAGATTAACTGATTTGCTGTGATAAAGCTGAATGGGTCTTGATTCGAACCTCGCCCACCATAACTTTCTGGATCCTCCCCAGTTCCTGCTGGTTTTAACAACAAAACATGTTAACAGTCTATCTTATTTCATGAAGTTTCTTTGAGAATTACCTCTTAGGCTGCAGAAAGTTACAATAAATATAAAGTTATCTTGTTCTATACCAAAAATGTCTTCACTGTTCCATGCTTACACTCTGTCAAAACCACTGAATTAAATTTTCATAAAATAATTAAATAATTTATCAGATATGGGTAATTATTAAATGGTGACGATGAATGTTAACACTTTTTAATAAAGATGCTATGTTATATGTTTTATGTTACATGCTCATATAGGGTATCAAAGTGTAGTTTAGCAGCAGACAGAGCAGATCCTGATGAGAGAGGTCTCCCACTAGAGTTGGATTTTCTGGATGTCCAATTGTTGGCCTAAGCAAGACTAAGCTTAGACGTCTAAGAATTAAAGAATACAATAAAACAGCTGTAACTAATGCTGGGGTGTTAATAGTCTGGTACAGGCTGTGTAATGTTGTTGATAAACTCCTGGTATCGGATCTGCCCACCACTGACACCACCATCTCGAAACAAAGCCTCAACTGAAAGAAACAACAATATAAACTCAATAATGTTGCTTCCTAAAACTGCTTCGATATTGTAATATGTTTCTTACAGTGATAGGACCAGTTTTGTGTAGTTACATGACACTTTATATCAATTTACATTACACATCACAATTAACCTAATCAGTACATACAAACATGTATATGATGAATACTAAAGCAGGCGCAGTTCAGAGATATCCTTGTGTGCTGAGCTATAAATATACAAATGTACATAAAAGCATAGCTGAGCATTAAATTCTCTCAGAGGGGCGCCTATGGCTGAGAGGTTAGAGTCACTGGCGCCCATGGCTGAGAGGTTAGAGTCGCTGGCGCCCATGGCTGAGAGGTTAGAGTTGCTGGCGCCCATGGCTGAGAGGTTAGAGTCGCTGGCGCCCATGGCTGAGAGGTTAGAGTCGCTGGCGCCCATGGCTGAGAGGTAAGAGTCGCTGGCGCCCATGACTGAGAGGTTAGAGTCGCTGGCGCCCATGGCTGAGAGGTTAGAGTCGCTGGCGCCCATGGCTGAGAGGTTAGAGTCGCTGGCGCCCATGGCCAAGAGGTTATAGTCGCTGGCGCCCATGGCTGAGAGGTTAGAGTCGCTGGCGCCCATGGCTGAGAGGTTAGAGTCGCTGGCACCCATGGCTGAGAGGTAAGAGTCGCTGGCACCCATGGCTGAGAGGTTTGAGTCGCTGGCGCCCATGGCTGAGAGGTTAGAGTCGCTGGCGCCCATGGCTGAGAGGTCAGAATCGCTGGTGCCCATGACTGAGAGGTTAGAGTCGCTGGCGCCCATGGCTGAGAGGTTAGAGTCGCTGGCGCCCATGGCTGAGAGGTTAGAGTCGCTGGCGCCCATGGCTGAGAGGTTAGAGTCGCTGGCGCCCATGACTGAGAGGTTAGAGTCGCTGGCGCCCATGGCTGAGAGGTTAGAGTCGCTGGCACCCATGGCTGAGAGGTTAGAGTCGCTGGCGCCCATGGCTGAGAGGTTAGAGTCGCTGGCGCCCATGACTGAGAGGTTAGAGTCGCTGGCACCCATGGCTGAGAGGTTAGAGTCGCTGGCGCCCATGGCTGAGAGGTTAGAGTCGCTGGCGCCCATGGCTGAGAGGTTAAAGTCGCTGGCGCCCATGGCTGAGAGATTAGAGTCGCTGGCGCCCATGACTGAGAGGTTAGAGTCGCTGGCGCCCATGGCTGAGAGGTTAGAGTCGCTGGCGCCCATGGCTGAGAGGTTAGAGTCGCTGGCGCCCATGGCTGAGAGGTTAGAGTCGCTGGCGCCCATGGCTGAGAGGTTAGAGTCGCTGGCGCCCATGGCTGAGAGGTTAGAGTCGCTGGCGCCCATGACTGAGAGGTTAGAGTTGATGGCGCCCATGACTGAGAGGTTAGAATCGCTGGCGCCCATGGCTGAGAGGTTAGAGTCGCTGGCACCCATGGCTGAGAGGTTAGAGTCGCTGGCGCCCATGACTGAGAGGTTAGAGTCGCTGGCGCCCATGGCTGAGAGGTTAGAGTCGCTGGCGCCCATGGCTGAGAGGTTAGAGTCGCTGGCACCCATGGCTGAGAGGTTAGAGTCGCTGGCACCCATGACTGAGAGGTTAGAGTTGCTGGCGCCCATGGCTGAGAGGTTAGAGTCGCTGGCGCCCATGACTGAGAGGTTAGAGTCGCTGGCGCCCATGGCTGAGAGGTTATAGTCGCTGGCGCCCATGACTGAGAGGTTAGAGTCGCTGGCGCCCATGGCTGAGAGGTTAGAATCGCTGGCGCCCATGGCTGAGAGGTTAGAGTTGCTGGCGCCCATGGCTGAGAGGTTAGAGTTGCTGGCGCCCATGACTGAGAGGTTAGAGTCGCTGGCGCCCATGACTGAGAGGTTAGAGTTGATGGCGCCCATGACTGAGAGGTTAGAATCGCTGGCGCCCATGGCTGAGAGGTTAGAGTCGCTGGCACCCATGGCTGAGAGGTTAGAGTCGCTGGCGCCCATGACTGAGAGGTTAGAGTCGCTGGCGCCCATGGCTGAGAGGTTAGAGTCGCTGGCGCCCATGGCTGAGAGGTTAGAGTCGCTGGCACCCATGGCTGAGAGGTTAGAGTCGCTGGCACCCATGGCTGAGAGATTAGAGTCGCTGGCGCCCATGACTGAGAGGTTAGAGTCGCTGGCGCCCATGACTGAGAGGTTAGAGTCGCTGGCGCCCATGGCTGAGAGGTTAGAGTCGCTGGCGCCCATGACTGAGAGGTTAGAGTCGCTGGCACCCATGGCTGAGAGATTAGAGTCGCTGGCGCCCATGACTGAGAGGTTAGAGTCGCTGGCGCCCATGGCTGAGAGGTTAGAGTCGCTGGCGCCCATGACTGAGAGGTTAGAGTCGCTGGCGCCCATGGCTGAGAGGTTAGAGTCGCTGGCGCCCATGACTGAGAGGTTAGAGTCGCTGGCACCCATGGCTGAGAGGTTAGAGTCGCTGGCGCCCATGACTGAGAGGTTAGAGTTGATGGCGCCCATGACTGAGAGGTTAGAATCGCTGGCGCCCATGGCTGAGAGGTTAGAGTCGCTGGCACCCATGGCTGAGAGGTTAGAGTCGCTGGCGCCCATGACTGAGAGGTTAGAGTCGCTGGCGCCCATGGCTGAGAGGTTAGAGTCGCTGGCGCCCATGGCTGAGAGGTTAGAGTCGCTGGCACCCATGGCTGAGAGGTTAGAGTCGCTGGCACCCATGACTGAGAGGTTAGAGTTGCTGGCGCCCATGGCTGAGAGGTTAGAGTCGCTGGCACCCATGACTGAGAGGTTAGAGTCGCTGGCGCCCATGGCTGAGAGGTTAGAGTCGCTGGCACCCATGGCTGAGAGGTTAGAGTCGCTGGCACCCATGGCTGAGAGGTTAGAGTCGCTGATGCCCATGACTGAGAGGTTAGAGTCGCTGATGCCCATGACTGAGAGGTTAGAGTCGCTGGCGCCCATGGCTGAGAGGTTAGAGTCGCTGGCGCCCATGACTGAGAGGTAAGAGTTGCTGGCGCCCCATGACTGAGAGGTTAGAGTCGCTGGCGCCCATGACTGAGAGGTAAGAGTTGCTGGCGCCCATGGCTGAGAGGTTAGAGTCGCTGGCGCCCATGGCTGAGAGGTTAGAGTCGCTGGCGCCCATGACTGAGAGGTAAGAGTTGCTGGTGCCCATGGCTGAGAGGTTAGAGTCGCTGGCGCCCATGACTGAGAGGTAAGAGTTGCTGGCGCCCATGACTGAGAGGTTAGAGTCGCTGGCGCCCATGGCTGAGAGGTTAGAGTCGCTGGCGCCCATGGCTGAGAGGTTAGAGTCGCTGGCGCCCATGACTGAGAGGTTAGAGTTGATGGCGCCCATGGCTGAGAGGTTAGAGTCGCCGGCACCCATGACTGAGAGGTTGAGTTGCTGGCGCCCATGACTGAGAGGTTAGAGTCACTGGCGCCCATGGCTGAGAGGTTAGAGTCGCTGGCGCCCATGACTGAGAGGTTAGAGTCACTGGCGCCCATTGCTGAGAGGTAAGAGTCGCTGACGCCCATGGCTGAGAGGTTAAAGTCACTGGCGCCCATGACTGAGAGGTTAGAGTCGCTGACGCCCATGGCTGAGAGGTTAGAGTCACTGGCGCCCATGACTGAGAGGTTAGAGTCGCTGACGCCCATGGCTGAGAGGTTAGAGTCGCTGACGCCCATGACTGAGAGGTTAGAGTCGCTGGCGCCCATGACTGAGAGGTTAGAGTCACTGGCGCCCATTGCTGAGAGGTAAGAGTCGCTGGTGCCCATGACTGAGAGGTTAGAGTCGCTGACGCCCATGGCTGAGAGGTTAGAGTCGCTGACGCCCATGACTGAGAGGTTAGAGTCGCTGACGCCCATGGCTGAGAGGTTAGAGTCACTGGCGCCCATGACTGAGAGGTTAGAGTCGCTGACGCCCATGGCTGAGAGGTTAGAGTCGCTGACGCCCATGACTGAGAGGTTAGAGTCGCTGACGCCCATGGCTGAGAGGTTAGAGTCGCTGACGCCCATGACTGAGAGGTTAGAGTCGCTGACGCCCATGACTGAGAGGTTAGAGTCGCTGACGCCCATGGCTGAGAGGTTAGAGTCACTGGCGCCCATGACTGAGAGGTTAGAGTCGCTGACGCCCATGGCTGAGAGGTTAGAGTCGCTGACGCCCATGACTGAGAGGTAAGAGTCGCTGGCGCCCATGACTGAGAGGTTAGAGTCGCTGACGCCCATGGCTGAGAGGTTAGAGTCGCTGACGCCCATGACTGAGAGGTAAGAGTCACTGGCGCCCATGACTGAGAGGTTAGAGTCGCTGACGCCCATGGCTGAGAGGTTAGAGTCGCTGACGCCCATGACTGAGAGGTAAGAGTCGCTGGCGCCCATGACTGAGAGGTTAGAGTCGCTGACGCCCATGGCTGAGAGGTTAGAGTCACTGGCGCCCATGACTGAGAGGTTAGAGTCGCTGACGCCCATGGCTGAGAGGTTAGAGTCGCTGACGCCCATGACTGAGAGGTTAGAGTCGCTGGCGCCCATGACTGAGAGGTTAGAGTCACTGGCGCCCATTGCTGAGAGGTAAGAGTCGCTGGTGCCCATGACTGAGAGGTTAGAGTCGCTGACACCCATGACTGAGAGGTTAGAGTCGCTGGCGCCCATGGCTGAGAGGTTAGAGTCGTTGGCGCCCATGGCTGAGAGGTTAGAGTTGCTGACGCCCATGGCTGAGAGGTTAGAGTCGCTGGCGCCCATGGCTGAGAGGTTAGAGTCGCTGGCGCCCATGGCTGAGAGGTTAGAGTCGCTGGCGCCCATGGCTGAGAGGTTAGAGTCGCTGGCGCCCATGGCTGAGAGGTTAGAGTCGCTGACGCCCATGGCTGAGAGGTTAGAGTCACTGACGCCCATGGCTGAGAGGTTAGAGTCGCTGGCGCCCATGGCTGAGAGGTTAGAGTCGCTGGCGCCCATGGCTGAGAGGTTAGAGTCACTGACGCCCATGGCTGAGAGGTTAGAGTCACTGACGCCCATGGCTGAGAGGTTAGAGTCGCTGGCGCCCATGGCTGAGAGGTTAGAGTCGCTGGCGCCCATGGCTGAGAGGTTAGAGTCGCTGACGCCCATGGCTGAGAGGTTAGAGTCGCTGGCGCCCATGGCTGAGAGGTTAGAGTCGCTGGCGCCCATGACTGAGAGGTTAGAGTCACTGGAGCCCATGACTGAGAGGTTAGAGTCGCTGGCGCCCACTGCTGAGAGGTTAGAGTCGCTGGCGCCCATGACTGAGAGGTTAGAGTCGCTGACACCCATGACTGAGAGGTTAGAGTCGCTGGCGCCCATGACTGAGAGGTTAGAGTCGCTGGCGCCCATGGCTGAGAGGTTAGAGTCGCTGACGCCCATGGCTGAGAGGTAAGAGTCGCTGGCGCCCATGGCTGAGAGGTTAGAGTCGCTTGCGCCCATGACTGAGAGGTTAGAGTCGCTGGCGCCCATGACTGAGAGGTTAGTGTCGCTGGCGCCCATGACTGAGAGGTTAGAGTCGCTGACGCCCATGGCTGAGAGGTTAGAGTCGCTGGCGCCCATGACTGAGAGGTAAGAGTCGCTGGCACCCATGGCTGAGAGGTTAAAGTCGCTGACACCCATGGCTGAGAGGTTAGAGTCGCTGACGCCCATGGCTGAGAGGTTAGAGTCGCTTGCGCCCATGACTGAGAGGTTAGTGTCGCTGGCGCCCATGACTGAAAGGTTAGAGTTGCTGGCGCCCATGACTGAGAGGTTAGAGTCGCTGGCACCCATGACTATGAGGTAAGAGTTGCTGGCGCCCATGGCTGAGAGGTAAGAGTCGCTGGCGCCCATGGCTGAGAGGTTAGAGTCGCTGGCGCCCATGACTGAGAGGTTAGAGTCGCTGGCGCCCATGGCTGAGAGGTTAGAGTCGCTGACGCCCATGGCTGAGAGGTAAGAGTCGCTGGCGCCCATGGCTGAGAGGTTAGAGTCGCTTGCGCCCATGACTGAGAGGTTAGAGTCGCTGGCGCCCATGACTGAGAGGTTAGAGTCGCTGGCGCCCATGGCTGAGAGGTTAGAGTCGCTGGCGCCCATGGCTGAGAGGTTAGAGTCGCTGGCGCCCATGGCTGAGAGGTTAGAGTCGCTGGCGCCCATGGCTGAGAGGTTAGAGTCGCTGGCGCCCATGGCTGAGAGGTTAGAGTCGCTGGCACCCATGGCTGAGAGGTAAGAGTCGCTGGCGCCCATGACTGAGAGGTTAGAGTCGCTGGCGCCCATGGCTGAGAGGTTAGAGTCGCTGTCACCCATGGCTGAGAGGTTAGAGTCGCTGGCGCCCATGGCTGAGAGGTTAAAGTCGCTGGCGCCCATGGCTGAGAGGTTAGAGTCGCTGGCGCCCATGGCTGAGAGGTTAGAGTCGCTGGCGCCCATGGCTGAGAGGTTAGAGTCGCTGTCACCCATGGCTGAGAGGTTAGAGTCGCTGGCGCCCATGGCTGAGAGGTTAAAGTCGCTGGCGCCCATGGCTGAGAGGTTAGAGTCGCTGGCGCCCATGGCTGAGAGGTTAGAGTCGCTGGCGCCCATGGCTGAGAGGTTAGAGTCGCTGACGCCCATGACTGAGAGGTTAGAGTCGCTGGCGCCCATGGCTGAGAGGTTAGAGTCGCTGGCGCCCATGGCTGAGAGGTAAGAGTCGCTGGCGCCCATGGCTGAGAGGTTAGAGTTGCTGACGTGTAACTCCTTAACACTTTATTGCATGGTTTGGAGAACCATCATATTGGGAGATTTTCCAGTTTTCCTGAGCTGTGCCAGTGGTTCTACCCAGACATTCTTCTTGTGTCTTACCCCAACAATAATAATTTAGACATAACCAACATGGCCATCAATGTGTCAGTACAATATGATAAAAACAACAAATTTTAACCATTTTGGCATGTCCTCTTAGAAATAGAAGTTAGTGAGATTTTAAAGATTGATAAAGGGAGATAATTCAGGATGCAAACAACAACAGATCACTTTTAAATTTTGACATGTCCACTTAGAAATAGAACTAAGGTGAGACTTTAAAGATCGATGAAGGGAGATAATTCAGAGATGTAAAGAGTTACCTTCTCTTGGTGTAAGCCTCTCCCCCAGGTTAAGAAGGATGCTCCTAACCTCGCTGGCCTGGATGTATCCTTTCTTCTCGTTGTCGTGAGCTTTGAAACCTGCCATGATCTCGTTGATGGACGACTCCTTCTGATTGTGTTCATGCATTACTTCAAGGAATGAAGCGAAGTCAATTTTACGGTCTGCAAAAATAGAAAGATTAGATTAAAGAAAGACAAATTAGACAACTTATACACATAAAATAAACAATTTATTGGGTTTATTGTCCAAGCACTGCTATTTCAATTATCTGGAGACGGTGTTCATTTGAAGCAGATATAGTGCTGCCTTCATTGTGTATAGCATGCCATGAACACCTGGCATGATACTGCACCCTGTCACATTATCCTGACACCGGGCCAAGCAGCTGTGCAGCTTCCCTTGTATTTGCCTAAAAAATAGCATCGGAACAATTCCACTACTATTTTTAATGACTTTGGTATAGGCCCTGGATGGCAAAAGAATGACACAAATAGGGAAAGGATGTATAAAAACTTAAATCCTATAAAAGTCAGAAGTGAATGTAAAATTACATAGTTAATTGTTAAGAAACAGTGATATAGAAAGAGAAATTATGAGATAATATGTGTATTTAGAGATTCACTATCAAATATCACATCCGCAATATGCCAGGGTTGACAAAATCTCCCACTCTAAAATGCAAGGGTTAACAAAATCTCCCACTCTCTAATGTCAGGGGGGACAAAATCTCCCACTCTCTAATGTCAGGGGGAACAAAATCTCCCACTCTCATATGACAGGGCTGACAAAATCTCCCACTCTCAAATGACAGGGGACAAAATCTCCCACTCTCAAATGACAGGGTGAAAAAATCTCCCACTCTCAAATGACAGGGGACAAAATCTCCCACTCTCAAATGACAGGGGACAAAATCTCCCACTGTCTAATGTCAGGGGGGACAAAATCTCCCACTCTCTTATGTCAGGGGGGACAAAATCTCCCACTCTCATATGACAGGGCTGACAAAATCTCCCACTCTCAAATGACAGGGGACAAAATCTCCCACTCTCAAATGACAGGGGGACAAAATCTCCCACTCTCAAATGACAGGGTGACAAAATCTCCCACTCTCAAATGACAGGTGGGACAAAATCTCCCACTCTCAAATGACAGGGTGACAAAATCTCACACTCTCAAATGACAGGGGGGACAAAATCTCCCACTCTCAAATGACAGGGTGACAAAATCTCCCACTCTCAAATGACAGGTGGGACAAAATCTCCCACTCTCAAATGACAGGGGGTACAAAATCTCCCACTCTCAAATGACAGGGGTGACAAAATCTCCCACTCTCAAATTACAGGAGGGACAAAATCTCCCACTCTCAAATGACAGGAGGGACAAAATCTCCCACTCTCAAATGACAGGAGGGACAAAATCTCCCACTCCCATATGACAGGGGTGACAAAATCTCCCAATCTCAAATGGCAGGGCTGACAAAATCTCCCACTCTCAAATGACAGGGGGGACAAAATCTTCCACTCTCAAATGACAGGGTGACACAATCTCCCACTCCCATATGACAGGGGTGACAAAATCTCCCAATCTCAAATGGCAGGGCTGACAAAATCTCCCACTCTCAAATGACAGGGGGGACAAAATCTCCCACTCTCAAATGACAGGGGGTACAAAATCTCCCAATCTCAAATGGCAGGGCTGACAAAATCTCCCACTCTCAAATGACAGGAGGGACAAAATCTACCACTCTCAAATGACAGGAGGGACAAAATCTCCCACTCTCAAATGACAGGGGGTACAAAATCTCCCACTCTCAAATGACAGGAGGGCCAAATCTACCAGTCTCAAATGACAGGAAGGACAAAATCAACCACTCTCAAATGACAGGGGGTACAAAATCTCCCACTCTCAAATGACAGGGGGACAAAATCTCCCACTCTCAAATGACAGGGTGACAAAATCTCCCACTCTCAAATGACAGGGGGTACAAAATCTGCCACTCTCAAATGACAGGGGTGACAAAATCTCCCACTCTCAAATGACAGGAGGGACAAAATCTACCACTCTCAAATGACAGGAGGGACAAAATCTCCCACTCTCAAATGACAGGGGGGGGGGGGACAAAATCTACCACTCTCAAATGACAGGAGGGACAAAATCTCCCACTCTCAAATGACAGGGGGGACAAAATCTCCCACTCTCAAATGACAGGGGGGACAAAATCTCTCACTCTCAAATGTCAGGGGGGACAAAATCTCCCACTCTCATATGACAGGGGGGACAAAATCTCCCACTCTCAAATGACAGGGGGGACAAAATCTCCCACTCTCAAATGACAGGGCTGACAAAATCTCCCACTCTCAAATGACGGGGGGACAAAATCTCCCACTCTCAAATGACAGGGGTGACACAATCTCCCACTCTCAAATGACAGGGGTGACACAATCTCCCACTCTCAAATGACAGAGGTGACAAAATGTCCCACTCTCAAATGACAGGGCTGACACAATATCCCACTCTCAAATGACGGGGGGACAAAATCTTCCACTCTCAAATGACAGGTGCGACAAAATCTCCCACTCTCAAATGACAGGGCTGACAAAATCTCCCACACTCAAATGACAGGGGGGACAAAATCTCCCACTCTCAAATGACAGGGCTGACACAATATCCCACTCTCAAATGACGGGGCAGACACAATCTCCCACTCTCAAATGACAGGGTTGACAAAATCTCCCACTCTCAAATGACAGGTGCGACAAAATCTCCCACTCTCAAATGACAGGGCTGACAAAATCTCCCACACTCAAATGACAGGGGGGGACACAATCTCCCACTCTCAAATGACAGGGCTGACACAATATCCCACTCTCAAATGACGGGGCTGACACAATCTCCCACTCTCAAATGACAGGCCTGACAAAATCTCCCACTCTCAAATGACAAGTGCGACAAAATCTCCCACTCTCAAATGACAGGGCTGACACAATATCCCACTCTCAAATGACAGGGCTGACAAAATCTCCCACACTCAAATGACAGGAGGGACAAAATCTCCCACTCTCAAATGACAGGTGCGACAAAATCTCCCACACTCAAATGACAGGGGGGACAAAATCTCCCACTCTCAAATGACAGGTGCGACAAAATATCCCACTCTCAAATGACAGGGCTGACACAATATCCCACTCTCAAATGACAGGGGGTACAAAATCTCCCACTCTCAAATGACAGGGGGACAAAATCTCCCACTCTCAAATGACAGGGTGACAAAATCTCCCACTCTAAAATGACAGGGGGTACAAAATCTCCCACTCTCAAATGACAGGGATGACAAAATCTCCCACTCTCAAATGACAGGAGGGACAAAATCTACCACTCTCAAATGACAGGAGGGACAAAATCTCCCACTCTCAAATGACTGGGGGGGGACAAAATCTACCACTCTCAAATGACAGGAGGGACAAAATCTCCCACTCTCAAATGACAGGGGGGACAAAATCTCCCACTCTCAAATGACAGGGGGTACAAAATCTCCCACTCTCAAATGACAGGGGGGACAAAATCTCCCACTCTCATATGACAGGGGGGACAAAATCTCCCACTCTCAAATGACAGGGGGGACAAAATCTCCCACTCTCAAATGACGGGGGGACAAAATCTCCCACTCTCAAATGACAGGGGTGACACAATCTCCCACTCTCAAATGACAGGGGTGACAAAATCTCCCACTCTCAAATGACAGAGGTGACAAAATGTCCCACTCTCAAATGACAGGGGGGACAAAATCTCCCACTCTCAAATGACAGGGGGGACAAAATCTCCCACTCTCATATGACAGGGGGGACAAAATCTCCCACTCTCAAGTGACAGGGCTGACAAAATCTCCCACTCTCAAATGACGGGGGGACAAAATCTACCACTCTCAAATGACAGGGGTGACACAATCTCCCACTCTCAAATGACAGGGGTGACACAATCTCCCACTCTCAAATGACAGAGGTGACAAAATGTCCCACTCTCAAATGACAGGGCTGACACAATATCCCACTCTCAAATGACGGGGGGACAAAATCTCCCACTCTCAAATGACAGGTGCGACAAAATCTCCCACTCTCAAATGACAGGCCTGACAAAATCTCCCACTCTCAAATGACAGGTGCGACAAAATCTCCCACTCTCAAATGACAGGGCTGACAAAATCTCCCACACTCAAATGACAGGGGGGACAAAATCTCCCACTCTCAAATGACAGCGCTGACACAATATCCCACTCTCAAATGACGGGGCTGACACAATCTCCCACTCTCAAATGACAGGGTTGACAAAATCTCCCACTCTCAAATGACAGGTGCGACAAAATCTCCCACTCTCAAATGACAGGGCTGACAAAATCTCCCACACTCAAATGACAGGGGGGACAAAATCTCCCACTCTCAAATGACAGGTCTGACACAATATCCCACTCTCAAATGACGGGGCTGACACAATCTCCCACTCTCAAATGACAGGCCTGACAAAATCTCCCACTCTCAAATGACAGGTGCGACAAAATCTCCCACTCTCAAATGACAGGGCTGACACAATATCCCACTCTCAAATGACGGGGGGACAAAATCTCCCACTCTCAAATGACAGGTGCGACAAAATCTCCCACTCTCAAATGACAGGGCTGACAAAATCTCCCACACTCAAATGACAGGGGGGACAAAATCTCCCACTCTCAAATGACAGGGCTGACACAATATCCCACTCTCAAATGACGGGGCTGACACAATCTCCCACTCTCAAATGACAGGGTTGACAAAATCTCCCACTCTCAAATGACAGGTGCGACAAAATCTCCCACTCTCAAATGACAGGGCTGACAAAATCTCCCACACTCAAATGACAGGGGGGGACAAAATCTCCCACTCTCAAATGACAGGGCTGACACAATATCCCACTCTCAAATGACGGGGCTGACACAATCTCCCACTCTCAAATGACAGGCCTGACAAAATCTCCCACTCTCAAATGACAGGTGCGACAAAATCTCCCACTCTCAAATGACAGGGCTGACACAATATCCCACTCTCAAATGACAGGGCTGACAAAATCTCCCACACTCAAATGACAGGAGGGACAAAATCTCCCACTCTCAAATGACAGGTGCGACAAAATCTCCCACACTCAAATGACAGGGGGGACAAAATCTCCCACTCTCAAATGACAGGTGCGACAAAATATCCCACTCTCAAATGACAGGGCTGACACAATATCCCACTCTCAAATGACAGGGGGTACAAAATCTCCCACTCTCAAATGACAGGGTGACAAAATCTCCCACTCTAAAATGACATGGGGTACAAAATCTCCCACTCTCAAATGACAGGGGTGACAAAATCTCCCACTCTCAAATGACAGGAGGGACAAAATCTCCCACTCTCAAATGACAGGAGGGACAAAATCTACCACTCTCAAATGACAGGAGGGACAAAATCTACCACTCTCAAATGACAGGAGGGACAAAATCTCCCACTCTCAAATGACAGGGGGGACAAAATCTCCCACTCTCAAATGACAGGGGGGACAAAATCTCCCACTCTCAAATGACAGGGGGGACAAAATCTCCCACTCTCATATGACAGGGGGGACAAAATCTCCCACTCTCAAATGACAGGGGGGACAAAATCTCCCACTCTCAAATGACAGGGCTGACAAAATCTCCCACACTCAAATGACAGGGGGGGACAAAATCTCCCACTCTCAAATGACAGGGCTGACACAATATCCCACTCTCAAATGACGGGGCTGACACAATCTCCCACTCTCAAATGACAGGCCTGACAAAATCTCCCACTCTCAAATGACAAGTGCGACAAAATCTCCCACTCTCAAATGACAGGGCTGACACAATATCCCACTCTCAAATGACAGGGCTGACAAAATCTCCCACACTCAAATGACAGGAGGGACAAAATCTCCCACTCTCAAATGACAGGTGCGACAAAATCTCCCACACTCAAATGACAGGGGGGACAAAATCTCCCACTCTCAAATGACAGGTGCGACAAAATATCCCACTCTCAAATGACAGGGCTGACACAATATCCCACTCTCAAATGACAGGGGGTACAAAATCTCCCACTCTCACATGACAGGGGGACAAAATCTCCCACTCTCAAATGACAGGGTGACAAAATCTCCCACTCTAAAATGACAGGGGGTACAAAATCTCCCACTCTCAAATGACAGGGGTGACAAAATCCCCCACTCTCAAATGACAGGAGGGACAAAATCTACCACTCTCAAATGACAGGAGGGACAAAATCTCCCACTCTCAAATGACTGGGGGGGGGACAAAATCTACCACTCTCAAATGACAGGAGGGACAAAATCTCCCACTCTCAAATGACAGGGGGGACAAAATCTCCCACTCTCAAATGACAGGGGGTACAAAATCTCCCACTCTCAAATGACAGGGGGGACAAAATCTCCCACTCTCATATGACAGGGCTGACAAAATCTCCCACTCTCAAATGACAGGGGGGACAAAATCTCCCACTCTCAAATGACGGGGGGACAAAATCTCCCACTCTCAAATGACAGGGGTGACACAATCTCCCACTCTCAAATGACAGGGGTGACAAAATCTCCCACTCTCAAATGACAGAGGTGACAAAATGTCCCACTCTCAAATGACAGGGGGGACAAAATCTCCCACTCTCAAATGACAGGGGAGACAAAATCTCCCACTCTCATATGACAGGGGGGACAAAATCTCCCACTCTCAAGTGACAGGGCTGACAAAATCTCCCACTCTCAAATGACGGGGGGACAAAATCTACCACTCTCAAATGACAGGGGTGACACAATCTCCCACTCTCAAATGACAGGGGTGACACAATCTCCCACTCTCAAATGACAGAGGTGACAAAATGTCCCACTCTCAAATGACAGGGCTGACACAATATCCCACTCTCAAATGACGGGGGGACAAAATCTCCCACTCTCAAATGACAGGTGCGACAAAATCTCCCACTCTCAAATGACAGGCCTGACAAAATCTCCCACTCTCAAATGACAGGTGCGACAAAATCTCCCACTCTCAAATGACAGGGCTGACAAAATCTCCCACACTCAAATGACAGGGGGGACAAAATCTCCCACTCTCAAATGACAGCGCTGACACAATATCCCACTCTCAAATGACGGGGCTGACACAATCTCCCACTCTCAAATGACAGGGTTGACAAAATCTCCCACTCTGAAATGACAGGTGCGACAAAATCTCCCACTCTCAAATGACAGGGCTGACAAAATCTCCCACACTCAAATGACAGGGGGGACAAAATCTCCCACTCTCAAATGACAGGTCTGACACAATATCCCACTCTCAAATGACGGGGCTGACACAATCTCCCACTCTCAAATGACAGGCCTGACAAAATCTCCCACTCTCAAATGACAGGTGCGACAAAATCTCCCACTCTCAAATGACAGGGCTGACACAATATCCCACTCTCAAATGACGGGGGGACAAAATCTCCCACTCTCAAATGACAGGTGCGACAAAATCTCCCACTCTCAAATGACAGGGCTGACAAAATCTCCCACACTCAAATGACAGGGGGGACAAAATCTCCCACTCTCAAATGACAAGGCTGACACAATATCCCACTCTCAAATGACGGGGCTGACACAATCTCCCACTCTCAAATGACAGGGTTGACAAAATCTCCCACTCTCAAATGACAGGTGCGACAAAATCTCCCACTCTCAAATGACAGGGCTGACAAAATCTCCCACACTCAAATGACAGGGGGGGACAAAATCTCCCACTCTCAAATGACAGGGCTGACACAATATCCCACTCTCAAATGACGGGGCTGACACAATCTCCCACTCTCAAATGACAGGCCTGACAAAATCTCCCACTCTCAAATGACAGGTGCGACAAAATCTCCCACTCTCAAATGACAGGGCTGACACAATATCCCACTCTCAAATGACAGGGCTGACAAAATCTCCCACACTCAAATGACAGGAGGGACAAAATCTCCCACTCTCAAATGACAGGTGCGACAAAATCTCCCACACTCAAATGACAGGGGGGACAAAATCTCCCACTCTCAAATGACAGGTGCGACAAAATATCCCACTCTCAAATGACAGGGCTGACACAATATCCCACTCTCAAATGACAGGGGGTACAAAATCTCCCACTCTCAAATGACAGGGTGACAAAATCTCCCACTCTAAAATGACATGGGGTACAAAATCTCCCACTCTCAAATGACAGGGTTGACAAAATCTCCCACTCTCAAATGACAGGAGGGACAAAATCTCCCACTCTCAAATGACAGGAGGGACAAAATCTACCACTCTCAAATGACAGGAGGGACAAAATCTACCACTCTCAAATGACAGGAGGGACAAAATCTCCCACTCTCAAATGACAGGGGGGACAAAATCTCCCACTCTCAAATGACAGGGGGGACAAAATCTCCCACTCTCAAATGACAGGGGGGACAAAATCTCCCACTCTCATATGACAGGGGGGACAAAATCTCCCACTCTCAAATGACAGGGGGGACAAAATCTCCCACTCTCAAATGACGGGGGGACAAAATCTCCCACTCTCAAATGACAGGGGTGACACAATCTCCCACTCTCAAATGACAGGGGTGACACAATCTCCCACTCTCAAATGACAGAGGTGACAAAATGTCCCACTCTCAAATGACAGGGGGGACAAAATCTCCCACTCTCAAATGACAGGGGGGACAAAATCTCCCACTCTCATATGACAGGGGGGACAAAATCTCCCACTCTCAAGTGACAGGGCTGACAAAATCTCCCACTCTCAAATGACGGGGGGACAAAATCTCCCACTCTCAAATGACAGGGGTGACACAATCTCCCACTCTCAAATGACAGGGGTGACACAATCTCCCACTCTCAAATGACAGAGGTGACAAAATGTCCCACTCTCAAATGACAGGGCTGACACAATATCCCACTCTCAAATGACAGGGGGGACAAAATCTCCCACTCTCATATGACAGGGGGGACAAAATCTCCCACTCTCAAGTGACAGGGCTGACAAAATCTCCCACTCTCAAATGACGGGGGGACAAAATCTACCACTCTCAAATGACAGGGGTGACACAATCTCCCACTCTCAAATGACAGGGGTGACACAATCTCCCACTCTCAAATGACAGAGGTGACAAAATGTCCCACTCTCAAATGACAGGGCTGACACAATATCCCACTCTCAAATGACGGGGGGACAAAATCTCCCACTCTCAAATGACAGGTGCGACAAAATCTCCCACTCTCAAATGACAGGCCTGACAAAATCTCCCACTCTCAAATGACAGGTGCGACAAAATCTCCCACTCTCAAATGACAGGGCTGACAAAATCTCCCACACTCAAATGACAGGGGGGACAAAATCTCCCACTCTCAAATGACAGCGCTGACACAATATCCCACTCTCAAATGACGGGGCTGACACAATTTCCCACTCTCAAATGACAGGGTTGACAAAATCTCCCACTCTCAAATGACAGGTGCGACAAAATCTCCCACTCTCAAATGACAGGGCTGACAAAATCTCCCACACTCAAATGACAGGGGGGACAAAATCTCCCACTCTCAAATGACAGGTCTGACACAATATCCCACTCTCAAATGACGGGGCTGACACAATCTCCCACTCTCAAATGACAGGCCTGACAAAATCTCCCACTCTCAAATGACAGGTGCGACAAAATCTCCCACTCTCAAATGACACGGCTGACACAATATCCCACTCTCAAATGACGGGGGGACAAAATCTCCCACTCTCAAATGACAGGTGCGACAAAATCTCCCACTCTCAAATGACAGGGCTGACAAAATCTCCCACACTCAAATGACAGGGGGGACAAAATCTCCCACTCTCAAATGACAGGGCTGACACAATATCCCACTCTCAAATGACGGGGCTGACACAATCTCCCACTCTCAAATGACAGGGTTGACAAAATCTCCCACTCTCAAATGACAGGTGCGACAAAATCTCCCACTCTCAAATGACAGGGCTGACAAAATCTCCCACTCTCAAATGACAGGGGGGGACAAAATCTCCCACTCTCAAATGACAGGGCTGACACAATATCCCACTCTCAAATGACAGGCCTGACAAAATCTCCCACTCTCAAATGACAGGTGCGACAAAATCTCCCACTCTCAAATGACAGGGCTGACACAATATCCCACTCTCAAATGACAGGGCTGACAAAATCTCCCACACTCAAATGACAGGAGGGACAAAATCTCCCACTCTCAAATGACAGGTGCGACAAAATCTCCCACACTCAAATGACAGGGGGGACAAAATCTCCCACTCTCAAATGACAGGTGCGACAAAATATCCCACTCTCAAATGACAGGGCTGACACAATATCCCACTCTCAAATGACAGGGGGTACAAAATCTCCCACTCTCAAATGACAGGGTGACAAAATCTCCCACTCTAAAATGACATGGGGTACAAAATCTCCCACTCTCAAATGACAGGGTTGACAAAATCTCCCACTCTCAAATGACAGGAGGGACAAAATCTCCCACTCTCAAATGACAGGAGGGACAAAATCTACCACTCTCAAATGACAGGAGGGACAAAATCTCCCACTCTCAAATGACAGGAGGGACAAAATCTCCCACTCTCAAATGACAGGGGGGACAAAATCTCCCACTCTCAAATGACAGGGGGGACAAAATCTCCCACTCTCAAATGACAGGGGGGACAAAATCTCCCACTCTCATATGACAGGGGGGACAAAATCTCCCACTCTCAAATGACAGGGGGGACAAAATCTCCCACTCTCAAATGACAGGGGGGACAAAATCTCCCACTCTCAAATGACGGGGGACAATCCCACTCTCAAATGACAGGGGTGACACAATCTCCCACTCTCAAATGACAGGGGTGACACAATCTCCCACTCTCAAATGACAGAGGTGACAAAATGTCCCACTCTCAAATGACAGGGGGGACAAAATCTCCCACTCTCAAATGACAGGGGGGACAAAATCTCCCACTCTCATATGACAGGGGGGACAAAATCTCCCACTCTCAAGTGACAGGGCTGACAAAATCTCCCACTCTCAAATGACGGGGGACAAAATCTCCCACTCTCAAATGACAGGGGTGACACAATCTCCCACTCTCAAATGACAGGGGTGACACAATCTCCCACTCTCAAATGACAGAGGTGACAAAATGTCCCACTCTCAAATGACAGGGCTGACACAATATCCCACTCTCAAATGACGGGGGGACAAAATCTCCCACTCTCAAATGACAGGTGCGACAAAATCTCCCACTCTCAAATGACAGGCCTGACAAAATCTCCCACTCTCAAATGACAGGTGCGACAAAATCTCCCACTCTCAAATGACAGGGCTGACAAAATCTCCCACACTCAAATGACAGAGGGGACAAAATCTCCCACTCTCAAATGACAGCGCTGACACAATATCCCACTCTCAAATGACGGGGCTGACACAATCTCCCACTCTCAAATGACAGGGTTGACAAAATCTCCCACTCTCAAATGACAGGTGCGACAAAATCTCCCACTCTCAAATGACAGGGCTGACAAAATCTCCCACACTCAAATGACAGGGGGGACAAAATCTCCCACTCTCAAATGACAGGGCTGACACAATATCCCACTCTCAAATGACGGGGCTGACACAATCTCCCACTCTCAAATGACAGGCCTGACAAAATCTCCCACTCTCAAATGACAGGTGCGACAAAATCTCCCACTCTCAAATGACAGGGCTGACACAATATCCCACTCTCAAATGACAGGGCTGACAAAATCTCCCACACTCAAATGACAGGAGGGACAAAATCTCCCACTCTCAAATGACAGGTGCGACAAAATCTCCCACACTCAAATGACACGGGGGACAAAATCTCCCACTCTCAAATGACAGGTGCGACAAAATATCCCACTCTCAAATGACAGGGCTGACACAATATCCCACTCTCAAATGACAGGGCTGACAAATTCTTCCACTCTCAAATGACAGGGCTGACACAATATCCCACTCTCAAATGACAGGGCTGACACAATCTCCCACTCTCAAATGACAGGCCTGAAAAATCTCCCACTCTCAAATGACAGGTGCGACAAAATCTCCCACTCTCAAATGACAGGGCTGACAAATTCTCCCACACTCAAATGACAGGGGGGACAAAATCTCCCACTCTCAAATGACAGGAGGGACAAAATCTCCCACTCTCATATGACAGGGGGGACAAAATCTCCCACTTTTAAATGACAAGGGGGACAAAATCTCCCACTCTCAAATGACATGGGGGGACAAAATCTCTCACTCTCATATGACAGGGGGACAAATCTCCCACTCTCAAATGACAGGGGGTACAAAATCTCTCACTCTCATATGACAGGGGGACAAAATCTCCTACTCTCAAATGACAGGGAGGACAAAATCTCCCACTCCAAATGACAAGGGGGACAAAATCTCCTACTCTCAAATGACAGGGGGGACAAAATTTCCCACTCTCAAATGACAGGGGTGACCAAATCTCCCACCCTCAAATGACAGAGGTGACAAAATCATCCACTCACAAAACACAGGGGGGGGGGACAAAATCTCCCACTCTCATATGACAGGGGTGACAAAATCTCCCACTCTCAAATGACAGGGGTGACAAAATCTCCCACTCTCAAATGACAGGGGTGACAAAATCTCCCACTCTCAAATGACAGAGGTGACAAAATCTCCCACTCTCAAATGACAGAGGTGACAAAATCTCCTACTCTCAAATGACAAGGGGGACAAAATCTCCCACTCTCAAATGACAGGGGTGACAAAATGTCCCACTGTCAAATGACAGAGGTGACAAAATCTTCCACTCTCAAATGACAGGAAAGAAAAATCTCCCACTCTCATATGACAGGGGGGACAAAATCTCCCACTCTCAAATGACAGGGGGGGCAAAATCTCCCACTCTCAAATGACAGGGGAGACAAAATCTCCCACTCTCAAATGACAGGAGGGACAAAATCTCCCACTCTCAAATGACAGGGGGGCAAAATCTCCCACTCTCAAATGACAGAGGTGACAAAATCTCCCACTCTCATATGACAGGGGGGACAAAATCTCCCTCTCTCAAATGACAGGTGGGACAAAATCTCCCACTCTCAAATGACAGGTGGGACAAAATCTCCCACTCTCAAATGACAGAGGTGACAAAATCTCCCACTCTCATATGACAGGGGGGACAAAATCTCCCACTCTCAAATGACAGGTGGGACAAAATCTCCCACTCTCAAATGACAGGAGGGACAAAATCTCCCACTCTCAAATGACAAGGGGGACAAAATCTCCCACTCTCAAATGACAGGAGGGACAAAATCTCCCACTCTCATATGACAGGGGGAAACAATCTCCCACTCTCAAATGACAGGGGGGACAAAATCTCCCACTCTCAAATGACAGGTGCGACAAAATCTCCCACTCTCAAATGCCAGGGCTGACACAATCTCCCACTCTCAAATGACAGGGGACACAATCTCCCACTCTCAAATGACAGGGGGGACAAAATCTCCCACTCTCAAATAACAGGGGGGACAAAATCTCCCACTCTCAAATGACAGGGGTGACAAAATCTCCCACTCTCAAATGACAGGGGTGACACAATCTCCCACTTCTAAATGACATGGGGGACAAAATCTCCCACTCTCAAATGACAGGGATGACAAAATCTCCCACTCTCATATAACAGGAAGGACAAAATCTACCACATTCATAGTAACACTGTAAGGGTAGTATAACTGGCATATTTCAAATGGTGGAAATCTAATGATGGGGATTGTGACGGGCTCCAGTATGTAGGTGGAAATGTTTAGGACATGGTTGCAGATAACGGGTGTAGATCTGTGTAGATCTGTGTGGATCTGTGTAGATTTGTGCAGATCTTGTAGATCTGTGTGGATCTGTGTGGATCTGTGTGGATCTGTGCAGATCTGTGTGGATCTGTGTAGATCTTGTAGATCTGTGTGGATCTGTGTAGATCTTGTAGATCTTGTGGATCTGTGTGGATCTGTGTAGATCTTGTAGATCTGTGTAGATCTGTGTAGATCTTGTAAATCTGTGTAGCAATATTGTCCATAGTTCTCTACCCTATAACTTTTCATTGTTCATACTGAATCAGTACTACTGATTGAACTTGTCTGACCAGCAGGTATAAAGTATTAAAAACAAACAAAAGAGTTTAGTTTCAGAAATAATCTTCTTATCTAGAGCTTTGTTTATTAATTATTTGTTAAAATATTAATAAATAAGTAAAAGCAATAAGAAGTTTGGACTTAATAATAAGATAAGATTCCAGTTTTCAAACAATTGTCACAAAATACTAGTATATGTATAAACCAGTTTCAGGTTATATGTATAATTAACCTACAGTAATTGTCAATAACATCTAGTAAAAACACAAAAGTATAATATAAACATCAAATATGTCAAATAAATGGTTAGTTTTCCAATGTAGTTATAGCACCCAATCCTACCCACCCCCATCGCCCCTCACAGCCCAATCCTCCCCCCACCCCACCCCACCCCACACACACATATCCCCAGAGAGAAGACAGATTCCCAGCCAAAGTCCCAAGTCCAAGTTTGAGAGAACCAATGACAACATTTTAGACTGCAACTTTCAAATAAGTTTCTATGAACAATATGCAGATCGTGTGGTACTGTGGTATCCGACAGTTTGGACCATTTTTTAATCTCTCATCCAACCAAATAAATTATTGTTACCTGGAAAGATCCAATGAAATGTTGTTTACTGGTGCCAAACATGTGTGTTTTACTTTAAACTGTTTTAAGCGGTTTCAAAGAAATTCTATCAGAATTAAAATTAACTGATTTTTCAAAATCTGATACATATACTATGTAATGAAAGGGTCAAACTGTGTAAAGCATGTAACCAATAATTTTTAGATCACATTACGTGATCCTCCTTTAAAGCTCTGGCATTGTTATCTTTTTAGCTGACTTCCAAACCATGCTTATTCATAGATTTAAAAATAATGGACATTAAAGTGATCTATTTGATGATTTGTGCTGTCTGAGGTCATTTTATAAACAGCCTTTATTGAACTAAAGTTCATGTTTATGCACAAATATCCAAGAACTGGATTAACATATTGTTACAGGCATAAGATGTAGGCAAACTGTCATATATCACCTTTAATTACATACATTATAACAGATTATTAGACAGAAACATGATCCAATATTTAATGGACAAAAATTTGAAACAAAACATAACATGTTGTAAACTTGATAAAAAAGGAGATAATACATTGCAATAATTACAATTGGACATGTTAGAGTAATGTCCCTTAAATGCTTGGATATTTGAACCTGGCCTGAACCTTATAGAGTAGAACCACTAATGCATGACAGAACAGAATATAACTGGCTTCTAGAAGACAATTTTACAAATATAAGAAACACTTGTACCAAGGCAATTACTCTAACGACTGACTTGATAACACATACACACCTTTAAATCAAATGGCTACTTTCAAAGTTTATGTTGGGCGATACAAGCAGCAGAACAGCCATTGTTGTCAGGAAAAACAATCAACAGCTACAGTGTGCCATCTTTTTTTCAATCAACAGCTAGAGTGTGCCATCTTTTTTCAATCAACAGCTAGAGTGTGCCATCTTTTTTCAATCAACAGCTAGAGTGTGCCATCTTTTTTTCAATCAACACCTAGAGTGTGCCATCTGTTTTTCAATCAACACCTAGAGTGTGCCATCTGTTTTTCAATCAACACCTAGAGTGTGCCATCTGTTTTTCAATCATCACCTAGAGTGTGCCATCTTTTTTTCAATCAACAGCTAGAGTGTGCAGTCTTTTTTTTTCAATCAACAGCTAGAGTGTGCCATCTTTTTTTCAATCAACAGCTAAAGTGTGCCATCTGTTTTTCAATCAACAGCTAGAGTGTGCCATCTTTTTTTCAATCAACAGCTAAAGTGTGCCATCTGTTTTTCAATCAACAGCTAGAGTGTGCAGTCTTTTTTTTTCAATCAACAGCTAAAGTGTGCCATCTTTTTTTCAATCAACAGCTAAAGTGTGCCATCTTTTTTTCAATCAACAGCTTAAGTGTGCCATCTGTTTTTCAGTGATGATGGATTTACCGCAGGGCAGCTGGAAGATTTCTCCAAACAGTCCCATGCTGTGATGGACCAAGTGCGAGACTCGTGAATGATTGGTAATGAGTGCCGCTATATTTAAGACAAACTCAGACTGCAGACAATTGTTTGTATGACACATTATAACCAAACTATAACTGTTGAAGTTTTAACCTATGGCCATGAACTGCTGGGCTAACTGAGCCTTTAACACTACCTACAACATATTTAGGACAATAAAATATTATAACATTTTTTACCAGACTCCTGGGTAATTCTGAAAATTGTGTAAACATAGATCTTCTTAAATGTTCTTTTACAGTAAGACATAGATTAGGAACCTAAACCTGACAAAAGTGATGATGATGACATGATGGTGGTGAGGAGGAGGATGATGATGATGATGATGATGATGATGATGATGATGATGATGATGATGATGATGATGATGATGAAGATGATCATGATGATGATGATAATGATGATGATAATAATTATGTTGATAATGATGATGATGTTGATGATAATGATGATGATAATGATGTTGATAATGATGATGATAATGATGATGTTGCTAATGACTGAGTGCTCCTGATGCGCTGTTGCTCCGCTCTCCTGCTGTGGCTGCTGCTGCTGCTGCTGCTCCTCCCTGCTGCTGCTGCTGCCGCTGCTGCTGTTGCTGCTGCCGTGCTTGCTGCTGCTCTGCTCCCTGCTGCTGCTGATCTGCTACTCTCCTTCTGTTGCTCCTGCTGCTGCTGTTGCTGCTGCTGGTGCTGCTGCGCCGCTGCTGCCGCTGCTGCCGCTGCTGCCGCTGCTGGTTGTTGCTTCTGCTGCCGCTGCTGCTGCTGCTCCTGCTGCTGCTGCTGCCGTCGCTGCTGCCGCTGCTTGCTGTTTGCTGCTTCTGCTGCTGCTGCTCCTGCTGCTGGTCCTGCTGCTGGTCCTGCTGCTGCTGCTGCGCTCCTGCTGCTGCTCCTGCTGTGCTGCTGCCGCTGCTGCCCCGCTGCTGCTGTTGCCTGCGCTGCTGCTGCTGCCTGCTGCTGCTCCTGCTGCTGGTCCTGCTGCTGTTTGCTGCTGCGCTGCTGTCCCTCCCTTTACGTGTTTATTAAAGTATTCCTCCACCTCCACCTCTGATGGACTGTAGGAGAGGGACCGCATGATCTTGCCCAGTTCTGAGGCACTTTGTGTGAAGCCATGTTTCGTGATGAAAAAGAAACACTCCTTAAACACTGAAAATATATCAAAATATAATAATTTATTATATAAATAGACACATATATATACAAATGTTGACTGAAGAAACACTCCTTAAACACTGAAAATATATCAAAATATAATAATTTATTATATAAATAGACACATATATATACAAAATGTTGACTTTAAAAAAATCAAAGTCATGCTGAGTTGACCATTTCCCTAAAAATTTGATGCAGAAACTTTCTAACATGTTCTGATTTTTTATCAGTAAATAAAAGTGTATTCATTGTATCATCAAATGTCAATAAGTAATTATTTAAATGTTATAAATAAAAAGTGTATATACACTGAAAGTATGTTGTTGTTTTTTGTTTTACCTTACTTCTATTAAAAGGTTTCTCAGGTAACACCCAGCCATGTTGACATTTAACTGCCATGTACTATCTTCAAATATTGTCACTACTTTTACTGCTTTTTTCATACTTTGTGTTAAGTGACCGTAAAGAAAAATAATACATTTAAGATTGCTAAACGAGTCTTTTATTTTTTTCTCGGTCTGTTGTCTTTGTGATGTGTGTTTGTTTTGTGTTTTGTTCGTAGTTACATCACAACCGACACAACTTTGTGATGTTTGTTTGTTTTGTGTTTTGTTACATCAAACCGACACAACTTTGTGATGTTTGTTTGTTTTGTGTTTTGTTCGTAGTTACATCACACAGACACAACTTTGTGATGTTTGTTTGTTTTGTTTTTTGTTACATCACACCGACACAACTTTGTGATGTTTGTTTGTTTTGTGTTTTGTTACATCAAACCGACACAACTTTGTGATGTTTGTTTGTTTTGTGTTTTGTTCGTAGTTACATCACACAGACACAACTTTGTGATGTTTGTTTGTTTTGTTTTTTGTTACATCACACCGACACAACTTTGTGATGTTTGTTTGTTTTGTGTTTTGTTACATCAAACCGACACAACTTTGTGATGTTTGTTTGTTTTGTGTTTTGTTACATCAAACCGACACAACTTTGTGATGTTTGTTTTGTGTTTTGTTACATCACACCGACACAACTTTGTGATGTTTGTTTGTTTTGTGTTTTGTTACATCAAACCGACACAACTTTGTGATGTTTGTTTGTTTTGTGTTTTGTTACATCAAACCGACACAACTTTGTGATGTTTGTTTGTTTTGTGTTTTGTTACATCAAACAGACACAACTTTGTGATGTTTGTTTGTTTTGTGTTTTGTTACATCAAACAGACACAACTTTGTGATGTTTGTTTGTTTTGTGTTTTGTTACATCAAACAGACACAACTTTGTGATGTTTGTTTGTTTTGTTTTTTGTTACATCACACCAACACAACTTTGTGATGTTTGTTTGTTTTGTGTTTTGTTCGTAGTTACATCACACAGACACAACTTTGTGATGTTTGTTTGTTTTGTGTTTTGTTACATCAAACAGACACAACTTTGTGATGTTTGTTTGTTTTGTTTTTTGTTACATCAAACTGACACAACTTTGTGATGTTTGTTTGTTTTGTTTTTTGTTACATCACACCAACACAACTTTGTGATGTTTGTTTGTTTTGTTTTTTGTTACATCACACCAACACAACTTTGTGATGTTTGTTTGTTTTGTGTTTTGTTCGTAGTTACATCACACAGACACAACTTTGTGATGTTTGTTTGTTTTGTTTTTTGTTACATCACACAGACACAACTTTGTGATGTTTGTTTGTTTTGTGTTTTGTTCGTAGTTACATCAAACCGACACAACTTTGTGATGTTTGTTTGTTTTGTTTTTTGTTACATCACACCAACACAACTTTGTGATGTTTGTTTGTTTTGTGTTTTGTTACATCAAACTGACACAACTTTGTGATGTTTGTTTGTTTTGTGTTTTGTTACATCAAACCGACACAACTTTGTGATGTTTGTTTGTTTTGTGTTTTGTTACATCAAACTGACACAACTTTGTGATGTTTGTTTGTTTTGTGTTTTGTTACATCAAACCGACACAACTTTGTGATGTTTGTTTGTTTTGTGTTTTGCTACATCACACCGACACAACTTTGTGATGTTTGTTTGTTTTGTTTTTTGTTACATCACACCGACACAACTTTGTGATGTTTGTTTGTTTTGTGTTTTGTTCGTAGTTACATCACACCGACACAACTTTGTGATGTTTGTTTGTTTTGTGTTTTGTTACATCAAACCGACACAACTTTGTGATGTTTGTTTGTTTTGTGTTTTGTTACATCACACCGACACAACTTTGTGATGTTTGTTTGTTTTGTGTTTTGCTACATCACACCGACACAACTTTGTGATGTTTGTTTGTTTTGTTTTTTGTTACATCACACCGACACAACTTTGTGATGTTTGTTTGTTTTGTGTTTTGTTACATCAAACTGACACAACTTTGTGATGTTTGTTTGTTTTGTGTTTTGTTACATCAAACCGACACAACTTTGTGATGTTTGTTTGTTTTGTGTTTTGTTACATCAAACTGACACAACTTTGTGATGTTTGTTTGTTTTGTGTTTTGTTACATCAAACCGACACAACTTTGTGATGTTTGTTTGTTTTGTGTTTTGTTACATCACACCGACACAACTTTGTGATGTTCGTTTGTTTTGTTTTTGTTACAGCACACCGACACAATTGAGGTCATATTGGAGACGTCCAGTTAATTATTGGTGGAGGAAGATCCCCAGACTTATGCCTGGGTCAATCCACTGGCGCACCACCTCCCCACATGAAAGTTCTCGCCCCGACTGGGACTCGACTATATACAGTGAGGGGCTGAGGAGTTTCAAGTCAGCTCGTTTGTGGTGTATTATATTGCAAAACATACACATAACAAACTTGTTAAACCCAGACGTTTTTCTACTATAAGAGTGTTTGAACTAAAGTCTGACATTTTTATTTTTCATTTTTTGACACATCGCAGCAACACGAATATGGTCAGTAAAGAAACATTTAAATGTATAGGTATAACCAAGGGCATAGTCCTGGCCCTTCACATCAACTTTTCTCGTTCTTTTTCTACAGATGGGTTATAATAATAACAGTTCTGGTGCATGTCCAATTGTTTTGTTACAAGTCACAAAATTTTCTTTTATTCAGGTTTACACCTTAGCACAAGTTATTGGATGAAATATAAAACCAAAACTCAAAATTCAAACCGAGGCAGTGGCTTCTAAGTTGTTGAAGAAAATCTATTCTTCAAAGCAACAAAAAAAAAAATAGATATCAACAGGATATGCTTTATGGTCAAAGATCAAGCCCGAAGTGAAGTTACTAAAGGTGCTAGTTCTGAGAATGAAAAGAAGTATCTATGCTGATTGGTTAATATTTTTAGATTGTTATGCACTACTTTGTTAGTTAAGCTATCAAACCACTCATCCAACACAGCACAGGCAAGACACAGTGGACAGTGGACTTAATGCACATGACTGGACAAAACATGACTGACCAAGCACACAGAAAGGTTACTATTGTCCGTTAGAATTAACTTGAGACTAATCACTTTCCAAATAATATCGGAACAATTTCGTAAAAATTCTGTAACTTCCATTTTTTTTTTTTGTATACTGCTTTTCTGAATGTTTTCCCATTAATTTCATTTTATTGTGGAAATGGTGACAAATGTGTCACATGATTTCATATTCCCAAGCTAAACATAGAAAATAACATAAAAAGATATTCTAACATGATCAGGCTTCAAATCAACAACCATCAGCTTGACAGTGGAGCATCATTACCAATAGACCAAATACACTTTGTTGTTATGTGCTCCAGTGTTATTGTGTATTAAAGCCGATTGCACTTGAATCCCAAAGTACAAACCGATGCATGTTTCTATAAATAGATAGCCGAACATAAGCATCATATTTATTAGTGTCAAGTTAATTCTAACAGACAATAACTAGGACATACTGACAACTTGGTAACAAGTATAAAATGCAGGAGCACCAGTAACTGAAGGGAGCCAGTCACATTATCCTAACATCGATAATCCAGTTGTGATGCTTACCCATAACCCCTGTGTGTCAACTATTTAAAGTCATCAATGGGGATTGAATCCATGGCCTCACACACTAAACGTGTGTCAATCTACCAATGACCTATGACCGAACTTGCACTGTAGGGCTTGTGGGGGTGAGGGGGTGACGGGGTCAGTGACTTTCACCAAAAACTATACAAGATCTACCACAGATTTTTTATTTTTAATTTTAACATAAATAACACATTAAAACACATTACCCCTTTTTTAGTCTTGATATCATCCCCCTCCTTTTCCCTCCACTAACAACACCATTAGTTTACCTGATTTAGCGGTTGTTCTTTTATTTCATTTTTATTTTATTTAAAGTGCATACTTTCTATTTTCTAATTTAATTTTAACATGAACAACACATTAGCCCCATTTTAGTCTTTCAATCTTCCCAATCCTTCTCCCTCCACTAACAACACCATCACTTTTTTTAATTAAGTTTTTATTTAAAGTGCATACTTTCTATTAAGATATAATAAGCAATACTTTTATGTTTAATAAAAGAAAGTATTATAAATGCATAACTCACATTTAACAGAGAATATGTATATTCAATTATACAATTTTTTCTACCTTTTGTATATTACATTTGTATATACTTTGTATGCAAGGAAGAAATGAATTGAAAAAAAAGACACAAAGTGAAGTAAATGTGCCGGTGCAAGATACTGTAGTTGCATATTGCTTTAAGTTCCCAGTTTTTATGAAAGAAACATAAAAACACTGGACCTACAGTTCACCAAGCTGGCAATAACTACTGGACCGGACCATATTTTTGTGGACCACAACAAAGCTATCCGAGAAAGATCCAGTGATAAGGTTCAGTAAAATGCTGTAAAGCATTGACTAGTATGTATACAAATAATAATAATTCAGAATTTTGAAAATAATGTGGTTTAAAGGTGGTATGGATCCGACAGTTTGGACCAAAAATATTTTCAATTAAACATCTTAATTAACTATTGTTACCTGAACAGATCACACAAAGTGCTGTTTATTGATGTCCCACACCTGTCTGAAAAGTGAACCATAATGTCACACTCGTCATTACAAACATGTGTTTCCTATCTGAGCCACACTGCACAGTTGGCTATTTTCAAACCAAGAAAACCATGTGACCACTTATGTGATAGCTTATCCATGTCACCGAAATCCCAATCGTTTTTATTTATAGATTTGTAAAGAATTAACATTTTAAGTATTGATTAACGAGTTTATTGTCCCAAAAGTTAGAAACTGTTAAAAATCGTCAAAGCTAAGACTAAAGTATGATGTTTTTCTAAACAAAAAGAGGTCAGATTTTGTTGCATATATTAGAAAACTGTCGGATACCACATTTAAGGTTAAATTTATCAAGTTTTCAGATATTAGTCCACCAGGTTTTGTTGAAGACCGAGTTCCTCTACTATAGTCCACTGTACTCAGGGGGTTTTTTTAGGGGTTGGGGATGCGGCCCTAGCCTGTCAGGAGGGGAAAATTAACGCGTGAATTTCCAGTTTTGGGGAAAATCGCGTACTTGTTTAATTATTGGGAATAGTATTGCTATTGCAATAACAAAATTACAATGATTTAAAACAAAAAAAATACTCCAAAGCCATGTTTTTATCAGAATTCAGATAACACATCAAAACAATTTATAGTGGCATGTCCCTGTTCTTCTTGCTCTTAAACAAGTCCACTATGGCATCCATTTCTTCCTCAGTCAAGCTCTGGTCAGGACCAGCTAATTCCTGGAAGCTACTGATTCGCATCAAGGCATCAAGGGTGTCCTGGCCTAAGGTGCGTAGATCTGTGGCTATGTTGTTCATTAATGAAAATCCACGCTTGACTCGATTGTGATTGACTTGAACCCGCCTGTTCAGTAGATGCTTTGTTAAAGAATTGAAGAATTGATTTGTTATCGCCCGTTTGCTTTAGCTTTTTCCGGTAACTTCGCCAATTATGCGACATTTTGGTCGGTATGATGCAGTCGTAAAGAAGTCGTTCATATGTCGTAAAATGCACGTGGACAAGTTAGTCTGGATTACCTGCCCCTAACACTACGTTATAGGTTTGATAGTACGCCGGGTACCAGACTAGTGGACAAGTAAGTCGTTAAAATAAACATATATTCTTAATTTCTAAAAAAATCTCCGAGAATGTCGATAATTTTTATAGATTAATTCGTCAAAAATTTCGTATTTTGAACAAGTTTTTTTCTGAAACGGATCGGAAAAACCGTAACTACGGCAAGCGTAGACTCTTGCACACTTAGTAAGTAAGGTAGACACGCGCTGTGCAACAGTCAACGAAAAGCTTATAACGATCGCAGTTGTCGTAAAAGTTTCCCGCAAAACAGATTGTTGACAATCGTCGCTTTTTTCCGTATTTTCGGAGGGGAAACTCTTACTTTTGGGGGAATTTTTCGTCTCGGAAAGGGGAAAGAATTTACCTATTTTGATTGGGGATGACGCCGTATTTCGGCGTCTATTATATAAGGAAAAAAAACCCTGGTACTAGACGCACAGACCGATTGAGCCATGCTATATAACTGTTTAGCCCAATGTTGGGCGCCATTGTAACATAGGGAGAAAAATGTGCAGCCAGTCTGGGACTTCAACCCGGGACCCTTCTATAACAGGGCGAATTTACTTTAATTGTAATAACCATATCGTCCTATTGTACGGTTTAAATAACTACAGGGCGAATGCTCTACCGACTGAGCTAACCAGACCGCTTACACATTCTCTCCCTATCACCCGGCTACATAACTGTAATTAAAGACTATGAAAAAAAATTTATATTTATTTATGTATGAAGTTGTCTTCCATGTGTCTGGCACCTGTGCTTTATTCAAAGTCTCACCTGACACCTGAGGAGGATGTGTGTTCAAATGTTGCGCATGGAAATAAAATGTATTTGAAGACTTGAGTTATGACTAATCTAAAAAAAAAAAATCAGAAAAAAAATACTTTTCTTGACAGGTAAGTAACAAAAAGGGCGTGGTCTGGTACTCATCGGACAGGTGGGGCAATTATACAGGTAAAATGTAAAAGTTAGCTTACGATCTATGTCCGTCTGGCTGAAATACTTCGCCTGAAAAATAAAACAAACAATGAGTTAGCAAATGAAGCGGTCTTTCGGATTAAACAGCAGAAACAGCACCAAAATATAACGATAAAAAACTTACCATTTTTGTTTTGATAAGTGACAAGTAAGTTGAGTGACCTCCCTTATTATGTATGGCTTTGGTATAATTAATGTTCTCCGTGACGATGGCGACATGTAGATCGAAGTTCAGTTTTAGTGACATAATTTTCACAAACCTTTATTGGACATAGGACATTATTATCGGTCAACAGACCATTACTATTTCATATTTTCTCAAACATGTTAATAAATTTAATCATTGGTTTTCACCTTTGTCTTCAAACATGTAAAGTGCCATAAATATTGTGTTTTTTTTACTGATGTGGATAAAAGATAATAATGTGTGTGTTTGTCACTATGCTCTCTGTGACAATGGCCATTATGTATATTTCGAATAAGGATTTCATTCGATTGGACATTCATAATTAGGAGTTTAATCTATGTTCTTATAAAAGACGTGTTAACTACACATGTAACACCAACGTGCAAATTGGGTGCATTATCAAATAGATTAAGGACCAATGATTAACGAAGGCGATTAACGCAAATAGTCTGTTACGTCTTTATAATACTATTCTTCAGTTACGATTTTAATTTTAAAATACCTTTGTGAGAAATATATTAAAACCCAAATGACTTAAACGCATATTGCAAACATGATGATGATGATGATAATAATAATAATACTAATATTACTACTACTAATAATAATGATAATAATAGTAGTAAAAATAATAATAATAATAATAATAATAATAATGATAATAATAAATGCATATATTGTCTTATGAAGAACACTATGAAGAGTGCATTATGAAAAAAATGAATATTCATTGCAAAAGACACCAGTAAAGTGAAATTATCTTTAGTTTTGCTTAAAAGGCGTAAAAACCGAGAACTCCGAATATGAACGCAAATGCACGCAAATGAAGTACGTTCGTTCTCTTTCAGCCGAGCGCCTTTCTCGTGTTAATAGCACTACTTCAGCGTTCTTTCAGCGTCCGTTTAATAACAATGTATATTTGCACCCTTGTATATATTATATTTAATCAGCATACATCTAAACACCTTCGATTTTTGCGTATGTTGTCAAAACAATGGCAGTTTTTACTTTGTAGGTTTTAACATGTGGTGTCATCATTGTTATGTGCCACAACATGTACCTGTAGAGTTAATTTACATGTTTACTTTAAGATAAATTTATAACAGTAAATTATCTCTCTTTTTTTTAATTAACTCCAGCTATTTACTTTAGCAACAAGTGTTATGCGCAGCCTTTTGGCATGCGGACTTTCATACACGCATGGCTGGTAGCCTAACACTGTCTGACCTTGAAATCTTTGAATAGCAAAGGTTGCGTATTCACGTGCTTTAAAAAATAAAATAAACATAAATATGAAATGTATATCATCACTGCTTTTTGATATAGAAACAGTAGGATAAAAATAAGACAAGTTTTTTAAAGTATTGCTTATAAATTTAAAACAAAAAAGAAAATAACAACAGCATGCATAACAGCCCCTAAATTGTACCCCCGGGGTGAATAATGCCCGCCTTTGCTGAAAAACTTGAAGAATTATGTCGAAATTTTTTTTGTCAGATTAACCTTTCCCGGTTCTGTCTGTAAACTGACGCGAAGTGACTTCACTCACTCCATGATCACTCGAACATACATTATTCACTCCATTTGCACGCGAAGTGACTTCACTCACTCCATGATCACTCGAACTGACATCATTCACTCCATTTGCACGCGAAGTGACTTCACTCATCCATGTTCACTCGAACTGACATTATTCACTCCATTTGCACGCGAAGTGACTTCACTCGTCCATGATTACTCGAACTGACATCATTTACTCCATTTGCACGCGAAGTGACTTCACTTACTCCATGTTCACTCGAACTGACATTATTCACTCCATTTGCACGCGAAGTGACTTCACTCACTCCATGTTCACTCGAACTGACATTATTCACTCCATTTGCACGCGAAGTGACTTCACTCATCCATGATTACTCGAACTGACATCATTTACTCCATTTGCACGCGAAGTGACTTCACTTACTCCATGTTCACTCGAACTGACATTATTCACTCCATTTGCACGCGAAGTGACTTCACTCACTCCATGTTCACTCGAACTGACATCATTTACTCCATTTGCACGCGAAGTGACTTCACTCATCCATGTTCACTCGAACTGACATCATTCACTCCATTTGCACGCGAAGTGACTTCACTCACTCCATGATCACTCGAACATACATTATTCACTCCATTTGCACGCGAAGTGACTTCACTCACTCCATGATCACTCGAACTGACATCATTCACTCCATTTGCACGCGAAGTGACTTCACTCATCCATGTTCACTCGAACTGACATTATTCACTCCATTTGCACGCGAAGTGACTTCACTCATCCATGTTCACTCGAACTGACATCATTTACTCCATTTGCACGCGAAGTGACTTCACTCATCCATGTTCACTCGAACTGACATCATTCACTCCATTTGCACGCGAAGTGACTTCACTTACTCCATGTTCACTCGAACTGACATTATTCACTCCATTTGCACGCGAAGTGACTTCACTCACTCCATGTTCACTCGAACTGACATCATTTACTCCATTTGCACGCGAAGTGACTTCACTCATCCATGTTCACTCGAACTGACATCATTCACTCCATTTGCACGCGAAGTGACTTCACTCACTCCATGATCACTCGAACATACATTATTCACTCCATTTGCACGCAAAGTGACTTCACTCACTCCATGTTCACTCGAACTGACATTATTCACTCCATTTGCACGCGAAGTGACTTCACTCACTCCATGTTCACTCGAACTGACATTATTCACTCCATTTGCACGCGAAGTGACTTCACTCACTCCATGTTCACTCGAACTGACATCATTTACTCCATTTGCACGCGAAGTGACTTTACTCATCCATGATCACTCGAACATACATTATTCACTCCATTTGCACGCAAAGTGACTTCACTCACTCCATGTTCACTCGAACTGACATTATTCACTCCATTTGCACGCGAAGTGACTTCACTCATCCATGATTACTCGAACTGACATCATTTACTCCATTTGCACGCGAAGTGACTTCACTCATCCATGTTCACTCGAACTGACATCATTCACTCCATTTGCACGCGAAGTGACTTCACTCACTCCATGATCACTCGAACATACATTATTCACTCCATTTGCACGCAAAGTGACTTAACTCACTCCATGTTCACTTGAACATACATTATTCACTCCATTTGCACGCAAAGTGACTTCACTCACTCCATGTTCACTCGAACTGACATTATTCACTCCATTTGCACGCGAAGTGACTTCACTCACTCCATGTTCACTCGAACTGACATCATTTACTCCATTTGCACGCGAAGTGACTTAACTCATCCATGATCACTCGAACATACATTATTCACTCTATTTGCACGCAAAGTGACTTCACTCACTCCATGTTCACTCGAACTGACATTATTCACTCCATTTGCACGCGAAGTGACTTCACTCACTCCATGTTCACTCAAACTGACATCATCACTCCATTTTCACGCGAAGTGACTTCACTCATCCATGTTCAATCGAACTGTCATTATTCACTCCATTTGCACGCGAAGTGTCTTCACTCACTCCATGATCACTCGAACTGTAATTATTCACTCCATTTGCACGCGAAGTGTCTTCACTCACTCCATGATCACTCGAACTGACATTATTCACTTCATTTGCACGCGAAGTGTCTCCATGTTTTTAGCCTCCACTTCAGCGAAACATCGAGTGGATTCCCCCATCCTTCTCGTTTTTACGACGCTCCTCCTGACCTGTACTGTAGCCAGGGGCGTGCCTAGGCGACCTTTGAGTATACGCACTATTCCTGCTATTCCTGGTAGGAGGGGGGGGGGGGGGGAGGGGGGTTCAGGGGCATTCCCCCGCCCCCGGATTTTCTTTCCTTAGAACGCCGTAGATGCATTCTGGGGAGAAAATCTGTCACAGTACAACGAGCAGGAAGGGACAGAAATACGTCAGGTAGGATTGCAGAAGTATTTTGTAGAATTTGAAAAAGGGTTAAAGAACTCTAATTTAAAAAATGAAACAGCTAACAACAAGTGCCAATCACAGGTTATTTACGATTTTTATTTGCTTTTTGACGTTTTTATTTTTTTCAATTTTTGGAAGCAACAGTACGCACGTGCGTAAGTGCGTAAGCCCCAGGCACGCCCCTGGTAGCTCTCAATATAACATACAATGGGATGGGATTTGCCGGCATTTTTACAGATACTGTGCAGCGACCTTTCTATCATTATAGCATAGGGGCACTTGTGAGGTTCAAAGAGACTGAACCCGGCCGGTCCATTATCCTGACACCGACGAGTCAGGCGCAATGTTGTCCCCTAAACCCCGAGCGTTAGGAGGGAAGCCACTACTACCAACTTTAAAGTCTTTGGTATGACCCGGCCGGGATTTGAACCCACGACCTCCCGATCCGCAAGCCGATGCTCTACACATTCGATGCATTTCCTTATAATGTAACAATCGACATATTTTAGGTACATGCTAAAAGCAAATGATATAAAAATGTAAATCGCTTGATACCCATTTTGGTGATTTAAAATAGCTGTCCTTTTTAGATCAATTCCCGAAGGTTTCCTTACAGCCCCATTCTATATACAGACTATGACAGCACTATTTTTTTAGTTTTGCATAATGACTAATCTCACCCAGCCGATGTTAGTGTATTTGTGCTTCCGCATAGTAAAATAGGTCAGTGTATGAATATCATATGTATGATAACATCATCGCAAATAAACGTACGTGAATAGTGTCCATACAGGAAGTATATTGTCTTTGTGTAGAAGTTTAATTGTCAGCAATGTTTATAACGGATGTTGACTCATTGGTTTGTTTTTGTTTTTTCTTTTCATTTTTTGATGTGAACTGTGAAAGTGAATGTAGAATATGTTCCTGTAAGTGTTCCGTCAATAAAGACATTATAAATTATATGTATCTTGTCCATCTAATGCACTCCTTCATTTATCATAATGAATATTGGATTTGATTACTATCTCTAGTATTTTGAATAATTCAAATTCACATTGAATGAAGATAAAGTGACTGTCAAATAAGTATTCATAGAGAATTTTAACTAAACATGATATGTAGTTGTATGTCACACCGGACCTGGTATCGAAATCAGTAGAGCGTCGGCTCCAGGTACCGGAGGCCACGAGTTCAATCCCGGGCCGCGACATACCAATGTCGTTAAAAATGGTAGTTGTATAGCTCCCTTGCTAACGCTCAAGCAAATATAAGGGTAGTTCCACGACTGGTTGGCCCGGTGTCAGGATAATGTGACTGGGTGTGGTATCATGCCCAATGTTCACGGCTATACCCAGTGAAGGCAGCACTGTAACTGCTTCAAGTGGACACCGTCTCCAGATATCTGAATACTGTTGGTAGGACGATAAACCCAACCAACAAACAAAAGAGGTTAGATGTTAAATTGGCCTAAAATATGAATCGAAATAAAGTTTTACCATTGTGATTGCTTCGTTCAGTTCAGTTTAGATAGAGCAAAGGTAATGTTGCACCTAAAATTGACGAACATCTACATTAGGGTTTAAATGCTTCAAAACTTAAGTTTAAGGGTTCGAATACCGGTATGGGCACGAACCTTTTCTTTCTACTTTTTCACTTTGACAAGTATTTCTGCGTCACTCTAGCAGATTAAGATGGAAACGTGTATAATTTTAAATTTATTTCTGTAAATGAATTCAAATTGTATGATTTGTACTAAATTTGATTACAAATTCGTTACCTGGTATACTCAAAATCTGAAAAAAATCATAACCATGTGGTGAAATTATTATTATTTTTTATTTTGCAGCATCAATCAAAATACTTTATAGAACATTTTGGGCAACCCGGAAATAAATCGTTCGACTATCAAGTCGGAGCTGTTTGAAATAAAGTACAGTAAACAGAAACACATGGGGGAAAATGTCTTGGGCATGCAAACATTTACATTCCGATAGTTTGAGTCAAACAATTCAATCGACAAGTTCGGTTGGTTTGTCTTATTCTGTATATGCTCCCAAATGATACCCAAAACCTAAAACACTTCTCCTAAAGAGGATATAACATAATATTTGAAGTGATCTTAATTCTAAAAAAGAGACACCTTTAATATCAATTTTAGAAGACAAAAATATCCATAGTTTCAGATCTGGATGGAGAAATGTCTTAAAATTTGTCATACATTTAAGTGTACAACACATCCGTTATGTTAATTTTTAAATTCTATATATATTATCTATTACACTTGATTTACCTTAAGTCGATTAATGAAATGTGTAATTCCAAAGGTGAGTTAAAATAACATTTATGAGAGAAAACACTTATAAAAGAAACTAATTAATTGCCATTTTTTTCTTTTACATTATCTAAATAGAGTTTGCAATATTTTACTTATTGGACTTTAATTATTGGACATATAATTCAGTCGATAAAAAAATCACGGCTAAACTGGTAGCATCTGTAAAATTGGTATTTATCAAATTGCTTACAATATAAGTGTGTTTGTTTTGCCATACATACTTTGTTCAAATTTGTATGGACACAAAGTATACAACAAATCGGTTGTGCTAATTTTCAAATTCTATATATGGGTTTGATATTTGTTTATTTGTGAGTCGTTCTGATAGTTTTGCTATCACCAGTGAACAATGTCGAGAAAGATCCACTGCAGCAATTGGACAATTATCCCTCCGATGTATAAGGAGGGATGATACTTACAGGATCACCAATCGGAACTCCTCGGGTAATTCCGTCCTAGGGACAATCCTCCCCGGATGTAGCAATGATACTTACAGGATCACCAATCGAAACCCCTCGGGTAATTCCGTCCTTGGGACAAGCATCCCTCGGATGTATCTGGTGCTATGATACTTACAAAAATCACGATTGTTTTGTTCGCCGGAAGTCGGAAGAAGAATATGCCTATAATGTAGTTCGCACAACCATAAACAATGGCATCGTAGGACAGTTGTGTGACTCCTGCGCATTGTAAATTAAAATTGGATGATTTGAATTTTAAGCCGCCACAAATTTTTAGTTTTGCAGGCATCGTACTGAAGTGAGCTGTCATCTTTGTTTTGACGTCTGTCTAAAAGTAGTCCCATTTAGGGAAATGGCCGAGGTGATCCGACTACCATATATACATCCGAGAGACAGAATCACGCCACAAGAAGAGTACGCCATAAAAAGTTCTTACCAAAAGCGACACGTGAAGTGTAATGAATTATTTCAGCTTATAAACTTTCATTTATCAAGTTACTTTTCACATCTCCTTAGATCGACATACGACTGCTCCTGCATTTTCAGTAGAGATAATAAAGCATTTATCTTTGTTGTTTTGGTGAAGTTATAAGCACCAATTTTTATTTTCGCAGGGTTTTCCCGCTATACATCCGAGAGATGAGTCGTGAAATATCCGTTCCGATTGCCACCGCAGGTCAACTGGAAGAGCTCTCCACATGTAAGTAGTTTTCGCGTCTACCAAGACTTGAACTCACACAGGGACTAAAGGTTGATAAACGATGGTTATGAAGCATCTGTCGATGTGGTGAAATGTACTATAATACCCCCGGTCCCCCGTTGCTTCTTTTTTAATTTCAAATATTTTTGTTGATAATATTTGATTTTGTCAATATACTATGATTGAAGTTAATATTTTGTTATCCACTGTGTTGTTGTTAAATGTTGGTAAATCCAGAAAGGATGGCGCAAATGTTCTTAAAAATATCACAAGATACTGATTTAATTGATAATATTAATTGAATATAATAAAAATTTCAATAAACAGATGCCATGTGTCAATGCTAAGGTTAGTTCGAATCATTCATCTTGATATACAATTTCCGGTTTGAAGAACTCATCACAGGAAACGTACTTCAGACACTTAAACAAAGGTTAGTGTTTTCCCACCATTGTTTGCACTCTCGTGTACTGATAAAGACTAGACTCGTGGTCTTAGTCATTTCCTACTGTTATATAGTGTACCGCAGACCGGCGCTCTAAATTCAATAAAGACACGTCATCAGCGAGGCTGGTTTGAAGTACCTCTGCGGTTGTTAGATTACTGACAAAGAATATCGTTACAGATATGTCTACTATATGCTGAAAATTACTCGAGATATTTTTAATCATTGTGACTTCTCATTTTAAGTTGAAGACACCTGAACAGTATTGTCACACTAAATTGAAATAACCACGGTGAATTATTATTGCACCAGTAGCAGGCTTTCTTTACTCATTCAAACAATATGTGTATCTTTCTAACATACTTTAGTAAGATGTATAGGTATATACATATTGTCAGGTAAACGTTTGGTTTGGATCGGCTTCTTGAAAAGGTTAGATAATCTCTGGGGTTTTGAGGGAGTTCTATCACAATCATACACATCTCTGTGGAAATAAAACCTTTTCATTGGCTGAAAGTAAAGTATATACATCACGTCATTAAATTCACTCCATAAATTGAAACTTGGGAATTTAAATAAACTGCGCCCTTTGGATGAAAAAACAGCCACGTGAATGGCGTGCTAGTATGACGACACTGACCAGAATAGCTTGTATTGTACTGATGTTTGCTTTTTGTTAATTGCTCCTAGATTCGATAGAAACTGTGCATTAATTAAAACTTTATTAAATACTGTGAAAATTGTAGAAAATTGCATGAAATTTTTCCTCAACTTTGAAGAAAATAATTATTCAAAATACTAAAAAATAACGATTTTATGCATGCTACTTCACGGGGTAAAAATGAATAACAGGTTTTGTTTTTTGTTTTATTTTATGCAGCAGCCACACAATGACATTTAACAACACTAATTATATGATTAAAGGTCATTCAAACGAGCACGGAAGTAAAAACAACAACAACAACAACAACAACAACAACAGAAAGCTGGGAAATCCATTAAACATGGCCTTAAGCTATAACGTTATTTTTAAAATAACAAATGCAATTATACACTATATACATGATAAACATAATAGAAATCAAATTCTGTCGCTATTCAAACCCACACATGCATGCTTCCACATGGTTGTCAATCGCATTCTTCAAACATGGGAAGATGTTGGTCAACTTTCTTACATTTTTTCTTTTTGTACTTCGAAAAAAGTATGTTGAAATCTTAGCACGCATTAATTACCATTGTTTCCCATGTTCGTTTTATAAAAGAAATTTGCATTATTCGTTTGACAAAGAGTTTATTTCAACTGGAACAGCGCTAGTTCGCGAAACTTCCATCGGATGTACAAGTTTGACGGATAAAACAGTACAAACATGTCTGTGACTATAACGTGATAAAAAATCAGAATAAATGTTTTTATTTTAGCTATTGCTGTCCCACATGTAGTTAAAATTGTACATCTAACGAAATGCAAAGTATAGGTTAAGAACTAAAAAGCTTATGTTCTAAACAAATTTGCTTTTTGAAAACTTTTTTTTTATCGCGTATTATTTTTTTTTGTATAAAAGTCACAATTCGGTACATATCATTGTGATATATGCATCGGTGATGGTCGTCTGGAGGACAGATTTATCCGGGAATTTCATATTAAGTATATAGTTGTTCCTGACGTTACAGAACATTTTTCTTTTCTACCGGGGCGTTTTAATGTTTGTTTTAATATTATTCAAGTCTTCTTTTTTAACTTTTAATGACCTCGTCAATAATTGAGAGGGTCAAGATCACCCCCTCCCCCCCCCCCTCCACACAAGACAAACATAGCATTTACTAATTATTAGTCCAGAGGCAAATAAAGACAATTATTCTAAATTTCCATTATATCTACATGGTATACATCAGACATTTGATAAAAAACTGAAGAACAAAAAAAATGGTCAAAGACAAAGGCCAAAAAAAGTTGTTACATGCATTCATACAACTTTGTTAGTACCTGTAATGGATCTTTGATAATATTAAAACGTGACAAAGCTGATATTTTATATGAGTGGTTAAGTATCTATCAATATAAAAGAATAGAGTATCTTATTTTTTGCCATGGAATAGAAATTCCATGCAATTCTTACACATGTAGTTACAGTAAACATTACAGTTATTATTTAATACTTCAATTATAGGTGCTACTGCATGCCGAATACCCAGTATGTTTATCTATCCAGCCAACCCAGTATCATCATGTTTATCTATTCAGTAAACCCAGTATAATCATGTTTATCTATCCAGCCCAGCCAGTATCATCATGTTTATCTATCCAGCCAACCCAGTATCACCATGTTTATCTATTCAGCCAACCCAGTATCACCATGTTTATCTATCCAGCCAACACAGTATCGCCATGTTTATCTATCCAGCCAACCCAGTATCACCATGTTCATCTATCCAGCCAACCCAGTATCACCATGTTTATATATCCAGCCAACTCAGTATCACCATGTTTATCTATCCAGTCAACCCAGTATCACCATGTTTATCTATCCAGCCAACCCAGTATCACCATGTTTATATATCCAGTCAACCCAGTATCACCATGTTTATCTATCCAGCCAACCCAGTATCACCATGTTTATATATCCAGCCAACCCAGTATCATCATTTTTATATATCCAGCCAACCCAGTATCACCATGTTTATATATCCAGCCAACGCAGTATCGCCATGTTTATATATCCAGCCAACGCAGTACATCATGTTTCTATATCCAGCCAACCCAGTATCACCATGTTTATATATCCAGCCAACCCAGTATCACCATGTTTATATATCCAGCCAACCCAGTATCACCATGTTTATATATCCAGCCAACGCAGTACATCATGTTTATATATACAGCCAACCCAGTATCACCATGTTTATATATCCAGCAAACCCAGTATCATCATGTTTATATATCCAGCCAACCCAGTATCACCATGTTTATATATCCAGCCAACCAAGTATCACCATGTTTATCTATCCAGCCAACCCAGTATCATCATTTTTATATATCCAGCGAACCCAGTATCACCCTGTTTATATATCCAGCGAACCCAGTATCACCATGTTTATCTATACAGCCAACCCAGTATCATCATGTTTATCTATCCAGCCAACCAAGTACATCATGTTTATATATCCAGCCAACCCAGTATCACCATGTTTATCTATCCAGCCAACCCAGCATCACCATGTTTATCTATCCAGCCAACCCAGTATCACCATGTTTATCTATCATATCCAGTCAACCAAGTATCACCATGTTTATCTATCCAGCCAACCCAGTATAACCATGTTTATCTATAAAGCCAACCCAGTACATGATGCTTATCTATCAAGCCAACCCAGTATCACCATGTTTATATATCCAGCCAAACCAGTATCATCATTTTTATCTATCCAGCCAACTCAGTATCACCATGTTTATATAACCAGCCAACCCAGTATCATCATGTTTATCTATCCAGCCAACCCAGTATCATCATGTTTATCTATCTAGCCAACCCAGTATCACCATGTTTATATAACCAGCCAACCCAGTACATCATGTTTATCTATCCAGCAAACCCAGTATCATCATGTTTATCTATCCAGCCAACCCAGTATCATCATGTTTATCTATCCAGCCAACCCAGTATCACCATGTTTATATAACCAGCCAACCCAGTACATCATGTTTATCTATCCAGCGACCCAGTACATCATGTTTATCTATCAAGCCAACCCAGTATCACCATGTTTATATATCCAGCCAACCCGGTATGACCATGTTTATCTATCCAGCCAACCCAGTATCACCATGTTTATATATCCAGCGAACCAAGTACATCATGTTTACCTCTCCAGCCAACCCAGTATGACCATGTTTATCTATCCAGTCAACCCAGTATCACCATGTTTATATATCCAGCCAAACCAGTATCATCATTTTTATCTATGCAGCCAACCCAGTATCACCATGTTTATCTATCCAGCGAACCCAGTACATCATGTTTATCTATCCAGTCAACCCAGAATCATCATGTTTATATATCCAGTCAACTTAGTATCATGTTTATATATCCAGTCAACTTAGTATCACCATGTTTATCTATCCAGCCAACGCAGTATCACCAGATTCACCTATCTAGCCAACCCAGTATCATCATGTTCATCTATCTAGCCAACCCAATATCATCATGTTCATATATCTAGCCAACCCAGTATCATCATGTTTATCTATCCAGCCAACCCAGTATCACCATGTTCATCTATCTAGCAAACCGAGTATCATCATGTTTATCTATCCAGCCAACCCAGTATCACCATGTTTATCTATCCAGCCAACCCAGTATCATCATGTTTATCTATCCAGCCAAGCCAGTATCACCATGTTCATCTATCTAGCAAACCGAGTATCATCATGTTTATCTATCCAGCCAACCCAGTATCAACTTGTTTATGTATCCAGCCAACTCAGTATCATCATGTTTATCTATCCAGCCAACTCAGTATCATCATGTTTATCTATCCAGCCAACTCAGTATCACAATATGTATATGTCCAGCAAACCCAGTATCACCATGTTTATCTATCCAGCCAACCCAGTATCACCATGTTTATCTATCCAGCCAACCCAGTATCATCATGTTTATCTATCCAGCCAACTCAGTATCATCATGTTTATCTATCCAGCCAACCCAGTATCATCATGTTTATCTATCCAGCCAACTCAGTATCATCATGTTTATCTATGCAGCCAACCCAGTATCATCATGTTTATCTATCCAACCAACTCAGTATCATCATGTTTATCTATCCAGCCAACCCAGTATCATCATGTTTATCTATACAGCCAACCCAGTATCATCATGTTTATCTATCCAGCCAACTCAGTATCACACTATTTATATATCCAGCCAACCCAGTATCACCATGTTTATCTATCCAGCCAACCCAGTATCACCATGTTCATCTATCTAGCAAACCGAGTATCATCATGTTTATCTATCCAGCCAACCCAGTATCAGCTTGTTTATCTATCCAGCCAACTCAGTATCATCATGTTTATCTATCCAGCCAACTCAGTATCATCATGTTGATCTATCCAGCCAACTCAGTATCACAATATGTATATGTCCAGCAAACCCAGTATCACCATGTTTATCTATCCAGCCAACCCAGTATCACCATGTTTATCTATCCAGCCAACCCAGTATCATCATGTTTATCTATCCAGCCAACTCAGTATCATCATGTTTATCTATCCAGCCAACCCAGTATCATCATGTTTATCTATCCAGCCAACCCAGTATCATCATGTTTATCTATCCAGCCAACTCAGTATCACAATATGTATATATCCAGCCAACCCAGTATCATCATGTTTATCTATCCAGCCAACTCAGTATCATCATGTTTATCTATCCAGCCAACCCAGTATCATCATGTTTATCTATCCAGCCAACTCAGTATCATCATGTTTATCTATCCAGCCAACCCAGTATCATCATGTTTATCTATCCAGCCAACTCAGTATCATCATGTTTATCTATCCAGCCAACCCAGTATCATCATGTTTATCTATACAGCCAACCCAGTATCATCATGTTTATCTATCCAGCCAACTCAGTATCACACTATTTATATATCCAGCCAACCCAGTATCACCATGTTTATCTATCCAGCCAACCCTGGTATCATCATGTTTATCTATCCAGCCAACTCAGTATCACACTATTTATATATCCAGCCAACCCAGTATCACCATGTTTATTTATGAAGCCAACCCATTATCATCATGTTTATCTATCAAGCCAACCCAGTATCGTCATGTTTATCTATCCAGGCAACCCAGTATCATCATGTTTATCTATCCAGCCAACTCAGTATCACACTATTTATATATCCAGCCAACCCAGTATCACCATGTTTATATATCGAGCCATCCCAGTATCATCATGTTTATCTATACAGTCAACCCAGTATCACCATGTTTATCTATCCAGCCAACCGAGTATCACCATGTTTATTTATCCAGCCAACCCAGTACCACCATGTTTAAATATCCAGCGAACCCAGTATCACGATGCTTATATATCCAGCCAAACCAGTATCACCATGTTTATCTATCCAGCCAACCCAGTAACACCATATTTATCTATCCAGCCAACCCAGTATCACCATGTTTATATATCCAGCCAACCGAGTATTACAATGTTTATATATATCCAGCAAACCCAGTATCACAATGTTTATATATCCAGCCAACACAGTATCACCATGTTTATCTATCCAGTCAACCCAGTATCACCATGTTTATCTATCCAGCAAACCCAGTATCACCATGTTTATCTATCCAGCCAACCCAGTATCACCATGTTTATCTATCCAGCCAACCCAGTATCACCATGTTTATCTATCCAGCCAACCCAGTATCACCATGTTTATCTATCCAGCCAACCCAGTATCACCATGTTTATATATCCAGCCAACAGATGCTTTCAACCTTCTTTAGAACCTTTGTTTAATCATACCTCGCTGCTTCATGGCCGTGGGATTTTAGTGGTAAACGTTATTTTTCATGAATGATCATAGCAACAAGTGGTCCAATGGAAATATGCGCTACATCGAGGCATCTCTTGAATTCAAGATGGCCGCACAAACCTGCAACGTATTTCGTTTACAATTTATAATCATTCATTGGCTGAATTTCCGTGTTGTTTTGGGCACGGAGCCAATCAAATTATTCATGTATTTATTCATATGAACGAAGTTGTTTTTCTGGCCAAGTAAATACAGCATATGTATGTGTTGACAAGGAAATACATACCGTGGGTTCCGACAATGACTTTCATAGAAAAAGACAATCTGTAATTCGGCAATCATCGTCGTATTTATTATCCACCTTACATTTTCTCAAATATATTCATTTACTTTTCACATGATTTATATCATAAACATCATCCAGCGCACTTATAATGAAGGAATACTGACTCTACTAGAAATCAATTTACATTTTCTCAGAGAGATAAATCAGCGTTACACTACTTGCTACGTTAATCATTTTGTTTATAAGACCAGTTGTTTAACCATCTCAAACATTACCAGAAAGGAAAATCATCGTTACACTACTTGTCTTGTGAATCATGTGGTTTATCAGACAAGTTGTTTAAACACCTCACACTTTCCCAGAAAGATACATCAACGTTACACTACTTGCACAGTTGTTTGAATTATTTTGTTTATCAGTTCAGTTGTTTATCTAAACAACTCACATTTTGCCAGAAAGAAACATCAACTTACTGGACTGTCGTTGATAGAAATATTTGTTTAAGCTAAGCCGTCAAGCCCGTACATTCACCTGACTAGGTCAGGTCAATTGACCATATTTAAACAGGTAAGCGTTACTTGACACTACTTGCATTAGAAAACGTATCATGTTCAAAATCAGTTGTTAAAGGCATTAAAATGACCTTCCTTAAAGACCACTAAATATAACACGAAGATTATGAGAACATAACTGAGAGGGACAAAAACCTCTTAATTTGTGTACTGTACACACGGACGTCATGGGACTAAGATCGTAAAACAATTGGTCACACTTGATGCACTTTAGATTACAGCTCTGCTATTATTTATCACAAGTCTCTGATTCCACTGCAGACTAAGGCTGTGTCCAACCTCAACCTTTCTGCCCTTGACTGTGTTGCCAGATACGATCGTGTCGTTGACACATTCCAATGTTGAATGCCTTCAATCAGTCATTCTATCACATACAGGTTAGTTTAACTTGACACTAACTGCATCGTCATAAAGGTTTTCCTCGTCATCTCCCTGCAGCTGTAGCTGTCCAGAAAACTGTGGTGTCTGTAATCTACCGTCGCTTGCGTATCCAGATATATTGGTATTGCTAAAGATCGCCATTGAGCTCCTTTCTTCAATCTGAGCATGGCCGTTAGAAGATGTCATTAAGGTGTGTATTGCCGAAGAAATCTGAGTTGTTGATCGTGTGCTTGTTAAATCTCTTTGTACACACACGGTTTGGGTCTTGCATTGAGCGACAGCAGTGTGTATCCCGTCTGCTCCGTTTGTTTGATTTGATTGCAGAAGGGCTAGACAAGAATTTGCGGAAGAAGGAACGATATTTCTAGCGGAGGAATACTCTGTACGGATTTGTTCGGTCTCTTTTGCATTAACATTTGCCGATTGATCTTGCTTTCTCTTTGTAAAATGATTGTGATTGTGAGTTCTTTGTTTAAAACGATTTTCTGAAGCCAGAGAAGGATTCTTATCCAATAACATTGCCCTTTGTTTTCTCGTTAATTCTACAAGCCCCGTAGAGTCATATTCATAATCATTATCACAGGATCCCATAGAAAGAGCATTACCAAGTCTTAGCCGACTGTTGAAAAATGCTCTGTCGTAAAGATTCTCATCTTCGTATCCTGGATTCTGGCCGTATCCCGTTGTCTTAACCGGGAGTAATGGAGCATTAAACGTTGACATGGACGTATTCTTCGAAAATACCAGTTTCGATTGTTGGCCTGCTCTCTGGTTTGAAAATGAAACTTCAGAATACAACATGGTGTTTAAATTCAGCATGGGTTCTTTACTTATGTATGTTTTATTCACAACGGTAAACGCCGCATTTTGGTGTGGTGAAGGAGTCTGATGTATTCCAGTGGAAGGTTGATGGTAGATGGATATGTCTGAACATGCTTCAGGTGTGCAAGAGATTTGGTTGTGGCTGTCCAAATTATGAACTCTGGGGGCTAGTGGTATTGGTGATGTCGCAATCGTATTATTGTCAGGAACATTGCTTAATTCACGTCCGTTTGAGGGGTTATTATTAGAATGACCTGTAAGTTATAAAGATGTTTTCATTACTTTTTCTGTTATTACTGACAAAGTAAATATATCATATATTAATATGAATCAAATGTCTCCAACATTTTACAACTCATGTCATATGCTCATCTTGAAAACAATGACTTGATAAGTTATAATATATAAAAGATACACAAGTACAAATCTTGAATTCGGAAGTATGATAATGTATTTTCAGCATACATTAAAATTTGAGACAATACGCTTTAGGGAAAAGTATATACATGCCAGTCGACTGTAAAAGTGACACAAACACAGAAACATTGCACAAATGTTGATGTGTTCCTTTAAGTCTGCTATATCTGTAATTGCAAGCCACATTGTTAACGTCGGTACACTCGGTTTCTTTTGTTAAACACTACCTCGCCAAACAGTTGCGAATTCGTATTATTGCCTGTTACCGTTTTATAATTGCAAGCTAGTCTTTATTGTTGCAAGTTAATCTGTTTAAGAGCGGCGTCAATTATGCTTATATCTGCAGCTTCCTGCGAAGGGCCGTAACTGTGTAATGATTTACGATCTGGGCTCTTCTAGCTCTTCTAGATGCTTACCTGTATCAGCGTTTTGAAGCAAGCGTCTGGCTGTTCTAGTCGAGCGTTCTTGTTCTCGCCGTTTTGAAATCTTTTTCTTTTTCATCCATTTGAATCTGCAACTGTAACGAAGTATGTGTTCGTGGACAATAATTCAATCACGTGACACTGTCAAAGCAATACACAAATTTATTGGTCAGCCTTTGATCTATAGAAATAATCATTCCTTTTCCTGATAGAACAAAGACTGTGATTTGGTTTAAGTAAGATATAACCGGAAGTTAATTAATGTTAATTGTAATTATTCTGGAGCTCCATAAACCAATGTAAGCACTCAACCTTATGCCGGTTGATAGTTTCAAGGCAATTATTGTTAATTGTCCCTATGTTTTTTAATTTAGTATTGCGTCTCAGTGCTTGGTCTCCTTGTTATTTGTTTGTCACTTTGTTTAGTGTTTATTTAGATATTACTATATCATATTTTTTATTTTTGTTAAACTTTTAATGACTCCAGGGGAGGGGGTGTGATAGATAAACATGATGATACTGGGTTGGCTGGATAGATGAACATGATGTACTGGGCTGGCTGGATATATAAACATCGTGATACTGGGTGTGGGGGCGTTTCTTTTTATAGCAGCTCCTGATATATACAATCACTATTGGTTTATACGTTAAAGATGGTATTCGATAGATTGCCTGTATTAAATGCACGTACTAATATCTAACCACTACTTTGGATAATTGTTATACCTTTTGCATAACTCCGTACTTTAATCGTTATAAAGACGATTTTGAATACTACATTTATTGTTAGGCTGCACTAATCGCGAAAGAAAATCTCTTCATGTTTAGTCTTTTAAAAGCGCAGTAATGGTCTCTGCTAAAAATAGATTTCGACGTCAGAGTGGATTAACCGGATGGCTATATCAAAGTGGTCACGTGGTTTTCTAAGTTTAATAGTAGCTATCTCTGCAGCGTGGCTCGGATAGGAATCACCTGTTTGCAATGACGTGTTTGGATTTAGCCTTGAAAGTTCGCAGAGATCTTTGGCATCAATGAACAGCATTTTGCAAGACCTTTTCAGGTACCAGTGACTTATTTGGTTATTGGAGAAAAAATGGACCAAACTGTCGGATACCACCTTTAATATAAAAAGTCGATGGGTCACTATGTTTCACCAACTGTTACATACATCAAAACTAGCCGACTGAGGATTTTGTGCTCCCGCATTGTAAATAATTTTACTATATATTACAGTTTATATAATATAAATAAAATAATAATGCATTTACCGATACTTAAAAAAGTTCACATATTTGTGTACGCCACGTGTGTATACACAATTTGCTTTACCGTATGTAAGTTTCTAAAGAACTCTCTGTAACCGATTTTTACCACGTGGCCAAGAAGTACATGGGATATGTTTAAAACACGACCCAGCCGTATAATAAGTACGGCGCTCAAGAGAAAACACGACCCTTCCCCTTAACTTCTTTATTTCGCAAGATATCTTCGAAATTCTTTTGGCATATTACATGATACACTTATTGCTATCTTAGAAACATTTTATATTGAAATTATTCTAATTAGAAGTTTATACAATTCTGCCTCAAAGGTGGGTCATTTTTGGTCAAAATAAATCCAGCAATGGAAAATACGGCCGTACCGACTTTTTTAATTTCTCAAAATATGTTGTACGTTGGATCTCTGTTGTTTTAATATATTGCTTTTAGGATAATTTTTATTCAGTTGTATATATATAATTACGCTTGGAGTAACCTTTATGAACAATTTAACTCCCCTTACCATATGATCACTGCCGGCAGGACAATAACAGCGACTCCGGCGACAACGAATCCAGGGATCATATACGTCATAGGTGTAGGATTGGCGGCGTTAAGGTCTGAAGAAGATTTAATATCATAAAATATCTAAAAGAACATATTTCGTTAAAATTATGAGTATTTGCATTTATATGGGAATAACAACATGATATATTAATAATTGTATATATGTATCGCCAAAGCAGGATCTTCACGATTCAATGCAGAGCATCTCTGTATGACGATTATTAACACATACATTTGATAAGAGATGATTTTGTGAACTTTGGGCCATTTGTAATTGGGACCAAAGCTCTACTTATGGTAAAACTATACTCTCTTTCATGCTGTTTCAGTCTCAAGGTCATTGTTTGGCGACTTGATTTGATATCAGTTATTACTTTACTAGCTGTCTCTTGACTATATATGTAATTGTAAATTGAAACTGTCGTATTTCATTTTGATTTCTTCAAGTAAATTCTTCAGATTGTAAAATAATTTTGTACTTGGAGGAATACAATTATGATCTATTCTGATATGGTACTATACAGAGTGTACCAGCTGGTTGTGCCATAGTCGCTTACTTGCTCAAGCAGTGTTGAGGAAACCTCTCGACATCTTACATTGCTATAACATTGATTGTGGTTAATCATACAGTGGAGATAAAACTACTCACTTTAGCCTGGATATCTGTTATATAAAGCACTAAATTGAGAAAAAAAAAACTTTCCTTCTAATTATAACTGCATTTAGATGGATATTTATGCAAGCAAACATTTCATAATCAACACAAAACATATTACCAAAAATTCAGAAACAATACCATTTCAGTTACCTTGACAACGCAGACGTTGACATGTAGATGGGCAAACATCTGATGACGAGTTGTCACACGCTTCACACTGTTTTGGGCACTCAATGCACGTAAAATTATAATCAAAGAAACCATCTTTGCACCCTTTGTTGCATTTACCATCCATTCCGCAGGATTCATTAAAGCAATTAGCACACCTTTTCTCACAGTTTGGTCCATAAAAGCCGTGCTTGCAAGACGTACAATTGTCTTTATCATCAGCGCTACAGGTGATGCACCATGGGTGGCAAGTGCAGTTAGGAGGGGCAAGGCCAACTTTGCAGCCAAAAGTACAGTTTCCGGTTTCATCGTCGCATGTCTGGAAAAAAAAGCCAAAACAAACCTTTACATTTTGTTTTGTTTTGTTATTTGTTTTCGGTTGCTGTTTTTTTATGTGTGTTTTGTTGTCGTTGTTTTGTGTGTGTGATTTTGTTGTTGTTGTTTTTTTTGTTTGCTTTTTTGCTTTTCTTTGTGTGTGTATTTTAATGCAAGCGACGCAATTAAAAGAACTGTTTGTATTTAACATAAAATAATATTATTCTAAGTGTGTTTCTAAGCATAAAAATGTGCCCATAGCAAAGCTAACCATTATTGACTGGTAAAACTAGTATCTTTGCCGTGTCATGTGACTTTTGTCTACAAGGCGGCTGTCACACTCCTCATATCTGTCTACCAGGCTACTGTCACCCACCCTCCCCACACCTGTCTATTAGGCTACTGTCACCCACCTTCCCCACACCTGTCTATTAGGCTGCAATCACACTCCTCACACGTGTCTACCAGGCTGCTGTCACACTCACCACATCTGTCTACTAAGCTACTGTCACACTCCCCACATCTGTCTACTAGGCTACTGTAACACTCCCCACACCTGTCTACTAGGCTACTGTCACCCTCCCCACATCTGTCTACTAGGCTGCTGTCACCCTCCCCACACCTGTCTACTAGGCTGCTGTCATCCTCCTCACATCTGTCTACTAGGCTGCTGTCACCCTCCTCACATCTGTCTACTAGGCTGCTGTCACCCTCCTCACACCTGTCTACTAGGCTGCTGTCACCCTCCTCACATCTGTCTACTAGGCTACTGTCACCCTCCCCACACCTGTCTACTAGGCTACTGTCACACTCCCCACACCTGTCTACTAGGCTACTGTCACCCTCCCCACATCTGTCTACTAGGCTACTGTCACCCTCCCCACATCTGTCTACTAGGCTACTGTCACCCTCCTCACATCTGTCTACTAGGCTACTGTCACCCTCCTCACATCTGTCTACTAGGCTACTGTCACCCTCCCCACATCTGTCTACTAGGCTACTGTCACCATCCCCACACCTGTCTACTAGGCTACTGTCACCCTCCCCACATCTGTCTACAAGGCTACTGTCACCCTCCCCACCCCTGTCTACTAGGCTACTGTCACCCTCCCCACATCTGTCTACTAGGCTACTGTCACCCTCCCCACATCTGTCTACTAGGCTACTGTCACCCTCCCCACACCTGTCTACTAGGCTACTGTCACCCTCCCCACATCTGTCTACAAGGCTACTGTCACCCTCCCAACATCTGTCTACTAGGCTACTGTCACCCTCCCCACATCTGTCTACTAGGCTACTGTCACCCTCCTCACATCTGTCTACTAGGATGCTGTCACACTCCTCACATCTGTCTACTAGGCTACTGTCACACTCCTCACATCTGTCTACTAGGCTACTGTCACCCTCCTCACATCTGTCTACTAGGCTACTGTCACACTCCCCACATCTGTCTACTAGGCTACTGTCACACTCCCCACATCTGTCTACTAGGCTACTGTCACCCTCCTCACATCTGTCTACTAGGCTACTGTCACCCTCCTCACATCTGTCTACTAGGCTACTGTCACCCACCTCACATCTGTCTACTAGGATGCTGTCACACTCCTCACATCTGTCTACTAGGATGATGTCACCCTCCCCACATCTGTCTACTAGGCTACTGTCACCCTCCTCACATCTGTCTACTAGGATACTGTCACACTCCCCACACCTGTCTACTAGGATACTGTCACACTCCTCACATCTGTCTGCTAGGCTACTGTCACACTCCCCACATCTGTCTGCTAGGATAATGTCACACTCCCCACACCTGTCTACTAGGATACAGTTACACTCCTCACATCTGTCTGCTAGGATACAGTCACACTCCTCACATCTGTCTGCTAGGATACTGTCACACTCCTCACACCTGTCTACTAGGATACTGTCACACTCCTCACATCTGTCTACTAGGATAATGTCACTCTCCCCACTCCTGTCTACTAGGATACTATCACACTCCTCACATCTGTCTGCTAGGATACTGTCACAATCTCCACACCTGTCTACTAGGATACTGTCACACTCCCCACACATGTCTACTAGGCTACTGTCACACTCCCATCATCTGTCTACTAGGCTACTGTCACACTCCCCATACCTGTCTACTAGGCTACTGTCACACTCCCCACATCTGTCTGCTAGGATACTGTCACACTCCCCATACCTGTCTACTAGGATACTGTCACACTCCCCACATCTGTCTGCTAGGATACTGTCACACTCCCCACACCTGTCTGCTAGGATACTGTCACACTCCCCATACCTGTCTACTAGGATACTGTCACACTCCCCATACATGTCTACTAGGATACTGTCACACTCCCCACACCTGTCTACTAAGAAACTGTCACACTCCCCATACATGTCTACTAGGATACTGTCACACTCCCCATACATGTCTACTAGGATACTGTCACACTCCCCATACCTGTCTGCTAGGATACTGTCACACTCCCCATACATGTCTACTAGGATACTGTCACACTCCCCACACCTGTCTACTAAGAAACTGTCACACTCCCCATACCTGTCTACTAGGATACTGTCACACTCCCCATACCTGTCTACTAAGATACTGTCACACTCCCCATACCTGTCTACTAGGATACTGTCACACTCCCCACACCTGTCTACTAGGCTACTGTCACCCTCCTCACATCTGTCTACTAGGCTACTGTCACCCTCCTCACATCTGTCTACTAGGCTACTGTCACCCACCTCACATCTGTCTACTAGGATGCTGTCACACTCCTCACATCTGTCTACTAGGATGATGTCACCCTCCCCACATCTGTCTACTAGGCTACTGTCACCCTCCTCACATCTGTCTACTAGGCTACTGTCACCCTCCCCACATCTGTCTACTAGGCTACTGTCACCCTCCCCACACCTGTCTACTAGGCTACTGTCACCCTCCCCACATCTGTCTACAAGGCTACTGTCACCCTCCCAACATCTGTCTACTAGGCTACTGTCACCCTCCCCACATCTGTCTACTAGGCTACTGTCACCCTCCTCACATCTGTCTACTAGGATGCTGTCACACTCCTCACATCTGTCTACTAGGCTACTGTCACACTCCTCACATCTGTCTACTAGGCTACTGTCACCTTCCTCGCATCTGTCTACTAGGCTACTGTCACACTCCCCACATCTGTCTACTAGGCTACTGTCACACTCCCCACATCTGTCTACTAGGCTACTGTCACCCTCCTCACATCTGTCTACTAGGCTACTGTCACCCTCCTCACATCTGTCTACTAGGCTACTGTCACCCACCTCACATCTGTCTACTAGGATGCTGTCACACTCCTCACATCTGTCTACTAGGATGATGTCACCCTCCCCACATCTGTCTACTAGGCTACTGTCACCCTCCTCACATCTGTCTACTAGGATACTGTCACACTCCCCACACCTGTCTACTAGGATACTGTCACACTCCTCACATCTGTCTGCTAGGCTACTGTCACACTCCCCACATCTGTCTGCTAGGATAATGTCACACTCCCCACACCTGTCTACTAGGATACAGTTACACTCCTCACATCTGTCTGCTAGGATACAGTCACACTCCTCACATCTGTCTGCTAGGATACTGTCACACTCCTCACACCTGTCTACTAGGATACTGTCACACTCCTCACACCTGTCTACTAGGATAGAGCCACACTCCCCACATCTGTCTACTAGGATACAGTCACACTCCCCATACCTGTCTACTAGGCTACTGTCACACTCCCCACATCTGTCTGCTAGGATACTGTCACACTCCCCACACCTGTCTGCTAGGATACTGTCACACTCCCCACATCTGTCTACTAGGCTACTGTCACACTCCCCACATCTGTCTGCTAGGATACAGTCACACTCCTCACATCTGTCTGCTAGGATACTGTCACACGCCCCATACCTGTCTACTAGGATACTGTCACACTCTCCACACCTGTCTATTAGGCTGCTGTCACACTCCCCACATCTGTCTGCTAGGATACTGTCACACTCTCCACACCTGTCTACTAGGCTACTGTCACACTCCCAACACATGTCTACTAGGATACTGTCACACTCCTCACACCTGTCTGCTAGGATACTGTCACACTCCTCACACATGTCTACTAGGATACTGTCACACTCCTCACATCTGTCTACTAGGATACTGTCACACTCCTCACATCTGTCTGCTAGGATACTGTCACACTCCCCACACCTGTCTACTAGGATACTGTCACACTCCTCACATCTGTCTACTAGGATAATGTCACTCTCCCCACTCCTGTCTACTAGGATACTATCACACTCCTCACATCTGTCTGCTAGGATACTGTCACAATCTCCACACCTGTCTACTAGGATACTGTCACACTCCCCACACATGTCTACTAGGCTACTGTCACACTCCTCACACATGTCTACTAGGATACTGTCACACTCCCCACACATGTCTACTAGGATACTGTCACACTCCCCACATCTGTCTACTAGGCTACTGTCACACTCCTCACATCTGTCTACTAGGCTACTGTCACCCTCCTCACATCTGTCTACTAGGCTACTGTCACACTCCCCACATCTGTCTACTAGGCTACTGTCACACTCCCCACATCTGTCTACTAGGCTACTGTCACCCTCCTCACATCTGTCTACTAGGCTACTGTCACCCTCCTCACATCTGTCTACTAGGCTACTGTCACCCACCTCACATCTGTCTACTAGGATGCTGTCACACTCCTCACATCTGTCTACTAGGATGATGTCACCCTCCCCACATCTGTCTACTAGGCTACTGTCACCCTCCTCACATCTGTCTACTAGGATACTGTCACACTCCCCACACCTGTCTACTAGGATACTGTCACACTCCTCACATCTGTCTGTTAGGCTACTGTCACACTCCCCACATCTGTCTGCTAGGATAATGTCACACTCCCCACACCTGTCTACTAGGATACAGTTACACTCCTCACATCTGTCTGCTAGGATACAGTCACACTCCTCACATCTGTCTGCTAGGATACTGTCACACTCCTCACACCTGTCTACTAGGATACTGTCACACTCCTCACACCTGTCTACTAGGATAGAGCCACACTCCCCACATCTGTCTACTAGGATACAGTCACACTCCCCATACCTGTCTACTAGGCTACTGTCACACTCCCCACATCTGTCTGCTAGGATACTGTCACACTCCCCACACCTGTCTGCTAGGATACTGTCACACTCCCCACATCTGTCTACTAGGCTACTGTCACACTCCCCACATCTGTCTGCTAGGAAACAGTCACACTCCTCACATCTGTCTGCTAGGATACTGTCACACGCCCCATACCTGTCTACTAGGATACTGTCACACTCTCCACACCTGTCTATTAGGCTGCTGTCACACTCCCCACATCTGTCTGCTAGGATACTGTCACACTCTCCACACCTGTCTACTAGGCTACTGTCACACTCCCAACACATGTCTACTAGGATACTGTCACACTCCTCACACCTGTCTGCTAGGATACTGTCACACTCCTCACACATGTCTACTAGGATACTGTCACACTCCTCACATCTGTCTACTAGGATACTGTCACACTCCTCACATCTGTCTGCTAGGATACTGTCACACTCCCCACACCTGTCTACTAGGATACTGTCACACTCCTCACATCTGTCTACTAGGATAATGTCACTCTCCCCACTCCTGTCTACTAGGATACTATCACACTCCTCACATCTGTCTGCTAGGATACTGTCACAATCTCCACACCTGTCTACTAGGATACTGTCACACTCCCCACACATGTCTACTAGGCTACTGTCACACTCCTCACACATGTCTACTAGGATACTGTCACACTCCCCACACATGTCTACTAGGATACTGTCACACTCCCCACATCTGTCTACTAGGCTACTGTCACACTCCTCACATCTGTCTACTAGGCTACTGTCACCCTCCTCACATCTGTCTACTAGGCTACTGTCACACTCCCCACATCTGTCTACTAGGCTACTGTCACACTCCCCACATCTGTCTACTAGGCTACTGTCACCCTCCTCACATCTGTCTACTAGGCTACTGTCACCCTCCTCACATCTGTCTACTAGGCTACTGTCACCCACCTCACATCTGTCTACTAGGATGCTGTCACACTCCTCACATCTGTCTACTAGGATGATGTCACCCTCCCCACATCTGTCTACTAGGCTACTGTCACCCTCCTCACATCTGTCTGCTAGGCTACTGTCACACTCCCCACATCTGTCTGCTAGGATAATGTCACACTCCCCACACCTGTCTACTAGGATACTGTCACACTCCTCACATCTGTCTGCTAGGCTACTGTCACACTCCCCACATCTGTCTGCTAGGATAATGTCACACTCCCCACACCTGTCTACTAGGATACAGTTACACTCCTCACATCTGTCTGCTAGGATACAGTCACACTCCTCACATCTGTCTGCTAGGATACTGTCACACTCCTCACACCTGTCTACTAGGATACTGTCACACTCCTCACACCTGTCTACTAGGATAGAGCCACACTCCCCACATCTGTCTACTAGGATACAGTCACACTCCCCATACCTGTCTACTAGGCTACTGTCACACTCCCCACATCTGTCTGCTAGGATACTGTCACACTCCCCACACCTGTCTGCTAGGATACTGTCACACTCCCCACATCTGTCTACTAGGCTACTGTCACACTCCCCACATCTGTCTGCTAGGATACAGTCACACTCCTCACATCTGTCTGCTAGGATACTGTCACACGCCCCATACCTGTCTACTAGGATACTGTCACACTCTCCACACCTGTCTATTAGGCTGCTGTCACACTCCCCACATCTGTCGGCTAGGATACTGTCACACTCTCCACACCTGTCTACTAGGCTACTGTCACACTCCCAACACATGTCTACTAGGATACTGTCACACTCCTCACACCTGTCTGCTAGGATACTGTCACACTCCTCACACATGTCTACTAGGATACTGTTACACTCCTCACATCTGTCTACTAGGATACTGTCACACTCCTCACATCTGTCTGCTAGGATACTGTCACACTCCCCACACCTGTCTACTAGGATACTGTCACACTCCTCACATCTGTCTACTAGGATAATGTCACTCTCCCCACTCCTGTCTACTAGGATACTATCACACTCCTCACATCTGTCTGCTAGGATACTGTCACAATCTCCACACCTGTCTACTAGGATACTGTCACACTCCCCACACATGTCTACTAGGCTACTGTCACACTCCTCACACATGTCTACTAGGATACTGTCACACTCCCCACACATGTCTACTAGGATACTGTCACACTCCCCACATCTGTCTGCTAGGATACTGTCACACTCCCCATACCTGTCTACTAGGCTACTGTCACACTCCCCACATCTGTCTGCTAGGATACTGTCACACTCCCCACATCTGTCTACTAGGCTACTGTCACAGTCCCCATACCTGTCTACTAGGCTACTGTCACACACCCCACATCTGTCTGCTAGGATACTGTCACACTCCCCATACCTGTCTACTAGGCTACTGTCACACTCCCATCATCTGTCTACTAGGCTACTGTCACACTCCCCATACCTGTCTACTAGGCTACTGTCACACTCCCCACACCTGTCTACTAAGATACTGTCACACTCCCCACATCTGTCTGCTAGGATACTGTCACACTCCCCACATCTGTCTGCTAGGATACTGTCACACTCCCCACATCTGTCTGCTAGGATACTGTCACACTCCCCACACCTGTCTACTAGGCTACTGTCACACTCCCCACATCTGTCTACTAGGCTACTGTCACACTCCCCATACCTGTCTATTAGGCTACTGTCACACTCCCCACATCTGTCTGCTAGGATACTGTCACACTCCCCACATCTGTCTACTAGGATACTGTCACACTCCCCACATCTGTCTGCTAGGATACTGTCACACTCCCCACACCTGTCTGCTAGGCTACTGTCACACTCCCCACATCTGTCTACTAGGCTACTGTCACCCTCCTCACATCTGTCTACTAGGCTACTGTCACACTCCCCATACCTGTCTACTAGGATACTGTCACACTCCCCACATCTGTCTACTTCGATACTGTCACACTCCCCACATCTGTCTACTAGGATACTGTCACACTCCCCACACCTGTCTGCTAGGCTACAGTCACACTCCCCACATCTGTCTACTAGGCTACTGTCACACTCCTCACATCTGTCTGCTAGGATACTGTCACACTCCCCACATCTGTCTGCTAGGATACTGTCACACTCCCCACACCTGTCTGCTAGGCTACTGTCACACGCCCCACATCTGTCTACTAGGATACTGTCACACTCCCCACATCTGTCTGCTAGGATACTGTCACACTCCCCACATCTGTCTGCTAGGATACTGTCACACTCCTCACACCTGTCTGCTAGGATACTGTCACACTCCCCACATCTGTCTACTAGGCTACTGTCACACTCCCCACATCTGTCTGCTAGGATACAGTCACACTCCTCACATCTGTCTGCTAGGATACTGTCACACGCCCCATACCTGTCTACTAGGATACTGTCACACTCTCCACACCTGTCTATTAGGCTGCTGTCACACTCCCCACATCTGTCTGCTAGGATACTGTCACACTCTCCACACCTGTCTACTAGGCTACTGTCACACTCCCAACACATGTCTACTAGGATACTGTCACACTCCTCACACCTGTCTGCTAGGATACTGTCACACTCCTCACACATGTCTACTAGGATACTGTCACACTCCTCACATCTGTCTACTAGGATACTGTCACACTCCTCACATCTGTCTGCTAGGATACTGTCACACTCCCCACACCTGTCTACTAGGATACTGTCACACTCCTCACATCTGTCTACTAGGATAATGTCACTCTCCCCACTCCTGTCTACTAGGATACTATCACACTCCTCACATCTGTCTGCTAGGATACTGTCACATTCTCCACACCTGTCTACTAGGATACTGTCACACTCCCCACACATGTCTACTAGGCTACTGTCACACTCCTCACACATGTCTACTAGGATACTGTCACACTCCCCACACATGTCTACTAGGATACTGTCACACTCCCCACATCTGTCTACTAGGCTACTGTCACACTCCTCACATCTGTCTACTAGGCTACTGTCACCCTCCTCACATCTGTCTACTAGGCTACTGTCACACTCCCCACATCTGTCTACTAGGCTACTGTCACACTCCCCACATCTGTCTACTAGGCTACTGTCACCCTCCTCACATCTGTCTACTAGGCTACTGTCACCCTCCTCACATCTGTCTACTAGGCTACTGTCACCCACCTCACATCTGTCTACTAGGATGCTGTCACACTCCTCACATCTGTCTACTAGGATGATGTCACCCTCCCCACATCTGTCTACTAGGCTACTGTCACCCTCCTCACATCTGTCTACTAGGATACTGTCACACTCCCCACACCTGTCTACTAGGATACTGTCACACTCCTCACATCTGTCTGCTAGGCTACTGTCACACTCCCCACATCTGTCTGCTAGGATAATGTCACACTCCCCACACCTGTCTACTAGGATACAGTTACACTCCTCACATCTGTCTGCTAGGATACAGTCACACTCCTCACATCTGTCTGCTAGGATACTGTCACACTCCTCACACCTGTCTACTAGGATACTGTCACACTCCTCACACCTGTCTACTAGGATAGAGCCACACTCCCCACATCTGTCTACTAGGATACAGTCACACTCCCCATACCTGTCTACTAGGCTACTGTCACACTCCCCACATCTGTCTGCTAGGATACTGTCACACTCCCCACACCTGTCTGCTAGGATACTGTCACACTCCCCACATCTGTCTACTAGGCTACTGTCACACTCCCCACATCTGTCTGCTAGGATACAGTCACACTCCTCACATCTGTCTGCTAGGATACTGTCACACGCCCCATACCTGTCTACTAGGATACTGTCACACTCTCCACACCTGTCTATTAGGCTGCTGTCACACTCCCCACATCTGTCGGCTAGGATACTGTCACACTCTCCACACCTGTCTACTAGGCTACTGTCACACTCCCAACACATGTCTACTAGGATACTGTCACACTCCTCACACCTGTCTGCTAGGATACTGTCACACTCCTCACACATGTCTACTAGGATACTGTTACACTCCTCACATCTGTCTACTAGGATACTGTCACACTCCTCACATCTGTCTGCTAGGATACTGTCACACTCCCCACACCTGTCTACTAGGATACTGTCACACTCCTCACATCTGTCTACTAGGATAATGTCACTCTCCCCACTCCTGTCTACTAGGATACTATCACACTCCTCACATCTGTCTGCTAGGATACTGTCACAATCTCCACACCTGTCTACTAGGATACTGTCACACTCCCCACACATGTCTACTAGGCTACTGTCACACTCCTCACACATGTCTACTAGGATACTGTCACACTCCCCACACATGTCTACTAGGATACTGTCACACTCCCCACATCTGTCTGCTAGGATACTGTCACACTCCCCATACCTGTCTACTAGGCTACTGTCACACTCCCCACATCTGTCTGCTAGGATACTGTCACACTCCCCACATCTGTCTACTAGGCTACTGTCACAGTCCCCATACCTGTCTACTAGGCTACTGTCACACACCCCACATCTGTCTGCTAGGATACTGTCACACTCCCCATACCTGTCTACTAGGCTACTGTCACACTCCCATCATCTGTCTACTAGGCTACTGTCACACTCCCCATACCTGTCTACTAGGCTACTGTCACACTCCCCACACCTGTCTACTAAGATACTGTCACACTCCCCACATCTGTCTGCTAGGATACTGTCACACTCCCCACATCTGTCTGCTAGGATACTGTCACACTCCCCACATCTGTCTGCTAGGATACTGTCACACTCCCCACACCTGTCTACTAGGCTACTGTCACACTCCCCACATCTGTCTACTAGGCTACTGTCACACTCCCCATACCTGTCTATTAGGCTACTGTCACACTCCCCACATCTGTCTGCTAGGATACTGTCACACTCCCCACATCTGTCTACTAGGATACTGTCACACTCCCCACATCTGTCTGCTAGGATACTGTCACACTCCCCACACCTGTCTGCTAGGCTACTGTCACACTCCCCACATCTGTCTACTAGGCTACTGTCACCCTCCTCACATCTGTCTACTAGGCTACTGTCACACTCCCCATACCTGTCTACTAGGATACTGTCACACTCCCCACATCTGTCTACTTCGATACTGTCACACTCCCCACATCTGTCTACTAGGATACTGTCACACTCCCCACACCTGTCTGCTAGGCTACAGTCACACTCCCCACATCTGTCTACTAGGCTACTGTCACACTCCTCACATCTGTCTGCTAGGATACTGTCACACTCCCCACATCTGTCTGCTAGGATACTGTCACACTCCCCACACCTGTCTGCTAGGCTACTGTCACACGCCCCACATCTGTCTACTAGGATACTGTCACACTCCCCACATCTGTCTGCTAGGATACTGTCACACTCCCCACATCTGTCTGCTAGGATACTGTCACACTCCTCACACCTGTCTGCTAGGATACTGTCACACTCCCCACATCTGTCTACTAGGCTACTGTCACACTCCCCACATCTGTCTGCTAGGATACAGTCACACTCCTCACATCTGTCTGCTAGGATACTGTCACACGCCCCATACCTGTCTACTAGGATACTGTCACACTCTCCACACCTGTCTATTAGGCTGCTGTCACACTCCCCACATCTGTCTGCTAGGATACTGTCACACTCTCCACACCTGTCTACTAGGCTACTGTCACACTCCCAACACATGTCTACTAGGATACTGTCACACTCCTCACACCTGTCTGCTAGGATACTGTCACACTCCTCACACATTTACTAGGATACTGTCACACTCCTCACATCTGTCTACTAGGATACTGTCACACTCCTCACATCTGTCTGCTAGGATACTGTCACACTCCCCACACCTGTCTACTAGGATACTGTCACACTCCTCACATCTGTCTACTAGGATAATGTCACTCTCCCCACTCCTGTCTACTAGGATACTATCACACTCCTCACATCTGTCTGCTAGGATACTGTCACATTCTCCACACCTGTCTACTAGGATACTGTCACACTCCCCACACATGTCTACTAGGCTACTGTCACACTCCTCACACATGTCTACTAGGATACTGTCACACTCCCACACATGTCTACTAGGATACTGTCACACTCCCCACATCTGTCTACTAGGCTACTGTCACACTCCTCACATCTGTCTACTAGGCTACTGTCACCCCTCCTCACATTGTCTACTAGGCTACTGTCACACTCCCCACATCTGTCTACTAGGCTACTGTCACACTCCCCACATCTGTCTACTAGGCTACTGTCACCCTCCTCACATCTGTCTACTAGGCTACTGTCACCCTCCTCACATCTGTCTACTAGGCTACTGTCACCCACCTCACATCTGTCTACTAGGATGCTGTCACACTCCTCACATCTGTCTACTAGGATGATGTCACCCTCCCCACATCTGTCTACTAGGCTACTGTCACCCTCCTCACATCTGTCTACTAGGATACTGTCACACTCCCCACACCTGTCTACTAGGATACTGTCACACTCCTCACATCTGTCTGCTAGGCTACTGTCACACTCCCCACATCTGTCTGCTAGGATAATGTCACACTCCCCACACCTGTCTACTAGGATACAGTTACACTCCTCACATCTGTCTGCTAGGATACAGTCACACTCCTCACATCTGTCTGCTAGGATACTGTCACACTCCTCACACCTGTCTACTAGGATACTGTCACACTCCTCACACCTGTCTACTAGGATAGAGCCACACTCCCCACATCTGTCTACTAGGATACAGTCACACTCCCCATACCTGTCTACTAGGCTACTGTCACACTCCCCACATCTGTCTGCTAGGATACTGTCACACTCCCCACACCTGTCTGCTAGGATACTGTCACACTCCCCACATCTGTCTACTAGGCTACTGTCACACTCCCCACATCTGTCTGCTAGGATACAGTCACACTCCTCACATCTGTCTGCTAGGATACTGTCACACGCCCCATACCTGTCTACTAGGATACTGTCACACTCTCCACACCTGTCTATTAGGCTGCTGTCACACTCCCCACATCTGTCGGCTAGGATACTGTCACACTCTCCACACCTGTCTACTAGGCTACTGTCACACTCCCAACACATGTCTACTAGGATACTGTCACACTCCTCACACCTGTCTGCTAGGATACTGTCACACTCCTCACACATGTCTACTAGGATACTGTTACACTCCTCACATCTGTCTACTAGGATACTGTCACACTCCTCACATCTGTCTGCTAGGATACTGTCACACTCCCCACACCTGTCTACTAGGATACTGTCACACTCCTCACATCTGTCTACTAGGATAATGTCACTCTCCCCACTCCTGTCTACTAGGATACTATCACACTCCTCACATCTGTCTGCTAGGATACTGTCACAATCTCCACACCTGTCTACTAGGATACTGTCACACTCCCCACACATGTCTACTAGGCTACTGTCACACTCCTCACACATGTCTACTAGGATACTGTCACACTCCCCACACATGTCTACTAGGATACTGTCACACTCCCCACATCTGTCTGCTAGGATACTGTCACACTCCCCATACCTGTCTACTAGGCTACTGTCAAACTCCCCACATCTGTCTGCTAGGATACTGTCACACTCCCCACATCTGTCTACTAGGCTACTGTCACAGTCCCCATACCTGTCTACTAGGCTACTGTCACACACCCCACATCTGTCTGCTAGGATACTGTCACACTCCCCATACCTGTCTACTAGGCTACTGTCACACTCCCATCATCTGTCTACTAGGCTACTGTCACACTCCCCATACCTGTCTACTAGGCTACTGTCACACTCCCCACACCTGTCTACTAAGATACTGTCACACTCCCCACATCTGTCTGCTAGGATACTGTCACACTCCCCACATCTGTCTGCTAGGATACTGTCACACTCCCCACATCTGTCTGCTAGGATACTGTCACACTCCCCACACCTGTCTACTAGGCTACTGTCACACTCCCCACATCTGTCTACTAGGCTACTGTCACACTCCCCATACCTGTCTATTAGGCTACTGTCACACTCCCCACATCTGTCTGCTAGGATACTGTCACACTCCTCACATCTGTCTGCTAGGCTACTGTCACACTCCCCACATCTGTCTGCTAGGATACTGTCACACTCCTCACATCTGTCTGCTAGGCTACTGTCACAATCCCCACATCTGTCTGCTAGGATACTGTCACACTCCCATCACCTGTCTACTAGGATACTGTCAGACTCCTCACATCTGTCTGCTAGGCTACTGTCACACTCCCCACATCTGTCTACTAGGCTACTGTCACACTCCCCACATCTGTCTACTAGGATACTGTCACACTCCTCACATCTGTCTGCTAGGATACAGTCACACTCCCCACACCTGTCTGCTAGGCTACTGTCACACTCCCCACACCTGTCTACTAAGATACTGTCACACTCCTCACATCTGTCTACTAGGATACTGTCACACTCCTCACATCTGTCTGCTAGGCTACTGTCACACTCCCCACACCTGTCTACTAAGATACTGTCACACTCCCCACATCTGTCTACTAGGATACTGTCACACTCCTCACATCTGTCTGCTAGGATACAGTCACACTCCCCACACCTGTCTGCTAGGCTACTGTCACACTCCCCACACCTGTCTACTAAGATACTGTCACACTCCTCACATCTGTCTACTAGGATACTGTCACACTCCCCACACCTGTCTACTAAGATACCGTCACACTCCTCACATCTGTCTGCTAGGCTACTGTCACACTCCCCACACCTGTCTACTAGGCTACTGTCACAATCCCCACATCTGTCTACTAGGCTACTGTCACACTCCCCACACCTGTCTACTAAGATACAGTCACACTCCCCACACCTGTCTCCTAAGATACTGTCACACTCCTCACATCTGTCTGCTAGGCTACTGTCACACTCCCCACACCTGTCTACTAGGCTACTGTCACACTCCCCACACATGTCTACTAGGATACTGTCACACTCCCCACATCTGTCTGCTAGGATACTGTCACACTCTCCACACCTGTCTACTAGGATACTGTCACATTCCCCACATCTGTCTACTAGGCTACTGTCACACTCCCCACATCTGTCTGCTAGGATACAGTCACACTACTCACACCTGTCTGCTAGGATACTGTCACACTCCCCACATCTGTCTGCTAGGATACTGTCACACTCCCCACATCTGTCTACTAGGCTACTGTCACACTCCCCATACCTGTCTACTAGGCTACTGTCACACTCCCATCATCTGTCTACTAGGCTACTGTCACACTCCCCATACCTGTCTACTAGGCTACTGTCACACTCCCCACATCTGTCTGCTAGGATACTGTCACACTCCCCATACCTGTCTACTAGGATACTGTCACACTCCCCACATCTGTCTGCTAGGATACTGTCACACTCCCCACACCTGTCTGCTAGGATACTGTCACACTCCCCATACCTGTCTACTAGGATACTGTCACACTCCCCATACCTGTCTACTAAGATACTGTCACACTCCCCATACATGTCTACTAGGATACTGTCACACTCCCCACACCTGTCTACTAAGATACTGTCACACTCCCCATACCTGTCTACTAGGATACTGTCACACTCCCCATACCTGTCTGCTAGGATACTGTCACACTCCCCACATCTGTCTGCTAGGATACTGTCACACTCCCCACATCTGTCTGCTAGGATACTGTCACACTCCCCACACCTGTCTACTAGGCTACTGTCACACTCCCCACATCTGTCTACTAGGATACTGTCACACTCCCCATACCTGTCTATTAGGCTACTGTCACACTCCCCACATCTGTCTGCTAGGATACTGTCACACTCCCCACATCTGTCTACTAGGATACTGTCACACTCCCCACATCTGTCTGCTAGGATACTGTCACACTCCCCACACCTGTCTACTAAGATACTGTCACACTCCCCACATCTGTCTGCTAGGATACTGTCACACTCCCCATACCTGTCTACTAAGATACTGTCACACTCCCCATACCTGTCTACTAGGAAACTGTCACACTCCCCACACCTGTCTACTAAGATACTGTCACACTCCCCACATCTGTCTGCTAGGATACTGTCACACTCCCCACATCTGTCTGCTAGGATACTGTCACACTCCCCACACCTGTCTACTAGGCTACTGTCACACTCCCCACATCTGTCTACTAGGCTACTGTCACACTCCCCATACCTGTCTATTAGGCTACTGTCACACTCCCCACATCTGTCTGCTAGGATACTGTCACACTCCCCACATCTGTCTACTAGGATACTGTCACACTCCCCACATCTGTCTGCTAGGATACTGTCACACTCCCCACACCTGTCTACTAAGATACTGTCCCACTCCCCACACCTGTCTGCTAGGATACTGTCACACTCCCCACATCTGTCTACTAGGATACTGTCACACTCCCCACACCTGTCTACTAAGATACTGTCACACTCCCCACATCTGTCTGCTAGGATACTGTCACACTCCCCACACCTGTCTGCTAGGATACTGTCACACTCCCCACATCTGTCTACTAGGATACTGTCACACTCCCCACATCTGTCTACTAGGATACTGTCACACTCCCCACACCTGTCTACTAGGATACTGTCACACTCCCCACATCTGTCTGCTAGGATACTGTCACACTCCCCACATCTGTCTGCTAGGATACTGTCACACTCCCCACACCTGTCTACTAAGATACTGTCACACTCCCCACACCTGTCTGCTAGGATACTGTCACACTCCCCACATCTGTCTACTAGGATACTGTCACACTCCCCACATCTGTCTACTAGGATACTGTCACACTCCCCACATCTGTCTGCTAGGATACTGTCACACTCCCCACACCTGTCTACTAAGATACTGTCACACTCCCCACACCTGTCTGCTAGGATACTGTCACACTCCCCACATCTGTCTACTAGGATACTGTCACACTCCCCACATCTGTCTACTAGGATACTGTCACACTCCCCACACCTGTCTACTAAGATACTGTCACACTCCCCATACCTGTCTACTAGGAAACTGTCACACTCCCCACACCTGTCTACTAAGATACTGTCACACTCCCCACATCTGTCTGCTAGGATACTGTCACACTCCCCACATCTGTCTGCTAGGATACTGTCACACTCCCCACATCTGTCTGCTAGGATACTGTCACACTCCCCACACCTGTCTACTAGGCTACTGTCACACTCCCCACATCTGTCTACTAGACTACTGTCACACTCCCCATACCTGTCTACTAGGCTACTGTCACACTCCCCACATCTGTCTGCTAGGATACTGTCACACTCCCCACATCTGTCTACTAGGATACTGTCACACTCCCCACATCTGTCTGCTAGGATACTGTCACACTCCCCACACCTGTCTGCTAGGCTACTGTCACACTCCCCACATCTGTCTACTAGGCTACTGTCACCCTCCTCACATCTGTCTACAAGGCTACTGTCACACTCCCCATACCTGTCTACTAGGATACTGTCACACTCCCCACATCTGTCTACTTCGATACTGTCACACTCCCCACATCTGTCTACTAGGATACTGTCACACTCCCCACACCTGTCTGCTAGGCTACAGTCACACTCCCCACATCTGTCTACTAGGCTACTGTCACACTCCTCACATCTGTCTGCTAGGATACTGTCACACTCCCCACATCTGTCTGCTAGGATACTGTCACACTCCCCACACCTGTCTGCTAGGCTACTGTCACACTCCCCACATCTGTCTACTAGGATACTGTCACACTCCCCACATCTGTCTGCTAGGCTACTGTCACACTCCTCACACATGTCTACTAGGATACTGTCACACTCCCCACACCTGTCTACTAGGATACTGTCACACTCCCCACACTTGTCTACTAGGATACTGTCACACTCCTCACACATGTCTACTAGGATACTGTCACACTCCCCACACATGTCTACTAGGCTGCTGTCACACTCCTCACACATGTCTACTAGGCTGCTGTCACACTCCCCACACATGTCTACTAGGCTGCTGTCACACTCCTCACACATGTCTACTAGGCTGCTGTCACACTCCCCACACCTGTCTACTAGGCTGCTGTCACACTCCCCACATCTGTCTACTAGGCTGCTGTCACACTCTCCACACCTGTCTAATAGGCTGCCGTCACACACCCCACACATGTCTACTAGGCTGCTGTCACACTCTCCACACCTGTCTACTAGGCTGCTGTCACACTCCTCACACATGTCTACTAGGCTGCTGTCACACTCTCCACACCTGTCTACTAGTCTGCTGTCACACTCTCCACACCTGTCTACTAGGCTGCTGTCACACTCCCCACACATGTCTACTAGGCTGCTGTCACACTCCCCACATATGTCTACTAGGCTGCTGTCACACTCCCCACACCTGTCTACTAGGCTGCTGTCACACTCCCCACACCTGTCTACTAGGCTGCTGTCACACTCCCCACACCTGTCTACTAGGCTGCTGTCACACTCCCCACACATGTCTACTAGGCTGCTGTCACACTCCTCACACATGTCTACTAGGCTGCTGTCACACTCCCCACACATGTCTACTAAGCTGCTGTCACATTCCCCACTCCTGCTGCGTTTGACTTTTCTACATTTAACACAGCCGTCTTGAAAAACATCACGCTTGACCACATTGGAGATCTAGTCAGAACACTTCAAGTTTTCACGAATCATCATAGGCAAAGTCATCTTTCATTTAAATGTAATGCAGACGAAACTCTTTATTTTTAAGATGTAAACATGCCACATATTTATTGTTAAAACAGAACTATATTGGTATAATAATTTAAATAAACTATATTAATAACTGTATAAATAAACTGATATTTCGTTCAAACCTAGTTTCATCACCTTTCTTGGGGACCCCCGTGGCGTAGTGGTAGAGTCGCCAATTTGTTATTCCTCTGACTGCTTAGCCTCTCACCGCGTGGGTTCGAGTACCATTCGGGGCGAAGGACTTAATGTGACAAGGTATTCCAGCTGACCTGCGGTGTGCTGGTGGTTCTACCAGACATGTGTCTGGGGTCTACCTTCACCAAAAAGCTGGACGTTGCTATAATGATCACAAATGGTCGCTGCAATGTATTTAAAAAACAAAACAACATCTGCTTTCTCAATCATGACCGTGGTTACTTGGATATGAAATGCACGTGGCCCCTGGCGTGGACATGGGATGTACACAGACAGCAATTCTGTTTAAAGTTAAGTCTGAACAATTAAAACATGCCTGTGTTTACAGGTGAGCGCGCGTGTGTGTCTTTTGTTCAATAGAAGATGGATTGGAGCCGTGTGATTGAGCAGTGAGCAGTATGTGAAGTTTTCATGTATATACATACAATACTGTTCATTTTACTGCTTACTCCGGTGTGCTATTGTGCCTTTGTATTGTAGTGATTTATTATTTATAATCTTCATATTGGTTGGGGGAAATAAAGATTATATATAGATATTTTTATGTCAATAATAGGCAAGGCATTTGATGGGTTTTAGAGTACAGCAGCAACATGTATTTAGCCACCAAGCTACGCGTACTAGCCTTTGCAGTACACAGATGTAGGTTCGATACCTATTAAATATTATTTTTTCTTTTTATCTTTACTGAGTTGAACCGGACTCAGACGTCAGAAATTACAGAAATACGGGGTAGTTTGTTTAATACATATGAACTTACCCCATTCATACATCCTGGTGGACATGAGGCTATACAATTTGGGCCGTAAAATCCTGTTTCACAACCGTTACACACAATGCCTGGAATTTAAAGCAACACTTTTTCAGATATTAAACATCAAACCAATATAAAGGCAAACAGAAACAAGGGTTCTTTTTGTTTCTGTTTTATTTACCTCAAACGATTCTTCAAATATAAATAACAACAAAACTGGAAGAACGTGTTTTTGTTTTGTTTTATTTATCTCAAACTTTCATATTGTTTGTGTTGAATTTTATATAACGACAAACACTCGGCTATATGTCTTTAAAATACCGATACTAAAGCCTAACCCTTAGCTGCATGTATACGCCTTTTTACACCTTAAAAACCATTCACAATCATTAGCAGAATCTGAATGACTAAAGGTTTATATGTAGACTGGTTCAGCCTTAAATCTATTATTACAAGTTGAACATACATTTATTATAATCGATTTCTCGCTTTTTAAGAAAAACAAAAAGGTCAGGTGAAATTTCAAAATTATCGATGAACTATGAATACAATGATACAATTGATTTAATAACAATTCAGTGCCGTTTAACTTGTTTCATATTTGTTGATTTAATGACAATTCAGTGCCGTTTTACTTGTTTCATAATTGCTCATTTAATGACAATTCAGTGCCGTTTTACTTGTTTCATAATTGCTCATTTAATGACAATTCAGTGCCGTTTTACTTGTTTCATAATTGCTCATTTAATGACAATTCAGTGCCGTTTTACTTGTTTCATAATTGCTCATTTAATGACAATTCAGTGCCGTTTTACTTGTTTCATAATTACTGATTTAATGACAATTCAGTGTCGTTTTACTTGTTTCATAATTGCTGATTTAATGACAATTCAGTGCCGTTTTACTTGTTTCATAATTGCTGATTTAATGACAATTCAGTGCCGTTTTACTTGTTTCATAATTGCTCATTTAATGACAATTCAGTGCCTTTTTACTTATCTCATATTTGTTGATTTAATGACAATTCAATGACGTTTTACTTGTTTCATAATTACTGATTTAATGACAATTCAGTGCCGTTTTACTTGTTTCATAATTGCTCATTTAATGACAATTCGGTGCCGTTTTACTTGTTTCATAATTGCTGATTTAATGACAATTCAGTGCCGTTTTACTTATCTTATATTTGTTGATTTAATGACAATTCAGTGCCGTTTTACTTATCTCATATTTGTTGATTTAATTACAATTCAATGACGTTTTACTTGTTTCATAATTGCTGATTTAATGACAAGTCTGTGCCGTTTTGCTTATTTCATACTTGTGTTTTAATGACAATTCAGTTTCATTTTACTTATGTATACTTGTTGATTTAATGGCAATACAGTGTCTTTCTACTTATATCATATTTTTTATGTTTTATCACCCTAATGTTAAATATAATGCTGTATTTTAAACAATTTAACATAAGCTCATTAACAGAAATTCCTTTTGTCGGCAAGATAATTGTGCATACTTGCTGAAATAATGTAAAAGTATGCATACATAAATAATTGTGGCTGAAATGATTATTGCTAAGATGGTAAAACAATTACCTGAATGCAGCAGAAATAAGAGTGCCGCCGTTAAATACATCCTTCCTTGCCGTTCTCAAACAAAGTATTGCAACTGCGATAACAATACAAAGATTTGCTAAAGTCTCATTTTCAATCTTATAAATGACCGCAGCGCGGAAGTATAACAACAATGAAAAGGATGGTGTTCACGGCTGATATAATCTTCGCCAGGCGGAAATAAAACAATGTGATTGTGTGTTGTTTTTTCTTCGGATGTATCCGGATATTTCCGACACATGAATATTCATTCGGAACACCGCGGTTAATTCTGTCTTGTTGCATTCATTGCTTCGGATAATCATATTCTAACAAGAGACATTTACTATCAATAGAGATAAACTCTCATATATGTTTCAAGTCAGATAAATCGACACTAGCCAAATTATATAACTTTCTATGCAGCGGACATGTAAGGTCAAATACAACGTTGAGTTTTCCCTTACAGAGTCATAGTTTGGCTTACTGCAACAAATTATACTAATGCACAATTTCAAACTCTCTCTCTCTCTCTCTCTCTCTCTCTCTCTCTCTCTCTCTCTCTCTCTCTCTCTCTCTCTCTCTCTCTCTCTGTGTAAATCAGGCGTGGATACGCTGGAAAAATAACCGCGTGTTTTAAGGCTGAGAGAGTCACCTGCTCCTGAATGTGACGTTATCACCGATCCACGTGCCACAATCAATCGGAACACCTCTGATAATTCACGAGTCGTCTCTCAGATGTTTGTAGGTAGTCGGATCACCTCGGCCTTTTCTCTAAGCAGACGTCAAAACAAAGATGGTAGCTCGGATGACAGCTCAACACAGTACGATACCTGCAAAACTTCAATTTGTAACGGCTTCAAATTTAAATCAGCCAAGATTCATTTACCCAGCGCAGTAGACATGCAGCTGTGAAACGATGACATTGTTTATGTTTTGTGCGAACTACGTTTTAGCCATATTCTTCTTCCGCTTCCAGCGAACAAAACGATAGTGATTTCAGTAAGTATCATTGCACCAGATACATCCGAGTGATGATTGTCACGAGGACGGAATTACCAGAGGAGTTCCGAATGGCACCACAATGTGTAATCAGCCACACTGGAAAACAATGTACCAAGGAATCATTACATAAAGAGAGTTTTTAATTTTCCGTGGGAAACATTTTAACGAGCCAGGTTACATAGAGACTGAAAAAAAATGCTTGATTAAGTAAGAATGAAATAATATAAAGTCGTTTCACAGATGCCTTCCAGTAAACATTCTTAATTATTACATATCTTAAGAGGATTAGCAAGCCAACATTTAAAGTGCTGAAGAAGAAAAAATAAAATCATAACTTTCTATTAACGGACGTAAGGACTCCATAACATTGCACCCTGGTGTGTCATTGGCAGTTACCGTTGGTCGTTTACAGAAGCAGGACAAGAAAGCATTGGTGCGAAGCATCTGAAGTCGGTAACATACTACTGGTCAATAATTGTACATTTTGGCTAAACATTATCTGGAAGAAATAGTTACTTATTTAAAAAACAACACATCAGTGAACGTGAAAAACTAGATGGTCTTCATCTTACATAGATAATTGCATACCAAGAACCATGTAGTTTTGACAATGAAAGAGGTCTGCAACCCAACAAAGCTTGATGAAATGCCGCGTTAAAATTTCAGACATTTTAACAGTCAGACAGCATCTGACGCTAACGGATGTAAGCTGACAGGTCCACCCGGATGTAAGGATGGGGTAAATATAGGTATCATACCACTCCTGACCATGTGATAACAGATGTTAAAATATATTTTAATATAAAGGTTGTTTTTGTTTGTTGTAGGAGTTTTGTAAATAATACACATTTTATTCAGCCTAGTTAGTATGAATGTGTACCTTGAAGTCCCTTTTTTAAGTTTTACTACTTGTAACCATGGTAACAGTTTTACTACTTGTAACCATGGTAACAGTTTTAGTAGAACCAGCTTTTAAATAATCAAACATTTGGAACTACAGCTGCTGTTAGTAATTCTAGTTCAAGTTAAATGTACATGTAACAGGGACAGATCCAGAAAATGTTGGCCGGTGTATGTATGTATGTGTGTGTGTGTGTGGGGGGGGGGGGCGGTATATGACTCACGATCCATTCACAGTAAAGGGACCAAAGCAAAATTTACTTTAAAAGCTTAGTTTTGTTTATACTTATATGTATGTGTTTTCACACCTCCACTCTTTTACCTTGTTGGTGGAGGGATGTACCTCCCCACCCCATCCCCCTGCTTGATCCATCCCTGAAATGAAATGGTTGCTCACTCACCGTTCGTTATTCGTACTTGATAAACCGAATTATCGTGTTAGCAAATAAAACAATTCACGAATCTATGATTGTTTTTGTATTGTTTCTGATATACATTGCAGCGACCAATTATGATCATTATAGCAACGCCCAGCCTTTTGGTGGAGGCAGACCCCAGACACATGTCTGGGTAGAACCACCGGCGCACTGCAAGTCAGCTGGAAGACATTATCACAATAAGTCCTTCGCCCCGAACGGGACACGAACACACGCGAGGCTAAGCAGTCAAAGGAGTTACAAACCGGCGACTTAACCACTTCGACACGGGCGCCCATCACAAATATATGACTAATCTATGAATAATCTATTGTTTTAAAGAACAGACATATATTTAACAGAATACATAGCCAGACAATAATTTAAATTGAAAGATTGCAAACAATTTTATTTAACTGTTCTGTTTTAAGGGTGGTATCCGACAGTTTGACTAAATTTAATATATGTAACAATATCTGTCCACTGTTTAGGGTATTTGTTCACAGTTTCTGAAGAAACAATTATACTTTAGTCTAAGCCTTGACGATTTTCAACAGAATCTTAATTTTAGGGCAGTAACACTTGTTAATCAACACTTAAAACGATTATTAAATTTACATCTATAAATAAGAACGGTTGGGATTCCTACTAAAAATAGACATCGACGTCACTGCGGATGACGTGGATAAACTATTTACATAAGTGGTCATGTGTTTTGTTTTTTTTAAATAGCTAACGGTGCAGCGTGGCTCAGATAGGAAATGCATGTTTGTTATGACGATTGTGACGTTATGGTTCACTTTTCAGGCAGGTGTAGGACATCAATAAACATCATTTTGCGAGATCTGTTAAGAAAACTATGGCTTTCCAAGCTGTTTAATGAAAATAGTTTTGCTCCAAACTGTCGGCTTCCACCTTTAAAGGACAATGTGTTAAATAAAAATGCCGACTTTTTTAGTTTTCAACGAGCTTGCTGGTCCTGTTCTGTTTTATAACAAGCGCGTGTGTATAATTTCCAAGCATAGAACTTACACAAACCAAAGTATCTTTTTTGATTGCCGGCGCCTATATTTACTTCTATATTCTTCTCAATGAAGAACATATTTCTCTGTTAACTCCTTCGATTGCATGATGGGTAAGGTGAAACAACAGTAAACACATGTGTGACAACATTGCTTCTACAAACGGTAGGTCAACAACAGTGTACACATGCGTGACAACATTACCCCTACAAAGGGTAGGTCAACAACAGTGCACACATGCGTGACAACATTACCCCTACAAACGGTAGGTCAACAACAGTGCACACATGCGTGACAACATTACCCCTACAAAGGGTAGGTCAACAACAGTGTACACATGCGTGACAACATTACCCCTACACACGGTAGGTGAACAACAGTGTACACATACGTGACAACATTACCCCTACACACGGTAGGTCAACAACAGTGCACACATGCGTGACAACATTACCCCTACAAACGGTAGGTCAACAACAGTGCACACATGCGTGACAACATTACCCCTACAAAGGGTAGGTCAACAACAGTGTACACATGCGTGACAACATTACCCCTACACACGGTAGGTCAACAACAGTGTACACATGCGTGACAACATTACCCCTACAAACGGTAGGTCAACAACAGTGCACACATGCGTGACAACATTACCCCTACAAACGGTAGGTCAACAACAGTGCACACATGCGTGACAACATTACCCCTACAAAGGGTAGGTCAACAACAGTGTACACATGCGTGACAACATTACCCCTACAAAGGGTAGGTCAACAACAGTGTACACATGTGTGACAACATTACCCCTACAAAGGGTAGGTCAACAACAGTGTACACATGTGTGACAACATTACCCCTACAAAGGGTAGGTCAACAACAGTGTACACATGCGTGACAACATTACCCCTACAAAGGGTAGGTCAACAACAGTGTACACATGCGTGACAACATTACCCCTACAAAGGGTAGGTCAACAACAGTGTACACATGCGTGACAACATTACCCCTACAAAGGGTAGGTCAACAACAGTGTACACATGCGTGACAACATTACCCCTACAAAGGGTAGGTCAACAACAGTGTACACATGCGTGACAACATTACCCCTACAAAGGGTAGGTCAACAACAGTGTACACATGCGTGACAACATTACCCCTACAAAGGGTAGGTCAACAACAGTGTACACATGCGTGACAACATTACCCCTACAAAGGGTAGGTCAACAACAGTGTACACATGCGTGACAACATTACCCCTACAAAGGGTAGGTCAACAACAGTGTACACATGCGTGACAACATTACCCCTACAAACGGTAAGTCAACAACAGTGTACACATGCGTGACAACATTACCCCTACAAACGGTAGGTCAACAACAGTGCACACATGCGTGACAACATTACCCCTACAAAGGGTAGGTCAACAACAGTGTACACATGTGTGACAACATTGCCCCTACACACGGTAGGTCAACAAGAGTGCACACTTCATCTCATGGTGCAAATAATATCAAGTTTCCTCGCGCATCGCACAAAATGCTCGTTGTATATTATGCAATATTTTGGATCACCTCTGACGTCCTCACGAGCAGAAAAAAGAGTTTGTCGTCCAAAAACATCGCTAACGTTTGACTCATGGATGAGTATATTATGCACTCTAAAATCTAACCCTTAATTGGCCAGAAATCGGGATTTTCAGCAGAAGTGAAATTTTGTTTTGTACAAAACCGTTAGGAATTGAGACCAATGCAATTTGAAGCACTGAGGACGGGTCTCTGGAAGATACATAAAGATCGTGTTGTTGTCTGAAACGGGATATTCAAGTGATATACAAGTGATATTCAAGTGATATTCAAGTGAAATTAGTTTAGGTAAATCTAAAAGTCAATAAAGTGATAATATACGTGACGCATATCATATTTAACGGGTTTTTATATTGTACTAGTTTTAATTTTTCTTTCTTTGCTAAGGATAACTATTTATTGAACATTTTCCATTTTCTTCAAATTTGTGTCCTGTTGTATAAAACTTGCAGGGACAGGAAACAAATAACCAAACAACAATTGACCAAACAACAACAAGCAATTGTAGTATTTATATTTTCAACAAGGATTTATTTATTATACCCACACGAACTACTGGTGACATTAAAGTATTTTTATGTACGCACAAAAAAGGGAGATTATAAGACAACAACCAGCACCACTGCAATGATAACAGACCCAGGCTGGTCCACATGGCAGCATCGCCGATCCAACGCCAAGCTGGTGATGGTCTACACAGAACCTCATTGCCATACCATCTGCACAACACTTTTATCCGGTGACACTTGGCAGTCATGGCTAGGTATACAGATTCCATGTCTTAATCTGCCGTACCGATGGCATGATGTTCTCCTTGTAAGCCATGGAAATCTGTCTGTGGACCCAGCTTCATGGGTTTCATGAGTCACCTAGCCACAGCAGTCGGCCTTGTCTGTATATAAACTCATTTGATCTGTTTTAAATCCCGATGCAGGTGCTTGCTGTTAGTTGTCTTACATTGACGGGATATTTTTATTTACACTGTTTAATAGAAAAACCTTCATGAAACTGCGAGGTTGGAGCGCTCCACAAACCAGGTCGGTCCTTTTGCCGGATGGCCGTTCCAAGGCGGTAATTGCTGTTTTTTTTCTTTTTGTATGTTATGTCTCTTCTGTGTTTTTTGTTACATTTACCTTGTTTGCCTTAGTCAAGAGGTATTTTGATTTTTCTTATTTACTTATTTCAACAGAGGACTTGTCATGGGATCATAATTGTCAGAGTTAATGTGTTTTAATCGCTGTAACCGGGCACATATACAGCAAACCATGTTGTCATTACACCCTGTACGAATATGCCCAAAAGAGGGATTAATTATGTACACGACTGAAGGTGAATACAACTTGAACATGGAGAACTTTGATTCACGACGACTGTACGGACACAAGTGACATACACGCCACATATTTACACCGCATAACAACATTGCATGAATATGATTATAAGTTATTTTCGAAGGTTCGGACCTCTGACCTAGAGCGCTGGAAGAAGCAAACGTTCGGCACATAGGTCAGAAAGTTAATTATTGCTGGTCTTCGGAGACGACAGGCCCTCCATGAGGAGGTCAATCGGTGCGTTATTCGCAACAAACAAAGGTTCTCTCTCTCTGGGAATATTATACTATTCTTCTACTGTTGGTACGCAAGCCTTATGCACGACTACTAAAAACCGCAGTGTGTGATAGGACAATTCAAAATACGGACCTAAATGACCAAGTTTACATTGAACAATAGTTAAAGGAAGTAAGAAGTCAAAGGAAAAATGCATTAAACACATAAAACACGATAAAACAATAAGGCTTTGTTTGATAGGAAATGCTTTTTGCTGAAGTCCGCGATAAAGAATAACAATATAGCACAGGGACACTTATGAGGGATTGGGATTTGCCGGCATTTTTGCCGATACTGTACAGCAACATTTCTATCAGTATAGCACAGGGGCACTTGTGAGGTTCCAAGGGACTGAAACCCGGCCGGTCCATTATACTGACACCGAGGAGTCAGGTGCAATGTTGTCCCCTAAACCCCGAGCGTTAGGAGTGAAGCCACTACTACCAACTTTAAAGTCTTTGGTATGACCCGGCCGGGATTTGAACCCACGACCTCCCGATCCGCAAGCCGATGCTCTACACATTCGATGCATTTCCTTTTAATGTAACAATCGACATATTTAAGGTACATGCTAAAAGCAAATGATATAAAAATGTAAATCGCTTGATACCCATTTTGGTGATTAAAAATAGCTGTCCTTTTAGATCAATTCCCGAAGGTTTCCTTACATACCCATTCTATATACAGACTATGACAACACTATTTTTTTAGTTTTGCATATTGACGCATCTCACCCAGCCGATGTTAGTGTATTTGTGCTTCCGCATAGTAAAATAGGTCAGTGTAAGAATATCATATGTATGATAACATCATCGCAAATAAACGTACGTGAATAGTGTCTATACAGGAAGTATATTGTCTTTGTGTAGAAGTCTAATTGTCAGCAATGTTTATAACGGATGTTGACTCATTGGTTTGTTTTTGTTTTTGTTTTTTCTTTTCATTTTTTGATGTGAACTGTGAAAGTGAATGTAGAATATGTTCCTGTAAGTGTTCCGTAAATAAAGACATTATAAAATATATGTGACTTGTCCATCTAATTAACTCCTTCATTTATCATAATGAATATTGGATTTGATTACTATCTCTAGTATTTTGAATTATTCAGATTCACATTGAATGAAGATAAAGTGACTGTCAAATAAGTATTCATAGGGACTTTTAACTAAACATGATATGTAGTTGTATGCTGTTCTTAAATATCGTCTATTTATAAGAGGTCACACCGGACCTGGTATCGAAATCAGTAGAGCGTCGGCTCCAGATACCGGAGGCCACTAGTTCAATCCCGGGCCGCGACGTACCAATGTCGTTAAAAATGATAGTGGTATAGCTCCCTTGCTAACGCTCAAGCAAATATAAGGGTAGTTCCACGACTGGTTGGCCCGGTGTCAGGATAATGTGACTGGATGTGGTATCATGCCCAATGTTCACGGCTATACCCAGTGAAGGCAGCACTGTAACTGCTTCAAGTGGACACCGTGTCCAGATATCTGAATACTGTTGGTAGGACGATAAACCCAACCAACAAACATAAGAGGTTAGATGTTAAATTGGCCTAAAATATGAATCGAAATAAAGTTTTACCATTGTGATTGCTTCGTTCAGTTCAGTTTAGATAGAGCAAAGGTAATGTTGCACCTAAAATTGACGAACATCTACATTAGGGTTTAAATGCTTCAAAACTTAAGTTTTAGGGTTCGAATACCGGTATGCGCACGAACTTTTTCTTTCTACTTTTTCACTTTGACAAGTATTTCTGCGTCACTCTAGCAGATTAAGATGGAAACGTGTATAATTTTAAATTTATTTCTGTAAATGAATTCAAATTGTATGATTTGTACTAAATTTGATTACAAATTCGTTACCTGGTATACTCAAAATCTGAAAAAATCACAACCATGTGGTGAAATAATTATTTTTTTTTATTTTGCAGCATCAATCAAAATACTTATAGAACATTTTTGGCAACCCTGAAATAAATCGTTTGGCTATCAAGAAGTCGGTGCTGTTTGAAATAAAGTACAGTAAACAGAAACACATGGGGGACAATGTCTTGGGCATGCAAACATTTACATTCCGATAGTTTAAGACAAACAATTCAATCGACATGTTCGGTTGGTTTGTCTTATTCTGTATATGTTCCCAAATGATACTCAAAAACTAAAACACTTCTCCTAAAGAGGATATAACATAATATTAGAATTGATCTTATTTTTAAAAAAGAGATACCTTTAATATCAATTTTAGAAAACAAAAATACCCACAGTTTCATATCTGGATGGAGAAATGTCTTACAATTTGTCATCACGTCCACATTAAAGTGTACAACACATCCGTTGTGTTAATTTTCAAAATCTATATATTTTATATTACACTTGATTTACCTTAAGTCGATTAATGAAATGTGTAATTCCAAAGGTGAGTTAAAATAACATTTATGAGAGAAAACACTTATAAAACAAACTAATTAATTGCCATTTTTTTCTTTTACATTATCTAAATAGAGTTTGCAATATTTTACTTATTGGACTTTAATTATTGGACATATAATTCAGTCGATAAAAAAATCACGGCTAAACTGGTAGCATCTGTAAAACTGGTATTTATCAAATTGCTTACAATATAAGTGTGTTTGTTTTGCCATACATACTTTGTTCAAATTTGTATGGACACAAAGTATACAACAAATCGGTTGTGTTAATTTTCAAATTCTATATATGGGTTTGATATTTGTTTATTTGTGAGGCGTTCTGATAGTTTTGCTATCACCAGTGAACAATGTCGAGAAAGATCCACTGCAGCAATTGGACAATTATCCCTCCGATGTATAAGGAGGGATGATACTTACAGGATCACCAATCGGAACTCCTCGGGTAATTCCGTCCTAGGGACAATCCTCCCCGGATGTAGCAATGATACTTACAGGATCACCAATCGGAACTCCTCGGGTAATTCCGTCCTAGGGACAATCCTCCCCGGATGTAGCAATGATACTTACAGGATCACCAATCGGAACTCCTCGGGTAATTCCGTCCTAGGGACAATCCTCCCCGGATGTAGCAATGATACTTACAGGATCACCAATCGAAACCCCTCGGGTAATTCCGTCCTCGGGACAAGCATTCCTCGGATGTATCTGGTGCTATGATACTTACAAAAATCACGATTGTTTTGTTCGCCGGAAGTCGGAAGAAGAATATGCCTATAATGTAGTTCACACAACCATAAACAATGGCATCGTATGACAGTTGTGTGACTCCTGCGCATTGTAAATTAAAATTGGATGATTTGAATTTAAAGCCGCCACAAATTTTTAGTTTTGCAGGCATCGTACTGAAGTGAGCTGTCATCTTTGTTTTGACGTCTGTCTAAAAGTAGTCCCATTTAGGGAAATGGCCGAGGTGATCCGACTACCATATATACATCCGAGAGACAGAATCACGCCACAAGAAGAGTACGCCATAAAAAGTTCTTACCAAAAGCGACACGTGAAGTGTAATGAATTATTTCAGCTTATAAACTTTCATTTATTAAGTTACTTTCCACATCTCCTGAGATCGACATACGACTGCTCTTGCATTTTCAGTAGAGATAATAAAACATTTATCTTTGTTGTTTTGGTGAAGTTATAAGCACCAATTTTTATTTTCGCAGGGTTTCCCGCTATACATCCGAGAGATGAGTCGGTAAATATCCGTTCCGATTGCCACCGCAGGTCAACTGGAAGAGCTCTCCACATGTAAGTAGTTTTCGCGTCTACCAAGACTTGAACTCACACAGGGACTAAAGGTTGATAAACGATGGTTATGAAGCATCTGTCGATGTGGTCAAATGTACTATAATACCCCCGGTCCCCCGTTGCTTCTTTTTTAATTTCAAATATTTTTGTTGATAATATTTGATTTTGTCAATATACTATGATTGAAGTTAATATTTTGTTATTACTGTGTTGTTGTTAAATGTTGGTAAATCCAGAAAGGATGGCGCAAATGTTCTTAAAAATATCACAAGATACTGATTTAATTGATAATATTAATTGAATATAATAAAAATTTCAATAAACAGATGCCATGTGTCAATGCTAAGGTTAGTTCGAATCATTCATCTTGATATACAATTTCCGGTTTGAAGAACTCATCACAGGAAACGTACTTCAGACACTTAAACAAAGGTTAGTGTTTTCCCACCATTGTTTGCACTGTCGTGTACTGATAAAGACTAGACTCGTGGTCTTAGTCATTTCCTACTGTTATATAGTGTACCGCAGACCGGCGCTCCAAATTCAATAAAGACACGTCATCAGCCAGGCTGGTTTGAAGTACAAATGCGGCTGTTAGATTACTGACAAAGAATATCGTTACAGATATGTCTACTATATGCTGAAAATTACTCGAGATATTTTTAATCATTGTGACTTCTCATTTTAAGTTGAAGACACCTGAACAGTATTGTCACACTAAATTGAAATAACCACGGTGAATTATTATTGCACCAGTAGCAGGCTTTCTTTACTCATTCAAACAATATGTGTATCTTTCTAACATACTTTAGTAAGATGTATAGGTATATACATATTGTCAGGTAAACGTTTGGTTTGGATCGGCTTCTTGAAAAGGTTAGATAATCTCTGGGGTTTTGAGGGAGTTATATCACAATCATACACATCTCTGTGGAAATTGAACCTTTTCATTGGCTGAAAGTAAAGTATATACATCACGTCATCAAATTCACTCCATAAATTGAAATTTGGGAATTTAAATAAACTGCGCCCTTTGGATGAAAAAAACAGCCACGTGAATGGCGTGCTAGTATGACGACACTGACCAGAATAGCTTGTATTGTACTGATGTTTGCTTTTTGTTAATTGCTCCTAGATTCGATAGAAACTGTGCATTAATTAAAACTTTATTAAATACTGTGAAAATTGTAGAAAATTGCATGAAATTATTCCTCAACTTTGAAGAAAATAATTATTCAAAATACTAAAAAATAACGATTTTATGCATGCTACTTCACGGGGTAAAAATGAATAACAGGTTGTTTTTTTTGTTTTATTTTATGCAGCAGCCACACAATGACATTTAACAACACTAATTATATGATTAAAGGTCATTCAAACAAGCACGGAAGTAAAAACAACAACAACAACAACAACAGAAAGCTGGGAAATCCATTAAACATGGCCTTAAGCTATAACGTTATTTTTAAAATAACAAATGCAATTATACACTATATACATGATAAACATGATAGAAAACAAATGTTAAATTCCGTCGCTATTCAAACCCACACATGCATGCTTCCGCATGGTTGTCAATAGCATTCTTCAAACATGGGAAGATGTTGGTCAACTTTCTTACATTTTTTCTTTTTGTACTTCGAAAAAAGTATGTTGAAATCTAAAGCACGCATTAATTACCATTGTTTCCCATGTTCGTTTTATAAAAGAAATTTGCATTATTCGTTTGACAAAGAGTTTACTGGAACAGCGCTAGTTCGCGAAACTTCCATCGGATGTACAAGTTTGACGGATAAAACAGTACAAACATGTCAGTGACTATAACATTATAAAAAATCAGAATAAATGTTTTTATTTTAGCTATTGCTGTTCCACATGTAGTTAAAATTGTACATCTAACGAAATGCAAAGTATAGGTTAAGAACTAAAAAGCTTATGTTCTAAAAAAAATTGCTTCTTAAAAACTTTTTTTTATCGCGTATTATTTTTTTTTGTATAAAAGTCACAATTCGGTACATATCATTGTGATATATGCATCGGTGATGGTCGTCTGGAGGACAGATTTATCCTGGAATTTCATATTAAGTGTATAGTTGTTCCTGACGTTACAGAACATTTTTCTTTTCTACCGGGGCGTTTTAATGTTTGTTTTTTGCCATGGAATAGAAATTCCATGCAATTCTTACACATGTAGTTACAGTAAACATTACAGTTATTATTTAATACTTCAATTATAGGTGCTACTGCATGCCGAATACCCAGTATGTTTATCTATCCAGCCAACCCAGTATCATCATGTTTATCTATCCAGCCAACCCAGTATCATCATGTTTATCTATCCAGCTAACCTAGTATCATCATGTTTATCTATCCAGCCAACCCAGTATCATCATGTTTATCTATCCAGCCAACCCAGTATCACCATGTTTATCTATCCAGCCAACCCAGTATCACAATATGTATATATCCAGCCAACACAGTATCACCATGTTTATCTATCCAGCCAACCCAGTATCATCATGTTTATTTATCCAGCCAACCCAGTATCATCATGTTTATCTATCCAGCCAACCCAGTATCATCATGTTTATCTATCCAGCCAACCCAGTATCATCATGTTTATCTATCCAGCCAACCCAGTATCATCATGTTTATCTATCCAGCCAACCCAGTATCATCATGTTTATCTATCCAGCCAACCCAGTATCATCATGTTTATCTATCCAGCCAACCCAGTATCATCAGGTTTATCTATCCAGCCAACCCAGTATCATCATGTTTATCTATCCAGCCAACCCAGTATCATCATGTTTATCTATCCAGCCAACTCAGTATCACAATATGTATATATCCAGCCAACACAGTATCACCATGTTTATTTATCCAGCCAACCCAGTATCATCATGTTTATCTATCCAGCCAACCCAGTATCATCATGTTAATCTATCCAGCCAACCCAGTATCATCATGTTTATCTATCCAGCCAACCCAGTATCATCATGTTTATCTATCCAGACAACTCAATATCACAATATGTATATATCCAGCCAACACAGTATCACCATGTTTATTTATCCAGCCAACCCAGTATCATCATGTTTATCTATCCAGCCACCCGAGTATCATCATGTTTATCTATCCAGCCAACTCAGTATCACCATGTTTATCTATCCAGCCAACCCAGTATCATCATGTTTATCTATCCAGCCAACTCAGTATCACAATATTTATATATCCAGCCAACCCAGTATCACCATGTTTATCTATCCAGCCAACCCAGTATCATCATGTTTATCTATCCAGCCAACTCAGTATCACAATATTTATATATCCAGCCAACACAGTATCATCATGTTTATCTATACAGTCAACCCAGTATCATCATGTTTATCTATACAGTCAACCCAGTATCATCATGTTTATCTATACAGTCAACCCAGTATCACCATGTTTATCTATACAGTCAAGCCAGTATCATCATGTTTATCTATACAGTCAACCCAGTATCACCATGTTTATCTATACAGCCAACCCAGTATCATCATGTTTATCTATACAGTCAACCCAGTATCACCATGTTTATCTATCCAGCCAACCCAGTATCACCATGTTTATTTATCCAGCCAACCCAGTATCACCATGTTTATATATCCAGCGAACCCAGTATCACCATGTTTATATATCGAGCCAACCCAGTATCATCATGTTTATCTATACAGTCAACCCAGTATCACCATGTTTATCTATCCAGCCAACCCAGTATCACCATGTTTATTTATCCAGCCAACCCAGTATCACCATGTTTATATATCCAGCGAACCCAGTATCACGATGTTTATATATCCAGCCAACCCAGTATCACCATGTTTATCTATCCAGCCAACCCAGTAACACCATGTTTATTTATCCAGCCAACCCAGTATCACCATGTTTATATATCCAGCCAACCGAGTATCACCATGTTTATCTATCCAGCAAACCCAGTATCACCATGTTTATATATCCAGCCAACCCAGTATCATCATGTTAATCTATCCAGTCAACCCAGTATCACCATGTTTATCTATACAGCCAACCCCGTATCACCATGTTTATCTATCCAGCCAACCCAGTATCACCATGTTTATATATCCAGCCAACCCAGTATCACCATGTTTATCTATCCAGCCAACCCAGTATCACCATGTTTATCTATCCAGCCAACCCAGTATCACCATGTTTATCTATACAGCCAACCCAGTATCACCATGTTTATCTATCCAGCCAACTCAGTATCATCATGTTTATCTATCCAGCAAACCCAGTATCACCATGTTTATATATCCAGCCAACCCAGTATCACCATGTTTATCTATCCAGCCAACCCAGTATCACCATGTTTATCTATCCAGTCAACCCAGTATCACCATGTTTATCTATCCAGCCAACAGACGCTTTCACCCTTCCTTGGAACCTTTGTTTAATCATACCTCGCTGTTTCATGGCCGTGGGATTTTAGGCTGGTAAACGTTATTTTTCATGAATGATCATAGCAACAAGTGGTCCAATGAAAATGTGCGTTACATCGAGGCATCTCTTGAATTCAAGATGGCCGCACAAACCTGCAACGTATTTCGTTTACAATTTATAATCATTCATTGGCTGAATTTCCGTGTTGTTTTGGGCACGGAGACAATTAAATTATTCATGTATTTATTCATGTGTTGACAAGGAAAGACATACTGTGGGTTCCGACAATGACTTTCATAGAAAAAGACAAACTGTAATTCTGTACTCATCGTCGTATTAATCAGCTTTATTCACCTTACATTTTCTCAAAACGATTTATTTACTTTTCACATAATTAATATCATAAACATCATCCAGCGCACTTATTATGAAGGAATACTGACTCTACTAGAAATCAATTTACATTTTCTCAAAAGATAAATCAGCGTTACACTACTTGCTACGTCAATCATTTTGTTTATCAGACCAGTTGTTTAACCACCCCACACTTTCCCAGAAAGATACATCAACGTTACACTACTTGCACAGTTGTTTGAATTATTTTGTTTATCAGACCAGCTGGTTATCTAAACAACTTACATTTCCCAGAAAGAAACATCAACTTACTGGACTGTCGTTGATAGAAATGTTTGTTTAAGCTAAACCGTCTAACCTGTACATTCACCTGACCAGGTCAGGTCAATTGACCATATTTAAACAGGTAAGCGTAACTTGACACTACTTGCATTAGAGTACGTATCATTAGAGTACGTATCATGTTCAACATCAGTTATTAAAGGCATTAAAATGACCTTCCTTAAAGACCACCAAATATAGCACGAAGATTATGAGAACATAACTGAGAGGGACAAAAACCTCTTAATTTGTGTACTGTACACTGGGACGTCATGGGACTCAGGTCGTAAAACAATTGGTCACACTTGATGCACTTTGGATTACAGTTCTGCTATTGTTTATCATAAGTCTCTGATTCCACTGCAGATTGAGGCTGTGTCCAATCCCAACCTTTGTGCCCTTGACTGTGTTGCCAGATACGATCGTGTTGTTGACACATTACAATGTTCAATGCCTTGAATCAGTCATTCTATTTCATACAGGTTAGTTTAACTTGACACTAACTGCATCGTCATAAAGGTTTTCCTCGTCATCTGCCTGCATCTGTAGCTGTCCGGAAAATTGTGGTGTCTGTAATCTACCGTCGCTTGTGTATCCAAATAAATTGACATTGCTAAAGATCGCCATTGAGCTCCTTTCTTCAATCTGAGCATGGCCGTTAGAAGATGTCTTTAAGGTGTGCATTGCCGAAGAAATCCGGGTTGTTGATTGTGTGCTTGTTGAATCTCTTTGTACACACACGGTTTGGGTCTTGCATTGAGCGACAGCAGTGTGTATCCCGTCTGCTCCGTTTGTTTGATTTGAATGCAGAAAGGCTAGACAAGAATTTGCGGAAGAAGGAACGATATTTCTAGCCAAGGAATACTCTGTACGGATTTGTTCGGTCTCTTTTGCATTAACATTTGCCGATTGATTTTGCTTTCTCTTTGTAAAATGATTGTGATTGTGAGTTCTTTGTTTAAAACGATTTTCTGAAGCCAGAGAAGGATTCTTATCCAATAACATTGCCCTTTGTTTTCTCGTTAATTCTACAACCCCCGTAGAGTCATATTCATAATCATTATCACAGGATCCCATAGAAAGAGCATTACCAAGTCTTAGCCGACTGTTGAGAAATGCTCTGTCGTAAAGATTCTCATCTTCGTATCCTGGATTCTGGCCGTATCCCGTTGTCTTAACCGGGAGTAATGGAGCATTAAACGTTGACATGGACGTATTCTTCGACAATACCAGTTTCGATTGTTGGCCTGCTCTCTGGTTTGAAAATGAAACTTCAGAATACAACATGGTGTTTAAATTCAGCATGGGTTCTTTACTTATGTATGTTTTATTCACAACGGTAAACGCCGCATTTTGGTGTGGTGAAGGAGTCTGATGTATTCCAGTGGAGGGTTGATGGTAGATGGATATGTCTGAACATGTTTCAGGTGTGCAAGAGATTTGGTTGTGGCTGTCCAAATTATAAACTCTGGGGGCTAGTCGTATTGGTGATGTCGCAATCGTATTATTGTCAGCAACATTGCTTGATTCACGTCCGTTTGAGGGGTTATTATTAGACTGACCTGTAAGTAATGAAGATGGTTTCATTACTATTCTGTTATTACTGACAAAGTAAATATATCATATATTAATATAAATCAAATGTCTCCAACATTCTACATCTCAATGACTTGATACGTTGTCAAATATAAAAGGTACACAAGAACAAATCTTGAATTCGGAAGTATGACAATGTATTTTCAGCATACATTAAAATTTTAGACAATACGCTTTAGGGAAAGGTATACACATGCCAGTCGACTGTAAACGTGACACAAACACAGAGACAATGCACAAACGTTGATGTGTTCCTTTAAGTCTGCTATATCTGTAATTGCAAGCCGCATTGTCAACATCGGTACACTCGGTTTCTTTTGTTAAACAATACCTCGCCAAACTGTTGCGAATTCGTATTAATGCCTGCTTTATAATTGCAAGCTAGTCTTTATTGTTGCAAGTTAACCTGTTTAAGAGCGGCGTCAATTATGCTTATATCAGCAGCTTCCTGCGAAGGGCCGTAACTGTGTTATGATTTACGATCTGGGCTCTTCTAGCTCTTCGAGATGCTTACCTGTATCAGCGTTTTGAAGCAAGCGTCTGGCTGTTCTAGTCGAGCGTTCTTGTTTTCTTCGCTTTGAAATCTTTTTCTTTTTCATCCATTTGAATCTGCAACTGTAACGAAGTATGTGTTCGTGGACAATAATTCAATCACGTGACACTGTCAAAGCAATACACAAATTTATTGGTCAGCCTTTGATCTATAGAAATAATCATTCCTCTTCCTAAAAGAACACAGACTCCTAATAGAACAAAGACTGTGTTTTGGTTAAATTAAGATATAACCGGAAGTCAACTAATGTTAATTGTAATTATTCTGGAGCTCCATAAACCAAAGTAAGCACTCAACCTTATGCCGGTTGATAGTTGCAAGGCGATTATTGTTAATTGTCCCTATGTTTTTTTTTTAAATTTAGTATTGCGTCTCAGTGCTTGGTCACTTTGATATTTGTTTGTCACTTTGTTTGGTGTATAATTAGATATTTCTATATCATATTTTTTATTATTGTTAAACTTTTAATCATTCCAAGGGAGGGGGCGGGGCGCTTCTTTTTATAGCAGCTCCTGATATATACAATCACTATTGGTTTATACGTTAAAGATGGTATCCGATAGATTGCCTATATTAAATGCACGTACTAATATTTAACCACTACTTTGGATAATTGTTATACCTTTTGCATAACTCCGTACTTTAATCGTTATAAAGACGATTTTGAACACTAACTTTATTGTTAGGCTGTACTAATCGCGAAAGATAATCTCTTCCTGTTTAGTCTTTCCAACTCTATAAAAGCGCAATAATGGTCTCTGCTAAAAGTAGATATCGACCTCAGAGTGCATTAACCGGATGGCTATATCAAAGTGGTCACGTGGGTGGTTTTCTAAGTGTAGTAATAGCTATCTCTGCAGCATGGATTGGAAAGGAATCACCTGTCTTTGCAATGAGGGGGGGGGGGGGGGCGTGGGGGGTGTTTTTGACTGTTCACAGATTCTTTGGCATCAATGAACGCATATTGCAAGACCTTTCCAGGTACCAGTGACTTATTTGGTTATTGGAGAAAAAATGGACCAAACTGTCGGATACCACCTTTAATATATAAATAGTCGATGCTTCACTATGTTGTACCAACTGCTACATACATCAAAACTAGCCGACTGAGGATTTTGTGCTCCCGCATTGTAAATTGTTTATGCTATATATTACAATTTATAGAATATAAATAAGATAATGATGTATTTATCTATATTTAAAATGTTCACATATTGGTGTACGCCACGTGTGTATACACAATTTGCTTTACCGTATGTAAGTTTCTAAAGAACTCTCTGTAAGCGATTTTAACCACTTGGCCAACAAGTACATGGGACATGTTTAAAACACGGCGCGGCCGTACAATAAGTACGGCGCTCAAGAGAAAACACGACCCTTCCCCTTAACTTCTTTATTTCGCAAGATATCTTCGAAATTCTTTTGGCATATTACATGATACACTTATGGCTATCTTGGAAACATTTTATATTGAAATTTTTCCAATTAGAAGTTTATACAATTCTGCCTCAAAGTTGGGTCATTTTTGGTCAAAATAAATCCAGCAATGGAAAATACGGCCCTACCGACTTTTTTAATTTCTCAAAATATGTTGTACGTTGGATCTCTGTTGTTTTAATATATTGCTTTTAGGATAATCTTTATTCAGTTGTATATATATAATTACGCTTGGAGTAACCTTTATGAACAATTTAACTCCCCTTACCATATGATCACTGCCGGCAGGACAATAACAACGACTCCAGGGATCATATACGTCATAAGCTGGACGACGTTTAGGTCTGAAGAAAATTTAATATTATAAAATATCTAAAAGAACATATATTTCGTTAAAATTATGAGTATTTGCATTTATATAGGAATAACAACATGCTATATTAATAATTGTATATATGTATCCCCAAAGCAGGATCTTCGCGATTTAATGCAGAGTATCTCTGCATGACAGTTATTAATACATACATTTGATGAGAGATGATATTGTGAACTTTGGGCCATTTGTAACTGGGACCAAAGCTCTACTCATGGTGAAACTATACTCTCTTTCATGCTGTTTCATTCTCAAGGTCATTGTTTGGCGACTTGAGTTTATCTCTGGTATTACTTACTAACTGTCCCTTGACAATAATTGTAAATGTAAATTGGCACTGTCGCATTTCATTTTGATTTCTTCATGTAAATTCTCCATGTTGTAAAATAATCTTGTACTTGGAGGAATATAAAATTATGATCTATTCTAATGTGGTACTATACAGAGTGTACCAGATAGTTAACTTATTTACATAGTCGCTTACTTTTGTGTGTACTGTAAACATATGACTTAGAAAGTTGTATTTGTTTGTTTCAGAGTGTTCATTCAGACAGTAGAGATAAAACTACTCACTTAAGCCTGGATTTCTGTTATATAAAGCACTAAAATGAGACAAAAACTTTCCTTCTGATTAGGAATGCATTTAGAGGGACTTTTATGCAAGTAAACATTTTATAATCACCACACAACATATTACCATGAATTCAGAAACAATACCATTTCAGTTACCTGGACAACGCAGACGTTGACAGGTTGATCGGCAAACATCTGAGGACGCGTTGACACACGCTTCACACTGTTTCGGGCACTCAATGCACGTAAAATTATTATCAAAGAAACCATCTTTGCACCCTTGGTTGCATTTACCATCCATTCCGCAGGATTTATTAGAGCAATTAGCACACGTTTGATCACAGTCTGGTCCATAAAACCCGTGCTTGCAAGACGTACATATGTCTCTATTATCAGCACTACACGTGGCGCAAAATTTGTTGCAAGTGCAGTTAGGAGCGTCAAAGCCAACTTTGCAGCCAAAAGTACAGTTTCCGTCTTCGTCGCATATCTGGAAAAAACAACAACATAAAAAGCCAAAACAAACTTTTACATTTTGTTTTGTTTTGTTATTTGTTTTCTGTTGCTGTTGTTTTTTGTGTTTTGTTGTTGTTGTTGTTTTGTGTGTGTGCTTTTGTTGTTGTTCTTTTTTGTTTGCTTTTTTGTTTTTCTTTGTGTGTGTATTTTAATGCAAGCGACGCAATTAAAAGAACTGATTGTATTTAACATAAAATAATATTATTCTAAGTGTGTTTCTAAGCATCATACTGTGCCCATAGCAAAGCTAACCATGATTAACTGGTAAAACTGTAGTATCTTTGCCGCATCATGTGACTTTTGTTTACAAGGCGGCTGCCACATTCCTCACACCTGTCTACTTGGCTGCTGTCATACTCCTCACACCTGTCTAGTAGGCTGCATACACACTACCCACACCTGGCTACCAGGCTGCTGTCACACTCCCCATACCTGTCTACTAGGCTGCTGCCACACTCCCATACCTGTCTACTAGGCTGCTGTCACCCTCCCCACATGTCTACTGGGCTACTGTCACACTCCCCATACCTGTCTACTAGGCTACTGTCACCCTCCAAATACCTGTCTACTGGGCTACTGTCACACTCCCCATACCTGTCTACTAGGCTACTGTCACCCTCCCCATACCTGTCTACTAGGATACTGTCACACTCCCCACATGTCTACTAGGCTGCTGTCACCCTCCCCACATGTCTACTAGGCTACTGTCACACTCCCCATATCTGTCTACTAGGCTACTGTCACCCTCCCCACACCTGTCTACTAGGCTACTGTCACACTCCCCATACCTGTCTACTAGGCTGTTGTCAACCTCCCCACACCTGTCTACTGGGCTACTGTCACACTCCCCATACCTGTCTACTAGGCTACTGTCACACTCCCCATACCTGTCTAATAGGCTGCTGTCACCCTCCCCACATGTCAACTGGGCTACTGTCACACTCCCCATACCTGTCTACTAGGCTGCTGTCACCCTCCCCACATGTCTACTAGGCTACTGTCACACTCCCCATACCTGTCTACTAGGCTACTGTCACACTCCCCATACCTGTCTACTAGGCTACTGTCACCCTCCCCACACATGTCTACTAGGCTACTGTCACACTCCCCATACCTGTCTACTAGGCTACTGTCACCCTCCCCACATGTCTACTGGGCTACTGTCACACTCCCCATACCTGTCTACTAGGCTGCTGTCACCCTCCCCACATGTCTACTAGGCTACTGTCACACTCCCCATACCTGTCTACTAGGCTACTGTCACACTCCCCATACCTGTCTACTAGGCTACTGTCACCCTCCCCACATGTCTACTGGGCTGCTGTCACCCTCCCATACCTGTCTACTAGGATACTGTCACCCTCCTCACACCTGTCTACTAGGCTACTGTCACCCTCCCCACACCTGTCTACTAGGCTACTGTCACCATCCCCACATGTCTACTAGGCTACTGTCACCCTCCCCACATGTCTACTAGGCTACTGTCACACTCCCATACCTGTCTACAGGGCTACTGTCACACTCCCCATACCTGTCTACTAGGCTACTGTCACACTTCCCACACCTGTCTACTAGGCTACTGTCACCCTCCCCACATGTCAACTAGGCTATTGTCACCCTCCCCACATGTCTACTAGGCTACTGTCACCCCCCCCATACCTGTCTACTAGGCTACTGTCACACTCCCCACATGTCTACTAGGCTACTGTCACCCTCCCAATACCTGTATACTAGGCTACTGTCACACTCCCACACCTGTATACTAGGCTACTGTCACACTCCCCATACCTGTCTACTAGGCTACTGTCACCCTCCCAATACCTGTCTACTAGGCTACTGTCACACTCTCCACACCTGTATACTAGGCTACTGTCACACTCCCACACCTGTCTACTAGGCTACTGTCACACTCCCCACACCTGTATACTAGGCTACTGTCACACAACCCACCTGTCTACTAGGCTACTGTCACCCTCCCCATACCTGTCGACTAGGCTACTGTCACCCTCCCCACACCTGTCTAATAGGATACTGTCACACTCCTCACACCTGTCTACTAGGCTACTGTCACACTCCTCACACCTGTCTACTAGGCTACTGTCACACTCCCCACATCTGTCTACTAGGATACTGTCACACTCCTCACACCTGTCTACTAGGCTACTGTCACACTCCCCATACCTGTCTACTAGGCTACTGTCACACTCCCCACACCTGTCTACTAGGCTACTGTCACCCTCCCTTCATGTCTACTAGGCTACTGTCACACTCCCATACCTGCCTACTGGGCTACTGTCACACTCCCCACACCTGTCCACTAGGCTACTGTCACACTCCCCATACCTGTCTATTAGGCTACTGTCACACTCCCCACACCTGTCTACTAGGCTACTGTCACCCTCCCTACATGTCTACTAGGCTACTGTCACACTCCCCACACCTGTATACTAGGCTACTGTCACACTTCCCACCTGTCTACTAGGCTGCTTTTACCCTCCCCACATGTCTACTAGGCTACTGTCACCCTCCCCATACCTGTCTACTAGGCTACTGTCACACTCCCCACACCCGTATACTAGGCCACTGTCACACTCCCACATCTGTCTACTAGGCTACTGTCACACTCCCCATACCTGTCTACTAGGCTACTGTCACACTCCCCACATGTCTACTAGGCTACTGTCACACTCCCCATACCTGTCTACTAGGCTACTGTCACACTCCCCATACCTGTCTACTAGGCTACTGTCACCCTCCCCACATGTCTACTGGGCTGCTGTCACCCTCCCATACCTGTCTACTAGGATACTGTCACCCTCCTCACACCTGTCTACTAGGCTACTGTCACCCTCCCCACACCTGTCTACTAGGCTACTGTCACCATCCCCACATGTCTACTAGGCTACTGTCACCCTCCCCACATGTCTACTAGGCTACTGTCACACTCCCATACCTGTCTACAGGGCTACTGTCACACTCCCCATACCTGTCTACTAGGCTACTGTCACACTTCCCACACCTGTCTACTAGGCTACTGTCACCCTCCCCACATGTCAACTAGGCTATTGTCACCCTCCCCACATGTCTACTAGGCTACTGTCACCCCCCCCATACCTGTCTACTAGGCTACTGTCACACTCCCCACATGTCTACTAGGCTACTGTCACCCTCCCAATACCTGTATACTAGGCTACTGTCACACTCCCACACCTGTATACTAGGCTACTGTCACACTCCCCATACCTGTCTACTAGGCTACTGTCACCCTCCCAATACCTGTCTACTAGGCTACTGTCACACTCTCCACACCTGTATACTAGGCTACTGTCACACTCCCACACCTGTCTACTAGGCTACTGTCACGCTCCCCACACCTGTATACTAGGCTACTGTCACACAACCCACCTGTCTACTAGGCTACTGTCACCCTCCCCATACCTGTCGACTAGGCTACTGTCACCCTCCCCACACCTGTCTAATAGGATACTGTCACACTCCTCACACCTGTCTACTAGGCTACTGTCACACTCCTCACACCTGTCTACTAGGCTACTGTCACACTCCCCACATCTGTCTACTAGGATACTGTCACACTCCTCACACCTGTCTACTAGGCTACTGTCACACTCCCCATACCTGTCTACTAGGCTACTGTCACACTCCCCACACCTGTCTACTAGGCTACTGTCACCCTCCCTTCATGTCTACTAGGCTACTGTCACACTCCCATACCTGCCTACTGGGCTACTGTCACACTCCCCACACCTGTCCACTAGGCTACTGTCACACTCCCCATACCTGTCTATTAGGCTACTGTCACACTCCCCACACCTGTCTACTAGGCTACTGTCACCCTCCCTACATGTCTACTAGGCTACTGTCACACTCCCCACACCTGTATACTAGGCTACTGTCACACTTCCCACCTGTCTACTAGGCTGCTTTTACCCTCCCCACATGTCTACTAGGCTACTGTCACCCTCCCCATACCTGTCTACTAGGCTACTGTCACACTCCCCACATCCGTATACTAGGCCACTGTCACACTCCCACATCTGTCTACTAGGCTACTGTCACACTCCCCATACCTGTCTACTAGGCTACTGTCACACTCCCCATACCTGTCTACTAGGCTACTGTCACCCTCCCCACACATGTCTACTAGGCTACTGTCACAATCCCCATACCTGTCTACTAGGCTACTGTCACCCTCCCCACATGTCTACTGGGCTACTGTCACACTCCCCATAACTGTCTACTAGGCTGCTGTCACCCTCCCCACATGTCTACTAGGCTACTGTCACACTCCCCATACCTGTCTACTAGGCTACTGTCACACTCCCCATACCTGTCTACTAGGCTACTGTCACCCTCCCCACATGTCTACTGGGCTGCTGTCACCCTCCCATACCTGTCTACTAGGATACTGTCACCCTCCTCATACCTGTCTACTAGGCTACTGTCACCCTCCCCACACCTGTCTACTAGGCTACTGTCACCATCCCCACATGTCTACTAGGCTACTGTCACCCTCCCCACATGTCTACTAGGCTACTGTCACACTCCCATACCGGTCTACTGGGCTACTGTCACACTCCCCATACCTGTCCACTAGGTTACTGTGACACTCCCCATACCTGTCTACTAGGCTACTGTCACACTTCCCACACCTGTCTACTAGGCTACTGTCACCCTCCCCACATGTCAACTAGGCTATTGTCACCCTCCCCACATGTCTACTAGGCTACTGTCACCCTCCCATACCTGTCTACTAGGCTACTGTCACACTCCCCACATGTCTACTAGGCTACTGTCACCCTCCCAATACCTGTATACTAGGCTACTGTCACACTCCCACACCTGTATACTAGGCTACTGTCACACTCCCCATACCTGTCTACTAGGCTACTGTCACCCTCCCAATACCTGTCTACTAGGCTACTGTCACACTCTCCACACCTGTATACTAGGCTACTGTCACACTCCTACACCTGTGTACTAGGCTACTGTCACACTCCCCACACCTGTATACTAGGCTACTGTCACACAACCCACCTGTCTACTAGGCTACTGTCACCCTCCCCATACCTGTCGACTAGGCTACTGTCACCCTCCCCACACCTGTCTAATAGGATACTGTCACACTCCTCACACCTGTCTACTAGGATACTGTCACACTCCTCACACCTGTCTACTAGGCTACTGTCACACTCCCCACATCTGTCTACTAGGATACTGTCACACTCCTCACACCTGTCTACTAGGCTACTGTCACACTCCCCACACCTGTCTACTAGGCTACTGTCACACTCCCCATACCTGTCTACTAGGCTACTGTCACACTCCCCACACCTGTCTACTAGGCTACTGTCACCCTCCCTACATTTCTACTAGGCTACTGTCACACTCCCATACCTGTCTACTGGGCTACTGTCACATTCCCCACACCTGTCATCTAGGCTACTGTCACACTCCCCATACCTGTCTATTAGGCTACTGTCACACTCCCCACACCTGTCTACTAGGCTACTGTCACCCTCCCTACATGTCTACTAGGCTACTGTCACACTCCCCACACCTGTATACTAGGCTACTGTCACACTTCCCACCTGTCTACTAGGCTGCTTTTACCCTCCCCACATGTCTACTAGGCTACTGTCACACTCCCCACACCCGTATACTAGGCCACTGTCACACTCCCACATCTGTCTACTAGGCTACTGTCACACTCCCCATACCTGTCTACTAGGCTACTGTCACACTCCCCATACCTGTCTACTAGGCTACTGTCACCCTCCCCACACATGTCTACTAGGCTACTGTCACAATCCCCATACCTGTCTACTAGGCTACTGTCACCCTCCCCACATGTCTACTGGGCTACTGTCACACTCCCCATACCTGTCTACTAGGCTGCTGTCACCCTCCCCACATGTCTACTAGGCTACTGTCACACTCCCCATACCTGTCTACTAGGCTACTGTCACACTCCCCATACCTGTCTACTAGGCTACTGTCACCCTCCCCACATGTCTACTGGGCTGCTGTCACCCTCCCATACCTGTCTACTAGGATACTGTCACCCTCCTCATACCTGTCTACTAGGCTACTGTCACCCTCCCCACACCTGTCTACTAGGCTACTGTCACCATCCCCACATGTCTACTAGGCTACTGTCACCCTGCCCACATGTCTACTAGGCTACTGTCACACTCCCATACCTGTCTACTGGGCTACTGTCACACTCCCCATACCTGTCCACTAGGCTACTGTGACACTCCCCATACCTGTCTACTAGGCTACTGTCACACTTCCCACACCTGTCTACTAGGCTACTGTCACCCTCCCCACATGTCAACTAGGCTATTGTCACCCTCCCCACATGTCTACTAGGCTACTGTCACCCTCCCATACCTGTCTACTAGGCTACTGTCACACTCCCCACATGTCTACTAGGCTACTGTCACCCTCCCAATACCTGTATACTAGGCTACTGTCACACTCCCACACCTGTATACTAGGCTACTGTCACACTCCCCATACCTGTCTACTAGGCTACTGTCACCCTCCCAATACCTGTCTACTAGGCTACTGTCACACTCTCCACACCTGTATACTAGGCTACTGTCACACTCCTACACCTGTGTACTAGGCTACTGTCACACTCCCCACACCTGTATACTAGGCTACTGTCACACAACCCACCTGTCTACTAGGCTACTGTCATCCTCCCCATACCTGTCGACTAGGCTACTGTCACCCTCCCCACACCTGTCTAATAGGATACTGTCACACTACTCACACCTGTCTACTAGGATACTGTCACACTCCTCACACCTGTCTACTAGGCTACTGTCACACTCCCCACATCTGTCTACTAGGATACTGTCACACTCCTCACACCTGTCTACTAGGCTACTGTCACACTCCCCACACCTGTCTACTAGGCTACTGTCACACTCCCCATACCTGTCTACTAGGCTACTGTCACACTCCCCACACCTGTCTACTAGGCTACTGTCACCCTCCCTACATGTCTACTAGGCTACTGTCACACTCCCATACCTGTCTACTGGGCTACTGTCACATTCCCCACACCTGTCATCTAGGCTACTGTCACACTCCCCATACCTGTCTATTAGGCTACTGTCACACTCCCCACACCTGTCTACTAGGCTACTGTCACCCTCCCTACATGTCTACTAGGCTACTGTCACTCTCCCCACACCTGTATACTAGGCTACTGTCACACTTCCCACCTGTCTACTAGGCTGCTTTTACCCTCCCCACATGTCTACTAGGCTACTGTCACCCTCCCCATACCTGTCTACTAGGCTACTGTCACACTCCCCACACCCGTATACTAGGCCACTGTCACACTCCCACATCTGTCTACTAGGCTACTGTCACACTCCCCACACCTGTATACTAGGCTACTGTCACACTCCCACATCTGTCTACTAGGCTACTGTCACACTCCCCACACCTGTCTACTAGGCTACTGTCACACTCCCCACCTGTCTACTAGGCTACTGTCACACTCCCCATACCTGTCTACTAGGCTGCTGTAACACTCCCCACACCTGTCTACTAGGCTGCTGTAACACTCCCCACCTGTCTACTAGGCTACTGTAACACTCCCCACACCTGTCTTGTAGGCTGCTGTAACACTCCCCACACCTGTCTAGTCGGCTGCTGTAACACTCCCCACACCTGTCTTGTCGGCTGCTGTAACACTCCCCACAAATGTCTACTAGGCTACTGTCACACTCCCCACCTGTCCACTAGGCTACTGTCACCCTCCCCACACCTGTATACTAGGCTACTGTCACACTCCCCACCTGTCTACTAGGCTACCTTCACCCTCCCCACATGTCTACAAGGCTACTGTCACACTCCCCACACATGTCTACTAGGCTACTGTCACACTCCCCACACCTGTCTACTAGGCTACTGTCACACTCCCCATACCTGTCTACAAGGCTACTGTCACACTCCCCACACATGTCTACAAGGCTACTGTCACACTCCCCACACATGTCTACTAGGCTACCGTCACACTCCCCATACCTGTCTACTAGGCTACTGTCACACTCCCCATACCTGTCTAGTCGGCTACTGTCACACTCCCCACCTGTCTACTAGGCTACTGTCACCCTACCCACACCTGTTCTCTAGGCTGCTGTCACACTCCCCACCTGTCTACTAGGCTACTGTCACACTCATCACCTGTCTACTAGGCTACTGTCACACTCCCCACCTGTCTACTAGGCTACTGTCACACTCCCCACCTGTCTACTAGGCTACTGTCACACTCCCCACACCTGTCTACTATGCGACTGTCACAATCCCAACCTGTCTACTAGGCTACTGTCTTACTCACCTCCTGTCTACTAGGCTACTGTCACCCTCCCACACCTGTCTACTAGGCTACTGTCACACTCCCCACCTGTCTACTAGGCTACTGTCACCCTCCTCACACCTGTCTACAAGGCTACTGTCACACTCCCCATAAATGTCTACTAGGCTACTGTCAACCTCCCCACACCTGTCTACTGGGCTACTGTCACACTCCCCATACCTGTCTACTAGGCTACTGTCACACTCCCCATACCTGTCTACTAGGCTGCTGTCACCCTCCCCACATGTCTACTGGGCTACTGTCACACTCCCCATACCTGTCTACTAGGCTGCTGTCACCCTCCCCACATGTCTACTAGGCTACTGTCACACTCCCCATACCTGTCTACTAGGCTACTGTCACACTCCCCATACCTGTCTACTAGGCTACCGTCACCCTCCCCACACATGTCTACTAGGCTACTGTCACACTCCCCATACCTGTCTACTAGGCTACTGTCACACTCCCCATACCTGTCTACTAGGCTACTGTCACCCTCCCCACATGTCTACTGGGCTGCTGTCACCCTCCCATACCTGTCTACTAGGATACTGTCACCCTCCTCACACCTGTCTACTAGGCTACTGTCACCCTCCCCACACCTGTCTACTAGGCTACTGTCACCCTCCCCACATGTCTACTAGGCTACTGTCAACCTCCCCACATGTCTACTAGGCTACTGTCACACTCCCATACCTGTCTACTGGGCTACTGTCACACTACCCACACCTGTCCACTAGGCTACTGTCATACTCCTCATACCTGTCTACTAGGCTACTGTCACACTCCCCACACCTGTCTACTAGGCTACTGTCACCCTCCCCACATGTCTACTAGGCTATTGTCACCCTCCCCACATGTCTACTAGGCTACTGTCACCCTCCCCATACCTGTCTACTAGGCTACTGTCACACTCCCCACATGTCTACTAGGCTACTGTCACCCTCCCCATACCTGTCTACTAGGCTACTGTCACACTCCCAATACCTGTCTACTAGGCTACTGTCACACTCCCCACATGTCTACTAGGCTACTGTCACCCTCCCCATACCTGTCTACTAGGCTACTGTCACACTCCCACACCTGTATACTAGGCTACTGTCACACTCCACACACATAAGTACCAGGGTGCTGTCACACTCCCCACATCTGTCTACTAGGATACTGTCACACTCCTCACACCTGTCTACTAGGCTACTGTCACACTCCCCACCCCTGTCTACTAGGCTACTGTCACACTCCCCACACCTGTCTACTAGGCTACTGTCACACTCCCCATACCTGTCTACTAGGCTACTGTCACACTCCCCACACCTGTCTACTAGGCTACTGTCACCCTCCCCACATGTCTACAAGGCTACTGTCACACTCCCATACCTGTCTACTGGGCTACTGTCAAACTCCTCACACCTGTCCACTAGGCTACTGTCACACTCCCCATACCTGTCTATTAGGCTACTGTCACACTCCCCACACCTGTCTACTAGGCTACTGTCACCCTCCCTACCTGTCTACTAGGCTACTCTCACAATCCCCACACCTGTATACTAGGCTACTGTCACACTTCCCACCTGTCTACTAGGCTGCTTTCACCCTCCCCACATGTCTACTAGGCTACTATCACCCTCCCCATACCTGTCTACTAGGCTACTGTCACACTCCCCACACCTGTATACTAGGCTACTGTCACACTCCCACATCTGTCTACTAGGCTACTGTCACACTCCCCACACCTGTCTACTAGGCTACTGTCACACTCCCCACCTGTCTACTAGGCTACTGTCACACTCCCCACACCTGTCTACTATGCTACTGTCACAATCCCCACCTGTCTACTAGGCTACTGTCACACTCACCTCCTGTCTACTAGGCTACTGTCACCCTCCCACACCTGTCTACTAGGCTACTGTCACACTCCCCACCTGTCTACTAGGCTACTGTCACCCTCCTCACACCTGTCTACAAGGCTACTGTCATCCTCCCCACACCTGTCTACAAGGCTACTGTCACACTCCCCATACCTGTCTACTAGGCTACTGTCAACCTCCCCACACCTGTCTACTGGGCTACTGTCACACTCCCCATACCTGTCTACTAGGCTACTGTCACACTCCCCATACCTGTCTACTAGGCTGCTGTCACCCTCCCCACATGTCTACTGGGCTACTGTCACACTCCCCATACCTGTCTACTAGGCTGCTGTCACCCTCCCCACATGTCTACTAGGCTACTGTCACACTCCCCATACCTGTCTACTAGGCTACTGTCACACTCCCCATACCTGTCTACTAGGCTACTGTCACCCTCCCCACACATGTCTACTAGGCTACTGTCACACTTCCCATACCTGTCTACTAGGCTACTGTCACACTCCCCATACCTGTCTACTAGGCTACTGTCACCCTCCCCACATGTCTACTGGGCTGCTGTCACCCTCCCATACCTGTCTACTAGGATACTGTCACCCTCCTCACACCTGTCTACTAGGCTACTGTCACCCTCCCCACACCTGTCTACTAGGCTACTGTCACCCTCCCCACATGTCTACTAGGCTACTGTCACCCTCCCCACATGTCTACTAGGCTACTGTCACACTCCCATACCTGTCTACTGGGCTACTGTCACACTACCCACACCTGTCCACTAGGCTACTGTCACACTCCCCATACCTGTCTACTAGGCTACTGTCCCACTCCCCACAACTGTCTGCTAGGCTACTGTCACCCTCCCCACATGTCTACTAGGCTATTGTCACCCTCCCCACATGTCTACTAGGCTACTGTCACCCTCCCCATACCTGTCTACTAGGCTACTGTCACACTCCCCACATGTCTACTAGGCTACTGTCACCCTCCCCATACCTGTCTACTAGGCTACTGTCACACTCCCAATACCTGTCTACTAGGCTACTGTCACACTCCCCACATGTCTACTAGGCTACTGTCACCCTCCCCATACCTGTCTACTAGGCTACTGTCACACTCCCACACCTGTATACTAGGCTACTGTCACACTCCTCACACCTGTCTACTAGGCTACTGTCACACTCCCCACATCTGTCTACTAGGATACTGTCACACTCCTCACACCTGTCTACTAGGCTACTGTCACACTCCCCACACCTGTCTACTAGGCTACTGTCACACTCCCCACACCTGTCTACTAGGCTACTGTCACACTCCCCATACCTGTCTACTAGGCTACTGTCACACTCCCCACACCTGTCTACTAGGCTACTGTCACCCTCCCCACATGTCTACAAGGCTACTGTCACACTCCCATACCTGTCTACTGGGCTACTGTCAAACTCCTCACACCTGTCCACTAGGCTACTGTCACACTCCCCATACCTGTCTATTAGGCTACTGTCACACTCCCCACACCTGTCTACTAGGCTACTGTCACCCTCCCTACCTGTCTACTAGGCTACTGTCACAATCCCCACACCTGTATACTAGGCTACTGTCACACTTCCCACCTGTCTACTAGGCTACTGTCACACTCCCCATACCTGTCTACTAGGCTACTGTCACCCTCCCCCACATGTCTACTGGGCTGCTGTCACCCTCCCATACCTGTCTACTAGGATACTGTCACCCTCCTCACACCTGTCTACTAGGCTACTGTCACCCTCCCCACACCTGTCTACTAGGCTACTGTCACCCCCCCCCACATGTCTACTAGGCTACTGTCAACCTCCCCACATGTCTACTAGGCTACTGTCACACTCCCATACCTGTCTACTGGGCTACTGTCACACTACCCACACCTGTCCACTAGGCTACTGTCACACTCCTCATACCTGTCTACTAGGCTACTGTCACACTCCCCACACCTGTCTACTAGGCTACTGTCACCCTCCCCACATGTCTACTAGGCTATTGTCACCCTCCCCACATGTCTACTAGGCTACTGTCACCCTCCCCATACCTGTCTACTAGGCTACTGTCACACTCCCCACATGTCTACTAGGCTACTGTCACCCTCCCCATACCTGTCTACTAGGCTACTGTCACACTCCCAATACCTGTCTACTAGGCTACTGTCACACTCCCCACAAGTCTACTAGGCTACTGTCACCCTCCCCATACCTGTCTACTAGGCTACTGTCACACTCCCACACCTGTATACTAGGCTACTGTCACACTCCTCACACCTGTCTACTAGGCTACTGTCACACTCCCCACATCTGTCTACTAGGATACAGTCACACTCCTCACACCTGTCTACTAGGCTACTGTCACACTCCCCACACCTGTCTACTAGGCTACTGTCACACTCCCCACACCTGTCTACTAGGCTACTGTCACACTCCCCATACCTGTCTACTAGGCTACTGTCACACTCCCCACACCTGTCTACTAGGCTACTCTTACCCTCCCCACATGTCTACAAGGCTACTGTCACACTCCCATACCTGTCTACTGGGCTACTGTCAAACTCCTCACACCTGTCCACTAGGCTACTGTCACACTCCCCATACCTGTATATTAGGCTACTGTCACACTCCCCACACCTGTCTACTAGGCTACTGTCACCCTCCCTACCTGTCTACTAGGCTACTGTCACAATCCCCACACCTGTATACTAGGCTACTGTCACACTTCCCACCTGTTTACTAGGCTGCTTTCACCCTCCCCACATGTCTACTAGGCTACTGTCACCCCTCCCCATACCTGTCTACTAGGCT